>OZ010595.1:80118251-80168251 GCA_963932145.1 Acanthosepion lycidas | reverse complement strand
TTTATTTTATATAAATTCTGAAGGGTTGTCCACAAGAAAAAAATAATAAAAAAATTTACCCGTAAACAGCTTAAATAGAATTCGCACCGTTGTGATTGGCTGTTGGTCAATCTCTAATCAAATGTATGATAACGGGGTATATTTATAGAAGTCAGTGTCAACGAGCATTTTTTAGGGGGTGTTTCAAAGTCTGATCAGCTCTGAAGGGGTCGATTTGGTGAGGTCAGTATGATGTTTGAAATACCCGAAACTGCACAATGATCCATCTCCAGAACATCACTGACGACGCCCTCTAGCGCTAAAAGAGCGTATATTCAAAAGAGTTTTCATATGGTCTGATAAGCTTAATAACATTATCATTAAACGAAGAAAGAAAATCAAAATATTGATAAATATTTTTTAATCCTATCAATACAATCCATCGCTAAAGATACAGGAAAAATGGTCGTTTCCCTGTACCTCTCCAATAAGTCCCTGACTCCACGTGCTATCCTCTGCTTTTACAATACCCATATCAGGCCGAAAATGGAGTACTGTCGCCTTAGAGCAGGAGCTGCTCAGTCCTCACTTTTCAGATTCGATAGAGCCTAAAAGCGCCGTTGCATCCTTGTGGTTGACTAATTATTTCCCACACTGAAATCCCTCTCTCACAAGTAAGACATAGCTCACCTCTCACTTCACTATCGCTAGTTCTATGGAAAGTGCTCAGACGAACCTCATTCCTTAGCTCTGTCTGTTTTATCCTTCACGGCTAGGACCTTCCATGCCATTCACATTGTAGCAATTCTCCAATTCCTTCCGTATTCCACTGGTGAGAAGTACGTTCCAATCAAACAGCTTCTGTCAAAGAACCACTGTTCTGTGGAAACGACTCCTAAGATGATGTTTGCCATTTCACTACAATCTTAAGCTTTAAAATTAACAGGTATCTCCACATCAAATCTGTTCAAATATGTTTCAAATTATTGAAGAAGCTCGTGAGTAGCACTCACTTTGCACTTTACAATCCAAATATAGTTATTTGTAGCAGTCTATATTTCTGAGATGAGGTATTATATACACTATTTACATTATTCGGACTATTGTCCTCATCTTTGTCACCATATTTATTACAACGTTTCGGACGTTGTACGCTCCAGCCTTCTTCAGTATCTGTCTATATTTCTGAGAGGAGGTATTATGTACACTATTTAAACTATTCGGGCTATTCTCCTCATCTTTGTCGCCATATTTATTACAATGTTTCGGTCGTTGTACGCTCCAGCCTTCTTCAGTATCTGTCTATATTTCTGTGAAGAGGTATTATTTACATTATTTACATTATTTGGACTATTGTCCTCATTGCTGTCGCCATATTTATTACAACGTTTCGGTCGTTGTACGCTCCGGCCTTCTTCAGATGGTTGGAATGTCGAACTGAATCCTTTATTTCACTCACTGGTGCAGATTGTTCTAGTTCCACGTGCCATGTATAATGGATGCCAGTTGTCAGTTATCTCCTGTTAATTCTCTTCTCCAAGTTCCCCACTGCGTTAACTGGGTATTGAATTCGCGCTCTTTGCATCCTGTCTCTGGATCTAACCAACGCCTTTATCCACTGTGCCATGTGTCCTATTTTATAGTGTTTTTGTTAACTTTTTTGTTTATTATTTATTATTGATTACTTTGTTATTTGTTTTAATTGATATTATTATATTTACTTATGTTTATGTGTGCATTTGTAGTTTATTAATTTTTTTATAATTGACTTAATTTGTTTTTTTTATCTATTATTTGAGATTATTGTTTTTTATTATTATTTTATTTTACTCTACTTTATTTATTTTCTTACTTTATTTATTGTATTCTTTTTTAGTTTTCGATTTTTAAGAAATGTAGTCAAAATTGATATCTTGTCTGCATTTTGAGTAGAGTACTGATCATTTGTCTGGGAAGGTAATTATGACTACTTTCTCCCTTCATACAGCATTTACTTTTTTTGGCTTTGTTTTTGTAGCCTGATGCTGTTTTCCTTATTTTGCAGGATATTTGTACGGCATCTAAGTTACGGTTAATAAATCACAAAAATATACAATTCCACAGCCTTATGATGAAAAAAAATCTTTTTATATACTCAATGAATATTAATTTTCAACATAATTTAACTTGTGAGCGCACTCTATTCAGTATGAAATATTCCTCACATTGACTAAACATTATACAATGGAGATTCTAGATCAACATTCAGGCGAGTGTGTTGATATTCTCACCTAAATAATGAAAATTACTTACGAACTTTGACTATCCAAGGGTACGTAAAATAGATACAATAATCTTTAACATTAAGCTTCCTTTCCGTTAAAAAAGGAATTTGCCAGTGTTACTTCGTGTTTGTTCCATAATCCTCACCCTTTTAATCGTTAGACATAAAACATTTATGTTAGTAACGTACGCAAGTCAGCCATCAATTTTCTGTTTCGTCTTAAAACGCATAATATCATTATCGGTTTAACATCTATCCTTCACGTCACCACCCGTTCGATTATCACCAACTTTGCTCTTAGAATTTGAAATGTTCGCATCGATGGATAATTCCCTTCATCTCTTGAAATTGCTAATGACTTACATCGGGACATTAATGTTTTGAAAGACGGCCAAAGTCGGATTTTCTCTTCTTGAAATTACTCTTAAGAGTGGCCTTATTTGGCGATGATGCACCGACGTAATAATTGCAGTTAATTGGTCTCATGGAAGGATGTCGACGGGATCGGCCGACCCATTTCGGTTCGAAGTGACTTTTCTGTCCTTATTCACTTGTCTGAATTGCTCAATATAATGGCCGATAGGCGGCTGGGCTTTTTGAAAAAGGAATAGGCGTTGTAAGAAAAATTAGTTTATGTTGCCGTCACCTTTAACGGAATCGAAAGTACAACTGAGGTAAATAAGTTCTAAATGTTGCATAAAGTTCTTGGATATATTTTAAATTCTTAATGACATTATTTACATTATTCGGACTAGTGTCCTCATCTTTGTCGCCATATTGAACACTCCGGCCTTTTTCAGGTGGTTGGAATGTTGAACCGAACCCTTTATTTCGCTCACTGAGATAGACTGTTCTAGTTCCACGTGTCATGTTTAATGGATGTCAGTTATCTCCGGAAGAACCATTGGAAGAAGGCCGGAGCTTACAACGGCCGAAAAGTTGTAATAAATATGGCGACAAATACGTGGACAATAGTCGGAATAATGTAAATAGTGTACATAAAACCACATCTCAGAAATATAAACATATACTGAAGAAGGCCGGAGCGCACAACGGCCGAAACGTTGTAATAAATATGGCGACAAAGATGTGGACAATAGTCGGAATAATGTAAATAGTTTACATAATACCTTATCTCTGAAATATACACAGAGGCTTAATGACATATTCGGACTGATATCCTTTACCTCATTTATATTATCTCATATCTAATATTTCTTTTAACTTGTTACTTTTTATCTCAGCTTGTCATTCTAACAGCTTTTTAAAGCAGTGCGGGGGTAATATATCTTGTCCTATATACGAGCACTAGTACTATTTATTCCATAGGTCTTGCTCGTCAGAGGTAGCGGCATAACAGTTCCCGCTCCAGCAAATGTAATAAAATCGTATGATCTCTTCGCTAAAAACGATCCAGTCACTTAATAAAATGGCAGAATAACCTTAGGTTGGGCAGTCAGTGTGTTTGAACCCTGATGAAACATATAATGAAATTAAAATCAACTTTAACAGACATTTTCTCTCTAAACGCTTAGACCACAATGGATTGAACAAAGTTCAATGAGATAAAGAATTGGTTATCAAAACACTGTGATTCATATTTGCTCAAAAAAAAAAAATGAACTTTCAGCCAAAGAAAAAAAAACACATCTGTGCTATTTTTATGGAGGCCGATTTCATGAGATGGACACAATAGTATAGCTAAGTAGAGAGCCAGATAGTCCCAGACTTGGCATTTTTTCACGAAATTAGTAATATAGAACTTAACATTAAATCTAAGATATATCATAGGTCCCAACAGTGCGAAATTTCTGTTTCAATTACAAGACAATTAAAAACAAAAATATATTGGCATGTAACACGAACATATTTAAAATATGTCGTTACAGCAAGAGCAAAAGAAGAAAGTCACATTAAATACGAAAGCACAGTAATATAAGATAGTTTGCCGGTTGTCGCTCCTCAGCTCCTCTGAACTCGATTGAAATATAAAATAGTAAATCTCTGTACCGACTACAACAATAAAAGAAAAACTAATAAATCTTTTTTAGTAATAAACAAAACGCAAGCAGATCGAATATTCTGGAGCAGGAAATGCTTGTTTCAAGAACTTTAAGATGGATTTCAAAACGAGATCTACATAAAATGGAGAATATTTTCTCACAGTGCGTCTCCGCACACTGAGGATTATTTTATCAGGTGTTCTGTGATCGCAGACCCGGAAGACACAAGAAACTTCTGAGTGGAAAATTTCACGGAAACGTTTGGAAATGCTGGAAAATTCTCCCCTCAATAAGTTGATATGTCCTGTCTATAGAGTCAGTATCGTGTCCGCTTCGATATGGTGTAAGGATTAGCAAGCTTGTTAAGCTCGATCAATTACGACAGACTCGTACGTTGGATTATCACTGGTTGGTTCATAATTTCGGTCTTTTACCTCATATAAGCTACGCTTTTAGGACACCTCGAGGCGGTGTAATGGTTAGCAAGCTTGTCTAGCTAGAACAGTTACTGCAGATTAGTTGTTGATCCTCACTGGGTGTCTCATACTTTCGGCCTTGTGCCAAATCTAAGCTACGCTTGGGAAATTACTATAAGCTACGCTTTCTAAATCGTTATATAGTCAGCGACTGTTTGGTAATTAGATAAATACGTGGTGATACACTGTATCGAAGCAGTCATTCTACCCCGCCATTTTTCTGAAAGTACAATTCAGGCCAGTCTGGCGATTGCAGGGCAGTCTTAAACAGGAAATGTTTCCTTATACAGGAAATGTTTCAGTGCTAAAATCTTTGGGAATACCGAATAGTGCTATCTTCGCATTTATGCTCGATTACACGATGAGGAGTGGATAGGTATTATACCATAATCTAACTTTAATAAATTTTAATTGTTGTTCTAAATTGTTAGTCAAACAAAATATTAAAAGCCGATAGACTGAGGTTTGCCTTATACCCCCTGGGACACAGATAGTCCTAACAACTACATAAACTTGAAAACTTTGGCTTACGGGACACCGATGTAAAAACTTAGTATTATGTCTTTTTACTAAGACATCCATAAAAGATACAGAGCATTCGTTCACCTGTTCAATAATTACCCCCTTTTATTTTGACAGTGCCGTTCACCATTATAAATGTCCGAGAGCCACTCAAAGTAGATGGTTACAGAATAAGACCCACAGATTATGTGGATAGAGGGAAAAGATAACGGTTATCCGTAGACTTGAACAGGTTAAGATTGTTGACCTCTGAAAAACATCCGCTTGGGTGTCGGTTCCACAGATCAGTGATTCGCGGGTTAAGCTGCTTCAGTGCAAATCACCAATGGAATACGAAGGAAATAAGTTGTGTCTTTTGCCTTCAGGGTTACAACTGCTGGAAGTAATGAATGTATTACTGAAGAGAAGGATGCAAACTATTCAGTATTTCATTAAACATTTCTGCGTCCACCCAGTCATTGAACAGACAATCTACTTAACGCATGTAGAAGATAGCTTAACAGGCAATAGAAAAAAATATCTGTCCATAAAATACCACATGAATATTTGATATGGCGGACGGTAAAGACTACCCATAGCTATTTCGTCTGTTTCTGTTTATTTCGTTGTTGAAGCTGAACCGACATTAATTTGCTCAACGAGAATAGTTTAAGAAAAACGGTCGGGTACGATAGACCGTATCTGCGCATATATGTGTATTTTCTGAAGTGGAACGCAAGTAAATAATTTGTTGATGACAAACGAATCCATAAATTTATCTTGGGAAGATAAAGACATATTTTGAATACAATTTACAGAAGTAAATGTGTTCTTGATACAATATTTTGCATAGACAATCAAAATGTGTTCCCCTCCAAGAAATGTGTTTATATTATGAGTGCTGTCATCGTAAGGAGACAGTACAAATGCAAAAATGCACAAACTCTATCGGGTAGAACAGCAAAATTACGCAAATCATGTAACAGTATGCGATAATTGTTCACACCATATAAGGTTTCATATCTTAAAAAATCACTAAACTAATTGAGTTTGTTTCTTCCAGGTTTTCAGATACGACAGTTATCCATTTTGACACCATTTATCTTAAGAATCATTGAAAAAAACCATTTGGTATGTTCAGCTAAAATGCGAAAAAGGTTAAAATCCTCTTGTGTCATCTCCACTGTGTCTTTCCAACTGAGCAATGGGGAGAAGAAAAAGTTCTTTCAGGCCTTCAGTAATGGTACCAACATTCATACTCTGGCTTCGATCTTCAAAGTCCATTAAAAACCAGCAAGAGACCGGTGAATAAGTTTTAAAAAAGAGGGAACAGTAGAGAGAAAAATTGTATCAGGAGGTCACAGCAGCAAGAGGGCCCATCATTTCAACTTAGAGCTAAATACATTCATATTTTTCATGTTACTTTGTTTTAATAAACTCACGTCTCTTTTTCCTTGAAAAATCCACATTGGACGAAACGCGTCAGATAATATTACAGTTTTTCTATTGTCTTTTATATATATATATATATATATATATATATATATATATATATATATATATATATATATATATATAATGAATTTTGAAAGTTTCAAGTGTATAAACACTATTTAAACGTTTTTGTTTTTTTTTTTGTTTTTTTTGTAAGTGTTTAGAAATAAAGGTATTTCCAAATATTTCTTCTTTTCCAATTTTTCCCAAAGATTATTTTCCTGGATTTTGATCATTCAGAATCATAAAGTTCGGGATTCTGATCTTTCTGGATTTTGATACATTCGGAATTTTAAATTTCAGGATTTCGACATTCGGCATTTTAAGATTCGGGCTTGTGACCCAAACCTTCACAGATTATATTTGCTTAAAAGACGGACAGATGGAAACCACAAACAAACTACCTAATGGATTATAGATCAGTAATTAGGAGAGATTCCGAACAGATAAAACTTACTAAGAGCTATAAAAGAAAGTTATAGAGAATCATAGTCATCCAGATCGTGAAGTGACCCGGACGATCATGATACATCACATGATGTACTTGAAGAAGAACGATTCATTGATTTACGGCTCATCAACTTTGTGGGTTATTTTCAACAGCCACATATATTTTATTGTTAGAATAATACGTTGTCTTTGCGAGTGAATAGCGTATTAACATTTCTTAATTTTACAATGATTTACTATTTAACCTATAGTTGTGGGGAGATAATACATTCATGCTTTTATCAAGGCTGTTTTCTCGTAAGTGAATATAACAAAGTCGGCTGGAAGTAGAAATCAGATTTCTGATTTCTTTGTTATTGATCACACGTGAGTTCCTTTATGATTTTGAAGTTTTTTTTTTTTTTTTTTTGTCAGGCTCCATATACAACATTTGTGTCTTTCAAATGACGATATTCTGATTATATTTTATTTTATTATACCACCCACCCATCTAGAAGAAGGAGATGAATAAGAATAGAAAGAATGATGGTAAATTAAATTTAAAAGAAAAAAAGTTTATAGACAAATAAGTTTAATGATTAAGGATCACATTAATACTTTGGAGTTCAAGAAGAATTTTGATTATTATTCATTTGCCTTATAGTCTTGTTTTATCTGCAATTTGATTGGTGGATTAATGCCTGCAAAAATTCAAATACGACGCAGTGCTATAATATTCCTTTGTCTTTCTTTTCTTTTCTCTAATATTGCAAATTTTATGTGACGTCTTGTAGCTCGGTCGAGTTTCAGTCAATAATACATATATATATTTTTTATTGCAAAAAAGCGGATTTGTTTTGTTTCTCGATTTTCATATTTGTACATCCGATCTGAACTGAAGTTCTGATTATACCACGATACCATTAGATAGGCCATTATGAATCTTGTCACGAACGATGAGAACTGTTTATTTTACACCGACGCCGTTTGGCCTAAAACAATATTTTCCACCATCAAAACACCGATTCATGCATAAAGATGTTGCGATCATGGTATCCCATCACGATCAGTTGGGAAACATTGAATCGAACGCCGGAATATTTCAATAAATTATCCCTGAGATTTATTTAAGATACTTTTTTGTATATTTTATACATATAATTCAGTTTTTTTTGTTTTTTTTTAATATATAACTTCTCTTTGTATTTTTATATATTAATTGTTCAGTCAGTCATGTGCCATGCGCGATACGCACTTAGGCGATAATGTATCTTTCGATACATGAGTGACGAAGCGGATTTTTCCTGCAGTAGGTTTCAAATTCTTTCTGTGGTAGACTAGGTGCCATCCAAGGCAATATAATCTATTCTGTCCTGCTATTTTCCCATAGCTGGGGATTGAAGGAGGCACGGTAGAGTAATAGATACCCGCTCGGATTGAGGAATCGGAGAGCCGAGTTCGAATTCCAGTCGAATCCATTACATTCTGTTACGAGGATGCATTTCTATAGTAAGGGATTCTACTGAGTCCTACCTGTTAATACAAAAAGACTTCATTCATGAAGTACAGTGTAACCCGGATATAAGAGACCCGGATATAACAAAAACCCGGATATAAGAGAGATTCTCTTATATCCGGGTTACAGTGTAGTTATAAAGTTGAGAAATTAGAAATAGAATGTTTGGTAGATTCTAGATCACTCTAGTATATTCGAGAAAAATCTAGACGATTCGAGAAACATCTAGATATAGGCTAATTAGATGCTAGCCCCTATAAAAATAGGTTTTTAGAAAAGGGTTGTCAGTTTTCAAGGATTATTATGTCCAGCCGAAAAAATCTCTATGAAATGTTGCCGACCAACAAAAACCCCCAAAAGAGAACCACATGGAACAAATCTGGTAAATAGACTTTTGACTATTTACACTGACCAAACTACAATTATTCAATATATTCTCACATTTATGGATTCCCAGTTATTTTTGCACCAACCTAATAGCACTTAGATTATTTCGCTAGTCCTAAAGTGGTAATAAGACTTGACTCGTTATCCGTCTCCCTCGTAACACTTCGGACGTAAATTCTGTGTCTTCTGTACTTGTAAGCCACAATTGTATATCGTGCATAAATTTTGTATTGTGTTTTAGAAAATTAAATATTTGTTTGTGATTTAGCTCTGTGTTTTGGTAAATAATTTTTTTTTTCGTTTGTTACAATTTCCAACACGTAGCAATTCACTTACGTTATGGGAAAGTTATGAAACATTTTCTTCTCCCCAGCAAGCCATGAGCAAAAGCAGGACAGACCGGTTTTCTATAGCCTAGCATGGCAAATGGTCCACTGAGGGAAGGAATGGCAGCCTACAGCAGGAGAAAAAAAAACATGCCTCGTGAGTCAAGATAAAAAAAAACATAATTATATGCCTTTAATACAAAATAAACCGCGTATCACGCATGGCATATAACTGACTGATGTAAATTTTTACTGAGCTGTTTCTACATCTTTCTTTCGTCACCACAGCAGTTTTACGCTTCAGCCTTCCTTAGAAGTGTGTTGCTTCGACTAAAATTCGGAGAATATCAGTAGAATTTAATTCATGGTATTACCTCATTTTAACAGAAGATGAAAGACGCGACAACGAATTTCGAATGTGTATTGTAATAACAAAATTTCCCTTACGAAAACAAAGTATTAAGAAATAGGTAAAAGGCTGAGCTTTCATGTCAGTTCAATTTCTTTTATATTGAAGTGAATGCTGGACAGTCTCTTTAGAGAGGACTGAGGCAGCAGAGATATGGATCTGAATAACGAGGCTGAGAAGGTCGTGGACGGAGCATGTAAGCAACGAGGAAGTATTTAGGAAAAAGAAAAACTAAAAGAAAACTTATGCTCAGAATCGCAAAGCGAATGTTGAAATTTCTGGGAAACATAATGAGGAAAGACGATATGGAGAATTTGACACTCACGGGAGATTGTGACAGAGTAAAAAGATAGCTTGAGTAAATGGATGGAAGAATGTAAAAAGTGAGATCTAGTAAAAACAAAATAAGACATGCTAAAAACAAAAGCTAAAAAGTTGTGGAGAATCCATGTGTTGAAAGGACACGGTACATAGAAGAAATTCCTATAATTGTGCAGTGAAATATTACAAAAGCAAACTTGAAATGCCAAATTTATTGATGTTGATGTGCCTTGCTATACCTGTCGTATTTGGCAGTAAAGTGTGTTTCACAAGCGAGGAGAACAGGAACAGAAACTATTAATATAGATCTTACGATTACAAGTATTAATTCTAAACGTGAAATTATGAGAACAAGCTGCCAACCTACTACTGCGCTGCAATTTCATGGGTCAAAGTAAATTAGAATTTTCCTGGGTATGACGGCAAACTACATCCGCGTCCTGGGTAAAACGATAAACTATCAGGAGGTTTTCAAGAGCGTGTAACCACATCTTAATTGCTGGTATTAACAGATCCTCACCGACGAGGTGGTAGCAGCTGTTAGGGTCCCAACGATGGGCAAATAATTAACCGCCAAACTGTAGCAAAAGCATTATAAATTGTAAATATAGGTTTAAAATACTTACTACCAGCAATAAATTTTTGAAAAAAAAAATATTACCAACACTACAGTGTTACCAGCAATACATTTTTGATAAAACAAAAATTATCAGCTATTCATTTTTGAAAAAAAAAATTACCAGCTATACATTTTTGAAAAAAAATAGAATTTTGAAAAAAAAATATTACCAGAAATAGATTTTTTGAAAGGCAAAAATATTACCAGAAGTAGTTTTTTTGAAAAAAAGATATTACCAGCGATAAAGAATTATCATGAAAATCCTGATTGAAAAGACAGAAGGAACCTGTGTTATGGCTGTAGAAGAGTAACTTAAGCCGAAATTTCAGGTCAGAAATGGCATTGAAAAGGTATCATTAGTTCATAGGTTCGCCTATCGTCCGGTTCACACTACTCCCAGAAAAGAAGTTATAGGATTATCTCTTGTTTTCTGTTTCGGATTGAGATTCCGTTTTCTTATAAAATCTTCCAATTCTTTTTTACTCGCAGTAGTCTCATGCGTCTTAGTGGCATTGTCAACTTCCTTGGAGGGAGTTGATTAAAAACAATTACAGCAATTAGAATCATTAACATTTGGCATATTTTGGGAATTAGGGTTCGAAATCATACAAGAATTCTTCAGAAATTAAGAAAATAAAACTGCAGTTCTTCCGACGAAATATATAAACACTAGCTCAAAATACAGTCTCCGAAAATTACTATATTCACTGAATATAAGAGCAGTCTATGACAAGCCAAGGGTTTTTCCGAGAGGCATTTGTGTGTTTAGAGGCATATCGACAGCTTATGGGTCATTCAATGCGGAAATTTAATTTTTTGAAAGCATTAGTAATGTATCTCAAGTATTTTTACTATGAAAATATATTTTTATATTTTCATAGTGTTCTGAACTCAGTTTTGGGGTTAACTATTTCCCCATAGTTGAAATCTTAAGAGTTTCTACAAACCTGGGTTACGATGAACCCGAGAACCAGAGGCATTAAAAGGTCGTTCCACGCTCTTCAACATCTCCAGATCAGAAGCTTTACTCCCGGATGTAGTTTATTGCCATACCTACGACGAACAAGCCAAAGTTCGCAGCAATAGAACGAGTTCAAGACAATAATGCCAAAGATAGATGAAATAATCACTCTTTAACACTGTTTAGGAGATTAAGTGAAATGTTGAAATAACTATCTATATTTCTGAGATGAGCTATTATGTATACTATTTACATTATCCGGACTATTGTCCTCATCTTTGTCGCCATATTTATCACATTCTTCAGTATCTGTCTATATTTCTGAGATGAGGTATTATGTATACTATTTACATTATCCGGACTATTGTCCTCATCTTTGTCGCCATATTTATCACATTCTTCAGTATCTGTCTATATTTCTGAGATGAGGTATTATGTATACTATTTACATCATCCAGACTATTGTCCTCATATTTGTCACCATATTTATCACATCAATCAGTATCTGTCTATGTTTCTGAGGTTACGTAATATCTATACTATTTACATTAGTCAGAATATTGTCCTCATCTGTGTCGCCATATTTATCACATCCTTCAGTATCTGTCTATATTTCTAAGATGAGGTATTATGTATACTATTTACATTATCCAGACTACTGTCCTCATCTTTGTCATCATATTTATCACATCCTTTGGTATCTGTCCATATTTCTGAGAAGACGTATTATATACACTATTTACATTATCCGGATTATTGTCCTCATCTTTTCGACATATTTATTGCAATGTTTCAGCGGTTGTACGCTCTGGCCTTCTTCAGGTGGTTGGAATGTCGAACTGAACCCTTTATTTCGCTCACTCGGGTAGACTGTTCTAGTTCCACGTGATATGATTAATGGGTGTCAGTTATCATTTATCTCCTGTTAATTTCCCTCTGAAAGTTCTCCACTGGCTTAACCGATATTCCAACCGACTGAAGAAGACCGGGGCGTACAACGGCCAAAACGTTGTAGTAAATATGGCGACAAAGATGAGGACAATAGTCTGAATAATGTAAATAATTGAAATAACTATTTCCTTAAACCAGCGAACGCATCATACAACTGAATAATACTTCAAGAAACTATCATTGTGATAAAAAAAAAAAAAGAAGAACGACACAAGTCCTCTTTACATTTGAATGCTGATTAACAAAATGTAAAATGGCGGACAATTTTAAAATCTTATATAGGGTAAACAAAAAATACCTTTAAGTTTTTTTTACGTTGTGTTGGAAGAATTCATCATAGATACGGAAATGAGTGCGTCAAATGAAGGGAAAGTGGTGTTGCTGGGAGATGGGGCATTTCTCTTGATCAATGCAAGTGTGTTGCGCACATATACCAGTCTTAGCTCGAGCAGCGGTGAGGAAACATGGCGGTGTCGAAATAGCTCGTTCGGGATTGCCTTCCTTATGACTTTTAGCTTAGCCTATCCGTAGCCACATCAATTCGTCGAATATGTCAAACCATTGAGAATTAAGCTGTGAGTAATCTCAACGTCACGCGTTGATTCCAAAAGTCTAGCCGTCCTGGGTAAAACGATATACTACACCCGCCTCTTGGGTAAGATGATAAACTACATCCGCTTCCTGGGTAAGACGACAAACTGCATCCAACAAAACCGGGGTGGTATCACCTGTTAGGGTCCCAGCTATGGGCAAATAATTAACCCCATAACTGGGGTCAATGCACTATGAAATTGTAAGAATGTTTTAATACCAGCAAAATATTTTGTAAAATATTATTACCAGCAATGAATTTTTTTAGAAAATAATTATTACTATCAATACATTTCAGGAAAAAATATTACCAGTAATAGATTTTTGAAAGACAAATATTACCTGAAATAAAAAAGTTGTCGGCATTAAATAATCCATTGAAGTTGATATGCCGTAAACAAATCAAAGCAAAACAAACAAGTAGCTCAGGCCAAGAGTTATGTTCCTTTTTAATGAACCCAACAGTGCCCAGCAACATGTCCCGGATGATGAGGACTAAAGTAGGCCATAGAGAAAGAAAACAGCTGTGATAACCTTGGCGAAAGCTTGCTATCAGCAAACTTACCACAGGTTTGGCTATAGTCCTCCTCTATGTCGGGGCTCTGCTGGACTAATCACAAAGGAACAGATCTCCGGACATGATCTTCTGGAACAGACAGAATTCAACAGAAACTGCTAAAATCTGACGGCAAATATGTTGACATGCCATATGACTTCAGTGAGGCACGTGTTTATATAGATACAGAATTTTAGGAAAATATCTAAATGAAAAATCTTTTAGTGTAACGCGTTTTCTCTTTTAGGAGTTCGTTGGTCTAAAGTGATGTTTCCATTGATGTGAGTACACAACTATCGAAGCTGTGCCACTGAAATCTTAAACTTCAGATAAGGAATAAAAGTTCAGAGTAATTAAAAATGATCTTCAATGTAATTTCCATTTGAAGTCAACAAGAAATAGACGGAATTAATCTCTTAATGCTTATTGATTATGTTCACGCTCTAATTATGTGTAATTTAGTTGTTTTAAAATAAAGATGTCGGGAACATTAACACAAATAATAATAAAAAAAAATGTTATTTTTGTTCTATGAGTGGTTTTAAATTTGTCTGGATGTCGTACTGCCTCTCTGTCTGTCTGTTTGTCTCGGTTTCATTTTTATTCCATTAGAATCCCTTATATCCGTAGTCCAGTATATCTGGATTCCTTCATATCCGGAATCTTTCAGATGTGGATTCCATCATATCCGGAATACTTCATATCCGGATTCCCTCATATCCAGAATCCTGCATATCCTGATTACCCCATATCCGGAATCCTTCATATCCGGATTCCATCATATCCGGAGTCCCTCATATCCGGAGTCCCTCATATCCGGAATCCTGTATATCCGGATTACCCCATATCCGGTATCCTTTATATCCGGATTCCCTCATATCCGTAATCCTGCATATCCGGATTACCCCATATCCGGTATCCTTTATATCCGGATTCCATCATATACGGAATCCTGCATATCCTGATTACCCCATATCCGGAATCCTTCATATCCGGATTCCATCATATCCGGAATACTTCCTATCCGGATTCCCTCATATCCGGAATCCTGCATATCCGGATTACCCCATATCTGGTATCCTTTATATCCGGATTCCCTCATATCCGGAATCCTGCATATCCTGATTACCCCATATCCGGAATCCTTCATATCCGGATTCCATCATATCCGGAATACTTCATATCCGGATTCCCTCATATCCGGAATCCTGCATATCCGGATTACCCCATATCCGGTATCCTTTATATCCGGATTCCCTCATATCCTTAATCCTGCATATCCGGATTATCCCATATCCGGAATCCTTCATATCCGGATTCCATCATATCCGGAATACTTCATATCCGGATTCCCTCATATCCGGAATCATGCATATCCGGACATGATTTTGATATGTATATTCGAACGATCATAACCCGACACGCGAAAGCACACAACATGCACACATGATGACCAAATACAGTGAACAAACCACTCACATACATGCACACACGCTCACATGCGGGTATCTGTGGAGCACGAATGTGTATATATATAGACATATTGACAAAAGGAGGAGAACTACTCACGGGCAGGCACACAAACCGGACCCAACATAGGAAGTACGTGTGTATGTATGTACATATATATGTATATCTGTGTGTGCGTATGCGTATACTGGTTCCATGTAACCTGGAGAGTATGTGTGTTTACGTATGTGTGTATGTATGTGTGTGTATGTATGTGTGTGTGTATGTACTGATCCCTTGTAGTGGGACGGGGTGTGTGTGTGTGTAAGTATATGAGTATGTGTACAAATGTATTTACAAATTCCTCGTAGTGAGACAGTGTGTATGTATGGAGAGGGTATATAAACATATATACACGCATGCTGTATATATATTATTAATAGAAATCTTATACGCATAAAAAATATACTCGTTCGAAAAACCTTCGGTGTCTTGATTTGCAAATAATCGAACCAATACCGAACGGAAAAAAAAGGTATAAAAAAAAGAAAGAACCAAGAACATGTACGTTATGCGAAAATAATCGTCCAGCATACAATTCCAAAACCCAAAGAAAAAACCCCGATACGAGTAAGTAAAATAACTAAATAAAGTGCTCAATAACGTGAGTAGAGCAGACCTAGTTAAACCTGGAGAGCCAGACAAACCTACCAAGGTTTGACCAGCCTTCCCTGACGATCCTCTTAGGTCAAACCTTGGTAGGTTTGTCTGGCTCTCTAGGTTTAAGTAAATATATATATATATATATATATATATATATATATATATATATATATATATATATATAGAGAGAGAGAGAGAGAGAGAGAGAGAGAGAGAGAGAAATGACACAGAAATAGTGAGAGAATGTGTTTGTTGTTCTTTGAAATAGATGTTTTTGTTAACGCAACGCCCCTAAAGTAAAATGTATTTTCATACGCATATTTTGTTTTCTTTAGTTTACGTTTACCTCTATCAGAGTAAATCATTGCACTTTCTCGGTCAAACAATTTCCGATAACATAAATTGGAACGTTTATGTTCAATCAACTGGCAGATTTTGTTGCTGTGAAATTTTATTCAATGTGTCGTGCTTGAGAATTTATCGATCTTGCATATTTAAAAGTCTATCATTTTTCTAACGCTATCTAAAAGAAGAATGTGAAATATTATCGGTCATAATAAGCATCTCGCCTTCACTGACTTTCCTACCACAGGAACTTCGGCTTCCAATAATATCTATGAATATTTTCATTGCGATTTTTATGAGATTTTCTTTTTGGTATATCATCTTCACGTATTTAAACTCATTATGTGATTGGTAGCTCAGCCCTGCCATTTTACACAAACTTCTATTCTCATTTTTTTTCTCACTTCTCGCCAATGGAACTCCTTTCCGGTTTCTTGTTTTCCTGCCGACAAAGATTGTTATTACCTTTATATATAACGCCAGTTTTCATTTTCTGTCTTCTTCAATCCTATATTTGAATTGACCTTTCTATTTCTTTCATGTAACACTCATAGCTATCGAAATTCATTTAATCTGGTCTTGTAAGCAGCATACACTTTGACTGAAGGGGAACAGAAGTGCAAATTAGTGGATGTAGGCGTCTGCATGTATTTCTGATAATTGTATTGTCAACCACACCTCATAGATGAGTAGGAGGGAAGACCAGATCAATTAGAACGATATAGTAGAATTTGGCACATGTATCCCCTACAATTCACCCGGATAACAAGGAAAAACCTAAATAAATAAGAAATTATAACAAAAGGGGAACATGATTCCTGCTCCCACTTCTCGACGTGGCATTTGTATTTAATTTCCATTAACTTGTGAACATGCAGTGGTTCCTTTCTCAGCAGATAAAGAATCGTAACCTTACGTAATGTAATAAATGGCAGTTCTGAGATAGGCTTACGGGAGGATCGGCTTGCATGTTTTATCTTATGGGACCTTACTCATAATAACATAATGGAATATTCCATACGTAATAAATTCTGCGCCTCAAGAGGAAGCAGGGAGTTCAGTCTGAATTCGGGCGACCGGCTGACCTTCTGATCGGTTGAACTCTCTGCCTCGAATATTCCCACGTTAAACCGGCTTTGTGCCACATGATGCCCTCGTGGTGGGGTGACTAAATTCTGTTCAGTCCGAAGTCGGGCGACCGGCTGACCGGCTGATCGGTCAAACTCTCAGGCTTCGGGCTGGGAGGAACCCGAACGAGGCTACGCCGAAGGGCGGAGTCTTTTTCGGGGAGGTAAACCGACCCTGAACCCGTTTATACGGGTTCAAAGGACATATTTTTGCCCGAGCCCACGGGTTCGGAGATCCCACGTTAAACCGGCCTTGTGCCACATAATGCTCTCGTTGGGGGTAATTAAATACTGGTCAGTATGAAGTCTGGAGTGAGGTCTGTCATTCATAGCGAGTCAGTCTGTCGAGTCAGAGACAGTCCGAAACCGACTCGCGTTCAGACAATTGCTACTAAACCTGATTGTTCGTACTAATAATACTTTCTACTTCTCTGTATAAATTCCTGTTTGTAATATATCTATGTTATTCCATATACGTGTTCGAGTTCTTCTTTATTGGTTCTACATTGGACTATCACTGTGGTACAAGGAACCGAGCCATAACATTTTACTTTCACGTTCAGTAACCCCATGCGTCTTAGTAACTTATTTGTCGTGTACGGAAATGAAAAAAAATGTCTTTTTTTTTTTTTTAATGCCATTTATTTTCATGTTATTATTTTCTATTTTAATGTCATTCTTCTTTTTTTAAAATTAAGATGGGAATGGCACAATATGTTTTAAAAGAGATTGTAGTTGTTTCTTTTCCCTGTCATAGGATTTTATGCATATTTTACTCTTCAAGACTGGTCGAAAGTCAAAACTTGCTTTCACAATCTACACAATTTCGACAGAAATGGAGGTCTTCTTGGAAACAGAAAGAATACACTACTCGGACACGGCTCGTTGAATCCACTTTCTCCGGTAATAACCGTCACGCAACACGGACATAATTGTCTTTATATGCTTCATTACTGCTAGATTGACCGATGATTTGAATACTTGACGATAATTGGATAATGCTATTTAAACTCTTATCCGTCGTCAATGGTCAAAGGGAACCAATTAGTTATCTATACTTGTTCCTTTTTCCCTCTGTCTTTAATTTACTTCCGCGTTTGTTCATCTTTTTTTTTCTTTCAGTTTTTTTCTGTTATTTCTCCTTTATTTCGTCCTACGATCACCGAACGTCTGTAACGTTAATCGACGACATTATCTTCCAATATTTTGCTGTACCATATTGCATCATCTGCCATTTACCTTTCTTTTATTCTTCCTACTTTTCAAAGTTTGATCAAACGATCTAACGTTTTTTGGTTGGCATTTTTTTTCTGTCTTACTTAATTTAATGAGGAGTTATCATTATATACACACTGTTGTTGTGAGAACCTTTCGGATGTTGTGGTTTCTCTGGTCTTCGTCAAATATTTACCGATACAGGTTGTCTTCAGTGATTTTCAGTTTGAACCTTTTATTTAGTATACCTGTTGAATTGTCCTAGCTTCACGGAATCTGTCTATTTCTTATTTAGTACCGATAAGTTATTTTTCCCTCCGTTTAAAATGTGCCATAATGTTCGGCCCTCATAACATTCTTTATCCAGCGATATAATCAACAAAATTAAATTTAAATTGAAGAAATTGTGGCCTTAAACATAGCCTACCTGCTGTTAAATGCTATTGTTATTCTTTACTTTTGACCTACCTCACCAGGTGTACTATTTCCTTCTGACGCCGCAGATGTCATAGGAGCCTTGCTGCCACTTCTTTTTCGGCCCATTTTTGTGTATGTTTATTTCCTTGTGCAATGTGGTTTTCGTATTTTTTCTGTTTTGCATCTTTTTTTTTCAGATCTATACACTTCAAAGATTTCTTCTTATATATTCTTCTTAAATGTTCTTTGCGTAGACGGTAGGATCGAGTTACGTCCATTTATGTATGTATAAAAATTCCATTTATCTAAAATGCCAAATGTAATACTTACAATTAAAAAACTGTATTTCCACCAAATTGTCCCAATAATAATTCAAAATATAACAATTACGACCAATCAAAATCCCGTTTAAACAATGCAATAGTCTACCCACAATGCATCACTGACCTGTATATATAAATAAACGTGCAAAAACACAAGACATATGGTCTGAGGATTGCGTACGAGCATAAATCAACGTGTTGCTACTGAATTTTGTCTTCAATACCCACGTTTATATAATTTCATGTGCTCTAATATAATTATTTTACAAACGTAGCTTAAATGTGGCACAAGGCCAAAAGTATGTGGCTGTCAGTGAGGATCGAACTCACTATTCACTTGTAATTGTTCTAGTGAGACAGGCTTGTAAACATTACACCGCCTGGAGGTGCACTCACATGCACTATATATATATATATATATATATATATATATATATATATATATATATATATATATATATATATATATATATATATATATATATATATATATATATATATATATATATATATATATTATCCCTTACCGATTTTTATACATATGCAAGAAAAAATAGAAATTTAATTTCGGTTTGTGAACATTTATTTTTATATTAAAAAGAGATTACTTGTACTTTACACACACAAACACACACACACACACACACACACACACACACACATACATATATATATATATATATATATATATATATATATATATATATACAAAGAGAGAAAGAGAGAGCGAACTAGAAACAATATCCAAACCGTACTTTACAAAAATAACCCCTAATTTATATTAAAAATTAATTTATATCCAAAATTAATCTGGATCAACGTATTTGAGCAAATGTTTACTTTTATGTCAACATCTAACCGTTAATTTTTCCAATAAGTCATAAATTAAGATGTTTCCTTTCGCGTTGAAAAATTGGCTCTTTACTATAATATCCCAGTAGATGAAAGTAGAGTAACAATCATTCTTTAATTGCCAGAAATATTTTCAGAGAACAATACTGTTTTTGTATTTTATAATGTCTAAAGACATCCGATGATGGTAAAAATGAAGTGAATGGAACTAGTTACATTTTTTCCTGCTTGTTTCTTACGGTATACATCCTTGCATTAACATAGAGGATAATAATTCTTGCACCTATTGACGAACGCAGGGGGATTTTTGACCATTTTTTTGCTATACCTTGCAACTGCTGGAGATATACATGTGCATTTAGTGTTTCATTGTTCAGTTTCTTCCCTCAAACTAATCTTTTGGCATCGGTTTTGGAAATGGAAATTCTATACTTGCTATGACATATTTAAGGAATATTACAATTGGTTCCCGAAAACTGTAATTACATACGGCACAAGCTGATATGACCACAAAGCTCTATTCTTGATTGATTTCAAATTCGTTTACGTGGTTTTGTAGAAGACTTATTCGAAAATTTACTGTTGTAAGTCATTGGCCAGTTTTAGCATTAGGAATTAGTTCACGAGAGACCAGTTATATGATGTCGAAATGCCATTTCCTCTGCAGTTCCTAAACAAGGAGAACTTTCAATAAGAATTCTAAGAAAGCATTATTTGAAGAAACTTCAAACAATCATGATTCATTCAGAAACTGATATTAATTCAGAGCCATGAAGGACAAGGATTTACTGAAAGGTGGTGAACCTTTCGGCCCCCTAGTGAATTCTGGTGATGTTAATATGAAAATAAATACGTAGTGGGGTGCTTGAAGTTTCGTATCAGGGTGCATCAAAATAAAACTCGGCATGATAGATTGGACCATTATATGCACGGGGCAATATGCAACTTTTATTGGAAGGTAACTGGTTAAAGAGCTAGGACCTGTATGAATTTTATGGTACATTACAATACACACAGACACAACAATCAACGCTAATATCTCAGCCACCGTGATCAAGGAACACAAGTTCTTATTGACATGGTTGTACTTATAGAGCATATTATCTTTGAAGAAGTCCAAAAATCTACTGAAACACATAGATCTTTGAATGGAAATCTCAAGAATCACAGCACATGAGGATATTAATAATTATTATTCTACTTGGGACCATCAAATTGATTAGAAAAGATTCTGATTGAAGAGATGGCAGGTAGACCATGCTTAAAAAAAATACAAAAGACTGTACTCATATGTTCAGCTCATATATTATGAAGGGTTTTATCTATGTAAAATGTTGTGGCCTTGTTAGGGACAGAAATAAAGACACAAGAGAGGAATTCAGTTAAACAAAAATATTAACAGAAACAGTAAGACAAACATCTACAAACGAGAATGTTACAGCAAGAATGATTGGTCGACTGTCAGTGCTGACTGCTGGAAATTCCCACTCCAAAAGCAGTACCTGCTCCTATTTGTAGCTGGGTGAGTCTATGCGCGCGTGCGTAAATTACCCTAACATAAAATATATGTGATATTATTATTATTTATAATTACTTTTAAATAATCAGTGGAAAATGTCATGAAGCTATTTCTGAGATTAGGTCTCTGGAAGGAAATTCGTATGCAACAGAAATTATTATTATTATTATTATTATTATTATTATTATTATTATTATTATTATTATTATGCATTGTTTCTAATTTATCTGATTACCTTACTGTGCACAAGTACAGCCTCGCTCATGAACACACACACACGCACACACACACACACACACACATATATATATATATATAATATATATATATATATATATATATATATATATATATATATGAGAATGTATGTGTGAGTGAGTGATTTAGAGAGCGAGAAAGATTAAATATATCCCGTTGACATAACATCATCGATGCTATAAATCTAATGTAACTGGTAAGTTCACCTTCTGACCGAGTTGGTGCTTTGACTTCGCAAAATTGCGTTTTTGAAACGATGGCTGTCTCTTTTCCCTTCCCACGACTACGAATAAAACAAGAGGAAACAACTGGTCTGATCTAACTTCCCAGCAGCTAGATGGACAATTCCTAATTTAATCTCCTTCCAACTCATCATGGGACAGAATGGAATTTTATGACCATCATTTCTCCCAATATCTTACAAAACTGCGGCAAGCGCTGACACGCGCTGGCAATTGAGATAAATGGCCCATAATAAATAAATACTCATTTTTTTATGTCATGTCCCTACAGTATGTAGGCGATCATACCTATCCACGATGTTTTTTTTTCTTATCTATGAATTGCCCATCATTTTTGTTGAGAATGTGTAGATATCTCATCTTGCTTTCCCTATGGTTTCAATTTCAAAGTTTTCCTCTGTGTGCGACATGCAAGTCTACAGATCCCAGTCTAGTCAGTTATTTAACACATAGTTAGGGGTTTATATAAAGATAGATTCATTCCTTTAACAAGGGCATTAGTGCTAAAACTTACAAACCAGATGTTCCCAGAATTTGTACTCGGATCGCCAGTTTCACTTTAACTTAATCGAACATCGAAAACATTTAAAATAAATAACAGGCCAGGCTGTTTTTTGTAGTCTGAATTACAAATTATTTTCCTCTTTTTCTGTGCTATATCCATTCAGGACGTAGGCGAGCATGGCTCTCCATCTCCCTCTATCCACTGCAGCTCTCAACAAGTTTCTTCGCACTGCTTCCTCCCCCAGACCACGTTCTGTCATCCACCTGCAGAAGGCCTCTAGGTATATCACGCGCTGCTTTCTCTTTTTTCTCTTTCACTCTATTCGAACCGAGAGTATCAGATTCTCCAGGCCCTCCTTCCTCATTATATGTCCCAGAAGCTTCAGCTACCTCTTCCTGATGTTAAGTATAAGCCTCCTCCTTGTTTGCTTCCACTCTAAGACTTCATCGTTGCTTACACGCTCGGTCCATGATATCCTCAGCATCCTCCTGTAGAACCACATCTCCGTCGCCTCAAGTCTCTTCTTCATCTTTGAAGAAATCGTTCGACATTCGCTGACATAAAAGACAGATGTCACGTAATATCTCATTATTTTTTTTTAACTAAAGAAATCGTCCTGTCACGAAATACTCTGCCCAGCTTTTGAAATGTGTCCTTCGCAATTCAAATACGTCTATGGATCTCAGTATCGCACTTACCGTCCTGTCAAGAAGCTTCACAGGTATTTAAACATCCGCGTCCGTTTTACTCTAGTGTTCCTGACCTTTCAAATCGCATTTCAAGTTCAACCTCTTACAGATGACCGTGCATTCTATCTCTTCTTCTCCCTCGCCATAGCTACCCCCCTCCGTAGAAGATTTTGTAATTTTCTTTCCGTGTCTGCTATCGCTATGTCAGACGTATCTTTTTCCTAAAACATTAATCCACCACTTGTGTTTTCTTCAAAGTCAAGAATTTCTATGAAAAATCAAAGTTCTAGTTCATCTATCCGGTCCATCAAAATTTGTCCTACATTTATCAGTATAATATACTATTGAGAGTTGTTGTTGTTTTTCTTTTTTTTCCACTGTATTTTCTTGGGTATTATACGAGAGATTAATTGCAAAAACTAGTGACGAATTATACTGAAGTATGCGTTTTCAATCAATTTTACTCAAATATTTTTATTTTATTTCAAACAACAAGACTGCAAATACACACAGTTTTTCTCACAAGACAAAATTTGTTTATATTTTGATGTTTTTGTTTTTATGAACTTTTGACTCTTCTTTTTTAGAGAACAATATTTTTCATAGTTTATTAATATATAGAGGTATAATAACATCATTGTTATCAATTATCAAGAGTGGTATCTCTTGATGCATACTGATTAGCACGCTTGACCTAATGCGCATCATCAGTTCCGCTTTTACTCCCTTGTTTTATTAACCTCCTCTTTGAGAGTGCTCTTCCTGTTTACTGGGACTATAAAATAACACTACACGCGAACCTCGTATTCTCAGTTGAATAAAGTTTTCTTAAATCCCACACCATTGTACTTTTGTCATTACAATCATTATGTTAATTAAATAAACCCTTACCAGTGTTGCGAGATAGGAATACCAGTAGAAAATCTGGTTACTTTTAAAAGTCCAGCGTTACTAAATTTTGAGTAGTAATTTTTTGTAGCAATGCAAAATTAATTTCCCATTTAATAATCTTCTTTTACTTATCATTGTTATGAATAATCAAGAGTGATCTCCCCTTGTTTTGTTACTCCTCTCTTTGAGAGAGCTATTTCTGTTTACTGGGACTATAAAAGGACACTATATGCGAACCTTGTATTCTTGTCATTGCCGTCATATCAAACAGAAAAGTATGAAATATTAATTAACTCTTTAAAATTTATTACCGGGTAAGACTAACTTGCACATTTCCACGGGAATTACAGCGTTAATAATAATATTAGATCATTGCAAAGGTCCGCGCCGGATTAGAAAATTAAAAGTAATGAATATCAGTCATGGTCTTTTGAAATGAGACAATGTAAGACAATGTAAGCGCAGACATAATCAAATATAAGACAATACCTGAGTGATATTAATTTGGAGCAGTTTGAAAACTATACAGTTCTTCAATAAGAAAAATATTATATTTCTCATTTCAACGAAAATAAAAATGTGACGAGAAAAGCATCCCACTTATGATATTATTTTACTATTACACCCGTCTCATCCCTTATGTTATAGTGGAACACACCTATTGTATAATTAATAGACACTCCCACCTATAATAAGTAGGAGTAGTAGTAGCAGTCGCTGAATGTGTTGGCCAGTCAGTCGACTGGCTGATCGGTTGAACTCTCTGCCTTCGGGCGGGGAGGAACCCTAACGAGGCTACGCCGAAAGGCGGATTCTCTTTCGGGGAAATAAACCGACCCTGAACCCGTTTATGCGGGTTCAATGGGCATATTTTTGGCCGAGCCCACAGGCTCAGAGATTCCACGGGCTCGGAGATTCCACGGGCTCGGAGATCCCACGGGCTCGGAGATCCCACGGGCTCGGAGATCCCACGTTAAACCGGTCTTGTGCCACGTGATGCCCTCGTGGGGGGTGGGGGTCACTATCGAGTTGATCAGTCGGGCGAAATGTCTGATCGGTTGAACTCTCTGCTTTCGGGTGGGGAGCAACCCGAAAGAGGCTACGCCGAAGGGCGGATTCTCTTTCGGGGAAATAAACCGACCCTGAACCCGTTTATGCGGGTTCAATGGGCTTATTTTTGGCCGAGCCGACGGGCTCGGAGATTCCACGGGCTCGGAGATCCCACGTTAAACCGGCGTTGTGCCACATGATGCCATCATGGTGGGGTGACTAAATATTGAGTTGGTCAGTCAGTCGCCTGGCTGATCGGTTGAACTCTCTGCCTTCGGGCGGGGAGGAACACTAAATAGGCTACGGTGAAGGGCGGAGTCTCTTTCGGGGAGGTAAACCGACCCTGAACCCGTTTATACGGGTTCAGTGGGCATATTTTTAGCCGAGTCCACGGGCTCGGATATCCCACGTTAAATCGGACTTGTGCCACATGATGCCCTCGTGGGATGGGGGGGATGACTAAATATCGAGTTGGTCAGACAGTCGATGTCTGACGACCGTTAGTCGGATATTAAAGTACCAGCCACCACAACTAGATTATTGCGTCATTACCTATTATATAAAGTTTCTGACGTTTTGCACGTCGAAATTATTTTAGGACCAACTTAGTACAAATACAATTCTCTACTGTGAAACCACTACATAACACCCTACGATTATTTTCGACTCTTAAAATAGTCAACTCCCCAATGACGGTAAAATAAAAGCAGAACTGATCATGCGCATTAGGTCAAGGGCGCTAATCAGTATGCATCATATTGAAGAACTCATCTTAACAGGAAGGTTTCTTCTAGCAATGGATCATATAAACACAATAGAAAAGAATTCTCGTAGATTTTTACATTTTCAAAATATTAAGTTTGATATATAACGCCTGGGACAATATCTTCATTAGGAGTAAGCATTAAAACGGAAGGTTTCTTGAACTGAATTAAGCTATTTATATGTTGAGCTTTTTTTTTCATTTAGAGCTTTATCCCGAGAGCAACCGATAGCTCTGTAAAATGCACATCACTGAATTTATGGCTCAGAAAAGGATGTCTATTTATAACAATGCGCCGACAGAACATAGTTTATCTAAAAACCGAAGGACCATGTCTTTGCAGTAGTAATCGTTTTACACTCTAATTTCTCAAGATTCTCGCATTTTAGTTGGAGCAATAAATAATAACGAAACTTAAATATTAAGAAAATGTTTTTCTCTTGCTTCCATAGGACTGATGTCATTATGTTGCTCTATAGTAATTTTGCCTCTATCGATACCTGTTTGAATTGGATTGGCGTTGGTTCCAAGTACCCCTAGCAGGATAATCAGAGTTTAATTATAAATTTATGTTGTTTTCCTTAATACCACCAAACCTGTATCAGTGTTCAACATTAGAAGCGAGAGAAACAACTAAACGCAATGGAGATTTTAAAAGCGAAAAGGAAATTTTTTTTGAAAGATTATCATAACTTATAAATTTTATCTCCCAACCCAAATCTATTGACCTTCTATCTTACAAATCTAAGTAAATATTGATAGATACGGGGTCGAACCAGAAACGGACAGTATTGAAACTGATGGTATTCAACAATTATAATTCGAATTTAGTAGCCATTTTTATAAATGCCTCAATGCCCAGTTACATGATCATATAAATATTATAATAAGGCAAATCACAATATAATATTATCATTATAATATAATCATAATCATATTATAATAAGGCAAATGTTAATACATATTTGCCTAACTACTTTTAGTAAAATACCTTACAGTAATACATAACAAATATGTTCTATCACGGAGTGGAATATTGTTTAAGAAATTAGTCTTTTAGAAAATTGTACATCCACAATTGTTCCACGCTTGTATTATGCAACCTGAGATTTACTGATTTGATGAGGACAACTACGCTCAAATAAATCTACTTAAAATAGCCGGATCCCTATAATGTCACAGAAAGTAACTGACTCCTCATTCCGTGCTCGCGGAAGTATCACCTGATAGGGTCTCAGTTATGGGAAAATATTGACCTGCAAAACAAAAACAAAACACTAGATAGATATTAAAACAATTTTTAGAGAAAAATTACTAGCAATGCATATATATAATAAAATGTCCAGCAATATATTTTAAAAGTAAAATGACCATCAATACATATTTATAGTAAAATGCCCGGCAATAGATATTTATAGTGAAATGACTTTCAATACATACTGATAGTAAGATGACCGCCAGTACATTCTTATAGAAAAATGACAGCCAGTACTTATTTCTAGTAAAATAACCAGCAATATATATTTATAGTAAAATCATCAACAATACATATTTATAGTAACATAACTAGCGATCCATATTTATATTAAAATAATAAAGTAATTTTTCTCCAACCTTGAAATTTTTCCCTCATTTGAAACCTTGTTATCCTTTCACTACTCTAGAACTATTATCGCGGCATACATTTGCATCTACGTAATTTTTTGTGTCAATTGTCCAGATTTTCACAGCTATCTCACTGCATGGTCTCCTTCTCATTCTCTTCATATTCCATTGGTATGCTGTCTGTTTTATTCAGATAGCTTCTTTCACATAACAGTTTCAACGGGGAATGTTTCCCTGATTAAAAAAAATCATGTCGTTAGTCAACCGATATCAATGATCGATATCCTCATAATATGTAAGCCTTGTTTCCTCTCTATATACTCCTAAAATCTACCTATCGAATAAACCTCTACCTTGTATGACACTTCCGCTTTGGGTGATGAATATTAAAAGAAATATCGGTAGATTCTTTGTAGAGCAATGGTTTGTTTTCTCATATTAGAGAATATAAACATCACATTTTAGATTCATCTTGGCGGCTTCTGGGCCGATGGCATTTTATTTCGGATTTGACTAACCTTCATTGAAACCACTTAAAAACATTGAAACATACATGGACACATATGTTGTTCAAATTTGGGAGAAAGTTTCAAAACCGCTTACAGATAGGGTAGACATAATCAACACTGCATGGTGACAGTTTTACTAATCAATACGATCTTCAGATCCTCAACCCAAAAATCCTAGTCTGTTGATCGGATCGAAACGTGAATCTGACAGTGACTATACACAGATGACAAGCTTACAATGTCTCTCTCTCTCTCTCTCTCTCTCTCTCTCTCTATATATATATATATATATATATATATATATATATATATATATATATATATATAGGATATAATGGAATATGCATAAACCTGAGTTCCCCCTCATTGGAATATGATTGGCTGGTGTCCGTCATAAGTACAGACGGACGTGTAGGTACGACAGAGTTTAAGTCTATGACGACGTCCATTGGACTAGGCCATTGCCTATCCTATTGTTCTACAACTATTGCCTGCCACTACTACGAGTACCAGTCGATTACTGCTACCGTGTACTACTTGATTACAGTAGCCAAAACCACTTAGCTACTTCGATTAAATATATCCCTTTCCGGGATATATCATTATATATATATATCAGGTATGGAAATAGATTTGTTCTTGTTTTTTATTTCTCGGTAGGATGTCTGTAGGAACAGACGAAAGTTTGTAAAAACTAAAAAGACCTTATGCAACTGGAATTTATAAACAGGGATCATATCATTCATATACAGGTTCGGGGTTAGTGTAACTTATTGAAATTGTTTGCGAAGATGTATTCTCGCCATTTAAATCATTAACCTCTATATTTGTTTTTTGTATGAATGATTCATGTAATTATAAATTGAACTGCACCTATAATCGAAATTAAAATAACTTATCCAACGTGCAACTTTCGGATAATAAGTGTTACATTCCTGTAATTATTGAACAATATAGTTCATGCCAAATTGACGGAAAACCTACCAGTACAAAAGAATTCCCTATTACTATATTTATACAAAAACGCAAAAAAATAAAATTTAAAATTCAAACTAAGCGTTGCGACCGCACGTTCCAAAACAATAACACATTTCTCATAGCATTTTTTCGGATTACATCTATATTTTCGTTGTCCTCTTATTACCGAGAAGTAAAAAACAAGAATAAATCTATTTCCATACCTGAGGATATCTGTAGGAACGGACGAAAGCTTGTAAAAACTAAAAAGACCTTATGCAACTGGAATTTATAAACAGGGATCATATTATTCCTATACAGGTTCGGGGTTAGTGTACCTTACTGAAATTGTTTGCGAAGGTGTATTCTCGCCATTTAAAACATTAACCTCTATATTTGTTTTTTGTGTGAATGATTCATGTAATTATATATATATATATATATATATATATATATATATATATATATATATATATATATATATATACATATATATATATATATATATATATATATATATATATACATTAAGAAATGGACAAAGCCCGACAATTTATTTATTAAAGACATTTTTTATGTTTAACGTTTTTTTTTTATAGATACAAGTATTTAAGTAAAAGCTCTGTTTATAATAAACAGTATTAAATAACATTTACCGGCCTGAATGTCCGAGAAATTTTCAAAGGACGAATATTTTCTATGAAAATTTCTCGGACATTCAGGCCGGTAAATGTTATTTAATACTGTTTATTATAAACAGAGCATTTACTTAAATACTTGTATCTATAAAAAGAACGTTAAACATAAAAAATGTCTCTAATATATCTATCTATCTATCTATCTATCTATCTATCTATATATATATATATATATATATATATATATATATATATATATATATATATATATATGTAATTGTGTCTAATTTATTTTAATACACTTAAAGTATCGGATAATCTTCTTAATGCTGATATTAAATTTATTAAGGATGGCACCGTAGTTTTTTTCATTTCATTTTTTCCCCATATACTTTCAATGTCAGCAAAGATGATCTTCAGCTGTGTATTGCAAAAACAAGAAAATAATGTAATTGACAGTTGTGAATTTTTGTAGACGCGCATGAAACGCGCTATGTTATTATTATAAACAAATATAAACATTTAACATTTTAAAATTAACTTTTAAAGTTATTGTTCTTTCTAAAAGAGGTTTATTTATAACTTTATTTATAAAATTGTATTTTATATTCAAATATTGTTTCTGTACTCATAACTAACCTTATTTAGTGTTGGTTGTATTTTCTTATATAGAGGGCCACAAAAATTTGAAGTTTATTTTTTATATTTTCATAGTGGAGTATACTTGCATTGTGAAGTATTATTTCTCTAAAACGTGTATGTGGAGGGGAATGAATAGAACTGTAATGTAAGGCTTCTTGGTAAATAAAAGTAACAATAAACAGACATATGTCTAGATTTTTCAACTAAACATGCTTGAATGAATATATACCACCTTAATTTATATATATATATATATATATATATATATATATATATATATGAGTGTGTGTGTGTGTGTGTGTGTGTGTAACTTTAAGGGTTCATGGGATTATAATTTATTTCATTAGGACCGAGATTTGTGTCCTCCTTTATCAGATCTCTATTTTCAAACAAAAATGCTGATGACAAATTTTTGCAGGTTTAAAAACTTACATATTATTAAATAGTAATAATAATAATAATAATAATAATAATAATAATAGTAATAATAATAATAATGGTATGAACAGCACCCAGACCCGGTTACGGAGATAGGACCTGTTACAATTTTATGGGACTACACAATACACACTGACAGAACAATCAAAGCCAACCGCCCAGATATTGTCATAAAAGAAAAAAAAAAGAAACAAAAAAGTGCCTCCTTATTGATGTGGCAGTCCCTGCTGACTGCAATGTATCTTTGAATATATTCAAAAAACTGTCAAAATACAAGGGCCTTGAAATTGAAATCTCAAAATATGTGGCACATGGGGGAACATCAACAATCTCTGTTGTAGCTGGAACCCTAAGATTGGTTGGAAAAGATTCCAGTGGACTAATTGAAGGGATTCCTGAAAGTCCATGCCTCAAGGAGATACAAAAATGTTCTGACAAGTACAGCCCACACTTTACGAAGGGTTTTATCTATGTATTTTTTTTTTTTTGTTAGTGGAAAGTGTCATGATGCCATCTCTAACGGAAAGAAATGTGTAAACGCCAGAAATCAAAGGAAATCAAAATAATAATGATAGTATGTAAATTTTTGGACTGGAAAAATTAGTCACCAATATTTTTGTATGAAAATGGAAATCCGATGAATTAAAACCAAAATTCATGTCCTATAATCACATGAACACTTAATGTCGTCTGTTACTTAATGTAATTAATATTTTTTCTGTTTTTATATTGAACTCTCTGGATTACATCCCCCTTGGAATTATTCATACAGATTACCAAATAACTTCAGTAACTAACTAACTAACTAACTACATATATATATATATATATATATATATATATATATATATATATATATATATATATATATATATATATATATACATATATATATATATCACATTAAGTACCGATGCTAATAAAGTACTGCTGGATGTCTAATTAAAATCGCAGTGTTGTGATGTGATTGAGGAAATGGAATCTATATTTATTAGTAATATATATATATATGTTTGTGTGTATGTATGTGTACCTATATGTGTGTGTGTGTACAGAACTTTATAACATATAGGTTGCATGACCTGACTTCGTATGATCTAAGAATTGTCTGGCTATAAATTAATCCACAATTGAAGCCATCGTACCAGAAAACCAGAAAACCAACTAGAAAATGCCATTATTTATTTTGCAACTCAGCATATTGGTTGAAAACATGCGAACAGTCACAAAAATTAAAACCTAATGACAAAAACTATGTGTTTCTCTCATGTCTGTCATCTTTGTGTCGTATATATTAAATATTTGCATCGTTTAACCACATCCCCCGGTGTATGCGTGTACATATGCTTTTGCCGAAAGGGTCTTTTTCAGATACAGACGAATGACTAAATCAACTTCTTTGTTAGCGTATTAAAAATGAAATCTCGTCTGAAAATGAAATGTTTTCCATAAAATAATTGTCAGAGAAGGTGTTAAATAGCCACATCCGTTCAAAGCATAAACAAGTCTTACAATGGTAACTTTTAATTGTAATAGTCGACACAGAAATTACGATCGAAACAATTGCAGAGTCTTATCGATAGTATTTTCAATGTTTTTAGCTTTAATTAATACTTTGCGTAATAAGCAAAAATGGCTGATGTTTTATCGAGTCAAATATTAGGTTGGTGCAAAAATAATTTCGTTTTCTCACATAGTAACATATGTTAGAAAACGAAATTATTTTTGCACCAACCTAATAAAATATGGCGTTTTGTTATTAGTGCTTTTATTACTTAATTATTACTATTTTATTACTTTTATTATTGTAGATTCACAAATATGATTGGTTCAGTCAGACAGTATGTGCCATACGCGATATATGTTCGTGTGATCATGTCTCTTTCGATTCATAATTTCCTAGGCCGAAGATTTTCCTCTCAGCTAGTTTCCGCGGTAGACTGGTTGCCAACCAACAATATAGAACTCAGTCTGCTCCGCTATTCAAACCATACCTTCGGAAAGAAGAAATTGGTTCAAACCTTTTATTAAAAGTATTTGGGCGAGTGTGAATGCAATGAACCCGACTGGAACTCGAACTCGAACTCGTCTCTTCGATTTACTCATTCCGACCCGATAGACGTTACACCACGACACAATTCTGTTGAGTATTTACTACCGGAAAAAACAAAAAACAAAAAAAAAAACACTGGGTGTGTGAAGCACTTTTAAATATTAGGTTGGTGCAAAAATAATATCGTTTTCGGCGTAGTTTTTAACGTCAAAAAACGATATTATTTTTGCACCAACCTAATAGTAGCAAGTTCAAATAATTTCAGAATATAGTAATCTTGTCATTCTTATGACACTTCAAAACTCATTTCTAACGGATGCATTATACTCTTTTATATTTGGCAAGTTCTGAGTTTGGGACATGGACGAAAGACAAATTTCAATTGTCAATAGATTTCTCTCCTTACATGTCTAGAAACGAAAATGACTATACGAAATATTAAATAAAAGCGTAATCGCAGTATTTTATCTGTCTTGTTGCAGGTCGTTTCTATATTGATGTGAATATGCCTTGTGGGAAAATTCCATTGTCAGTAAGTAATACCGTGTTACGCTAGCAGAAGCGACGTACATTCAAGAAATTACATTCTCTGTTTGAGTCTACGAATTCTTTTGTGTAGCCGTGTTCGGAAACTTCGAAAATTCTTTCTTGAAGATGAGCAGTGCTATAAAAATTCCAAATTCTCCGTAAAAGGCAAGACGCTGTAGCACGTGCGGGATTCATTGTGTGAAAGCAGACGAAAATCTAAGAACATTTTTTTTTTTAAAACGCCATGTTAATCCTGCAGGTAGAAGTTCATGGATCTTTCAAATATGTGTTTTTTCTTTATTAACTGTAAATTACCATTCCTTCTTAGATTTGTCTCCAATTGATTTCTGTACGGTTTGGCTATCAGATATGTTTCTTTATACGGGTTTTCACGCAAGGCTAAAAAACCGCACAAAAGTTGGTAAATAATCCACAGATGGTGGGAGAAAAGACGGATGAAATACTATCTCCGGGACTCTTCTGAAAAAATGAAAACAGGGTAGACCTGATTTTCAATTCGACACACCGTTTTCGATTCCAGCCCCGATAACCGCAACACTACTCATAGGTCGTTATATTACTTGTTGTTAAATAATTTCTAATTCAGGTAGGAAGATATTTCCAGCCCATATAAATAAAAAAAAAATGCTTAAAAGCCTCCCCCAATAGAATCATATATGGACGATAAGGAGTTTCACCATTAATAAGCAGGGAAATACAAATTAAAAGCGTAAAAGACATTCGATGAAGGCGCTTCAATAAGACTGTAAACAGAAATCAGTTTTTGCAGGAAATGTATGAAATTCCTCATTTTCAAATATACAGCTGTAACTCTAGCTCTTTCTTAATTGAGTTTAAAACAGACATGCGCATATGTGTATATATATATATATATATATATATATATATATATATATATATAGAGAGAGAGAGAGAGAGAGGGAGAGAGAGAGGAGACAGATGTAATCATTAGGCCTGACGATTGCATCTAGCATGGAACAGACTGTCGCCTCTAAGTTTTGACTTCAATGTTCACTTTTATGTTTATATTTACACACGCTGTATCTCTGATGTTGAGCACTTTATCCCATAAATATACCACACCTTAAGAATATATATATATATATATATATATATATATATATATATATATATATATAGAGAGAGAGAGAGAGAGAGAGAGAGAGAGAGATATGCTCCAGAAAACCCGGGGGGGGGGACTCTTGAGAAAAGGATAATTTTTAAAAAAAAAAGGTGCTCCTACCGCTATTAATGCATTGCTCTTCAACCGAATTGAATTGAGCTCTCCGGGCCACAGACATATTTCGCATAGAAAACGTTAAAATTTCCCATCCTCTGTGCTGTGTGACGATAGCCTAGGGGTAAAATCTCTGACTGATACCAAATCGGTCGAGATTCGATACTGTCTAGAAGGAATCAGACGTCTAGCCAAATTGAAGAGCTGTGATGCAGCGAAACAGTCCGTCTGTGGATATATATATATATATATATATATATATATATATATATATATATATATATATATATATATATACAGTGACGCGTGGACGTTGATATTCTCAGAAATAAATTAGAATCTCATGATCCCTTAAACTGTTTCTTAATATAATTTATATTTGCTCTGTTTTTACATTGAGCTCACTGGATTGCATCCTCCTTGGAATTATCCATACGTATTACCAAATATCTTTACTAACTAAACTAATTAACTATATATATATATATATATATATATATATATATATATATATATATATATATATATATGGAGAAATATAGTTTTATGGTGTGTTATGTTTATGGGGTAAAGTGCTAAATATCAGAGATAGAGCGCATGTAAACATAAAAGTGAACGATGGCGACTAGCATGAAACAGCCTGTTGCCCGTGAGTGTTGACTTCAATATTCACTTATATATATATATATATATATATATATATATATATATATATATATATAACCAGCGAGAGAAAGAGAGAGAGAGATAGATAGAGTAAGAGTTAGAGAGAAGAAAATAGACAGATAGACAAAGAAGCGGAGAGCGAGAGAGAGAGAGAGGGAGAGATAGAAACATAGACAAATAGATGAGATGTAGGATAGCTTTTTAAATGACAATGCGTTTCACCTCCGTATTTTACGTAGGTTGTTTACTGGTCAAAATGAAAGACAGACTTTTTTTCTTTTATTAAAGCCGTTAATGTATGTATGATAGGTACGTGTTTCCCGGTCGGAATGTTTTGTTTTTATTATTATTAAATTCATTCATGTCTGCTTAGTTGGTAGACTTCATCCTGCGAACCAGCGTTACCTTGAGAAAACACTGTTTGTTCCGACCTGTTTGACCATATCTGTATTTTCGTTTGAGGAAGTATGCTTTCCTTAAAAGAGAAAATAGACTTTTACATAAATGAGAAACTATCTGTAGCCGGGCGTTAAAACACGCCGGATCAAACGCTGTTTTCTCCTACAAAGAGTGAACGCATGCCTGATCCCCGCTGATGTGCACATTTTATTTATTAGGAGTTATCGAATGTAGAGACATAATAAACACACTGTTGGAAAAAACATGTGTTTATTTGAAATACGTTTATCCTATACATACATAGATAGAATGAGAAACAGTGAAAAAATGTTATGGCCGTCTCTTGTTTTACAAGGATTTTATTGTCTAAATATTGACTTGAGTATTATAATCTGATATCGTGCAATTCTAACATTTATGTTATTTTGAGTCCTCGGCTCGAAGATCTGATAAACACTGTAGCGTACTAAGCTAAAATCTGTAAACATTTACCATTAGAGATGTGATCAGGATATCTGAAATTGGATTTTTCCCATCTGAATGCAGACAACTATCGTCAAATATCAACAAAACAGAAGACACGGATATTCAAAAGTCTAACAAGATATTTATTCTGTAACTATATCCAGAATTCACCGAATTTTCTATTCATTAAACGGGTGAAGAAAATTACTACCGCAATTTACTAACGCCCAAACCCAAGTGAAAGAAAAAAAAAGTTTTCTGACTGATTTACACTGAACTCTTTGATTAATCGCACTTATTAAATATGCAACTCACGAACAATTTATTAGAGAATCACGCTCTTATTATGTCAGTCACTTTTCACTTGCATCTCATTCAAGCGAGCTGAATTTCAATCGCATTGTTGTCCATACACGCAAGCCATTGATACCACTTGCTGACCGCTAGTGGCTCAACGTTAGCCCCCAGTTAGCCTGGCGGTAGGTGCCACCAGAGGACCGCTGGCGTTAGCGGGCAACAGTCGATTTGCGTGTCGGGCAGTTGATTGCGTTTACAATCGTTTTTCTCAAGAGAGCTGACAGTTCTACAAAAACTTCTTTTTATACTAATATTTATTCTCTTTTTTTATCTATGACTTGAAGAAGACAGACATACTGTTGAAATACTGTTAAACATTGTTGAACAATACTTTTTTTTTTCCTTCGAAATCGCTCTCTTCTGAAGGTATTATTATTATTATTATCATTTTTGCTATGATTAATATTACTAGTAGTATTATTTAGTAACAGGTGATAACTTACATGCATGTTCACAATTTTTTCATTATTATTATCATTATTATTATTATTATTATTATTATTATTATTATTATTATTATTATTATTTTCTTTGATTTCTGACGTTTAAACATTTCTTTCCGGGTCCCGCCCAGTGACCTAAGGTTAGAAATGTCATCATGACACTTTCCACTGACAAAAAAAAAATTACATAGATAAAGCCCTTCGTAAAGTGTGGGCTGTATTTGTCAGAAATTTTTTTGTATCTCCTTGAGACATGGACTTCCAGGAATCCCTTCAATGAATCTACTGCAATCTTTTCCAACCAGTCCTAGGGCACAACTACAACATATGCCACATTTTCGAGATTTCTATTTCAAGGTCCTTGTATTTTGACAGCTTTTTTTAATATCTTCAAAGATACATTGCAGTCAGCAGGGACTGCCATATCAATAAGGAGGCACCGTTTTTGTTTGTGGTCTTTAATAACAATTTATTATTATTATTATTATTATTATTATTATTATTATTATTATTATTATTATTATTATTGAAATTATTGTTAGTGGCATTATTATTTAATAACAGATGATAACTTTTATGCATGTTCACAAATTTTTCGTCATTATTATTATTAGTAGTAGTAGTATTGCAATTATTATTATTATCTAACATTATATATGTATGTATATGTATATATATATATGTATATATATATATATATATATATATATATATATATATATATATATATATATATATATATATATATATATATATATATATATATACCTCTTTATCTATGTTTTTTAAAAACTGTTTTTAGGTTGTTTATAAGTTATAACCGAAATGAATCTTTAAGGTTCTCTTCTTGATTATATATATATATATATATATATATATATATATATATATATATATATATATATATATATATATATATACGAGGTTCATTCAATAAATAAGGTGAATTTTTCGGTATAAGGACTTTTAATACGGATAGAAGATTACTTTTTTTTTCAACGTAGTCTCCCAGCACTGTCACAAACTTTTCCCATCTGTGCACAAGATTCCGTATTCCCTCAGCGTAAAAATCTTTGGACTGACGTCTCAGCCAGTTGCTCACAACTTTTTTGATATCATCGTCACTTTAAAACTTCGTGCCTCTCGTGAACGCTTTCAAGGGACCAAACAGGTGAAAGTCTGAAGGAGCAAGGTCTGGGCTGTAAGGGGGAGGAGAGAGCAGTTCTCAGCCCAGTTCGTTAATGGTCTGCATCGTTTGGGTTGCTGTGTGAGGCCTTGCGTTGTCATGATGCAAGATGACTCCTTCGGACTGATGACCCCTGCGTTTGTTCGTTATGTCTTTCTTGACCTGCCTCAGCAGTTCACCAATAGTTCTTCTGTCAGACAAAATGAGGTCATTGACTGATTCGATCATCTCAGGAGACCTCACATCTGTAGGCCTTCCAGGCCTGTCTTCATCCTCAAAACTGCCCCGTCCTTCTTTAAACAATTTAGCCCACTTTTAGACATTTGTTTGGCTGAAACATGTGGCACCATACACAGTTGACATTCTCCTATGAATTCCAACTGGTTTGCACCCTTCAGCAACCGAAATCTTGAAAACTGACCGTTGTTCAATCCTGGAGCATGCTTCTTGGTTGGCCATCTTTGTTAATCCCCAAAACTCTCAGATTCTGTTTGTTTTTTTTAATCTACAAAAGAAATTAAATCCATGTGAAAAAGAAGTAAAGCAAAAAAAAAAATAAATAAATAAAAATGTAAGCTTCTATCTGTATTAGAAGTCCTTATACCGAAAACTTCACCTTATTTATTGAATGACCCTCATATATATATATATAATTATTTATTCGAAAATTTATGCATGATTATGTCATAAAATCACTACAAAATACCTATAAGGCACCAGAATTATGATAATAATCGCTATTTTTGTAGTGATTTTATAAAATATTTATGTTATGATTCTCGAATAAATAATTACATTTTCTCTACTCTTTTTTGAGCACTCTTTTAGGAATAGTATTTGTTGATTATTGAAATTAATTCTGCATATACCAATCCTATACTTGTATATATATATATATATATATATATATATATATATATATATATATATATATATATATAAAACAGATACTTTGGTTAATAAAATGAAGGAAAAAAGAAGAGATAACAATATAATCAATACGGTAAATATTCTTTTAGTAAATGGATACAGTTTGCTAGAAATTTTCTTCATTTACTAAAATATTTCTGCCTGAAGTGTTTACTGGAGATATTCACGAAAAAAATTATAACAGAAATGAATCTTTAAGGTTTTTTCTTGATTATATATATATATATATATATACATATATATATATATATATATATATATATATATATATATATATATATATATATATATATATGGGATATGATCAAAAATATCGGAACAGTTGCTATGGTAACGCAGCTAAAATACGCTGATTGAAGCAGCTTGGCCCAAATAAAGTATGAACTCTGTCAAGCATACACATTAATTTATAAGATTATCGCTCACATCCGTTATTTATGGGATTACTTCTATAGGAAAGTCTGTAGAAAGTTATCGTCTTAATCCACACTACATAGGTGCAGTTTTTTTGTTGTTTTTTTTTTTGATCACGGCAAAACATTCCCAATCGTAGAGAAATCCGGCTACTTTTAATTAGCACTTTTATTCCGACATGATAAAATTTTTTGAAACTGGTTGTAATTCATCTAGTAGAAGTTTGTGTTAATGTTTTGAACAATAAAAAAATATTTAAATTTAAATTTTTTAAACACACTGGATTGTATATTAATATTTTTTTGTTTTATTATGTCAGTTAGTTTTCTCGACAAGTTTAGCACAGCATGGCCATCATCAGGAGAAAAAAAGTCCCTGCTTGATAGTAGCAGTGACCTCCAGGATTGGCGAATGACTGTTTCTGAAGAAAGTGAACTTTCTCTGTAGTTTTCATTTGTTTTTTTTTGTTTTTTTTTTTTTCCTCGTTATTTTTTGTCCAGTTCTAGTGTTGGTCAAACGGCCTCTTTGATATTGTATTTGAAGATAGAGGATGGCGGATTCCTGATTAAGAGCTCCCCCTCGGTCATCGTGACAGTTTCATTGGCTGCTGGGAATGGGATATATCTGTATATTGTATACTGTGTATTGTATATTATCTTTTAGTTCTTTGTGAGTGCGTGTGATACGTATATATTTGTGTGGGAGTAGATATAATGTATGTTTTGTGTGGTTGAGAAATGTGGGTATAGCTTGGTTTATGGTGTTATATATTAATTCTATGTTGCTAAATTCGTCGTTATGCCTATCTGGTTGAAGCGTTTGAGTCGAAAAATCTATTTGTCTTCTTGGTCACTAAGTATTTCTCTAAGATCATCTTTTCTGTCTATTTCTATTTTGTCAATTATAGTGATCTTTGCATGGTTTTTAAATTCTTTTTTTTTCTAGGCGTGGTGAGCCGACTTAATCAGTTTATTCTCTCCCTTTCTCTCTGTTTCTCTATCTATCTCTCTCTCTCTCTCTCTCTCTCTCTCTATATATATATATATATATATATATATATATATATATATATATATTTAAAACTGCCATATAAAGTTTGCTTATTTCTAGCCATTGTTAAATTTTTATCATAGAAAACTTATATATATATATATATATATATATATATATATATATATATCGATATAGATATAGATATGCACATTTCATTAAAAACGAAAGAAAATGTGCTTTTATTTAGTTTTTAATACCATTTCTCAAGCGATCTAAATTTTTTTTCCGATGAGAAATCGTATTTTGACCGTGTTTTAAAACAAAACTTTGAAAACATTTTATAAAACATACAACAAACTCTTTCTAATTTTAACAGTAAAAATATAATCCTTGTAAATGTTTAAATGTATAGGCGAAAGTGCTCGGATAAAAAGAACATTCTGTCAGTTTTCATATAATTTATCATCCGAAAAGAAAAAAAAAAGGTTAGATCCCATGAGAAATTGTATAAAATCTAAATAAAAGCACCTTGTCTGTCGTTTTTAATGAAATTTGCATGAAAGAAGGATTACTCCCTAAATAAACAAATATATATATATATGTGTGTGTGTGTATATATATATATATATATATATATATATATATATATACATACCCCCATATATATATATATAAATATATATATATATATATATATATATATATATATACATACCCCCATATATATATATATATATATATATATATATATATATATATATATATATATATATATATATATATACATACCCCCATATATATATATATATATATATATATATATATATATATATATATATATATATATATATGGGGGTGTGTATACATATATATATATATATATATATATATATATATATATATATATATATATATATATATATATATATATATATGGGGGTATGTGATATGTGTATACGTGTGTGTGCATGCGTTGGAAATAAAATAACAAAATGCATTTTCTTTTACCTAACATCCTCGGCTGGGTTAGTTTTGTCAAAGTAAACATAAAGAAAAGTCATTCGGTGTAGCAGTGTTTGTTGGTTACATCTGGTCAACAACTGAGCTATCAGAATAGTATCTTTCGTAAATAAGAACAAGGAATAATTGGGCACTACAGATGGAGCTGAAGATCTCTTGTCATCGACCGAATATCATGTGAAATTAGGCAGGATTGTATATTAGTAACGCTTCGGAAACCAGTGAACTGGGGAGATTGAGAATAACAAACGGTCAATCTTATAATCCAACCCGAAACGAAACTAATGCTGCTGCTTCGAGAAACAGATAAGCAGAGAGAAATTCTGAACCGTGTGCTAAACAGCTTAAGTCTCGATGAGACTGCAACTGAAAGCCGAGACTTTCACCTCGAGCTGAAAGGGTCATGGCTACTCTGATTGACTGTAAGTCGAAAATCGCCCGAATGATTGTGACCAATACGTCAGAATGTTCGATGCATCTGGATCGTAATCGATATTGTTCGTCTGCCTTCAGCAAAATGCTCACGTTGCTTTATGAATCATAATTCGCCTTCTCGTTTGTATTCGGCCCAGATATCGGTCGGTTCATAACACATCCACGAATAAGTTCGTATATGGTCAACAAAACGGGCTTGTTTTCTTGCTAATTTTGTCTTGCATCGATCCAGCGTTTAGATGGTGGGGCCGAAGTAAACTAACGGGGCAGAAAATCTGCAACATTTTCATTTTGGACGATATATAATTACTATTTCATTGTCCGTGACTACCTTCCATAGAAATGAAAGCACGCTCGTCATTCGAGTGTTCATCGAGTTTTTTTTTTATTTCTACAGATATCGCTATCAGTAAGGTTGTTGCCTGTCAAGGAATTTATCTTTACTCTCGGAACCAAGTAAAGACATGATTATTATATATTTAGATAATTAATAAAATGGTATCATTATGAACGATTTAAATTTCATAATTTCAAGATTTATATTGAATCCGCGAAGACGAAGAATATTCTCGAAGAAAAAAAATAAAATGCCTAAATCATTTATAGCATTTGCTCCGTTACTAAAGGCATAATGTTTGTACATGTAGTCAGTCATATAAGCATTTCACCCCAGGAAAGGCGAGAATGTCACTAGCACGCAAGGGTTACAGCGAGTAAATAGGTGAGTTAGAGTAAAGGGTAAAAAATAGGATGGAGGACAAGTTCAAGTCATCAGAAGATGTCAGTTGACATTACATTTGAATACTTGAAGAATATAGCTATCATTGAATCAAGTAAGAGGAAGAGAGTTCTACAGACGGTAAGTGCGAGGTAAGAAGCTCTTGGAGTAGAAGAGACGGCTAAATTTAACCGTTTCGACAATGAAATGGTGGAACTGAGATGCCAACCTAGTAACACGCTTAAATTCACGCATTTTAGGAACCAGCGAAAGTAGGTCGTCAGAGCAGTTGTCGGGAAAATACTTGTAGAAAAGACAGAGTGAAGCCACAGGACGTCTGTGAGGAAGTGACTGTAGACGAGATGACAAATCAGGACATATCACATTGCATATCCTTTTCTGGATTTTGTCAAAGACCTCGAGACAAACAGCGGGGTCACCAAACCATATATGGCAGCAGTATTCCATGCACGAACGAATGGTAAATTTCAAGGGTGGATTCAGGCGAGAAAAATTTTTTACTCGACACAGATAACAAAATTTCCTTGCGTTAGATGAAGCTATTGATTTGGTGTATTTGTTCCACCTCAGGTCAGCAGACAGCGTGAGACCTAGCAGCGGCAGAGACGCTTGATTCGAGTTTTATAAAATCTTATACAAATTTTAAACTATATTGACGAAAGAAAATTCTGACATAAAAAACTTTTTTTTTGTTCAGTCAGCGATATTTATATGGTTTTGTTGTTATCATTATTGTGTGTAGTACCATCTTGCCAGATAATAAGTGCTTAATTAGCAATTACCATCCGCGGTCTATGAGTCAAAATGACATTCTAGGAGAGTTAACTATGCACATTTGGGACGTTTCATTTAGACAGAGACGGTTTTGTGTATGATATGTGCAGTTCGACACAGAAATATTTTGTAGCTCTAAGATGCTGATGTGTCCAGGGCTATCACTGAAATCATTTTTGCAATCGTTCTTTATTCTACCAAATACCAATATCAAAACAGTGATTGTATTTTGAAGATTCCATATTTCTCTTACTTCGATTAGCATCTCTCTATAATCATAACAGTTTTTAAAATTCTATTTTTGAGAAATAATGACATTTTTTGAGCAAGTCACAGTAATTCGTTTACTGGTTCTTTTTTCATACACACATACATGAAGCACCATTTCTTGTCCGGTTAGCGAAGTTAAGCAACTTTCGACTCGAGTCAGGTCCTCGTTGGGAGAATACTAGAGACCGTAAGCTTCGATATGCTGGGGTGTAATGGATAGAAGTCGATTTCGAATAACAGTCGAGTACGTTGCGTTCTCATGCATGCAAATGCTCTTGTGCAAATTGATATCTTACCCCCGCAGTTATGAGTTAAACAGTCGTACACACTGGATCCTATGGACATGGAGAAAGTAACGGAACCTTGCTACGGGAGTTTTTTTCCAAATCTATCATGAATTGAAAAGAGTCACGAACTTCCAACCGTGTATCCCAGCGATCACCTAATATATAACTCGAGAGCCACCCAAGGTAGTTCGTTACTGTTAAACTGCTTCTGAGTAATGTGTGTGAAATGACTGAAAGATTATAGTTAATGTCATGAAGATAAGACGAAATGATAATGACTTCCCTTTAACTTGAAGATATTATAGTTGAATTGTCCAGAAAGTATGTTCTCGGCCGTCTGTTTAAGAAAGTAGCTGTTCTTGGAAAATATGAAATTCTTATCAAATAATTTGACTCTGTGGACATATCACGGCATTTCCTATTTATAAACTAGAAAAAAAAAGAATTAAACAAAAAAGGAAATTAATTTAAGCATTAAGAACGGAAATAGCGATAGAATATGCATTGACATGCCGCTTTATGTATTTGAGAAGGAAGCCTCACAATGGAGAGTAAGTCTTTGTGCTTCTAATCATATTAACTCTTTTGAACAATGTGTTGCAGTCATTTGTATAAGATAATATTTATGCCTAAAAAACATTTTAAATTCTATTAAATCTTTTATTAATTGAATTTCAGTTCAAATAAAGTGCGTACTCATTTATAAATCTTTGTATTCAGGTAAAGTTTAATTTGCAGGTAAACAATTCTGGAAGAAATATTTTTAGCCAATGGAAACCATTTTTAATTAATATCACAAAAAACCCAAGAAAATATATTTTGGATATTAAAAATATCAACATTTGTCTAGATAAACCCCAGGAAAAATTAAATCAGATGAAGATTTAATTCAAAAGACAAACAGATATACGGAACATATGCCCTGAAATTGAATATTAAAAACTTCTAATAAAATATCTGTCCTGAATCTGAATTTTATTAATAATCTAAATCTGAAAATAGAGTTTTTTGAAATGTTTTATTTTTTTCATTCTTTTCTTGATCATTTCTTAAACATTGATATTTTAAATATATATTTAATGATCACGAGATGTAAAAAAAGATCTCATGAAACGAAACTTTTTTAAACAAAATTATGATTTTCTTACATGCATACATATATATATATATATATATATATTTGTATGTAAGAAATTCAATTACACATATATATATATATATTTGTATGTAAGAAATTCAATTACATATATATATATATATACATACATGCATATATATATATATATATACATGCATGCATATATATATATATTTGTATATAAGAAATTCAATTACACATATATATATATATATATATATATATATATACACACATGTATATATATATATATATATATATATATATATATACATGCATGTATATATATATATATATATATATATACATGCATGTATATATATATATATTTGTATGTAAGAAATTCAATTATATATATATATATATATATATATATATATATATATATATATATATATATATATATATATATATATATACATATATATTTATATATAGAGTGTATGGTGATTTCTTAAGAAAGAAATTCTATAAACAAAAACAGTTTTTGTTATTTTTGGTCCCCCATAATTCAAAAGAATCTCTCGAAGCGGTCTTTCATCATAAATGGCGTATTATAAATATTTTTCAATAAAATAACAAAAGCAAAAATAATACTCTAAAACCTGTTCTGAATACTTAAAAATATTTTCCGACGAATTACATTACCATTTTCTATAAATTGATGATAAAAACAATATTTAAATTATTGCACTTCGTTTACTTCTTAAGCCGTGGCGTTATACAGCGAAAAGTCAATTCTTTTGCCAAAAAGAATCAAGTAAACTACGTACGACCATGTTGCTCCCTGCTATGATTTGATCTCCTTTTTTTCCGCTAAGCTATTCAAGTTATAATTTGAATGATATACTTTGAGCATTAAAGACGAAAAAGACGTACCCGCAGGGGAATTTCTATCGAACTGAATGTGTTCTTCGAATTCTAAAGAAGGTAATCAGCGTATACGGTGACATATTCTTAGGAAAATTTACAAATATTCAGAAACTGAATTGATTCTAAATTCGTAAGGATTTATTTTACTATTATATTTTTTTCATGGCTGAGTCCATATTCTTAATTTAAATACGTGCAAATGATAACAATCTTAACTTTTTCGGTTCATTAAGGAGTTTATGTTTTCCAACGACGGACCATGTGATGCACCGTATTTGCCTTCGCATAACCCGAGCTCTCATATAAGACGCCCGAAATTTGACTGGGATATTTTGTGTGAAAATTAATATGTTTAGTCGTAGGTTTATTGAAATATATTTCAAAGTCGTTTTGAAGTGGGTGTGTAATTTTCTGCATGTAAATACAACATTGTAACAGAAGACTGGCCAAAAATATGAAATCAAAAAATCGTAATTTTAGCCGTCAAAAGAAAGTAAATCCAACTTTCCAAAAAGTGAAACAGATATAAAGCAATTTCAATAAATGTGAATTAATTCTTATAGATAATTCTATTACGTACAGAAAAGGCAAAATACTTCACTGAATATTAAAAGTAGTATACTCGGTCGTCTCCCATAAATCGGCTGTGGGCTTAGGACCACACCTCGTTCAAAAACTGTTGAGTCTGGTCAGTACCTAGATGGGTGACGTCTTGGTTACACCAGATGCTGTAATCTTGGGTGCACGGTTGATGCAATGAATAATAGTTCGGATTTGTTTATCGTAAAGCCGAGTTCCAATTCCAGTTGGGTTCATTATATTTCGATTGGGAACAGTATGAATGCACATCTTCTCCCCCAGCTATGGGTTAATTAATAAGACTAGTATCGCTAAATAATTACAATATAAAAAATAAATGTTTACCATGTTTCATATTATATTTATTGACATATATTTCAAAGCGGTTTTGAAGGGGAGAACATATGGTTCTATCCGTGCAATTTCTTTTTTTTTTTAAAGAAAGGTATGTGTGATACACATTTAGGCGATCATGTATCTTTCGTTACTTAACTGACGAGGCAGATTTTTTCCCGCTGTACGTTGCTATTTCTTTCTGCAGTAGGCCATTTGCCATCCAAAGCTACAGAACCCAGTCTATCCTGCTATTTACCCTTAGCTGGTGGTGAGAAGAAGCGGATTCATACATTTCCCAAGTGAAAGTAATGGATCCGACTGGAATTCGTACTTGATTCTCCGATTCTTCCATCGTTCTTCCTGTATGCATGCAAATATAACATTTTAACTTTATACTGGAATCGTAACTTTAACCTTCAAATGAAACCAAATTAAATTTGCCAAAGAAGGAAAGAAATACTGGTCCATTGGTATCAATCTTTTCTAGTACATAGAAAGTTAACTGGTGTAAAGCAATCAGTAAAGTAAAATAAATGTGAATTAATTCTTACACAACATAACAAAAAGCAAAATACTACACTGAATATTACCAGTAGTGTACTCGACGGTCTCTCATCTATAATATGGCTGTATTTTGCGTAGGGTTGATTTTGGGTGCATTCAAAACAAACGAGTCTTATACGAAGGCAAATATGCAAAGTTTCTTTTCGATGTGGGACATCTACACAGGTTTACACATGATTTTGTGAAGGAATTACCCGTCCTCAAGGGGCGCTACAAAAGATCGGAATTCTACCAAAAGTTCTAAGGTAATGCTGCTACAGGAGATGGAAAATATATATAATTGAAATTGTTTTCTTACTATGAATAAGCTCACATCCCTGAGTAAGTCAGATAAGTAAGATTAGCTTTATATCCATGGGAATCAACGAAATAAAAATATTAACATTTTAGCTCATACTGTCTCATTCTATGTAAATGGGGGTGCTAAAAACTTCTTTAACCAATCTACTTCCCCAAATCTGGCCAAATAAACTAACATTTGGATCCCTATATTTCTGTTTAGTCGAGAGAAAAAATCCATCGTCCTCCTTCGTACATCTAAATTCAGTGTAACAATTATTGATTTCACTGTCGTCCATACTAGGCGGCAAATATTTCTATCTTTACGTATATATAGGTATTATATATATATATATATATATATATATATATATATATATATATATATATATATATATATATATATATATATATATATATATATAAAACAGAGTATGTTCGTGTGTCTGTATGTATGATACCATTTCACTCGAGGTCCATCCAACCGATTTTGACCAAACTTGGCACATGTATTGTGCAATGTAAGAGATAGGTTCTTAGCGTAAAAAAACGATAATTTCTAGAAAATCAATGATCGATAATGCCGACCAAAAATCTCTAAATTAAACTGTTTTCCTCCGATTTCGTTCAAACTCGGTAGCAGGTTACTTACATTGTGACGAGCTCAACGGTACCTCATTTTATTTTTACGCCTCTGCGTTTAGCGAAAAATTGCTAAAAAGCAAAAATCGATTTCAACACAAATCGATTGCAATCAAATTTTAAAATAAAAACACGTCAATTTTCAAGCAATTTAATAAATACTTCACTCAATTGTAGACGACAATAAGTTGATTGTTTAGCAGACATTTAAATTGATAATTGTGTCCACCTATATAGTGGAAACCCGCGTAAATAGCGAAAAATGGTGATTTTTACAAATATCTTTTTTTATTTTTCGTTGATCTTTCAACCAATTTTCATTAAGCTTAACAATTGATTTATAAATGAATCTTCTTTTACATTCCTGTTAGCACAAATTGAATTTCAAAAACTCCAAAATAATTGTGGCCTTAAATGTGTCTTCATGTTGCCTGTTTTACCCCTTCATTTCCTCGGCTAACTTCGATTGAATAAATACAGACCACTTCTGTTATATAAGTAACTGCATTAATTAAAAATGAAACTACTTTAAAATAATTGAAGAATATAGATTTTGCTACATCTAACCATGATGCTGTTTTTGTTCCATTTTCATTGAATGCTTTTTCTTATCGACCAAATGAGAGGGTATTACTGTTAGTACTAAATGTTTCTAAAATACCTGAACACTTATTTTCTTGGAACCTATTGACGGAATACACAGAAGGAAACCCCTACTTTTGGAATTTTTGTACATAATTTATACTTAACTCAAGTTTTTGTACATAATTTATACTTAACTCAAGTTTTTGTACATAATTTATACTTAACTCAAGTTAGTCGTGCCACGAAGCTGAAATCGTACAGTATCTCGTTACTAAATGAGAAACAAGCTGATGAAACATACTTGAAACCCATTCATTTTGGGTGCGGCTCCCTAAATAAATAAAAGAATTACTGTATTTTGTTTAATCTGCCACAGGGTACTAAGTAGTCAGGATCAAATCCCTTTAAAGGATTAAAATAATTTCCTCTTATCTGCTGTACTTATGCTCCGAGATCACTAGTAAATGCCAATTCACAGATATTATTGAACCGTACTTCGTGAAATACATATGAAAGCTCCTTTGGCACGCTTCATCAGTGATGTTTTCTGACGAGGATTTTCGGTTTTTACGGTATAACACCTTTTCTCCACGGTTCGCCAATCGACTTGTGCTTCAGCCGTTAGTTATATCGTATCTCATAATGGGACTCTATCTTCAACCCGCTGCGACAAAAAACCTTCTTAAGCGTTTAAAGGGAAATCACGATAACCCCCCCCTTCACTAGCTTCTATATAGTTCTGTAAAAAAAAAAAAGTCACCATTTTCTTAGCAAATATAGTGAAACTCTCTTGGGCTCATAACGATCTTAATTTTCCTGATGATAATAAATGCATACTCCTAAAAATGCATATTTAGTATTAGGTTGGTACAAAAATAATGACGTAATAATGTCATTTTTTGACGTAT
>OZ010595.1:80050751-80113251 GCA_963932145.1 Acanthosepion lycidas | reverse complement strand
AGAGCATGCTTAACCTAAAAAAATGGTATGATATTTGAACGGAAAATAAATCCCAATCAATGAACTTAAGTATTACTTAATTTCAATCAGGCGTAAACGTTGATTATTCTTTTGAGCTTCGATAATCTTTTTTCTGAGTACGTTCTCAGGAGAAGGTCACCCGGAGAAAATTAACCTATTTGGTTCTAGTATGGGTGTCCAAATTCTAAGCATTCCTGTATTGGAGGTTCGGATATATATAAATTTATAGAGATTTTTTTTGTTAAGACCTGGTATTAATTACTTGCCAAATAAATGGATGGGGTTTCAAACACAATAGTAATATGTTCTTACCAAGCATTTCTTGATGTGGACTATAGGTAGAAATTGTGGTGCCAATGTTTTTTAGCTGTTACTACACAGTCTGGATGAATTGTTAAATTGTTTGCTAAACATAATTCGACGAGAAAACATATATTTGATATCCGACATTTATTTACTAAACATTGCTTTGTTCAGCACAAGGCCAGGATTGTTTGGCAAATGGTAGATACAAAAATATTAATGAGATATTTGTGTATCTTAAGAACCTTTAAGCGGCAGATAGATATACAGCTGGAAATCAATAGAAATATCTGGCCATATGTATTTTTAAAAGAATGGAGTTGCTCAGAATAATTTCTTACCTCGCATTAAGTGATATATTCATTGGTTTTAGCCACTATTTTATTAAAAAACGAGTTTTTTTCAATAACTATTCTTAAACTATTTAAATTAAAGGGGCAGACATTCGAGCTCTCATTGCTAATCGACACATGGAGGCCAATTTCTTTGCTGTCAAATTGATACTCCACCCATTTCGATTAAAATCTACGGTCCACTGGCGGGAAATAAAACTGAAATACTTAAAAGGAACATCTCAGGTTTTCGCTGGGAATATATGCGCATACAAGTGGCTGAGAGATGTTTGCCCAACTTGTTATACATGCATATGAGTACACTATCTGTATCTGAGATTTACATAATGACTTACGGTCTGATACCGTCCACTGTAATAAAATTCTCCAGTTTAAGCAGTTAGGTATAGTGATTTACTAAGTAGTACCATCATTGTGATAGAAGACCATTGAAGATCGAACTCATTACTCGCTCGTAATTGATCTAGCGAGACAAGCCAGTTCACCACCTCGATACATACATACACACACACACAAACACACACAAAAGTGTCGAGCCTTTCGTCTTCTTAATTTTTTTGTTGTTCTATTGATCTATCACCTTGATAATATCTTTCTTTTTCTCATAATCTTCCACACTCAGAAATCCCCTGTGTCCTAATTCCTTTATGATTATGATTAAAAGTCACTGATTTAGATTTGGAGAAGGTTTTATGGTTGAGAGAATTTTGTAACACCTGGTACATATATATATATATATATATATATATATATATATATATATATATATATATATATATATATATATACATACATATATATACATACATATATATATATATATATATACACACACACACACACACATATATATATATATATATATATATATATATATATATATATACACATATATATATATATCTATATATGTATATATATATATATATATACATATATATATATATATATATATATATATATATATATATATATATATATATATATATATATATATGTATATGTATGTATTGTTATTCAATTAGTATCGTCTGAAAAGTGGTGTGTCTTGTTGGAGAGATTGGATAGTCACTCCGGCGAAGTATTGCGCATGTTGGATGTGATGCGTCGTTTGTATATCGATGCTAGCAATGTGGTCAAATCGATAAACTTAAAACTGCAGACGGATTTCTTGATAGCCACGTAGTTATGACGGACGCCACAACTGACGCACTGTAAGTGCTGAAATGACAAACAGCATGACCTCTCCAGTAGATATTAATGTAAATGCGACACCTGGAGCGTTAACACGTTAAAAGTTGGGATCCATTTGTCTGCAGCCCGGCCTCTAGCCAGGCTTCATTCGTTCCGACAACGTAATCTTGTGAGTCTCCAGTTGCTGTCCGAGCGGTTGACCTTTAATATCGGATGCACTCTGATAGTGGAGACAGGTGACTTTATGTAAAATATGGCCTTTTTCGTATGTGACATATACACAGAGTCCATATCATTCAGAATGTTTGCTCAAGACAGGTCCAACTGTGACGATGAACAGTTTTTTTTTTTTAGATTCTATAAGCTACAATTTCTGCTCACGTTTTTTTTTCCGGGTGGATATTGAAAAGCGCCATATGAGAATCCAAAACATTTCTTAAAGAGTTTTGTTTTCATTCCTACAAGAGGAAGATGATAAGCCTTTGCGGCAGGAGATAACCTGTCCACATGTTTCCAACCTGATTGTCAGTATGCTCTTAATTTGGTTCACGGACACGATTACCGCAAATTGAGCATATTCAATGCATGTTGGGAAGATGTTTGACTACTTCATATAATCGAACTCTAAGTGTTTTAATACAGGTAAAAAATGTGTGTAAGGATAGAGAAGAATATGCATTCACGAGAATACGTATGTTTTGTTTTGTTTTATCGCATACAAACCTCAATGGGTTATTTAATACTGACAAGTTTTTTATTGCCGGTTATATTTTTTTCCAGAAATGTATTGCTGGTAACAGTTTTTTCAAAAAATTATTGCTGGTATTAAAACCTATTTTTATACTTTCATATATTTTTGACTCACTTTGGGAGGGGTTCACTATTTGCCCATAGCTGGGACCCTGACAAGTGCTACTACCCCGGGTCAGTGTGGACCTGGGAACATCAGCAATTAAGAGATGATTCCACGCTCCTCAAAACCTCTTAAAGGGGGCCCGACACTATTTTTCAGACACTTTATTTTGTAAGTTTTATGTCGTACAGGCAGTCTGTACTGTTTTAGTGTAATGGCAATAACATTTAAAAACTGTTTCGATACTACTAATGGAAAAGTAGAATTTAAATTAGAAGGATTTTTATTTTTTTACAAATTTTTACATTACACAGGCGACAGTATTTTTCGGACATTGCAGAAAAAATGCTAATAGTTTATGGCAGCACCCATTTTTTAAATGACTTCTATCAGTCTATCTTCATAATGTTCGTACATATTGATAATAACGTCTCTTCATGTCTCTAGCAGTTTAATTTTAGCACAGTTCAGCCTCTCTGGTTATTTCTGGCCCATCGTAAAAAAAACTCTGCAAGCATTTCCCTTATGTTTTCAATTAAATTTAAGTCTGGACTTCTTGCAGGCCATTCCAGAGGAGTTATATTTGCTTCACACATCCAATTGTTCACTTGTTTGGCCACATGGATGCTGCAGGTATCTTGCTGCAAAATAAAATTACTTCGCATTTCTTTTTTCCGTGGTAGGGCTCTCTTTTCCAAACGTTCTCTGTAGCTCAATCTATTTTGACGTCCTTTTAACCACTCGAGCCACAAGTTTCCATTCGGAAATACCATACCACAAACCATGACTCCCCTTCTCCCATCTGTCTCTTGTTGAGAATAACGGGTTCACCTTTTCTCGACCATGTACACCGCCCGTCAGGTCGATCGAACTTAAAACGTTTTTCATCAGTAAATATCACTTTCTTGGAGTTGACATAGTTTGTTATCCATCTTTTGGCGCTTCCCAGCCTTGCCTCTTTGTGTTTTCTCGTTAGTGTAATTATTTTCTTGATTTTAGCATACTGAAGTCCAATTTCGTGTAGCTTTCTTTGTACATTTCGAACACTGACGTCAAGTTCACACTTCTCCTTTACATTCTTCGATGTCACCTTTTCTCCAGATAACAACCTCGTAACTCTTCTTCATTCTTCTTTCTGTTCTCTTGTTTTTTCCGTCCTCTCTTCTTCTTCCGCTCATAGTCTGTACTTAGCATGTACTCAACTGTTGACTTCGTTAACTTCATCTCAGCGGCGATCTTTCGGATGCTGAGCCAGTCTTCTCTCTTCTTTTGGATCAAACTGATGATTTCTTTTGAATGCATTCTTCTTCAAGATTTTAATACGTTTTCGCAGTGAATGGTAAAGATACTCAAATGTAATGGTCAGGGTACAATTTACCTGCAGAAAATTTGCATATTGTAGACGTTCGACGATGAAATCATTAAAAAACCCGGAATTTGTGTCATGTCCGAAAAATAGTGTGGCTTAGGTTGAAGTAAAAATAAAGAAAACATGAAACCAAAGAAAACCCATCAATCAATGTTCATACCATTAATGGACAGTTACTGATGAACTACCTACTCATCAACACAAAAGCTCTCGGCAGCAAAAACACCTTTAAGCACACTTTTCAAAGTGACCCAAAAATATTGTCAGCCCCCTGTAATCAGAGGTATTGCTGTCGTATGTAGTTTATCATCTTAAACAGAATGGCGCGATTAAAAGCATGTGTTAACGGCTCAGATTTATTTTCAGTCTATTAAAATGAAAATTGAATATTGTTATGGACATTTTATATTGGGATCTATGTTAGTATAGATTTGTGCAGGTGATCATCGGTGTAAGACTAGTTATATTACCTGGGGGATTTAATCTTGGAATAGAAGTTCATAGTGTACCAATTGTCTTTTCTGTCGGTGTATTTCTTAACTTCTCTTTCTTCTGTTCAATTATTTCTTTCTTTAAATCGTCAGTTTCTATGGTTTCTGCAAAATAGATACATTGCGATAAAAATTAATGAATTCCTTTCAGAAAGAAAAAAGCAAGTGATTCCGACGCAGATACCACACAATTCACTCGCATTTATTCATATCTTAATCAAATTATTTATGCTTAAACGGCTTAGATTTATCTGGAAGAAGATTAAAGGGGCGGAATGAACATTAAAAGATTATGTTGACTAATCTTCCAAACGGGTAATAGAGGCCTGGCATGAAAATCATAATTAGAAAAGCAAGTTTAAAGTATGTAACACTCGTTCAAAACTGGGGTATATACGAACGTCACTCACTCTGTTTCTCACTTTATTTACGCATATATATATATATATATATATATATATATATATATATATATATATTGTCATCCACTGACTGTTTAGCTGTATCACAGATCATCAGTGAGACTAGACATCCGGTTGGCTCTAACTAGGATCAAATTAGCGTCAGTCGGAGAAACTACCCCTAGGCCGTTGGTGCACAAAAGAATGATGGTGAATTCAAGCATATTTATTTTTAGATAAACACGCCAGTGACTGAGAGAACTCGATTCGTTTTATCGAAGAGTATTTCATATATATATATATATATATATATATATATATATATATATATATATATTGTGTGTGTGTGTGAGTGTGTGTATGTCTGTCTGTGTATGTATTTTTTGCATCATTGCTAATGATGACAATATATTCCTTGTCACATTAGAACATCAAAGTAGACATTTGCATCAGAAGGCTGCACTGCAAAATAACCTCATAGCCAACGGGTGAAGATCAAAACTTCTTCTGCTGTCAGTGATTGTCCATTCGCGCGAGATGGAGGTGCTTTCAATAACGTTTAGACCACATATGCGGAATGAGCGGGGTATTCGAATGAATACGAAAATTCGGGATTACAGAGCTGTTGTACTTGGCATCCTTTTGTATGGCTCAGAGTCGTGGACTCCATACAGGTACCATATACGTCATCTAGATGTTTTCCATAAAAGCTGTCTGCACGCAATCTGTGGAGTTAAGCTTCAAGATAGGACATCTAACGTACACCTGTTTAACAGGTGTAATATTGGAGGAATCGAGACTTTTATCATACAGTCTCAGTTACGGAGGACTGGTCATATCTTGAGAATGTCTGATGACAGCATACCCAAGATCTTAATGTACAGCCAGTTAGATCAGGGCAACAGGAATGTTGCACGCCCATGGCTAAAATACGAAGACAAGCTGGAAAGCAAATTGTCAGCAGTAAATATACCACATAACACCCTTGAACGCTTAGTCTTGGAGAAGGTAGAATGGAGATCAGCGTGTTTTAGAGGAATCAGCAATTTTCACTCTGCTTGTCTGAATCATCTTCAAAAAGTGAGAGCACGATCTATGAGGTCAACCAATCTAACAGTGATCTTATCTCAAAACCCTCACACTTGCTCCATATGTGGCCTCCTTTGTAAATCATTAGCGGGTCTTAAATGGCACTTAAAATTATCGCACAAAATTTCATAACTGACGGGAGAGTCCATTATATATATATATATATATATATATATATATATATATATATATATATATAATATGCTCTTACTTTTCTTCTCTTCCACCTTCTTTTTCTTCTTCTCTTTCATTCCCATCACTCTCTTCATTTTCTATTACACGCAATGTTGTGTTTGTGATTTTTTTTACTTTTGAAAATAATATAGCGTTCATTAGTTTAAAAGAAATAAAAAGTTAAGAGGTCATTTGATAAACATCGCCTCAGGATACCGTAAGTTTGAAACCAAGGTAGCGGATGCAACTTACCTCCAGATTTTTGTAGCATATATATATATATATATATATATATATATATATATATATATATATATATATATATATATATACACACACACATATATGGATATCTTGATACCTCCAAAGATTCGCTAGCAAATATGCATACATTATGAAAAGAATACCATTTTATCGTAAAAATCTTTATGTTAGTATTAACAGGAAAGACTAAATGATTTTGTTTTATAAATTATACTTTTTTAATTCCTTTTAGAACCCTAAGATTTTTGTTAAAAATTGTGTTTTCTTGTGCCAGCCGTTGATCTGAAATATGGAGATTTTAGCCTCTTTTCGCTGTGAAAAATAAATTGATTTGAAAATTCATGAAAAATGAAATAATTGTTTGTTTTTTTACGAAACGTTTGGACCCTATTCAGAAATAAATGAAGTTACTTTCGAAATTTTCCTTTTAAAGAAAATTATGAGAAAATATTTTTTTCTACATTTGTTACCCCACCCAATTATTTGATTTTATGAAATTTCAAGAAATTATTTGTTGTATCGCTTAATGGTTACATTAGTTCTAACCTGAAATCCCTGGAGAATTTAAATCATCGGTTTCTTTTTCCAAAACAGGAAACCAATTACGAAAAATCTCCTCTCAATCGTAGCATAATATATGCTATAAATTAAGTCATTATTCAATTAGATAACCATTTAATTGCTTTTAGGAATATGATATATTGTGGACACTTTTGTTTTAAGAGAAAATTTAATGAATAATTAATTTTTGACAGAATATTTTCTTTAAATTAATTAAAAGAATTTATAAGTTTTAAAAAAGAAATCTTTTAAAATTCTGTATTAATTTGAGTAGGGCATATAATATTGTTACTAGGTAGGAACTATATGTATCGTAAATGAAAAAAAAATACTACAACTCAGCAAACCCCTGTATTTGCAAAAGTATTTTGAATATTGTGTGTATGCGCATAAACGTGGTAATTATTTGTAAATACGAACATACATACACGACATTATCAGCAATTAAGAGCACTAATTATAGTAAATGTAATGCTAAAGTATATAAAATTCTATTAAACATCAGATGACGAAGAATATTTCTTACTAAGATGATTGGGTAATTAAAAAATCATATAAAAAGGAGCTTATTTTATATTCGTCATGAAATTTTTACAGATAGGCTTCCCGTAAAAAAAAAAGTAGTTATATTTACGCTTGTTAATAAAGCTTTCATGCTATGTATAAATCTTTCAAAATCTCACAAAATCATTTTCCTCAATGTTAAAAACTGCATTACTGCGAAACATTAATCTAAAATTAATATTTGCTTCCAATTACATCAATTAATCTTTAAACCGGATAATATTACTCAAATAAAGTCTCAGAAAATATATTTGAGTTGGAAAATTTTTTTAATAAAGATAATTAATTTCTGATGACAGACGACTAAAAATGGCATTAAAATCAGCTATTGTCAGTGATTTTCAAAAGAAAAAAGAAAAATACTTCACATCAATTTCAATTCGTTATTAAATCCTGAAAATTATTTTTCTCCTTGGAAATATTAAATTTTATCTACTTCTTTGAAGTCAAAACTATAATATGAGATTGTTTAATAAATAAACTGAAAACTACTCAAATATGGAGAGCCATTAAAAATAAATTTTAAAGTTTTCAAAAAATTGGTAAATAAAAATAATCCATTACATTGGAAGATTACTTTGTTTAAGGTTGCATAGGAAAATGAGAAAATATGAAAGTTCCTAGGAATTCATGACGAGGAGGACTCCGCTTAAAGGAACTGTTCAATCTTTGCTTGATCAGCAAGTCTGCTCCGTGCCTGAATTGGTTTCAGTAAGGTTTGAATCCTGTCGGAATGCACATATATTTCTTTAATAAGATTTATCGAATATTCAGACGAAAGCAAATAATTATACTATTTAATAAATAAAAGAGCATCTACTCAAATATGAGTGTCCACTAAAATAAGATTTAAAGTGCTTAGGTATGTAATTAACAGGCTTTCTCTTGTCAATTTTTTTTCCTTGCTCGTATAAGCAAAATACTGACAAATATGTTGTGACATATTTTATCCCACAGTAAATACAATAACGTATTATTGATGAAGTTCATTTGATTTTTCTAATCATCTTGACAAATAATATTGAAAACAGAGCTTTTTTTCTGCATCAATTGTTTTGAAATTCAATTTGGATCGACCATATCCGATCTGATAAGACTTCCATAATTAACTGCATAACAATATTTTTCTATAAATGCATTTCATTTACTTACTGTTATTCTCAGCTTCATTGACATATTCACAACGTTTCAGCCGCTGTACACCTCGGCCTTCAGGTGATTGGAATTTCGAACGGAATCCTTTATTTCGTCCACTGGGGTAGATTGTTCTAGTTCCACGTGTCACGCCTCTTCCGCATACCGCAAGGACACTTGATCCAGTGGATAAAATCTTTGATTAAATCTAGTGATTAAACCCAAAGAGTTTTGAGTTCAATACCAAGCTAGAGCAGCGAGGAACCCCAAATCTTGCAGAACTGACTTAAAGGGACATAACTGATACACCAAGAAGAGTCATGGTACGTGGAACTAGAACAATCTACGCCGATCCGCTTTTATAATTTTAAGGATTTACTAAGTGTATCTTAGATGTAGCATAAGGCCGCAAATATCGAGCAACCAGTGATGATCGATCTCTCTACTCAGTCTTACTTGGGCTAAAAATTTGCTAAAAATTGTATCACGGTCTTACATTCCAATCAGGTTAAAACACTAGTTCCTCTACGATCACCGAAGTTAAGCAACGCCGAGCAATATTCACATAGGTGACCAGTTGAGAATATCTGGTGCTGTCAGCTTGGATGTGCATATGTTTTAATGTATAACAGCTTGGAATTATTAATCGGAGTTCCAGTTCCAGTTGTGTTCGTTATATTTACTTACTCTTGGGAAAGTTATGAACCCACATCATCTCACTCCGTCTATGGCTTAAATATTAAGACAAGTATCACAAAAAATTATTATCTCCAAAATATAATAAAATAAAATAAACATTTTAAAAAATCGTTAGATATAGGAAATAAATATCCCATAGATATGTTGATATATGGCTAAAAGAAAAAAAAAAAAGAAAAAAAAAAACAAACAATCAAGCCAACAATTGTACCACGTTGATGTGACGAGTAGGCCGACTTTTATTAACTTTTATAAAGTGATCTTGAAATGCCCAATAGAAATATCCAAAATTTGATTTATTTCTAAGAAAATTCCAATGTGAATTAAAAGTTTACAAATAGCAGCTTTCATTGCTGCAGTAGTGTAGCCTTGTTGCCTGATTGTACTGGCCCGTTTTGGAAAATATTACGTCTATTTTCTGACTACGTAGACACCTACGTTGATTTCACATACGAAGACTCATTATTTCATATGGTTTGTGTAACCAATAGAAGATCCAAGAGTCACCCAAGGTAGAGGGTTACTATGTGAGACTGTTGTAAGGTAGGGTGACTATAATTACCTATAATAGTCTATAATAGACATTTCAGTCTAGAATAGACATTTCAGTCTTTAATAGACTATAATAGCCTATAAGAGTCTATAACAGAAATTTCGGTCTATTATAGTCTATAATAGACATTTAATACGATTATAGACATTTCAGTGTAATTTTCTGGTTTCTGTAGCGGATTTGTGAACGAATCTCGTACTTATAATTTTAAATCCCGATGCTTTTATTCAGAAACTGTAAAAATATAATAAATGAAAACATTTTAATCCTAATTCCAACGACATAAACACTCCAGAAACCTTGATATTAACTAAGAGTAGAAAGTATTTGAACAAAAGAACAAGAAAGAAATAACTTTTGATTGTTTATTAAGAACTTTAATCACGTTCTACATCGCATTCCGAAATTGGAAATATAAAAAAAGAATGAAAATAAACACGAAATGCCCACTCCTGATACGCACATACCCCAGGTTCATTTAGTAAAACTATAATTTCGACAAGCTGAGTGAACAATAGTACAAACAATCTTACAAAATGTATTCCCTTGACTCTGAATTCTATTAAAAAGTGAGATGTGTTTTTTGTGCAAAATAATTTGGTTTAGGTTGAGATAGAGGAGGCTGAATTTCAGGATTGAATTATTTAACAAAGTTTGTTTCGATGGGCTTTCGCTACCTAAATAGACACACACACACACACACACATATATATATATATGTACATATATATATATATATATATATATATATATATATATATGTATGTATATATATATATATATATATATATATATATATATATATATATATATATAATTTATTTTAAAGAAAAAACAGATCAATTTAAGCCTCCTTTATTTATAATTTATTTTACCAGAGATTTTATTTTTCTCCAGAAATTCGGACTTCCCTATCAAGGGTGGAAAAATGAAATTAAAATTTACATTTTTGAAGGGCATTTTTAAGGTGACATAGAGGGTGATGAGGAATAGTTTGACGGACATGTTCGCGTTTATAGAGGGAAAGGAGAGTTTTAAAATTTATTTTTATTTTTAATTTTTATTACAATACTTAATATTGAGGAGGAGGGGATAATGATAAGACATTGACCTATTTAATCGGTCAACACACCGGAAATTATATGGGAAAAAGGGAAAAAAATGGGAAAACGAAAAAGGGAGGAAGAAAAGAGATAGAAATAAGAGATGTGATTAGGGTTTTGGAGGAGGAGAGTGTGATATAGCTTTAGCCATTTAGATAGACACAGATTTTAACGTTTGATAGCAATTTAAATGTTTTAAAACTCTACAAATAAATTAGATTTAATGCTTGTTAGCAATTTAAATAATTAACTTCTTCACAAATAAAGTAAGGATTTAATATAAACCGAATATTATATTAATAAACAAATGCATGTCTACATTTTTAGATGAGGTATTGTTTACACTATTTACATTATTCGGACTATTCTCCTCAACTTAGTCGCCATATTTATTACAACGTTTCAGCCGTTATACGCTCCGGCCTTCTTCATGTGTTTGGAATGTTGAACTGAACCTTTTATTTTTCTCACTTGGGTAGGTTGTTCTAGTTCTACGTACCACATAACATCACATAACATCAGGACAACCTTCAAAAGGTGGACTACACTTAAAGTAAGGCTTTAAGAACACCAGAAATCTGTAGCACGAGGGGATGTGGAAAAATCAGGCATGGCTGAACACATATGGAGATAAAAAGAAGATCACCGCCTTCTGTCGGATCAGCTTGAGATCATAGACAATGAAAATTCGTAAACTTAAGGAATCAGCACATATACTAGGTCACAAAAATCACCTGAGCCGACCAAGCATAGAAATGAATACAATATGGGAACCAGTAATAAAGCGCGCCAAAGAAAAGCGATAATAACAACAAAAATTACAATATGAGTTCTGGTAAAAACACGAATGATAACAAAAAAATTGTAATATGAACACTGGTAAAAAAAAACGGTTGCTGATACCCGGTTAAGACAGTGCAGAACTTAGATAGGGGAATTAACAGGAGATAACTGATAACTGACATCCATTAAACATGGTACGTCGAACCAGAACAGTCTAATTCATCAATTTAATTTGATGGGTAATAATTCTTAATTAAAGTTTAGGTTTCAAATCAAAATGGAGTAAGATTTGAAGGAAATAGTAAAAAAAAAATAGTTTTTACATACACACATCACATTCACATTTACGTAAATACAAATACACATACATTCATATACATGTACAATTACATATATAACAACATATACATATATAGATATACATTGTTATACACGTATATACATATACAAATATTTACATATACATATACATATTCCCACACGCATCCATCTTTAGACATATGAAAATTTTTTCTTAACTTTTACAGTTAACTTTAGATATTGAATTAAGTTTCTTAAATTTCAAAAATATAGTATTTTAATTTTAATATTTTTAATATCGAGAATAACGTTTGAGGAAGCTTTTTTTTAAATTTAAATCTAAGTGATAAATTTAAATTGATTATCTTCACAAGAGTAAAATTTCTAATTTTTAAAGTCTAATTAGAAATTATTTCAAGATGAAGTAAGATTAGAAGGTAATATTATGCATCCTCATTTTACCTGTATATATATATATATATATATATATATATATATATATATATATATATAATAATCATAATCTCTCCCGTCGGTTTCGACGTATGAGGATCTGCCAGCTTATTGATTCAGTTATGAAAGATTATGCGATAATCTTAAGTGGCATTTAAGACCCGCTCGTGATTTACAAAGGAGGCCATATATGGAGCAGGTGTCAGAATTGTGAGATGAGATCACTGTTAGATTGGCTGACCTTTTAGATCTTGCTCTCGCTTCCTGAAGATGATTCAGACAAGCAGATTGAAAATTGCTGAGTCCACTAAAACACGTTGATGTCCATTCTACCCGCTCCAAAGCTAAGCGCTCAAGGGTGTTATGTGGTATATTAACTGCTGACAAGTTGCTTTTCAGATTGTCTTTGTATTTAAGCCATGGGCGTCCTACTACTGATCTAACTGGCTGTACATTATGATCTTGGGTATCCTGTCATCAGATATTCTCAAGACATGACCAGTCCAGAGTAACTGAGACTGTATAATATCCTTTGCTGACCCCGTCGCCTTCACTCTCTCGCCAGCGGGCCTTGCAAGTGAACTGTTTGGATAAGAACGAATCAAAGTAAATCGCCAGAAAACCCACACAAGTGATTTGCTTAAAGTGGTGAAGGATTGTGTACAACCATCCAACTATATATATATATATATATATATATATATATATATATATATATATATATATATATTGATAGTTGTATATATATGCAGCAATCCTTCGTTTATGCATGTTTAATTAAAAACGACAGACAAGTTACTACGGGTAAGCTTTTTATTTAATTTTTCTTGTGTTCGAATAAAAGCTTTCTTTTCTGGACAAAGACTGTGTAAAAACTGTCCAGATGTTTTATAGTTCCGAGCGCTTTCGGCTATACCTTTAGACATTATCAAGGATGATTCGATTTCTTTTTACAGGTGTATGCTGTTAATATATTTGTGTTTTAGAAACATACAGAAATATATAAACCGCATCCAACTGTAATAAAGAAGATTAAAAAATAATGGAAGCTTTAATAAAAAAAATATATATATATATATTTAGCAGAATTATCCGAATCATGTAAAACGGCGTGCGATAATTGTCCAGCCGACAAAATGTTTAATATATCTATAACAAAACTAAATTAAATTAGTTTCTTTTTTTCCAGGTTTTCAGGTCAGACGTTTAGCCATCATGACGTCAATTGTAAAAATCACTGAAAAAAAAAATTGATTTATTCAGCTAGCAAGAGAACAAAGTAAAATCGTTTTGTGTCAACCCCACTCACTCTTCCTAAATGAGCAATGGTCAGTGGAAAAAAGGTTATTCCTGCATACATTAATGGTAGCATTATTTTTACTCTGGCTTCCATCTTCCCAGTTCATTTAAGAACACTCACTTGAACGATAAGTTTTTGAAAAGCGGGAACAGCAGAGAGGAAAACTGGATCAGGAGATCCCAACAGCAAGAGGTACTATCATTGCAAGTGAGAGATTTAATACATTATTATTGTTCAAAGCAGAGTCCACTAGAGTTATAAAACCTCGGAAAATTCCAGTAAGATATATTTAATCATTTCCAAGATACAACGGCTGAATGCTTAATCTAAATTAATCTTGCTTAATCTAATTGGTCAATTTTTTCTGCTAGAATATTTTTACTATTTTCCTTTTATATCAGGTATAGATAGATAGATAGATAGATAGATAGATAGATAGATAGATCTATCTTACCGAGACGTATATTCTACTTTTACACTGACATGGTCTTTGCTTCAACGGAAGAACAGACAAAGCGAATACCATGTAAACAAGCACAATCAGTAGTAGATCGGCCTACTGAGCGCACTGCTATCAACCGATAATAAATGCAACCGCAACTCCTCCGCCCAGCTTTGCATGTCCCCCAAGGTTCAATTAGCGGCATCAAGAACACATATAATATTTTGTGTTCGCAATCCTGTTAGTTCTTCTGAAGTCAGAGCTGTTTGAACGGATCTGCTGTTTATATGTCTGGTACTTTCTGTAATAAATGGGCCCGTGGCGCAAGTCTTCTACTGCAGACAACTCTGGCCAGTCGTCACTGATCATGATTATTAGACCCGGAGTCGGCCATTGCAGCATCCAAGGAGGATGGTAATGAGTTACAATGGCTATTTCCAGTAACCAGCCGGAATTTTATAAAATTATCCTTACAATTTGATAAATCAAAAGTTGCTTCCATTTTTCAACCCACACCAAGTCCCAACTGTATTGCAAGTATTTAATTTTCACTGCCCTCAGGAGAATACAGCTAATCCTGGTTTGGACATTTTCATGAAGCCATGTTATGATGGCTCTACTTGATGTTTTCTCATACAGATATACCATATGTCAATGTACTTATATATATATATATATATATATATATATATATATATATATATATATATATATATACACACACACATATGTGTGTGCGTATGTATGGAATGTACAAATATATGATCGATATTACATAACAGAGCTATTATATATATATTAGTGAATATACATAATGTACTATCGATGTGAGATATGTATATTAACTAATATCTATCAATCACTCTCTCTTTCTCACTTTATATATATATATATATATATATATATATATATATATATATATATATATATATATATATATATATATATATATATAACCAAATCGGCACATATAGGTAAGTATTCGAGCGAGTGATCATATACAAACATATACATATAAATATTCTATATTGCAAGAAAAAATAGAGCTCATGCTAAGTAACAGAGCTATTTAATAGATAGTTATAGCTTAGATTTAGCACAAGGCCGAAACTATGGGGCAACAAGTAAGGATCTAACTCAATATTCAGTCGTAATTGATTTAGCGAGACACGCTTGCTAACCATTTCACCGCCTCGATGTGCCCAAATCTGTCGGTCACTGTCGGTCACTGTGTGTTTATCTAAAAATAAATACGCTAAAATTCATCATTGTTACTGTCGTGCGCCGACGGATTAGTGGTAAAATCTCCGACTAACACCAATTTAGTCGGGTTTCAATCCTAGTTATCCACAGACAGACTGTTTATATATGTATCATGAGAGTCACTTTCCCGATTATTTTGGAACTGGGTATTTTTTAGATCATTTTAAATATGATTAGTCATAACAAAATTATATACGCTTACAATTTCTCAAGATGTAATCAGCCGAGACTAATGACATTTTTTTTCAAATCTATTGTAGTAAACTAAATTTAAAGATGTGTATTTAGTGTCGGGGAAATGTATGATTTCCCGTCATGAAACGCTTGTCGAACACTAACAATCTCGAAGATATCTTTCGCGCCCAAAGAATCAAAGCATTTATTATCTTGGACATTGAGACTCCGTAATGTAAACAACACGCGGATTTACTTTCAATAAAATAACAAAGCCAGCCAATCGGAATTAAGGATTGAACAGCTGTCCAATCAAACGTAACATCGATAATCTTAAAATTGTTTTCATGTTGAGCCTATTTCTACCGATAGAAAGAAGACGAGAAACAGCATTTAAACAGCGGTATAGCGACAGGGGGTGGAATTGCCTATAGTTTAATTGTGATAATTAAACTTTAATTTAGCTGTTACTTCAATTACATTGTGGGTGAATGGTTAGAACGTTAACACTCTGACCATGAGATCTTAGTTCAAATCTGACCATGCTTGACCCTACCCTTGTGAGTGAAATTGGTGGGGCTGTTGATAGCTGTCAGAAGTCATGAAATTTTTGATCACGCTAGATAACGCGCCCTTTCTCACGCTCTGTAATTAAGGTGGGCTCTGTAACTGTTGAATAAACCCAAATGCGCCTGAGCAAGACCCTGCAATAGGGAGTGGCTAGTCGCCCTAGTAGAGAAGTATTCACGAATAGGAGTCGCCAGCTATACAATTACATTATACTTCCGTCTGTATCGACTTGGGTAAAACATATCGAATAGTACTGATATATTTCCAAGAGATAGAAATATCACTTCTAGTGTTCTTCTGGTTAGGTAGAATTAAAATGAAAGCCAGTTTAATGAAGCTTCATTGAAAATAATCACATTCGGATATTTCTTGTATCCACTGCTTTTTTAAAATGAAAAAAACATTTGCGTATTATCTTCATCATTTCTAACATCGAAAAGTAAACAATTTTCTATATATTATACTTTATTTTTATTTTACGGAAGTTCAAACTGTCAATCATTTAGAAAAAAAGAAAAATTTACGATTTATCTACAATGTAAAGGAATACGTTTGTCAAAAATGTTCGTGTTCTTGATGGAGAATTCTACACAGATGAGTGGGAAAATTCAGGTTAATAGCGTATGATTAAAGACAACACTTGACAGTATACATCGTTATGAAGCTGCTAAAATAATCAGGACCACTCATCTGTTCAAAATCATTTGCAGAATTGATATATTGCTTGCACCTACTCGACTATATATCTCAATGAGTTTGGCTCATTAATTTTCGGATTGCAAAACAAATATCGGCAGTAGACAAATACCTCGATAAAATTGTTCATCATAGACATAATATGTTGAATGAAGACGGATTTGTTTTTTTCAACAATTTCCAGTGAACACACACACACACACACACACACACACACATATATATATATATATATATATATATATATATATATATATATATATATATATATATATATATCACGAATCGCGGTTTCATGCACAACTCAATTTTCAGGTGACAGTTACAGAACTTAAAACTTAATAAAAAAAATCGGGTTACCCCAACATTGGTACAGTCAGATATTATACAGGGATTACAGTTTATCGTTTAATACATATTTGGCATCAGAAATAAACTATATATATATGTATATATATATATATATATATATATATATATATATATATATATATATATATATATATATATATATATATATACTGTAAATCATAAAGATCGGAACGATATTAAGAAAAAGTCTAAATGTGACATAACTTTTTTTTTATTTTAAAGCTTCAAGAAACATTTTTTCAAGTAAAAATAAGGATTTAAAGGTAAATTATATAATTCCAAAATATAAAGGTCAATAAACTTATTTTGCTATTTGGCTATGCTCGCTACTATCTATCTATCTATCTATATATATATATATATATATATATATATATATATATATTCATGCTGTAACAAGAAATTTGTCGAAACTGTGTAACAGCAATATTGTCCAATTTTGATTACCCTTTTAAAGATATCATACTGGAATTCTCCGAGGTTTTTATAACACTATTGAACAATAGGAATATATTTAGCTCTCAGTTGAAATGATAATCCATTTTGTTGTTATGACCTCCCTGATCCAGTTTTCCTCTCTACTGTTCCCTTTTTAAAAACTATTCACCGTTCTCTTTATGGCTTTTGAATAGACTTTGAAAATGGAAACCAGAGTATGAATGTTCGTACCACTACTGAAGGCCTGTATTTTCTGTTTCCTCTTACTACTGAAAGGTATAGTAGGGCTGACACAAAATATTTTTTAACCTGTTCTGTGTCAGCCTTATATACCAAAGGGTTTTCATTGATTCCTACGACTAATTCTGTCAAGATGGCTAAACGTTACATCTAAAATCCTAGAAAATGGAACCTCAACTACTATAGTTTCTTTTTTAGATATTAAACATTTTATGCGATTGAAAGTTATCCCATGCTGTTAGGCAATTTACACAATTTTGCTGTTACACACGGTATATAATCGTGAGTGTGTGTGTCTAAAAAATATTATTTTAGATTTGCGAATATTATTTATTTTTGTATTTTATTTTATAAGCATAAAGGGTGATTACGGTTGTTTTTTTAATTTATTAATATTTATTATTAAGAATTATAAAAAAAATATTTTCTTTAAAATTGATTTATATGAATTTAAGTTCATGTCCATCCAGGACATAGGCACTCAGCTATCTCCTCAAATTTCGTTTCTTTAATTAAAGGAAAAAGTAAAGTTTGATTCTCCTTTTTCTCGGTTTAATATATCGTGATTTCTTTAAAAACGAGTTGCCACCCAAGTCTAAGAAGTTCAGTCTGCTCTGATATTTAACGTACAACTGAGGTTGGTGTAAAGTAAGGAGTTAAACCTTTTTTCAAATTATAATAATAAAGTAAGGAGATAAACCTTTTTTTTAAACTGTATTAGTAAAGTAAGGAATTAAACCCTTTTCAAATTGTATTAGTTAAGTATTCGGTTGGTGCAAAAATAATGACGTATTAATGTCGTTTTTTGACGTTAAAAATACGTCAAAAAACGACATTATTACGTCATTATTTTTGCACCAACCTAATAGTTAAACCCTTTTCAAATTGTATTAGTAAAATAAGTAGGTAAAACCCATTTTCAAATTGTATTAGTAAGCAGTAGATTATGTCGTAATTTGAAGTCGGTTCGCGAAACAACTTTCTGCATCGGCAAACTTTTTTTTAATCATTTCACTTCAGTAAAACCAATATGTCTAAATGGTTTCCTCAGATTGATAGAATATTAAAAACATAAACACATTTAAGATGAGAGAACAATAAGAGAATAGGCATTAAAAAAACAGAATATAATGATTGGCATTGCATTTATTGCTTTGAAGATAAAATTTGGCTGGGAAGTAAGAAAGAGGAAGAGACCTTCACAAGTGAAAATTGCGAGAAAAGAAGCAGCCAGAATAGAACCTAAGGCTACGTCTATGCATTTTAACTGTAAAATTAGGAAACCTTGCTGTCAATCTAGTATATGTCTTCAATTCATAAATTCTAGATACGGGAGAAGAAATCTCATCAAAAAAAATTACGATGAAATATTTATGGAAACGTTACATGAAAACTACGTTACGGTGTTGAGAAAATGGTGGAAGCCGAAATGCCAGGTTAGGACCAATAACATTGCTGTTTTTTGTTGTTTTGGGGTGGGGGTTGTATTTTATAAAGAATCTCTAAATACAAAAGAACGTATCAGCTGTGACAGTAATAATCAATGCATGGATGAATCTTTTTTGCCATGTTCCATCAACAATAATGCAATTAAAACTTTAGTTAATTTGGCTGAATAAATTTTATTGCCCATAATGACTATGCTACTAAGACTTTTTTTTATCATCTTGTAATAATTTCAAAATAAATTTCTTTCATGTCTATCATAAATGCTATGCCTTTTCAGGGAGTTAGTGAGCATGGTTCATCCCATGTACGTTTCATTTATTATCAGCAAATTTTCCTGCTTTATTGGGAATGGTACATTAGTTGCCTCTTGGCTTCGCTATAGTTTCCTATCCAATGTTTTTTTTCTCCTAAAACAAATGATACCCAAGGAAGTCTATCGATAAGAGTCCTTTGACAAAAGTCTCTAAGTTTTGGTTCACCACTGTAGTAGCAAAGTAGTGACTCCCAATTCTTTGGGTCAAATCACTGAACACAACCAGCAATTTTATCCACGGGGCCATGTGTCGTTGAGGAAACCGGAACCGTGAAACGTCGGGAATATGTCAGTAAAGATGAGGATAACAGTCCGAACAATGTAAATGATGTAAATAATTAAGATACCACATCTCAAAAATATAGACAGATCCTGAAGTGTGCCGGGTCGTACAACGACAGAAATGTCGTAAATATAACAATAAAGATGAGGAGAACAGTCCGAAGAATGTAAATAATTACAATACCTTATCTCAGAAATAAAGACAGGTCCTGAAGAAGGCCGGCCAGTACAACGGCAGAAACGTCGTGAAAAGATGAGGGCAACAGTTCGAACAATGTAAATAATGTAAATCATTACAATACCGCATCTCAGAAATATAGATAGATCCTGATGAAGGCTGGCCCGTAGAACAGCAGAAACGTCGTGGATATGGCAATAAGGTTGAGGACAACAGTCCGAACAATGTAGATAATGTAAATAATTACAATCCCACATCTCAGAAATATAGACAGATCCTGAAGAAGGCCGTCCCGTACAAAGTCAGAAACGTCGTGGATCTGGGAATAAAGATGAAGACAACAGTCCGAACAATGTAAATAGCTCAGTATGCTTTGTTTATAACATTTTCCTGTTTCTTAATACTTTGCTTAGCTTTTGGATGTCGCCTTCCTCTATCCCAATGTGTCTTCTAATTCCTGTATCGGTATTTCCGTCTTCTTTTATAATTCATTCCATATGTTTAAATTGTTATACTTGTTTGATTATAGTATCGCTAATTTGAAATTTGTATGTTGCGCTCTTCCTCTTGTTAACAACCAGGTATTTGGTCTTATTACCATTGTTTAGTTATTTGTTCTTGTTTTTCTTCACTAACTTTTGTCGGAGTTCTTGAAGCTTCCTTTCTTTGTCTACAATCAATAAACTTTTAACTGCATTTCTTATGCCATTAAAATTGTGACCGCCAATAATGTAACCTTGTTAGTATTTTAATTCTCCTTGAATTACTTCACTGTATAGATTGAATAAATTCAGTGATAAGACATATCTTTGTCTTACATCCTTTACTGTTTTTGCATATTTCAGTCAGATATGTGATACACGATACAAGAATGACGATTTTGATTGTTTCCCGCAGTAGGTAGCTATTTCTTTCTGCGGTGGACTAGTTGCCACCCAAGAAAAAACTTGGTCTGTCTTGGGATTTACTTATAGCTGGGGGAGAAGTAGCGGAGTCATACATTCCCCAAGTGTATTAGCACGTAAATGAATCTATTGGATTCGATTTGAATTCGAACTCGGCTGTCCGATTCTTCAATCCCCGCCGCTATCTATTACTCTACTCTTTGCATATTTACTGAATTCATTTTGTGTGTATATTAAGACGGTTTGCTAAGAGTATAGATTCTGGATTATTTTAATATCCTTGCCAAATATATACAGAGCAGTACTAATTTAACATAGCATTTGCAACACATCATTCTGTCTTACTTTATCAAACTTTTACTTTTGCATTACTCTTTGTAATATGATTCTGAGAATAAATATCACCAAATTCTTTGTGCTAGTGTGTTTAACGAAGCCACACTGTTCTTGAGCTATTTCCGGTCTGATTCTCAGGCACGTTCTATGATCAGAATTTGGATGTTCTTTTTTTTTTTATAAGAGTCGAGTCGAATCCATTACATTCACTTACGTGCTAATATTTTTGGGAAAGGTATGAATCGTCTTCTTCTCCACCTACCCAGCTATGGGTAAATAGCAGAACAGACCGGGTTCTATAAATTTGGATAGCAACTCGTCTACGGTAGAAAGAGATGGCAACCTACTGCCGGAAATGATCTGTTTCGTCAGTTATGTATCGAAAGATACGTCATCGCGTAAGCTTGCACCACGGATGTCACATAACTAACTGACTATATGACTCAATAGGCTGATTGTATAATGAAGTTCACATTCGTCTGCACCGGGATTCTTAGGCTGGATTCTATGAAAATGGATCTTTGTTCTGTTGTTTACTTTCATTAATTATGTTTGTAATCTTCTAAATCGTCTAAGGTTGTCAGCATCTCTATAACAATTCCGTCTAGTCCTGCCGCTTTGTCTAAGCTCAATTTGGCCAGTGATAATTAAACTTCGTATTTTAATGTTTCTGGTTCTGCAATAATTCAGTCTGTTAGCGGCTTTCTTTGGAAGAGTTCTCCGATGCATTCTGATATTCTAATACTTACACATCAAAGATTCATAGAGCAGCCGTTATTCAATACTGAGAAAGATTTTTTATATATATATTTAGCTGTCTCTAATGTGTTGGTAGTTCGACCATAGTGAGACTCGAAACCGGTTCGCATGGTCGGAAAGCGAAGATTCTAAACATTCAAAGTACAAGTATCGATGGGACATGCACTTAACATGAAGTTACGTCCAGTAATCCAGAGTTATATATAGGCAGTTTTGCAGTTAGAGAACAACATCTACAAGTTTTCTCTATTCTTTCAATATCTTAGTGTATTCAGATTCAATATACGACACTTCGCATCGGGGATTTCTTTCTTGAAATACCAGGATGTATACAATGAAAACCCTTCAATATTCGTTTTTGTAACACATTTAGTACACTATTTACATTATTCGGATTCCTCATCTTTGTCGCCATATTTATTACAACGAAATGAACCATTTATTTCGCTCACTGGGGTAAAATATTTTAGTTCCACGTGATATATTTTAATGGATGTCACTTGTCAGTTATCTCCTGTTAATTCCTCTCTCCAAGTTCTCCACTGCCTTAACCGGGTATTGAACTCTCACACTTTGGGTCCTCTCACTAACGCCTTTATCCACTGTCCTCGAGGACACATGGTACGTTTGTTAAAGGCGTTAGTTAGATTATAATACTTCATCTCAGAAATATAGACAAACACATTTTGTAATACAACTCTTTGACAGTACATTATTAGGCCGTCGTTGGGGATATTTTTAATTGCACTTGCCGTCGCCGGATTTGATTGCATACCATTTTTATCAATAATTTGGTCAACGTCTATAATTTTCAACAATAGTAACTAAAATTTTCTTAACTAAGCTTAAATTCGTATTCTGTTAGGTTTTCCCAAATTGTTTTCACATGCTCAGCAAGTTTTTCTTTCGATACACTTTTTATCAAAATGTTGTCCAGATACGCCACTGCGAGATCACAACCCGCAACCACAGTATGCATGACTTGTCGAAAAATAGATACTGTCACCTTTATACCAAAGCGAATTCGATTACACTTATTTAATTATCTGTGCAGAGTTATGGCCTTTAATTTAGAACATTCTTTTTCAATCTGAATTTGTAAATAAGCATCAGAGAGATCCAGCTTTGAAAATATTCTTCCACTGTTTAACTTCAAAAGAATTCTCTCTGGATTTGGTAATGGGTAATTATGTATTTCTAAACAACTGTTTAATCCCGTCGAAAAATCTGCGCAAACACAAATTTCTTTCGGGCCCATTTCGAATGGTTATTTTTTTCTTTTACACCAATTCTTTCGAGTCTGTCTAACTCTTAGTTAACTTCTTCTAATGCTGTGAATGGTACGCTTCATTTCGGTATAAATATTGTCATCGAACCATGTCTTACTTGAAAATCCGCCTTGTACTCTGAACACCGACACAGTTCATTTGACAGAACATCTGAAAAACATTTTTTTAAATTATTCCCAAAGATTATCATTCTGACGGTTTTACCTTTATCGGCAAATGCAAATGTTCAAACAGTTCCATCTAGTCAGTATCAAAAAAATTCGTAGCATTTTAGAGGTTTTAATTAAAGGCTTTCCGATTTCTTTCATGTACTTTTACTGATTACTGAAATATCACTACCAATGTCCAGTAGCATTTTCACATAGACTTTATTTATTTTCACATTTTCAAATTTCTTTTCATTATCTGTGACCATTTAATCTGTCCGTATGCTGTGTACGAATTGCTTCCTGTATGAATTTCGCTTCGTTTGATTTTGCTGTGTATCTTTATATGTACACGTTTACCACATTTGTAACATTCTGCATTATTACATTGATAATCTTTTCCTCGATGTAATTTTTCACATTTAAAACAAGGATTTATTCTCCTTTTTGTACATTTCTCCTTTGCGTGTAACAATGCAGATTCCTTTTTCTGAATATCTCAAAACATCGCGTTTTAGACTTAAAATTGTCTAGTAATTTTATACTATTTCTTGCAGTGTAATATGACGGTTTTGTTCAATTTTTCATAACATTTCCGATCGAATTTCAGCACCTTTTTTTGCATTAAAATCTATCTTTTGAACGTATTTCCTTTCTTCTAAACTTTGATGAATAAACCAGCATACTTGACAAAATATTCGTCCTCTTTTTTAGGTAGATACAAGCATCTCCAACGTGCACTGAACAGAGAGCACATATCACTAAAGATTTTCGTCTGAATATATACCGTGTCTACAAACTTAATTCCTCCTGGTTTTCTCTAAAATATATTGTGGTATTTTTCATAGACTATCGGAGTTATTTCTCTCAATGAAAATCTCATTTTTGCCTCATCTTTCCAGCTGCTATATTTCTTACTGAAATATGTTCATATCTATAAAAATACGTTGGAAAAGATTTTTTTTTCTTTTCTTGAAAATTATATGCAACAATTCTTGTTGCTTTTTTTTTAGTTCAAGCAACAGTTGATTCTGTTGTTGCTGCTGTTTCTTTTGTAGACTATGGAAGACAATTTTTTTCTATATTCGCAAAAAATATGTTTTCTTTTTAAAGCAACGTGGTTGAAATTATTGAAAAGCCAGTTACAACTTTTATGAGTTTCCAAAATCCTCGTCACAACGGTTATAATTCGGAAAAGCCACGAAATATTTGACAAAACGGTTACAAATGAGTTTTGAATCTCTCGCCGCCACTATTATAACGTCAAATAAACGTGTATTATAACAGTAGCCATATAATAACATGGCTATTTTCATTACACACACTTTCTATATTATGAAATGGAATACGTCGAACACTCATGGGAAATTTATAGCTTAAATGGAGTAATTCGACCTTGCTAACCAGACACTCTAGTAAAATGGTATAGCACGTCAGGCTATATGTCTCTTCCGTGCAGGGTATGAGTTCCTTCCTGTCGGTGGACACATATATTCTATGAAATTTCGTGGACGCTCAAAACGATAAATGTTGTTAATACTGTTTATTATAAACAAAGAATTTCCTTAAATATTTTTATCAATAAAGTATAAACGCTTATTTTATGTAATGTATTCGTATAAGGAATCACTAGACGTATTGCTCCCGCTACTTGCCGTGGCGCATTTCAGTCCGAAAACTGACTCCATATGGCTACTAGCCTACCTCAGACTTGAAGCTCTTAGAGTAATAAAACAGTACATAAAGTCACCAGAGGTGAACTGTTTACTCCATTATATATATATATATATATACACACACACACACATATGTATATATATATATATATACAGATAGTTAGATAGATAGATAGATAGATAGATAGATATCGATAGATAGAGAGAGAGAGAGAGAGTATACTGGTAAGTTATTGGATCATTCTATTACAGAGAGTAAGAATAAGTCTGTAGAAAATATATTAAAAGTATATATATATATATATATATATATATATATATATAACTTTAAGTTGTGCTATAATTATAGGATAAAAGTGCTCAATATCAGAGATAGAGCCTATGTAAATATAAATATAAAAGTGAACATTGAGGTAAACACTCAGATTGCTTCATGCTAGATACAATCGCCAGGTGGCCTGACGATTGCGTCTAACATGAAACAGCCTGTCGCCTCTGAGTGTTGATTTCAATGTTCACTATATATATATATATATATATATATATATATATATATATGGTAAAATTATTATTGCTTCTCCCCGCCAGACCCTTGGTTGGCAACTGGTTTACCCCAGAAAGAAATGGCAACATCTGTGGGGAAAATGTGCCTCGTCAGTCGAAAGTTATGATCGACTAAGCATGTATCACACATGGCATATAACTGATTGACTACACGAGAAAAGAAAAGCAACTTCAATGATATGAATGAAAATCTAATCAGAACGGAGACGTATGAAGAAGTCTGTAAAAAGAATCGAAAAGAAAAAGACTAGACATCAACTGCAAAACAAGAGATTGCATGTTTGTCAGATAAATCCAAGGTATAAAATGGACATGACAAAATCAAACAAGCACAACAATTTATGTATGTGGGAAGAGTTGTAACAGAGGACTGAATGTGGGACACCCAAATTTGTATTGGGATAGAAATGGTTGCCTTCAGAAAGCTAAGCAAATTATTAAGAAATAGAAAGAATTGGTTAAAAACTAAGAAAATATTTCTGATCTCTTACGCAAAAGCAGTCCCTCTCTATTATAATGAATGCTGGACAATATCCTCACAGACGAGAAGGAGGAGACTTGAAAAAAAATGTTGCTACAGATGGATGCTGAGAATACCATAGACCAATAATGACAAAGTGTTAGGGAAAATGGGAAGAAAAAGGACATTTCTAGCGCACATGATGAGGAAAGAAAACTTGGAAAATTCGATACCCACAGGAAACATTGAAGGCAATCGTTACAAAAATAACAAACGCATAACATACCTAGCGAGACTGAGTAAATAAATAATTTGGTTTGGCTTGGTTTGCTTAGCAGCATATCAACTCCATATGGTTTAATTAATGTTGAAATTTTATTTTCTTGTGGACTTTGGTAATTATTTTCCAAATATATATTGCTGGAATTTTTTTCTAATGCTTACTATGAAAATGGATTTCTGGTACTTGATTCCAATTTATTTTTATATTTTCCTGTTTCGAAACGTAGACCCCCAACATGTTCTACCACCGTGTAACTGAATGAAGAAACAGGATTTGGGAGAGATAGCAAAACGATTTATTAAGAGCTACAAAGGAGAGAAAATGCCAAAGGCCTGATGTTTAAATTATACAGAAGAAGATGAATGTGCAGGGAAGTTGGATAAGGTGTGTTGAGGCGCCTGTCTGTGTATTGTTTAGGCAACATGGCTACCATCAATGGGAAGACAACTCTTAATTTTTTTAGACAGCTGAAAAATGCATGATGTATAGGGATACTGCTAACATTGCTAACGGCTATGAATGTTAGGAACTTGCGGAGAGCCATGATCAGATACTTCCAGAATGGTTTCTGTACATAGAAATTCACAAAGCATTATCAAGTGAAAATAATGAAGTAGTCTAGGATTGAAATACATATTCATCTCCAAGAATATCAATGAAAAACTAATCAAAATTAATAAGAGTGGCCAGTAGAAATAATGTGGAAAATTTGCATAATTATGACTTCGTGGCAAACAGTCAGCAAGATCTAAAGTTAAATTTGAATTCATTTCGAACCTGAGCAAAAATCTCAACTTAATTAGACAATTGTTCATGGCGTGTCTGATCTTACAAAGAGGTTAATTCTATAAACTTTGCATCCGTATGTATTTGAACCGTGGGTTAATTGATATGTTCATGCTAGAGAATTATAACTAGAGTTGAAAGATTATATAGAGGCTAGGCGTGCAACATTTCTACTCAAAGCAAGTTTATTCTAATATGTCTGTGAAAAGAACCTGACCAGTGAATTGATGAAATCATCATAGGTTGTTTAGATAATATGTGCGTAGGCTACGGATTTGATACATTGAAGACACTGACGTTCAAAAGGTGTTCTATACTGGGGAGTTTCGTGTTGGTAGGAGTAAAACACGCCATGCAATCAAGAATAAACATTACTTCTAAATTGTTAAGGCTCATGAGAGGACGTGGAAAACTGGGGGTATCATGACATTTTATTGTAATAAGAAAAATTAATTGTTGGCAAATTCTATTTCGAAATACATGAGAATGTGCAAGCGAGACAGAAGACTCCCATAAGGGAATGTAAATAGAGTTGTTCGAGATTAAATGCTTTTTACTTATTTGGTATCTTTGTGGGGGGGGGTAAGGGACTCCCATCTCCCTCAACCAACCAACCCCAGCACATTTGGTCCCTGCAACGGAAACGTATTTTTAGAGTCTTTTGCACTTTTCAGTAAATGACCATTGATTCAAGGATAGCAAGATTTAACGAAATTCGAAATGCGTGTACTAAGAATCGCTTTTTCCATCATGTTGATTGGATGTATTTTTTTCAATTCATTTTCAGACCTGTAAGATAAATTTGTAAATTTGAATTTTTTTGTTATATATGCGTATATATTATGTGTAACCTGGCTTATTGGGGGCTTGGTAACCAGTGTGAGTAAAATAATTTTTGATAATCGCATACTGTTTAATAGTGAGCAATGCATATTTTACGATGTTAAAACTTAATTCCATTAACTTACTAAGTCTGTGCGTAAAATGTTTCTTGATCAAACAGATTAGGTAACTGAAATATATATATATATATATATATATATATATATATATATATATATATATATATATGAGATGTGGTATTACGTACACTATTTATTACAACGTTTACGCTTTCTTCAGGTTGTTGGAATGTCGAACTGAACCCTTTATTTCGCTCACTGGGGTACACTGTTCTAGTTCCACGTACCACGTTTAATGGATGTCAGTTATCAGTTATCTCCTGTTAATTCCCCTCTCCAAGTTCTCCAAATTAACCGAATATTGAACTCACACTCCTTGGGTCCTGTCACTGGATCTAACTAACACCATTATACACTGTGTCATGTGTCCTTGAGGATATCTATGTATGGATTTCTGGGTATTATAAAAGTAATGTCTCCAGCAACCATTTTTACCAGTGCTCATATTGCAATTTTTGCTGTTACCATTGCATTTTTTTTACCAGAGCTCATATTACATTTTTGTTGTTATTATCGCTTTTCTCTGGCACTCCTTATACTGGTTTCCATATTGTATTCATTTCTATGCTTGGTCGGCTCAGGAGATTTTTGTGCAAAATTGATAAGTCCAGGGAAAACTAAATTGCCATGGACAAAATTATAATCTGCATGCGGTAATTCGCTTGGATCTCATTAACTGTAATTAATTTGTATGGTTTATAATAAATATGGTCCAACAGCCCATCCTAATACCAACGCTTGGCTATTTAAACGTAACCATGTGAACAGGCACATTGAAATAGCCAATGAAAACCTACCAAGAATAAGAGATGCCAGACATACTAAACCAGGCAACCACTCCTGAACGATTTAAAGAAATCACACATAAACTTGCTGAAATCACTAATAACTCTGAAATTCAACACCGTTTGAACATTTAAAAAAAACTTAATACTCCATACGAAGAAACTCTTTATAATTCAAATAATAAAGAAAAACTTATCAATATCTCTAAGAACTAATAGACCACCAAAAGGAATTCCTCAACCTTGGACGTAATTATCATCTCTACAGAGAATTCAATAGATGGGATAAAAAAAAAAAAACTGAAATTGAAATGTTATATCAAAACATACAAAAGTATAAAGTACAACAACTTATAAAAGACAAAATCAGAAATTGGGTACCTACTCAAAGCTGAAGCAATAAAAGACAGGCATGGCAAGAGTAAAAATCATCTAAGCACCTAACAAAAGAATTAAAAATTGTCACCAAAGTGCTACCTAAGCATATTTATATATATATATCTTTTTAAAAAGTAGATAAAAACAATATCTTTTTTTGTATTAAATACACCTGATTATAATTCGAAATTACAACAAATATTTGAATATCACACAATATTTAAAGAGTCAACAAAAATCCACTTAACCAAATGAAATTGAAAATCAACAAACTAATCATAGCCTTCAACGCAGAACAAGACAAATTAAAACTTCCCAAAATAATTGGTGACTACAAACCAGGAGTCTGTCTATATTTCTAAGATAAGGTAATATGTACACTATTTACATTGTTCGGACTATTGCCCTCCACTTTGTCGCCATATTTATTACAAAGTTTCGGACTTTCAGTATCTGTCTATATTTCTAAGATGAGCTATTATGTACACTATTTACATTGTTCGGACTATGGCCCTCATCTTTGTCGCCATATTTATTACAACGTTTCGGCCTTTCAGTATCTGTCTATATTTCTAAGATGAGGTACTATGTACACTATTTCCATTATTCGGACTATTGTCCTCCTCTTTGTCGCCATATTTATTACAAGTTTCGGCCTTTCAGTATCTGTCTATATTTCTATGATGAGCTATTATGTACACTATTTACAGTATTCGGACTATTGTGCTCATCTTTGTCACCATATTTATTACAAAGTTTTGGCCTTTCAGTATCTGTCTATACTTCTAAGATGTGGTATTATGTACACTATTTACATTATTCGGACTATTGTCCTCCTCTTTGTCGCCATATTTATTACAAAGTTTCGGCCTTTCAGTATCTGTCTAAACTTCTAAGATGAGGTATTATGTACACTATTTACATTATTCGGACTATTGTCATCATCTTTGTCGCCATATTTGTTACAACGTTTCGGCCGTTGTACGCTCTGGCTTTCTTCAGGTGTTTGGAATATCGAACTGAACCCTTTATTTCGCTCACTGGGATAGACTGTTCTAGTTTCTGAAGGACAAATGGCACAGTGGACAAAGGTGACAGGACACAAAGGGTGTGAGTTCAATACCCGGTTAAGGCAGTAGATAACCTGGAGAGGAGAAATAACAGACGATAACTGACAAATGACGTCCATTAAACATGGCACGTGGAACTAGAACATTTTTATTGATTAACTATATTTTTTCTCAAGAAATTGATAAAAGAAGAAAATGTTTAGAAATATTTAAAATTCGATATAGGCACCAGATTTTGTTACCAGCTTCGCAAGTCATCCAGAAATCGAGTCAACTGATTTTTCCAAGAACACTTGGGGTATGGAAAGTATAACTTGTATTCGCTCTTCAAGTTCGTCCACTGTGGAGTTTTGTTATAGTAGACTTGCTCCTTTAACCAACCCGAAATAAAAAAGTCACCGTGTGTTAAGTCAGGACACCTGGCTGACCGCTTAAAAAACTATGTATATTATTTATACTTTAGCAGTAAATGTTCTTTAAGTGATATAAATTTGAAATTTATTAACATTTAATGTCGATAAATATTAATGACCGTTTTTTTTCCAAATTAGGAATAGTTCTTCACAAACAGGAAGGAAAGTTCATTTCTTGGCGCGGTCGATTTTCTCCATCTTCCTGGCATATATTGGTCCCAACATTCATACTCTGACCTGCATCTTCAACGTCCATTTAAGAACAAATCAGAGATATGTGAATAAGTTTAAAAAAGAAGGAACCGTAGAAAGGAAAAGTGTATCAGGAGTTCACGACAAAAAGCGGGATCATCATTTCAACTTACATTCAACTTACACTTGCAAAAGAGATAAATTAGAAAAGATACAACTCAATCCATAAGACTCGTGTGAAAGGAATTTCAGCTATGATAGTCCAAAGAGCAGTGTAAAAAGACTAGATAATGAAATTGTACGTGAAATCTGTGAGGCACCTTCTTAAACCGGATTTTATTTCGATCCTTTATGAGCTTTCGATCCTTAGCAGTGATGAAATAAAATCTTACGTGAAACTTCTGAGGCACCTTGTTACTCCACGACAGAAAGTTAGAAAGTAAGAGGGCGAATATCATCTTGAATAAGTTGGAAAATGTTCCTGGAATAATAATAATAATAATAATAATAATATATATATATATATATATATATATATATATATATATATATATATATATATATATATATATTTGAACCTCATATCAATCTTTCATGAGCTTCTAATACTTAGCTATAATTAATTAATGATGAACATGTCATTTCCGTTTATAATCGATTTCATCACATTCTTCTGTTAAGCTTGCAGAGAAGTTATATATTTTTGTTGGTCAAAGTGTTTTAAAAGCCTCCAAGAATTCCAGTAAGATATCTTTAATTATTTCTAAGATACAACAGTTCAAATCTTAATCTAATAATTGGACAATGTTCTTTTTATACCATTTGGGCAATTTTGTTGTTATAACTCTTGTTTCACGATTTGGACAATTTTGCTGTTATACCCGGCATATATATATATATATATATATATATATATATATATATATATATATATATATATAAAGAAAAATATACGGAAAAAACAAACAAAAATCCTTATATGCAATTATGGTGTTTTAATGTTAATATAATGTCAACGTCGGACGTTTCGGTCTAATAAACCATCTTCAGGACATATTCATAAAATATAATTAACATTATCAATTCAACATGACAAAGACGATATGAAGGCATTTGGCATTTGTTTTAAATTAAAAACGGATAAAAACAAGTAAGCTTTCCTTTTCTATCTTATATATCTGATAATTGACAAAAGATAGTATATCAGTTGTCAGATACTTCGTGGAGCAACGGAACTTAATTATCAGTATTTGTCTACTTTCCAAATAATATTCGACAGGGTGCAGTGTGTTACTTGGTACCAACACCAGAAAAAAAACTTCGATTTAGCCTAACTAAAAAATCGGGTCATGTTTTTAAAGAAAGCCCTGTCAGATAAAAATTTCCATATGGTTGTCATGGCCACAAACCTGTTGAGAAATATCACAAATGTCATCTGTATACCGCTTCTTAAATTCAATTGTGAAAAAGTCTTCGAGCAAGTAAAGACTGAAGGGCTTGGATAAGATGATCCTGCTTTGAACCTTGTGGACTGGTGCTACAGAATAAAAAAAAAAGAACTGAACCAAATAACAGAAACCACATCACTTGAAAACTAACAACAGCAGTAACAATTAAAATGGAGAGCACATTTAACTCGAAGAGAAAATAATGACATAATCAAAATGTTCACTTTGCTCACAATTTTAAATAGAATATTCGGGAGGAAACACGCATCGAATCTTAAATGACTGGAAAAAGCTAGCGGGTGTGAGAAACCTGTTTTCTTGAAAAAAAGAGAAAGATTTTCTAAATTTCAAACCTACATGGGTCTGGCTGCTTTGTTAATGGACACTAAATGTCTGTTTCTAGGTAAATGGTTAATAGTAACATTACTGCCGAAGACACAAATCGACACCCATACAGAGCTAAAAAGATCGGATTGCTTGTATAGTTTACCTGTAACTAGAAGAATACGTAAATACATATCTTTCCAAACGGGCTGAATACCAAATAAATTCGGGGGTTTGAAATTGTCGGAATTTTGTCAAACGTTGCGCTATCAGGAACTCCAATGTAGGAACAACACTTTGGAAAAGTCTGAAGTTTCCTGAAGAAAAAAAATGTAATTTCATTTCATACCTACAATCTTCTAATTCGCTAAAAAGAGAGCATACCATGAAAGAAAATGCCCCAAACGTGACAAGAGCAAACATTTATCATCAAAATATTAAAAGTGCCAAAGTGTTTATTATAATTTAATTATAATTTTAAGCCAGTTTAGAATGTTTGAAAATCTATTTAAAAATCATGGTTTATTGCGCCAGCGGGCGGAATATAAATTAGCAGAGCAAATTTTGGCGTCTTTTTTTGCGGTGGAAACCACATTGGTGTGGTATTTCTTTCAAAAATCAAATTATTATCAGATTTTAATTTAGCTTTCAGGAAATATACATGAATGAATTAAATTATATCAAAAAGGATTTTTTTTTAGAAAATACTCGTAAAAATAGTTTTTAAATCTGTTACACACCCACACCTACATTTTTTAATTTTATGAAATGTTCAGAAAGTAAATTTTGAAAAATTAAATTTTGAAAAGCTTAATGTTTATTTTAATTAAAATCAGAAGTCTTTTTAGAATTTAAATCACCAACTTCTTTTTGTAAAAATTTACCTAAAATCTGATCTGAATTTTAAGTTAAAAATGCAATAAAACTAAAATATTATTTAATTAGGAAAGATTTTAATTGATTTTATGCATAAGTTATATTAAGTACACTATTATTTTAATAAAAATATATTTCGATGAATAATGAATTTTTACAAGAATTGTCTTCATTTTTTAAAATAAATTTCAATTTTTTTTTTTTTGATATTTATTAATTTGTAACAGCGAGATATTGTTATTGAGTAAAAGCTATATTCCCTAATCATGAATCGAAAGACGTATTACAATTTAGTGAACACTGGTATTTTGAAAAGAATTTTGAATTTGTGTATATGTATAAACGTACAGATATTTGTAGACACAAATATTCCTACATGACATTTTCAGAAAATAATAACGACAACAGCAGTAAATTTTAGAGCAATGTATCTAAAATTTAATAAACAATTTCATTACGGAGAATAGTTTCCTATATTTTAAGATCACTGATGACTTAAAGATGATATAAAAATGCGCTCACGTTATATTCTTCAATTATTTTTGCAGATATATCAACCGTAGAAAAAACATTAGACTTCCATCTGCTATTCAAGTTGTAAACATAAATACCTTAAATAAACAGCTACAGCCGTGACAAAAATGCATTCATGCTAAATTTTAAACTTAAATTAAGTAATATTTGTTTCAAATCAGGTTTATTAAACTTCAGCTAGTATTTCACAAATAAAAGTTCAAAAAAGTATATTTCGTTTTATGGTTGCATCACAGCTCATCAGTGTGAATAGACATCCAATTGCTTAGAGCCGGTAATGAAACCCGACCGTTTTGGCATCAGAGATGCAACCCACAAGCTATCGTTGCACGGAAGAGAAATTTAACGTTTTTACTAAGGGAAAGTCTTTTTAATATATATATATATATATATATATATATATATATATATATATATATATATATATATTGATGCATGTTTCATTAAAAAATATAGACAAGATTTGTCTATTTATTTTAAGTATGTTCTTTTCATATTGTCTGATAAACTTTATAACATTATCAATGAAAGACGAAATCAAATCACCATATTGTTATATGTTTAAATCCAATCTAAGCTTTCGGCTTACATAAACCACTATGAAAAATGACATATATCAACCAATACAAAATAGCGTCGCAGCTTGTAACGTCACACATGACCACGCGGGGGTGAAATCGAGAAGTATTAAGTATGGGAAGCCAGTGGTATAAACCATTGGCTTCCGTTATCTATTATAGGCATTTAAGAATAATTGTGGAGATTTCGTAGTTTATTTTGTCCATGTTAGCTTTCAACTGCTTTATGTATATCGCTTCAAGAATTTTTAGTTTTTGTTTATTGTTTCATGCTTGTGTATAGTTTTGTTTTCAACAAGGATTTTCAGAAATTAAGGTTATCGGACAATATGAAATGAACTTAAAATAAATAGACAAAACTTATCTATACTATTAAATGAAACATTCATCAATGAAATATTGCTGTCTAAATAAAAACAATATATATATGTATGTATGTATGTATGTAAATATTAGGTTGGTACAAAAATAATGACGTAATAATGTCGTTTCTTGAGGTATTTTTTAACGTCAAAAAACGACATTATTAAGAGAGATTTGGTCCCAAATTAGAGTTATACTTACCTAAACAAAATAGACCAACCCCGGATATAAGAGACTTCTTCTCCAGTCCCGACAACTCTCTTATTCCGGGTTACACTGTATATATATATATATGTATATATATATACATAAATGTATCATATATATTGGTATCATATATATATATATATATATATATATATATATATATATATATATATATATATATATATGTAATGAAAAAGAAACCACTTTAATGTACCATTACGATAATTTATTTCACCTAAATCCTTTTTTAAGGATTTAGGATCATCAGGTAAAACTTCCAACAACGAATTGAGAAAAAAATTTTTTTTTTTTTCTCAATTCGTCGTTGGCAGTTTTACCTGATGATCCTGAATCCTTAAAAAAGGATTTAGGTGAAATAAATTATCGTAATGGTACATTAAAGTGGTTTCTTTTTCATTACATATTAGCTCTGTCCTAACATTGAGCTCTCGGAATTTCATCCTCTTTGGATTTACCAATTCGGTTTACCAAGTTCCTTATAACTTATAAATATATATATATATATATATATATATATATATATATATATATATATATATATATATATGATACGGTTATTCTGAACGTATGAAATTATATACAAAGTATCATTTAGTCAAGGTATATTTTTCTGTTCAAAATATATGTAGGGTAAGTCATAAAACTGCGTACAAAATATTTAGAATTCGGAATTAAATAAACTGCAGCTATCAGGAAAGCAAGTGAAGGCAAGGACGTTCCACAAAGGGGGGTGCAGTATGAGAAAAGTAAATATTGTAGTAGAAGTGGCGGTTGCATTTAGCTATTTCAATAGTAAACGGGTGGGACCTAGATGATAATCTAATAACACGCTTAAACCCGTGAAGTCGGGGAACCAGAAAAAAAGAAAAAGCTTATCAAAGCAGTTGCCATGAATATATTTGTAGCAAAGACAAACCCAAGCCACGTTTTTGAGAATGTGACTGTTGTCGACATGCCAAATCAGGTTCGATTATATTGCAGATCCTTGTTTGAATTTTCTCAATACCCCCGAGTTTAATATCAGGGGAACCATACCAGATATATTAACAGAATCCAATGCACGAGCGAATGGTAGATTTGTAAATGTCCAAGTTGAACTCTGACGAGAAAACTTTTCTGTCACGACACAGCGATCCAACTTTCCTTTAAGTAGATGCAACAAGTGATTAGGATGTAGCCACTCCACTTCAAGTCAGGTGAAAATGTGAGACCAAGAAGTATCAGTGTGTCCCTGCCCAGGTGTCTAGCATCAGCCATGCTGATGGTAGGCAGAAAAGTTTCTCTATGATGGTTAAAAATTTTCCTCTATTTTATCGTCGGTCGTAAAAGACGGCCGTGTAACAGAATCGACAAGAATAAGAGTTAATGGCAAGATGAGAAAGAGAAAAGAAAATGATACATGAGGCTATGTAAACGTAATCGATCATTGCTATGGAAATTTATCGATCAGTTTATATCAATTCTTGGCGCGGTCGATTTTCTCGCCCTCTTCCTGGCATATTATACATTTCTTATTGCTGACCAAATATCTTCACACTTCCTTACAAAATGATTGGCACGTCTCGACTAATTAAGTAGAAGCAGACAGAATTATTTGTGAACTCCTGGGTAACTTATGGCGTTAACGTAATTCCAGTCCATGCCAGTTGAAATATTTGAGAAATCACAGACTTACCCATCGGAAAGCGATCTAGACCCGCTGCTAGTAAAGTTCGTTCACTGTATCATGCTAGAAAATTTTGTCTCGCCGCAATCTATCTTACTTATCTTATAAGTCTTCTATTCGTTCATGCATTGAACATTTCTGACACATCGGATCTGGAATTTCTGAGATATTTGCGTTATTATATAAAGACCAATCTGCAATGTTGATTTTCCTGACCTGGCATCCCGTCTTCAGTCGCTTTCCCACGGTTGTTACGTAGCTTCTCTGTGCCTTTTCTCTTAACATTTTCATGGTAATTGGTCTTATAAGATTTCCTTTTGGTACCCCGATTTTAGGAATGTAAACAAAATACTAGACTAGAAATTAGGTCTCATCATTTTAACGTTGAAATTACTATATTTAACTGTAACTTCTATACCAACAAATTCGTCTGTCGTACTTCTCTACAGCTGAACTCTTTTCTTGCTTCTTGCCTTTTAGTCAACTTTCATCTAGATAGGTTTAATTGCAATCTCAAACGTTAGCTTCTTTCTTCTTAATTCTTGTTTTATTGATCTCTCTTCTTCATAATATATTTCTTATTCTCATAATCTTACATATTCAGTAATCCCCTGTGTCTTAGTCCCTTTATTTACATTGCTTGGGGCGAAATGATTAAAATTCATTGATTTAGATTTGGAGAAGGTTTTATGGCTGAGAGGTTTTTATAACACCTGGTATATATATATATATATATATATATATATATATATATATATATATATATATATATATTCATCGAGTTTCGAAGAATTCTCAACAGAATGCAGAAAGCACTGGACGGCCGTTTCAACCTATTTGGAACTCATGCTGACGAGTCCCAAGCAGAACGAACGGCGGTCCCACGTTTTCTGCATTCTGCTGAGGATTCTTCTACACTCGATGAATTAATTGAATTTGCATTCAAATCCCCCACCAATAATTTCAGTGTTCATATATATATATATATATATATATATATATATATATATATATATATATATATAGGATAGTCTTATTTACTTTGAATATCGGACATTAATTAGTGATCCAAAAAAGTGATATTTTTCAATACATTTTATATTATAAACATTAAAATATGTTACCATACAACATTTTAACGAATTTCTACGCTAACCTTTACCTTATGGATGCAATATCATTTTACCTTAAACTGTAAAGTTCTCTTTAAACCTCAAGTGAAACTTGAATATCCTGCAACCATTAAAAAAGCTGCAAAATGATCGGTTCTTTTTACAAAAGCCAGATCAAATCAGAAATGACGTATTGCTGCCATATACTGTCTTGCCTTGACTAATTTTAAAAGTCCTTTTAAGCTATGGGACGTTGTCTGCCTCTCAATATTATGTTGTTGCTTTTTACATGACAAACCTGCAGACGTGTTCCACTCTTAAGTTCCACCAGTTCAGACCTTCTCAATTATGCCCTGTCAGTTTACGTACATATATTGCATTTGTAAAGAGGAAGTTTTACTCGAACAGCTGCTTCCCGAGGACAGTTATCCTGTGGAACAGACTCCAGAGTAATTGACTCATGTCAATCATTTTCACTTCTCAAGTTGAGCATGTGTACACTGTCTATAAATATTATTCCTCTAGCATTGATCCTTCTCAAAAATTAATAATGCAGAAATAATGAACATGGTTGTTTAATAAATAATAATTAATAATCATACAATAATAAAAATTATTCAAACTGTTTCCAATTATTATATAGAACAGATATATATAGAATATATTATAGAATTCTTCAGCTTGTGCATTAATATTCTTTTCACATCGACAATATGCTAAGAAACCAACCCACGACTTTAGCAATATTTAAGTATTCATTAGAATAAATAAAAGTTTAATGTTTTCATTCCAGAATTTCTAATGATAATATCGTGAATTAGATCAAGTGCTGGTGTTAAAACAAACTCAAATAAATGAATATATATACATCGTGTACTTGGATTGTCAGTTCAGACGTAATAATTTGTGTGAAGGAAATGTCTTGCGTATTTGCTAAATACAGTGATTGTCAAACTTTTTCAGCAACGCCAGACTTAGGAGCGAATGAAAATAGCACGGAAGATTTAGCAAACTTTTTAAAGAATATATATTTAAATGTTATGAAATAAAACCTTAGATTTGAAAAAATACATAAACAAATATGAACTTAGTTTGTTTCAGTGTTTGGATTCAACTATTTGTAAAGCTTATCTAGTGAGAAACCTGTGTCTGGTGTTTTTTTTCCGCGATTTCTTCAATGTTTAGTCGAATGTGCGATAATCAGACCCTCATTTCTTCTTCAGTTAAGCGTAGTTTTTCTCGCTTTTTATTTTTGATGTTATTTAAGGCTAAGTCATATAAATGTGAATTAGAAAATTGCAATAAAACTGATAAAGCCTTTTTTGGTAAATGTGGAATAAAAAGTTTAATCCTTATAAATTTAATCAAATACTAACGATGTACCATTACTAATTTCACACAAACACAAAGTCAAGCATATATATGTATGCTGTGATAATATTTAGCGGCACACACGAAAGAGGATCACGCTACACTAGTGTGCCGTGGCGCGGCTGTCGAGGATAACTGGATTAATATTTCGTAAATTTGATATAACAAGTTATATAAGCACGTTATATTTAAGTATTTTTACTAGCAGTTATATATTTTAATTGGTATCACTCTATGCAAGGCAGTAAGGCCACTAAGACACAAGGGGTTACAGAGTGCGAAAGATTTAAGAATAAAAACATCAATAATAAGCGGAAGATCCAAGGAGAGAGACAATGGATAGTGACAGACTTTGCATTTCATTTTTCACAGATTGAAGTTAGCTGCAAAATACGGAGTCTCATAAGAGGTGGGGGGCGTGCGAGAAATGAAACTGTTAGCATATAATTTACGGCTACATCTAGCTAGCTCAACTGTAAATTGATGAGATCTTGACGCCAATCTAGTACTGCGTTTACATTCAAAAACTCTAGTTGCCATAGCGAAGAGCTCATCCGAACAATTACGATGAGAGTATTTATAGAAAAGTAACAGAGGCAACCTAACGCTGGTGGGAAAGTAGCTGAAGACGACCTGCCAGATCAGGACTAATAATATAGCTGATTCTTATTTGGATTTTATCAAGGAGCACAAAATAAATACCAAGGGCACCGGACCGTATGTGTCAACAATATTCTAAGCATGGACGGATTGTATACTTATAGATATGTAAGATATATATATTGCAGCGGAAGATTGTCACGCACGATATAGTGAATCAACTTTCTTAGCAGCTGACAAACACCTCTATACCTACTATATATATATATATATATATATATATATATATATATATATATATATATATATATATATATATATATGCCTGAAGTTTTTTGTTGTATGATACTTCTACAATTGCCTTCGCATTAGTTGTTTTTCAGGTTATATGGAAAATTTTAGTTCATTTCATCCAAGATGTAGATATTTTTTTACTCATTTTCCTTACATTAGCATGAATCGATCTGTAGATTTACAAATTAGGATGTCATTAAATAGACTTTAGATTTGTTGATAGAAGTTTTACTGGATACATGCACATGGAAATCCAGGTCAAACTTCAGACCTCAGAGATACAGACTGAACAGTTTGATAATCGATTTTTTTTTTTTCAAAATCGTACTCTTTTTTCCAAAATACAGAACTATCTAATCGATAAGTTTCCGGTTTTCTGTATTTTTTCCGAGATGCAAAACAACATTCCTATCTAGATCAATAGAATTCATTTGAAAAAAAAGTCCATGTTTTCTCTTGACGCGAGAAAGCAAATACAGGAAGGAGCTTTTACGACACACAAGAAAGCGGGCCAAGAAAATTTATCACTCAAATGATATGTTGAAAGGAAAACAACCAAGGGGAAACAGAGAATTTACGTAAATGGATGGCAGAACCCACATAAATGGTCAGAATATACGTAGAGCAAAGAAGAAAAGGTTGTTGTGGAGAGGTATGACCGCGCACGCCCTAACAGTTTATAGTCCGTACAAGTAGTATATGAACTAAAGATTGGGTCTGTTGTTTTAATTATATTATATTAGGTTGGTGCAAAAATAATGACGTAATAATGTCGTTTTTTGAAGTATTTTTAACGTCAAAAAACGACATTATTACGTAATTATTTTTGCACCAACCTAATATATCGTCGGCCTTATCTCGTATCCAAGAATTTAATGTCTTCTTTGCTGTTCGATTCCTTTATGATGATGGCGTTGATGACTAAATTCGCTGCCAACTTGCAGATTCAGGACTAGAAGCTTCCAGTTTCAACAAAATCTGCCCCCCTCATCCATTCCTGGCCGCCGTTTTGCTTTGTACGAGTTGGTTAGAGACGAAAGAAAATCAGAGTATTAGGTTGGTGTAAAAATAATGACGTAATAATGTCGTTTTTTGACGTGAAAAAAAATACGTCAAAAAACGATATTATTACGTCATTATTTTTGCACCAACTTAATAGAAGAAAGTGCCGATGACGTGAAATTTTTAATGCGGACGTTAACTTGCCAGGAAGTGACCCACTTACTTGATTTTATGACCCTTCCTCTGTGGTACATATGGAACAATACATGCAAAATCCAGTTATGATGTGGTCGTATGCTAGTCGCGGCAAAAGATGTGGTCTTAGTTCAAACAAGTTGTTTTGTCAACTCCTTCTACGCCCACGCTCTATTTGAAACATCCACAGAAGGGAGATAAGAGAATTCTGGCGGAACTTCTGACTGTAAGTATAGTCCGTACGAGTTGATAGAAGGGTTAGCAATTTAAAGCGTCATTCAACTCTCCGTTAACATATAACAAAAATATTTATAGTAAAACGATTGTGAAACAATACATCAATGTGAGAAAATGTTTATTTCTGCCAGTTGGTTATTGAAAGTTCTTTCCAACTGGGGTTAATTTCGCCAAGTGTGCGAGAAAAAAGACACAGGGAGAAGATTTGTCGACACTACAGTTTTATAATGATAATCAAAGGATTATCGCAAGTTGAGTATTGGTTCAGAGCTATCTTCTGAATCGGGTTTTCACAATGTCTTCAACTAGCTCGAGAGAATTTGGTGTCGAAGGGGAAGATATGATTCTTTACTTTTCGTTTCCTGTATCCTCGTTGTGGAACTCAGTACTTCAGCCTTTATGGACAATTTTTTTCAATTTACATGGCTTCGGTTAGGTGATCTATTAGGTTGGTGCAAAAATAATGACGTAATAATGTCGTTTTTTGACGTTAAAAATACGTCAAAAAACGACATTATTACGTCATTATTTTTGCACCAACCTAATAATTGCAGACTATTTCGTGTCATAAACACATGAGTCAACTAACCATAGATCCGGTTATAATTCATTATAAATTGACGCCCCTTATGCAAGCCAAAATGAATACGCTGTGATCTTACGCTAATCGCAGAACTAGGTTTGATCATAATTCCGTGACTTCCACATGCGTTTCCGACAAGTAGTTCTGTCAACTCCTGCAACTTGATTTGATAGATCAACAGAAGGGAGATGACACAATTCGGTGGGAATGTCTTCTGACTGTCATGATAGTTGGTACGAGCTGATAAAAGGGTCGTTAACAAATAACGAAAAGTATTTATTGTAAGATGATTGTGAAACAATCTATAAAGGATAGTAAATGATAATTTCTGCTAGTTTGTTATGGAAAGAAGACAGAAGGCGTTAATGTCGCCAAGTGTGAGAGAAAAAAAAAGACGCAGTAAGAAGATTTGTCGACACTACAGATTTATGTTGATAATCATGAGATTATCACAATCTGTGTACTTGGTTGAAAGCCTTGGATTTTCTTCGTTGAGACAAGTTTATGCTAAGTCTTCTACTGACTGGAGAGAATCTGGTGTCGGAGGGAAAGATATGATTCTTCACTTTTTGTCTCATGACACCTCGTTGTAGAAATCATTGCTTCAAAATTTATGGGCGAAATTTTCTGACCAAAATGGCTGCTTTTTGATGTTCCAATTTGAGACTATTTTGAGCCACAACCTCATTAGTCAACCAACCATAGATCGGGTTATAATTTATAGAAATGTGGAAAAACCTCCTGTCAATCCCTGACTCAGCATTGCTTTTATTTATTTTATTTTTTATTGATCTTTAAATCTTAAGGCCGGCAGGATGTTGTAAGTCAAATGACTAGTTGGTTCAAAGTCTGTTTTTTTTTTTCAAGGAGTCGGGACTTCACAATGTCTTCTACGAACTGGAGAGAATCTGGCGTCGAAGGGGAAGTTATGCTTCTTGACTTTTCGTCTCGGGTGTACTTTAGGTACAGTGTTTCAGCCTTTATGGGCGACTATGGAAGCAAAAAATAAACAATCGCTTTCTTTAATTACTTATTACACCGATTAACCTTTACAATAAGCAACTCCTAGGAAGATGTTCTGTTTTCAATAAAATCCTATTCTCGACAGAATTTTGTTTGGCAAAATAAAGGAAATATTTTCTTCTTAATAATTATGTAGAGCTAATTAACAATCTCACCGAGTCACAATCAAACTGCAAATACAACAACTAAAGTAAGAAACAACAATAACTACAACAACGATAATAACGAAATGGCAACAGCCGTCTCCATATGAGAAAATACATAGCATTCATTGACTGGGCAGCCGGTGCAACTTTAGTTTAAATGTTATAAAATCTTTCTCTTCAGATAATTTTTCAGGTAAATTGGTTTCTCAAAGCCAGTAACTGTTATGGCTCTTTCCATTTTCGCATTGCTTTCTAAACTGTGTAGAACATTAACATCCTTTTAGGTCACTATTTTCTCTTCGTGTTACATATTATGGTTGCCGTTAATGATTAAGTATAACTGAAGACTTCACTGTTAAGATAAAACAATATTTAATTAAAACAACCAATAAACATTTAACAAGAATAAAGAAGTAAAAGCCAACCAAAAATAATTAACCATCTCAGTGAATGCCTTCATAGTAGAGAGGCTCCGGTAAATTCTAAACCAAAACCTAAATCATCGACGAACGATAATTCACGCTAATTCGACTGGATATTTCCACTCAACAGTCACCAAGTAATCACTACAGTCAGTAGCCTGACACTGCTATTTATACACCTGGCGAAAAGCATATATTCATAAGTTCAGAGTGTCACGCTCGAAACTTGGTATCAGTAGTTACTCATTTTCTTAGTATATGACACATATGCTATCCATTTTAGTTGTTCCTGATGCTGAAATTCATCAAGTGTACCGATTTCTATTATTTGCTTCATCTCTTTTGAATTTTTTTTTCGCCGGGGTCAGTCCTTCAAATCTACAAAACAACCATTCGCCCTTGCATGGAGTATTGCCGTCATATATTGTCTGGGGACCCTTCTGTTTGTCTCAAGTTTCTTGATAAGATCCAGAGACGGATATGCAATGTAATTGGCACTGATCTGGCATCTCGTCTGCAGTCAATCTCTCAAAGACATGCTATTGCCTCCCTCTGTCTTTTTTACAAATACTTTCACGGTAACTGATCTGATGAGCTGCTTTCGCTGGTTCCCAGTTTTACTAGGCTGGCGTCTCATTATCACCCTTTCCCTGTCGAAACTGCTAAATATAGCCGTCTCTTCTACTATAATAGATTCATGTCTCGCACTTCTCGTCTGGGGAACTCCCTTCCTATTTCTTGTTTCCCTGATAGCTACAATCTTGAACTATTCAAATGTAATCTCAATCGACGTCTCAAGATGCCTTGATCTATCCCCTATCCTTCAGTTCACCCTTTCCTCTATCACTAGTCTTTGCTGTAGCTACAACAATCTGTAACCCCTTGCGTGCTAATGGCTTCCCGCCTTGCTTGGGTTGAAACGCTTAAATATATATATATATATATATATATATATATATATATATATATATATATATGTGTGTGTGTGTGTGTGTGTGTGTGTGTGTATACTATTAAAAAATTATAATAAAATTAATTAATTCTTTATTCTAATAGAAATTAATGCATTTTTCAAATTCTAACTGGTGAAAAAAGTATTCCTACAAATCAATTACTAGAATAAAATAATCAATTAATTATGAAAAATATATTCTAGAATGTTCTAGTAATGTTATCAGTAATTATAGTTAACGCTATTAGCCATTATCAGAGGATTCTGCAATTTCTAGTCTTACGAGAAGGTTCTAATAATTCCTAAAGGTAAAGAATTGACTATTTCACAAAAACAACACATTTTGTCTCTTTGGAAAGATGGGAACAGAGTTGAACGATTTCTAACAACCTGAATATTCCTTTTGCTACAATTGCTTTGTTCATTGCAAGGTTTAAAACTCGTAACAACGTCGAAAACCAAAGACAAACAGGTGCTCCGAGTATGATTTCTTTAAGATCAGCAAGGATATTAGGACGCCAGATCCAATAAAATCCACAGGTTACCCGAGAAGGGCTACAAGAACATCTGTGTGCATTAGGGGGTAAGTAAGCGTACAATAAGTAATGAACTACACAAAAACAGTCCGAAATCACGCATCCCAAAGAAAGACTCCATTCCTCTTGAAACGACACAGAGATGCTAGGCTAAAATTTGTTAGAGAGGATAAGGATAAAGAATATTAGTTTTTGGAAAACGTACTATGGACAGATGAAACTAAAATAGAGTTGTTTGTTCATAATTATCGAAATCATGTGTGGAGGTAGGTCGGTGAAGCCTACTTACCAAAGAACGCGTTGCCAACTGTAAAGTTTGGTGGTGGCAGTATCATGATCTGGGACTGTTTTTCTGCAAAAAGTTTGGCAGAATATCAATAATAGATGGCAAGATGAATGCCGAAAGATACCAGAGATTCCTGCAAGACAATTTAATGCGTTCTTTTCAGAGACTTTGGCTACCTTCTGATTGGGTTTTCCAACTGGATAATGATCCTAAGAATACCGCTAAATCTACAAGGAAATGGTTAGCTGAAAGTAACGTTGATGTCTTGCAATGGCCAAGTCAGTCCCCGGACTTGAAACCAATCGAGAATTCATGGCGATATTTGAAAATTCAAATTGGGAAAAGAGCACTAACAAATATCAAGAATTTGAAGACAATATGCCAAGAAGAATGGGACAAAATACCACTCAATGTGTGCAAATCATTAGTTGAGACGTACAGGAATAGACTGGTAGCTGTTGAATTCAATAAAGGATATTCCACAAAGTATTAAATTAAGTTAATATGCTTTTTTTTTGTACAAATACTTTTCATCAGTTAAAATGAAATAAATGCATTAATTTCTGTTAGAATAAGAATTAATTAAGTTTATTACTATTCTTAAATAAAATATATCTTTACACATATATATATATATATATACTCTTTTGTACCAAATGCAAATGCCGGCATGATTAACTATTTCAGATTATATTGGTATATGATAAAAGGGACTAGGAAAAGAGAAAATTTGTATTGTACAGTAATAGTAATGAGTCATAACGAAATATAAATTTAATATAGAATGAATAGAAAAATGATATGATTGATGGGAAGAGTGCTTCAGTAGGAACTGTTCATGGATTTATTTTATTGAAAGTATGTGTATAAGAAAATGAAAAACAAAATTATTCTTGGATTTTGTGATAACAAATCATACAATACCCTGTAGGATCAAACAGTTGTGAACAAAAATCAATTCATTTTGCTTTTCAAACCTAAGATGATTTTTTTTTCTTTACGGTTTTTTTTAAAACAGAAAACATATGTTGGATTGTAAGAATAGTCTACTTACTTTACTAATGAATATTGCACTAACAATTTCTTGAGAATAATTTTAATTAAACCTACAGCTGCGAGGAGCGATGCATTCTTACCATCTTTAAGTGTTTTTGCTCGTAAGTGAAAGTAACAAAACTAACTGGAATTAGATCTCGGTTCTCCGATTTCTCCTTAAGAGCCGTTATACATTACATCACCTGCACATTCATAATTCCACAATGAATACACAAAGCATGCTAAACATCTGAGAGACAACACTCTGCCTTCCATAAGTATGGCTGATGCTAAACTCCCGGGAAGTGATTCATTACGTCTTCTTGTTCTAACGTTCTCCGCTGACAAGAAGTAGGAAGATTTTATTGAATCCATTGTTATGTCAGAGTCTAAGAATGTCGGTTCGCTGTGTCATGCGAAAAATGTTTCTCTCCAGAATCTATCATACATGTCTATAAGTCTATAATTCGTCCACGCTGAGAATATTTCTACCACATATGGTCCTCTGCCCCTACTATTTACCTGGAGCTCTTTGATAAAATCCAAAGAAGAATGAGCAATATTACTGATCTTGATCTGGCCACTCGGTTTCAGTCTCTTACTCACAGTCGAAAGGTTGCCTCTCTGTATTTCTTTCTATAAATACTTTCATGGAAAATGTTCAGATTACTTTTTTTCCTTATGCTACCTAGAGTTTTAGAATTTAAGCGCAATGCTAGACTGGTGGCGAGATCTCATAAATTTAGTTGTACTGGTGAGATATAGCTCTTAAGTTCTATATAAAAGTTTCATTTCTCGCCCTTTTCGCTTGTGGGAGTTTTTTCCAGCACCATGCTTTCCCGCCAACTTTAATCTGCAAAAAATTAAATGTAATGTCAATCACTATCTACTGTCCTCCTGATTACTGTTTTCTCATTCTGCTCATTATTAATGTTACTGTTACTGATTAATCCGCATCCTGTAACCCCTTGTAACATTACTGCCTTGCATAGGGTGATACCAATTTAAAAAAAATGTCCAAATATGGTAAAAAAAAGACTGAATTCAATAGAGAACTGAAGAAGTTGTGCATTAGAGAGAAAAGAGTCGTGCCAGTAGTTTTTGCAGCAGAGGGAACAATCTGGTAAATTGACAAAGCTAGAAGTTGGAGAATCGATACGTCCCAGAAAAAAATATGACGAAAAACAGCGCGAATACTGAGGCAGATTTTCAAGTAGTTATATGATTTGCTGCTATTTGATTATTAAAGTAACCCGGCTGTTACTACTGGAATAGAGATTTATTGTGTATAAATGAAAATAATTTCGTCTGAGGCATGAAATTAAAGTAATTAATTTCCATTTAAATGCAAATTATTTGAGAAATTTCATAAATACATTTAGTATCATTAGAATATTAATTACCATGATCTACCCATGGCAAAATTATTCACTTTCACTCAAGGATTTTCAGGATTATTATGACGAGCAGGACCTGTGGAGTTTTCACTGCTCTTCAATTGTAATTTTTGATCAATCATAATTTTCAGCGTCAATAATTTAATTATTTCCTTGCATGTTCTACCCTATAAACTAAGCGCATTATTAAATATTTGAGATAAACACTGATAACAAAATTTTGCAGCAAGCATCTTAGGTATGAATACAGGTTCTTCCTCCCAGGAGTAGGAGTGTTTAAATGAAAACAATAGAAAATTAATCGTACAGGGTATGACGATAAACTGCATCCGGTAGAATGGAGTCTGACCGGAAGAATTTTAATTGCTGTTGTTGCCATGACACTAAGATAGCACCTGTTAGGATACCAGGTATAGGTTAATAGTTAAGACCCAAAAAACTAAGAAAGTATAAAAATATATTTTCGTATTAAAATAAATTAACAGAAAATTTTTTTAATGTAAACAAAAAATATCAGTAATACCTGTAATATTAGGTTGGTGTCGTTTTCTCACATATGTTACTATGTGAGAAAACGACATTATATTTGCCCCAACCTAATATATATTTTGTAAAAAGAAATAACTTCCTCCCAACAAAATTAAATTTAAATGTTGTTATGCCGCTAAAAAAAAACAAAACAAAACAAACAAGAAAATTAATCTTCTACTGAAAAAGAAGGATTAACCAATCAGAAGGCTCAAAATATTCAATGCGACGTGTATAAAGTCGGCCATGTTTCCCCGAATATGCACTGCCAGCCTTTGATAACCCGGACGAGTCTCCGCCGAAGAGCAGAGTCTCACTGGGGGAGGTTGACTTCCCCTGAACCCGTTTATACGCGTTCGAATAGGGAATATTTTTGGCCGAGCCTACGGTCTCGGAGATCCCACGTTAATTCCGGCCTTGTGCCACATGTAACACTCGGGGGGGGGAGGCTGGCTAACTATCATTGCCAGCCTTTGATATCGAAGACTGAAGAATTATGGAACAGCTGCTGGTGGTATTGGCGATATAGTCGGATTCAGTAAAGTGCCTGACTCGTGAGTGTTAATCTTTAACGTTGTTTCATTGAACAGATTACGTACTGCACTGTATTCTATATTCATAGACTATGGTGAACATGATCAACAAATGTTATGAGCCCAGATTACAACTGTATTTTGACGGAGACGAGTCAAAATACAGTCGTATTCTGGGCTCATAACATTTGTTGACCATGTTCACCATAGTGCATGGAGAACATGGTCAATATCCATTCATACAGTGATTCAGAAGGTTTAACTAATGTCGATTTTTCTGAAGATTAAGGTAAACACCCACCTACCAGTTTATTTTTGGATGTGGGATTATTAATCTTTTCTTTTATGTGATATTATTCAGGTTCAGACAATACTGGATGCTTAAATGAAAATTCATAGAAATGGTTTGTTTCTAATATTTTGTTACGCTTTTCGACAGTGATCGGTGTTTAATATTGCGTAAAAAGACCAGAGATGTTCATTCAATATTAAATGTCACATCTCAACTTAAAACATCATTTACTATGCAGCGTACTGAAATAACGAACACTCTTCCTCGAATAATGTGTTCAATGAAATGCAGCTGGTGAAATAGCATTGTTCAGAGACTTAATGATGGTCAACTGAAGTGAAGGAATAATGTTTCACAGATGATCTAAGAAAAAGCAGCAAAAATTATATCGTTTTTTCTGTTATGACAAGAGGTGGATGATTATGGTTATCCACATTTCACTGTGTTTTATTTAATAAATAATGGCACCTTTAGTGCCAATTTTGGATTTTGTAGCAATCTTTTTTAAACATTTATTTAAAATAATCTGTTATGGGAACTTGCCTATAACGATAATGGACTCTTCCTGACACTATAAATCCTGCACCTCTCAAGAGGTATAATGAATGAATGAATAGTGTAACGAATCGAGACAATATTAGTTCACTCTAAACCAGACGGACAGTCATTACTAACACCTTCAACTTCTTGTACTATATTTCTGTTGTAATATATCTTTGTTATTCTACTCTTGTGTTCGTGTTGTTCTTCCTTGGTTCTAACCTTGGGCCCTAACTGTGGTGCGAGAATATTGGACCAAAACATAATCTAATAAAGAATGCGATGGGTAAATTGTCGCCAGATTACATTTTTAATTTCATGTGTGTGCTTTGTTGGTTTTTGATTTTGTCGACAGGACAGTATACTAGGGTCAGTAGGGCATTGTGTGTGAGACAAAGAGCACCATGACGCAAATAGTTCCACCAGAAATTTTTAAACGGCATGGTATATTGCTTGGTGTTGTGGATTCCGCGTGAAAAATCGGTCTCCAATAAATAATAAACGCAAGTATTTAAGCTAAGAAATTAAACGCATTTACACAAAATATAAAAGGTAATGCTGTGAGTAAAATCCAGGAAGGCCGGTTAGTATTAATCAAAGATCGCTATATACAGTCTCGAAGTAAACTTCCTTAGAGTCGGGCGTCCTTGTAACTGACTTCTAACGTTAACTCAATCACAGTGTCTATGTACTTTCCACTCTGTTTCTCCAACTGTTCCTCTACCCTCCTCTACCTTCAGACTCTCTGTGGCATTTTTATGGCAGCAGGACGAGTCCATTTATATCAGAAAAGGGTGGACCCCATAACACTTGGTATTCACCCCGGAATGCCCAATACGAATACATTTCAGAGTATTTGGCTGTCAACCTGAGGACAGTGCAAAGAATTTTGAAATTGATGAGTCACATGATGATTACGAAGGTGCAGCAGCTCGGAGAATTCACTTATCCTTCTGATAAGAAAAGAACTCCTGAATTTGTTGGTGATATCCCCAGACTCAACACGGAGGCCTACATCAAGTCTCTTCAGCAGGTAGTGCTGCCCTGGCTCAAGAGAGTGACTGCTGGAAGACCCTATATCTGTCAACAGGACTCTGAAACAAAAGGGGAAGAACCCATTCATGCTTTTCAGACAATTTCTGCGACCACGGCAGATCTTACATCTTGCCACTTAACTCCACAGACTGGAAACCCCTTAATTATTATGTGTGGCGCAGTTGAGCAAAAAAATTCCTTTTAACACGAAAGACGAACTGAATGCAAGGATTATTGGAACATTCACCAGACTAAACAAGCAGATCGTCCAAAAGAGTTGAAGGAGATTCCGAAGTCACCTGGAGGCTTTGGTTATAGTCAATACTGATTTTAGCGAATAAATTTACTACTTAGTATTTCAAGATATTTTTGTGTAAATTTGGGAAATATGCCTGTTAAAATGAGATGTCATTTTTTTTCATTTTTGCGTAATCTAGACTACAATTTATTCATGACACCCTGTAGGTTTGATTTTCATTTTCATTTTTCTTTTTTCTGCTCGGTGATCTCTATTTGTATTAAATTCTCTAAACTTTGCTTCCTTATTATGTTTCCGATGAATTTCAACGGTCACTTTCGGATTGTCAACAAGTGTTCCCTTGTAATTCATCTTTCTGTTAAAACTAACTCATTTCTCACGTGTTATGTCAATGGATGCGTCGGTAGAAAAAATACCGTCGTTTTCGCGAGTCGTTTCTTCATTCCCGAGGACATTGTTCACGATACACTGCATTATTGGTGATTAGATATATAACAGTTTAGTCGTATTTTCTAAGTGTCAAATGATATTTTTCGATCGCATATTCTTTAGTTCACTTTCTCCAAATAATCTTCGGTTAGATATGCCTAGATATACAAGGATTTGACAAAACATTTGGAACAGTTTCAAAATCCACTCCTATATTTCAAACACCTATTATAATCTAATTATCTAATTTACTGCCTTTGTCTTATTTATTTTTAGAATTTAGTAAAATAAATGTGTGACCTCTCCGAGTTCGAAAAAGAGCCAATTGTTGGAGCTCGAATGGCAGAAGCCTCGATCACTAAGGTTGCTGAACTGTTTGGTTTTTCAAGAGCTACCATATCAAGAACACTGATGCAATTCGAGAAAGAGGGCAAGACCTCTAGCAACCGTAGCAATTCGGGCCGGACATTGAAACTTACTGACAGGGACTGACGTGCATTGAAACGCAATGTGGCAAAAGATCATCGGACAAATGCGGCCAAAATGATTGCTGAGTTGAATAACCATCTGAATAGTCCAGTTTCTACTAAAACTGTTCACCGTGAGCCCCATAAGGCTGCATATCATGGAAGAGCCGCTGTGAGGAAACCTCATTTCTCCACTAGCAACGTTCAAAAGATGTTGAAGTCGTGCAGAGATCACAATGCCTAGTCAGCAGACCAATGGAAGCAAGTCATATTCTGAAACAAGTCCAGTTTTTTTCTCTTTTCCCAACTTCAGGGCGAGTTTATGTGTGGAGGCAGCCCAAAGAAGCTGACAACCCTGACTGCCTTCTTCCAACAGTGAAGCATAGAGGTGGATCAGTGATAGTTTGGGCCGCCATATCATGGAAATGTCTCGGTCCAATAGTTGCCCTGCATGGTAGGATCAACAGCAAAGTTTAACTGAACATTTTGAGAGATCATGTTTATTCCCTGATGAGGACTGCATCTTCCAAGACGATAATGTTCCAATACATACCGCTAGAGTGGTTAAGAATTGATATGTAAAGCATGAAAATGAGCTAGAACCCATGGAGTGGCCTCCCCAATCTCAATATATCAATATTATTGAACATATGTGGTGCATTTTGGAGCAACAAGTTCGGAGCCGCTATCCTCCACCATCGTCTCGTAAAGAGCTGGAGAATGTTTTAATATAAGAATGACTAAAAATTCCCGTGGATGAAGTCAGAAAGCTGTATGATTCCATTCCTAGAAGTATTAAATCTGTCTGTGAGGCTACAGGAGGTCCAAATCCATATTAAATACATTTTTTTTAATTTAACAAGTGTTCCAACTCCTGTATTAGAATCAACTAGTCTCACAATCCAGTGAAAATATATATCCAATGTATTTCAATTTATACTTTTGTAATTCATTTACGTCTAGTCTGTCAACACACAGGCTTTTTTCAGAACACGAGCAATTGCTCTTGTCTCTGAATTGTACAATGCCAGACAATAGAAAATGTGTCAGAGAAATTTTAGAGAAATAAGAATAGCGAAAGACGCCTTCTAGAAACTAAGTAAAGTAAGTACCTCCTCTATTTCGCTGAAAAAAAAACAGTATACCATGATGAAAAAAGACTCCAAAATGTTTATATTTTTAAGAGGAAAGAGAAAATACTTTTATTATTTTATGAAACGTTTTATTTATTTCTAGGACGTTCCTAATTTTGGTTATATATATATATATATATATATATATATATATATTGCGGTAGCGGTTAGCCAATATTTTACTATGGATGTTTTAGTGCATTTTTCCGGTAAAAAAAAAAAAAAAAAAAAATTGATTTTGTAATTATTCCAAACCTCAAATAAGTGTCGGATTTTAATGAGGCTTCCAGGTCTTATTCACAAATGAATAAAATTATTATCTGATTTTTTTTTTTTTTTTTTTTTAAATTTTGGCAAAAATATTTGTTTACATATTTTACCCCCACACCCACATTTACTTAATTTTGAGAAATTCAATTTTAATTGTAAAATTTGTTTTAGTTTTAAGCTGGTCTCCTTGGAGTATATTTAGAATTTATCATTTCAAGAAAATCTGCTTCGAATTGTAGAATAAAACTATAACATTATTTAATTAGAAAAGCTTTTATTTACTTTTGTAAATAAGTTTTATTAAGGACATTAATCTCTTAAGGAAAGTTTTTTTTCGATGAACAATGAATTTTAACAAGAATGTCTTCATCTTTTTAAATGTAATTATAATTTAAAATTGAGTTTGGTTTGCATCCTCTATCCTGTCGTCGTAGTGTCGGCCGCTTTCCACAGCATGTAGCAATAAACGACATCATCAGAAGAGGTTTGGATGCAGCTGGGTTCCCTTCCCAAATCGAACCCGTAGGCCTCGACCGTGGTGATTGAAATCGGCCGGATGTCATTACCATTTTCCCTTTTAAAATGGGGAAGTCGTTGATTTAGGATGCAACCTGTGCGGATACATTTTCGGTCGTTAAATTCATCAGGTCCGCGGTTGAGCCGGGGTTCCGTCGCACAAGACGCAAAAAAAAAATAGTTAAATATTCTTCTCTTGATAGATTTCTGTGGAAGTGGAGACTTCTGGGGTTATTGGCCCTCGTTCGATGGCGCGATTGTGTCTCGATTAAGGGACGAGCCTCACGAAACGGAGTGGCTCTTACAGCGTGTCTCACTGGCGATGGTTCGAGGTAATGCTTTCTCCATCATTGCGGCTGGCAGAGAATAGAAAAAAAATGTTTATATTTACCTTGTTCAATCTTTTTATCCAAAAATTTGTAAGGAAATCCGTTATTTAAAAAGCAACACATTTTAAAAATTCTGCATTACTTTAATTGCGTTAAGTGATATTATTATTAAGGGAAAACGATATTTCCTCATCAAAAATTGAAAGGCTTAAAACAAATCTGTACACACAAAGATTTTTAAAATATTTTCAACTTTTTTTTAGTGCATATAAGTTCCAATTTTTGTAAGTATATTACGTCAATACACGACATTAGCAGAAAATGATAGCGATGATAAGAGTACATTTGAAGTGAACATTCTTAAAATTAAATTACGGAGAATATTTTCAAACATTTTAAAGATTACTGACAACTTAAAAATTATATAAAAACGGTGGCCACATTATTTTTCTAAATTATGTTTTACAAATAATGTCACCATCGAACAACAATCAGCATGCCATCAAGTTCTTATCACTCATCAAATATATAAAAATAGCTACTGTTGATTAAAACAGCAACTATTTGGTTTTAAAAAGCGTTTCTGCGTTATTTTAAATTTAAAATAAAACATATTTGTTTCAAATCAGATTAATTCTACTTTAAATCAGCGAATATTTCTGAAACAAAATATTTAGAAAAGTGTATTTTATTTTAGGAAGATTTGTAAATGAAGACAATTATATTTCGATGAAACTTGACTAAAAAAAGGGCGCCAATCAGCCATTTTAGCACAAAAAATTAAATTCAATCAATATAATTTCTGTTTAAAATTCCCCAGAGTAATTTAATTAATGGAAATAGAACTTTTAATCGTTTAGTTAAAATGAAAGCTTCAAGAAAACGTTTTCATCCATTAAAGTTCATTTTAAATCTAAGATATCACGAATTAGTGGAGGTACCTAAAGTAAAGCATTAAGATTCGGGAAAAATATCTTGAGAAACAAATAATTATGAGCTCTGGTAAAAAAATGTAATGATAACACCAAAAATGGCAATATGAGCACTAGTAAAAATGGATTATAATAGCCAGAAATTCATACCCAGATGTCCTCAAGGACATATGACACAGTGGATAAAGGCGTTGGTTAGATCCAGTGACAGGACCCAAAGAGTGTGAGTTCAATAAAGGCAGTGGAGAACTTTCAGAGGGGAAATTAGCAGGAGATAACTAATAACTGACATCCATCAAACATGGCACCTGGAACTAGATAAGTCTACCCCAGTGAGTGAAATAAAGGGTTCAGTTCGAATTTCCAACCACCTGAAGAAGGCTGGAGCGTACAACGGCCGAAACATTGTGATAAATATGGCGACAAAGATGAGGACAATAGTCTGAATAATGTACATAATACCTCATCACAGAAATATAGACAAACAGATAATTATTCTTTTTAAATGATTCGTTTTCTACGGTCTATCAAACATTTGAAAGTTTTTTAAAGCCATGAAAGACTGATATTAGGTTGGTGCAAAAATAGTGTCGTTTTCTCACATGGTAACATATGTGAGAAAACGACATCATTTTTACACCAAACTAATAGATTGTAAACATTACTTTTTGGAGATTTTTGGAGATTTATTGATACAAGTATTACTAATTAACTTTTATCTAAAGGTGCGTAGAGTTGAATTCATACCTTTCCCAAGGTTATTTGCGCGTAAGTCAAAATAACGATCCTAACTGGAATTGGAACTCGGCAATCTGATTAACCACTCCGATCCATTATCTGTTGCACCACCCGCACGTTCACATTGTCGGCACCTGGTATTCCCAAGCAGTCACCAATCTAGGTATTGACCAGAATCGACGGCGCTTAACTCTAGGTATTTTACGTGACCCCTGTTTTCAAAGTAGTATGGCTGTAAACCTTGAGAAACAAAGAAACGCCTGATAAAAGAACTTGGCAAGTTAAACGTTCTTTAGCAGAACCAATTCGGATCTTTTCTGATTAGATTAAAAAAAAATATTGTCTTTACTCTATTTTTATGACCTTGTGTCAAACTTTTAGAATAAACGATATTAAAAAAGCATTTATTTCTGATGCAATTTGAAGATGTCTCAGAAGTATCGAGGTCTTTAGAAAGACCGCACGTGATATATCAATGCCTCTTTTGTTTTTTCTTGAGAACACTGCACATGATGGATTCTTTTCTCATCCATTAAATAACAGCAGAATCATTCTATTTCTGAAAGTTGAGAGTCACAATTCGGCGAACTGTCAGCGTATTGATGTCATGTGTCAAGAGATATGTCATCTTGTAACGACGTTATGCGTGTTGGTAAGTGGCATTAATTCTATTAGTACGACGTCCACGACACTGTTCTGCAAATATCACCGAGGTAGAAACATTGCGTTTATGTGAATAAATTACGAGGTGTTTGCGCTGAAGTCATTCTGGCAGAAACAAAGGACTTTTATCACACTTTTCTTTTCACTCTTGCTTGAGTATATGTCAAAAGATGATGTATACTGGTTACCTTAAGCAATGGAAATCGTTTCCTTTTTTTGTTTTTTTTTTGGATATTTTTTTGAGTTTATATATTTGTTCTTCGATAACTTCTATTTCTGTTATAATTATTTGTTCAAATGCTGCTGAAGGCGGCTCTAAAGCTCGATACCAACTCGCCTCCTATTTATAGAACATCTTTCCCGGTCTTTTAAACATGAATAGTGGTTTATCCCTTATTTCCTTTGTAGGATACGTTTTCTGGATCAATCTATGGTCTTTTTCTTCTCTTTTATTTCTACTACCCCCTTACGACTTAGCGGCGTTACCGCCTTGCTTTGGATGAACTGATTAAAAACTTATAATTATTTTTAATTAAATAAATAGAACTATTCTATATATATGTGGATGTGTTGTTGGTGTAATTGATAGTCAATCTGAATGAGAAATTGACAAGCCAAGTTCGAATTTAAGTCTTGCTTGTTACATTTGTCGCATCCATTAATATGACAATTGGTGAATTAGCTCCCTTGTTTTAAAAAAAAACTAATTAAAATGTATACCTTCCTTGCTAATGTACTATCAGATTACCTCCTAATTTTCAAAACCGCTACTAAGGAAAACTCTCCGGTACTATAAATACTCCGCGATAATTATTCGCACTCACTTCTTACTCTTTACGTCTACATGTAAGTTTCTCTCGGAAGAACGCTTTCACATTTTGGGACACGCATGAACAATCGACACACACACGTACGTATGCACCATTCACTTCAATTTTTCTAGTACTTTCTCTTACACTAAATTACTCATATGCAAACAATTCACTAACTTAAATGTTTTTTTCATTCATGTTCAATATTCAGTAACATACGGTAATATTCTTTTGTATATATATATATATATATATATATATATATATATATATATATATATATATATGACCCTTTATTGTGAATACATTATCATTCATATTATTCATTTCTTTGTACACATGAATATTGATCCTTGTTGTTTCTTCACATTTTTTAGGTGGACTCATATTTTCAAGAGACGCGTGTTTATCTGTCAGCACGTACAACGGCCCGCAACACATACATTTTTTTGAAGCGTTTAACCCCAATCAAGGTGGGAAGCCACTAGGACGCAAAGGGTTACAGAAGATTTGGAGCAAGATCAGGTAGGAGTGATAGAGGAAAGGATGAGGAGAAGGATAGTGGATAGATCAAGGCAACTGGAGGTGTCGATTGACATTACATTTGAATAGTTGGAGATTGTAGCTCTCAGGGAAACTGGGATAGGGGAAGGAGCTCCACAGGCGACAGGTGCGAGACATGAAGCTATTAGAGTAGAAGAGACGGCTACATTTAATAGTTTCGACAGTGAAGGGGTGAGAGCCGGAAGCCAGCCTCGTAGGGCGCTTGAATTCATGAAGTCTGGGAACCAGCGAATGCAGCTCCACGGAGCAATTACCATGAAAGTATTTCTAAAAAATACAGAGAGAGGCGACGGCGCGTCTGTCAGAGAGCGACTTCAGACGAGAGGCCAGATCAGGGCCAATTATACCTATTTATTTTTTTTGAAAATTACAAATCCATCGACCTACTCTATTGGGATAATTAGCAGGACAAACTGGCCTTTGTCCTCAAGGTTGGGCAACTATTCTAGAGAATCGTGACTCGATAAAATGTCAAACTCCAACAACCTGGGATGCATCGATAGATAAAAGTTCACAGCGGTTGAATCTTTTCTAGTTGTTTGAGTTGCGTATTCATTCAGAGTCGGAAAAATATTTTCCATCATTCTGTATATAATAAATTATGCAAACAGCTTTAGACATTAATTTTAATTGTAATAACCAGTCATTCACTTACGTGCCTTGTGCGATACCCGCTTAGGTGATCAGTTATCTTTCGATACATCAGTGACAATGCAGATTTTTTTCACGCAGTAGGCTGACATTTCTTTCTGCAGTAGACCAATTGTCATCCAAGGCTATAAAGCCGTCTGCCTTGTTATTTCACAATAGCTGGAGGGAGAAGAAAAGGATTCTTACCTTTTCAAAGGTATTAGGACGTAAGTGAATGTAATGGATTAGACTGGGATTCGAACATGGCTCTCTGATTCTTCAATCTGAGCCGCTATCCTATTCGAATTCATAACCAGTAGGCGTCTAATATTACAGATATAGATTTTTTTAAAGTCACATTCTATCTTGATCTAAGCAATCATGTCTTTTCGAAGACTTTAATTTTTGTTACCAAAATTCTCGTATGTCTGTGAATTCTGAAAAATTTTCATTTCATATTAAGATTTCATGTAACAAATAAATGGTTTCACAGAAGAATACGCAGAATAAGACAGACGGAATATGATTGCAATGAGTATTGAGATGCATATGATGTGTAAGAAATGTTTCAAGAATTTATCACTCACAAGAGGCATTGCATCTTAGCGGAGTAGTTGCAAACATTCACTAACCTACACTAAAAAGCTTATATAAATCGATGGCTTATTATTTCCCGTATCGCCTACAGGGGAAATAATAAGCGCCATAAACAAAAGAACACGGAGGAGGGAGATTCATGAACAACCTGTAGTGACAACACATAGAAAAAAAAATGTCTCTAAAGGGGAATTTCTGTTGAGTTGTTTCTGTTTATGGTCTTCACAGATTTCGAATTCATAATATTTTCCCATATTTGGCTTCCACGCAATTCGAGACAATTCTGTCTGGCCTACTATTTAACCTATATATTTGGTGGGTGAGAAAAGAGCTAAATGCATGCCTTTGGTGAATAAACATAGATTACTAGGCAGGAATTTGAACTCGGCACGCCGATACCAAATTTGATAGCCGTCACTCTTCTCTCAGATTTCTAAATGTTTCAGTTTCAATATTTCTTTGGAAATAAAATTTAAAAAAAAATAATTATAGAATAGAAACAGAAATCCATTATTTATTTAACATTGTTCGTACTATCATCCTCATCTTCTTTGCCATATTTAACACAACGTTTCAGCCGTTTTACGCTTCGGCTTCTTCAGGTGGTTGAAACGTCGAACTAAACCCTTTATTTCGCTCGCTGGGGTAGACTGTTCTAGTTCCACGTGCCATGTCAAATGTATGTCAGTTATCTTTTATCCCCTCTTAATTCCCCTCTACAAGTTCTCCTCTACCTTAACCATGTATTGAACTCACACTTCTTTGGTTCCTGCCATTGGATCTAACCAACGCCTTTATCCACTGTGCCATGTGTCCTTGAGAACGCATGGCATATTTTTTCATCAAACCATTATTATTACCAGGGTTATAATGAGAATTATTGGAAAAAAAAATCCCAGGTGTCATTTGTCATACTATTTCACTCATCCGACCTAAATATACCGCAACAGATTTATTTAGTAATAAGTTTGAAAGGTAACTACATGGAATCCAGGTAATCGTTTTGGTTTTGGTTTTATGTTCAAATCGTGTGAAAATTTGTTTATTATAATTTTTTTTTTCCGTGCTGGGTATGACGACAAACTACACCCGGCAGCAAGGCTCAGAGCTATTTTGAGGAGCGTGGAACCACTTCTTAACTGCTGGTGTTTCCTGTTCTACTCTGACTCAGTGTATTAGCACCTGTTATATTCATAGCTATGGGCAAACAGTTAAGCCCCAAACTGGGATCCAGACACTATGTAAGTATAAAAATACATTTTTTATCGTAAAAATACCAGAATTACATTTTATTTAATGTTAGGTTGGTGCAAAAATAATGTCTTTTTCTCACATATGTTACTATGTGAGAAAACGACATTATTTTTGCACCAACCTAATATATTAATAACAGAACATTTTTGAAAAAAAAAATACCAGCAATACATTTTTGAAAAAAATACCAGCATTTTGAAAAGTGAAAATATTACCAGAAATACATTTAAAAAATTACCATCAATACATTACTAATATTACCAACAATACATTTTTAAAAATTAAAAATTAATATATGTTCTATTCATACGAACCAACCCCCAAAATCTCGTCGACATTAAATAACCCATTGAGGTGTTGATATTCCGTAAAACAAAATAAAAGAAACAGAACCTAAAAAATATTTTCTTAGTTTATTTTCTTGCACTGATAATTACTGCAATCTTGTAGGGTATTTTAACCTTTTGATTTCATATATTCGACTGTACCTTTAGGTAGATTTTTATATACGGTAATGTTTTCTGCAATTGTTCAAGGAATTTTAATGAGTTTTATTGTACTCATTGTTTGATTTAAATAATAAATGCTTACACACATATACACACACAAACTCCTTTCTAAATATGACGTACAGATGAGAATGGGTGCTAAATACGTTGCCTAGAATTTAAATTCAGCTGATTTGGAGATTTAGTACCATGGTCAAAACGGCTAATACACCGATTCCATCTTATTAGTGTCTTCCTGTTTTGAAAAACAATATACTAAAAACATTATAATAAAATCATTGAATTCACATGTATGTTTCAAGAAAGTGAAAACAAAAAGGAGGCTTATATTTGGAAATAAAAGCTAGTTGCAGAATTAAAGCAGGTCTTGGAGAATTTGACACTTACCTGACAGTGAGAGGAACAGGTATAGAGGTAAACAGTGATTAACATACATATAAAGTTCGCACAAATGGCTGGGGAACAGGGATCCAGAGAGATAACAAAAAGGCAAACCTTACAAATAGGTAAAAAACTGAGGAGTCATGATCGTCTACATCTTGAAGGGACACAGTACATAAATAAATGAGAACACGCATGATCCCGGGTCTCTGGTACTATTTCTTCATAAGCAAAATAAATATTGTTATACAGAAGGATACTGGGAATACTATGACAGAACCTGTGAACAATTCTAGACACAATAAAAATAAAAAGTACAATTATATTTCACATCAGGAAGATACATTTAAATTTGTAGGGAACATAATGAGGAGAGAATTCTAGGAAAGATTGAAAAAAAAACAACCCATAACCTTAGTGAGCTTGAGTAAATGGATGGCGGATCAAGGTTTTAGATGAGAATTAGACAACATTTATTAGGACCTACAAAGAACAGGA
>OZ010595.1:79965751-80045751 GCA_963932145.1 Acanthosepion lycidas | reverse complement strand
CGGGGAACCAACTATTAATTGCTGGAGTGGTAGTACCTGTTAGGGCCCCAGTTTTGGGGAAATAGTTAACCCTGAAACTGTGTTCAAAACACTATGAAAATGTAGAAATATATTTTAATACCAGAAATACTTTGTAAGAATTATTACTAGCAATAAATCTTTGAAGAAAAAAATTATTAGCAGCAATACATTTTTGAAAAAAAAAAAACTGTTACCAACAATAAGTTTTTCAAAAAGAATGTTACTAGGAATGCATTTTTGGAAAAAAATATTACCGGTGTGAAGATTTTGATCTAATGCGAATAAGATATTACCAAGTGAGTAATTTAAAAAAAAAATACGGGAATAAAATCATCCAAGATTGTAAATTTCCTAAAAGAAGTTAGACTGTACTAAAAAATATGAGTAATTGAGAAATGGTTCAAATATATATGTATACACAGACATCTTTTTTTTACCACACTATCGCTATGAATCCATTTGAAAAATTTTATAGGCATTAAATGACCCAATTAGTTTTTTATGCCATAAAACAAAGCAATCAAGCAACAACCAACATAGTATTCTGCGAAGGATTCTGTGGCAACTGATGTTATACACACACACACACATATATATATAAATATAGTCTTAAGGTGTGCTATATTTATGGAATAAAGTACTCAATATCAGAGATAGAGCGTATATGCGTATATATATATATATATATATATATATATATATATATATATGTATATATATATATATATATATATATATATATATATTAGGTTGGTGCAAAGTAATGACGTAATGATGTCGTTTTTGAAGTGTTTTTTAACGTCAAAAACGACATTATTACGTCATTATTTTGCACCAACCTAATATATATATGTATGTATGTATGCATGCATGTATGTACTTATTGACTACGAAGAAAAAGGGCGGATATTTGAGAAAATGTTCGGCTAACTCAGCAGTGCAGCTCTGTATGGATTTTCAAATGCATCGCAGTTTCCCTTCACAGGATTAGTTGAAGAATTTAAAGTGGCGAAGGCGAGAAAGGCAATCGTCTATAACGATTCAAAAGGATCCTGAAGTTGCAGAAGCAGGAATAGATGTACGAACTGGGAGAAAGTGGGAGGCATCGGATGAGCTCAGTACAGAAGAACAAAGGTTGAGACAGAAAGCGCAAGTAGGAGAGGATGCAATGGGCAGATCGGGCCTAGGTTACTCTTCAAATCCGCGAGGGAGGAGAAAAAGAAAAGAACAGAAATACTGTCTTCAAATTGAAGTGACAGCGTGTGTGAAGGAAATTAAACCCAGTAAAATGGTGACCTTTAAAAAAAGATTTCCTAGACGGACCTCTGGTATTCTAATTCAGTTATACATGCTTCCTTGTGCAGGGAGTGTATGATACACTGCCCAGTCCAGTAAAACCTCCACACGTGAGGAAAGAGCGAGTCTCCACTATGTTCATTGTGCCAGAAGAGAGGATCCCTCCAACATGTAGTGAGCAGTTGCTCCAAATCGCTTATCGACGGGCGGTTCTAATGGTGACATGGAAATTTTTAGGAGTACCTGCAGCAATAGTCTCAAGGAGTCTAAATCAAAACAGATATGAAGCAAATAAACAGATGATGAATTTTGTCAAAGCCGGGGAAAAAGTAAAGACATAGCAGAAAAAAGAAAACATCCCTCCTCAGCTCTGCCCCGGACTGGCAATTGAGGGTAGACATAGGCAAGGAGCTTAAATTTCCTGTGGAAATAATACAAATTATGTTTCGTCTAGACATGACTATTTATTCTGAAAAGACCAAGGAAATCATCATGTTATAATTACCAGTCTCTTGGGAAGAGGACATGGACGAAGCCCACGAAAGGAAGTTTAGAAATTATTTACAGATTGTAGAGGAATGTAAAACGCGTGGTTGGTGAGCCCATTGGGAACCGATTGAAATCGGTTGCAGGGGAATTGAAGGATGATCACTATGTAAGATGCTGCCAAAGTTAGGTGTAACAGCTTTAGAAAAAACAAGGCTATCAACTCAATAACATTTGCAGTAGAAGAAGACAGTAGATGGTTATGGTTGAAAAGATCAAGAGAAAATTAACATCCACAAAAACACAACAATTTTGTCTTCGAAAAGAATGAAAACTACATTTGGCTTGCAATAAACAACACTCTGATGATGACATTGGGCTATGTCAAAAGTACTCCGAAGAGATAATAATTATCAGCAGGACGATGTTCTGTCGTCCTTCTTTAGGGACACCAAAAGCTTGTTCGGGAATATGAAAGGATCCAATTTGAAAAAAAAAGTAGACGAACTTGTCTAAATTATTCACCGAAACATGTCTGAGTATATATATATATATATATATATATATATATATATATATATATATATATATATATATATAAGAAATATAGTCTTAAGGTGTGCTATATTTATGGAATAAAGTGCTCAATATCAGAGATAGAGCGTGTGTAAATATAAAAGTGAACATAGAAGTCAACACTTAGAGGCGACAGTCTGTTTCATGCTATATGCAATCGTCAGGCCACGTGTGCTGTTATTTTTCTCGGCTATTTATATATATACATATAAATATATATAATAGCCGAGAAAAATAACAGCACACGTGGCCTGACGATTGCATATAGCATGAAACAGACTGTCGCCTCTAAGTGTTGACTTCTATGTTCACTTTTATATATATATATATATATATATATATATATATATATATATATATATATTGAACAATAAAAAAGATATTAAAAAAATATAAAAAATTAAAATCTTCAGACACATGGGGTTGTAGATTAATATTCTTTCGTTTTTTTATTATTATTTCATTTAAATTCCTCGACTAGTTTCGGCCAATATATACATACATACATATATATATATATATATATATATATATATATATATATATATATATATATATATATATATATATGTGTGTGTGTGTGTGTGTGTGTGTGTGTGTGTTTACTAGTACAGATTTGGTATACATAGAATAAAATTCCAATGAGAAAAAAACATCATTCTTAAAAGGGGTGTTAAGTATCAAGTAGAGTTATTCAAATTTATAACCTATGCAACTTATAAGATCACTATACAATTTGCCATTCTGTTTTGACCTTCCTGGTGTCTTATATCAAGTGATGATGTTGAATGGAAAATAAATGATTTTAAGAGTTCAAACGCCAACCAAACAGCCTCAGTAGGGGAATCTTTCTTACGTAAGCAATGATGACTAATCAGAATACAAATATATGGTCGTTTAAAATAATATTACAACATACTGGGTTACAAGTGAAATCTATTAGCGCTTTAAATTTAAGATTTGATTAAACGTGAAATCAGCATAAAAATTAAATTTTAATTAAATTTTAAATTTCAAATTTCAAATTCTAAAGTTAACCGAGTTTCATGTTCAATATTATTTCAAGATTTTTCAGAAATGAATCTAGGAGAAAAAATTATATTTTATTATTCTTAGCGAAGTACCATTTCATCAGTTAATTTCGCCACTGATGAAAAAAGTATCTGTGATCGATATACATATTTGATATATAGAAGTCAGAATTCAAAAAAGGAGGTAGGAAGGGAAGGAAATAGATGAGAGAAAAAAAATCACATCAAAATACGCAAATAGGTCGATATATGAGGATCCAAATACAATGACGTAATATTCACACAGTAAGTAGAGGAAGGAATAATTTTAAAAATTAAAATAAAATAAAAAACAAAATAAGAAAAAAAATGAAGGAAAAAGCACGCAAACATACATATAAAAAAAAACAGGCAAAAGAAAATTATATCAGACATATGCATATACAGGTAAATGCATATAGAAGCAATCACACACACACGTACAAATATACAAATAATCTGACTCACCAAAGTTCAAGCATAAATCCACTAATAAATTCACAGAAACCAACCATCAATATTTTACATAGAAAAAAAAATATACAGATAAAAAGAAGATCAAAGAAACGTAATAAATGCATATGTACGATGCATATATATATATATATATATATATATATATATATATATATATATATATATATATTAAAGACATTTTTATGTTTAACATTATAGATACAAGTATTTAAGTAAATGCTCTGTTTATAATAAACAGTATTAAATAACATTTACCGGCCTGAATGTCCGAGAAATTTTCAAAGAACGAATATTTTCTATGAAAATTTCTCGGAAATTCAGGCCGGTAAATGTTATTTAATACTGTTTATTATAAACATAGAATTTACTTAAATACTTGTATCTATAAAAAGAACGTTAAACATAAAAAATGTCTCTAATATATCTATCTATATATATATATATATATATATATATATATATATATATATATATATATATATATATATATATGTATATATGTAATTGTGTCTAATTTATTTTAATACACTTAAAGTATCGGATAATCTTCTTAATGCTGATATTAAATTTATTAAGGATGGCACCGTAGTTTTTTTCATTTCATTTTTTCCCTATATACTTTCAACGTCAGCAAAGATGATCTTCAGCTGTGTATTGCAAAAACAAGAAAATAATGTAATTGACAGTGGTGATTTTTTTGTAGATACGCATGAAACGCGCTATGTTATTATTATAAACAAATATAAACTTTTAACATTTTAAAATTAACTTTTAAAGTTATTGTTCTTTCTAAAAGAGGTTTATTTATAACTTTATTTATAAAATTGTATTTTATATTCAAATATTGTTTCTGTACTCATAACTAACCTTATTTAGTGTTGGTTGTATTTTCTTATATAGAGGGCCACAAGAATTTGAAGTTTATTATTTATATTTTCATGGTGGAGTATACTTGCATTGTGAAGTATTATTTCTCTAAAACGTGTATGTGGAGGGGAATGAATAGAACTGAAATGTAAGGCTTCTTGGTAAATAAAAGTAACAATAAACAGACATATGTCTAGATTATTCAAATAACATGTTTGAATGAATATATACCACCTTAATTTATATATATATATATATATATATATATATATATATATATATATATATATATATATATATATATATGAGTGTGTGTGTGTAACTTTAATGGTTCATGGAATTATAATTTATTTCATTAGGACCGAGATTTGTGTCCTCCTCGGTAGACAAGGTCGAATTTACTGCTTATAAACTCAATCTTCCATGAATCTCGAATATTCATAACTGCTCATGGCGTATCAAATGTAAACAAATGACGTCATATATTACGAAATGGACAAAGTCCGACAATTTCTTTATTAAAGACATTTTTATGTTTAACGTTATAGATACAAGTATTTAAGTAAATGCTCTGTTTATAATAAACAGTATTAAATAACATTTACCGGCCTGAATGTCCGAGAAATTTTCATAGGAAATATTCGTTCTTTGACAGGATTCGAACCTGCATCCTATACGGAACCGTCATCTACCGAACGCTTCTTTGTAGCCTAACGGTAAGGCACGTCAGCGTAAATGACGGTTCCGTATAGGATGCAGGTTCGAATCCTGTCAAAGAACGAATATTTTCTATGAAAATATCTCGGACATTCAGGCCGGTATTTAATACTGTTTATTATAAACAGAGCATTTACTAAAATACTTGTATCTATAACGTTAAACATAAAAATGTCTTTAATAAATAAATTGTCGGACTTTGTCCATTTCGTAATATATGACGTTATATATATATATATATATATATATATATATATATATATATATATATATATATATATATATATATATATATATATATATATATATATATATGTCCGTAGTTGAAATACACATATCGGGCTATAGATAAAGGAAAGAAAAAGACATATATACATAACACATACGCATACATATACATAAATACGAACAAACAAATTCACATGGGCAAAGAAAATACGCACACGAACATAGAAATAAAACACAACATATGTTCAAATATAATTATACCTATACAAGCACATACACGTACTCCAATATATATATATATATATATATATGTGTGTGTGTGTATGTGTGTGTCTGTGTGTGTATTGCGCATATTCAGGCAGCATGTTTTCATTAATGCATGTTTCATTAAATAATATAGACAAGTTTTGTCTATTTATTTTAAGTAAATTCATATTGTTTGATAAGCTTAATAACATTATCATTGAAAGACGAATGGGAATCACCATGTTGAAATCGATTCTATATATATATATACATATATATATATATATATACATATATATATATATATATATATATATATATATATATATATATATATATATATACACCCACATACATACATGCGTATACACATATACCTACCAACACACTGACACATGCAGAAATATATGTACATATATATATATATATATACACATATAATTTTGCCAGACATAGAAAAAAACACACATACATACATGCGTAAATGTATGCATAGATAACAATAACGAATTTTGAGTCCATGTAAAATTAATGCATAAACGACCAAAAATATTCAATAACATATTAGCTATGTCAGATTAAATCGCTAGCAATAAAAGTAATTTATATTTAACGTCAGTCCTAAGGTTGTAATAAAAAAGTAAACATAGATAAATAAAATAAAGAACCCATAAATAATAATGATATTACTAACCATTATATTATATTAGCATTCATAAGAGTATTACATATATCGCAAGGTACAGAGCGAGAATATGTCTACCGTTAACAGTATGTTCATTCCTTTAGTTTCAAAGATTAATCCCGTCCTTAAATCTAATAATTTCCAGTTTTTCATGGGGCAAAGATAACATGGTGCGTATAGAGAATTAAAGGTTTGAGCTCATCCGAAGTACTTTCCATTTAACTATAGTAGATTTGTGTTTCTCATTTAAACTCCAAAATTACTTCGACAACGACGTACTATTTTTATAACCACTGTTGTTGTATGATAGTACATGTTGGTACCATCGGGTTTTAAACGAGTTTTTACAGCTTTCAAAGTAGACTGTTTAATACTCGCGTTTTCAAGTATAGAAATAGTACTAAAATAAAACAGGTTATTCTATAGTGGGCAATCAGTGAAATTCCTAGTTACATTTGCTGGTATTAGTTTTATTATAATTATTATCATTTACTGGACCATTGCGATACGGCTTGCTTTTTGAATTTTTATATTTGTTGAAGACTTTATTATTGTGTTTTTAATGATATTCTCATGGTTGTCCACACAACAATAAATATATTTAAGTGTATTTTTATTAAATATTTGACTATTTTATTTTCATTATATATATATATATATATATATATATATATATATATATATATATATATAGAGAGAGAGAGAGAGAGAGAGAATGAGATAGATGTATGTTAAACATTTTCCCAACACTAATCCGCTTAGTAAAATATTATTTGAATTATGACATCCCTGTATCAAATATGTGTAGCGATCGGAGATACTTTTTTCATCAGCGTCGAACTTAAGCTATAAAATTGAATAAAAATATATTTGTCCTCCTAGTTAAATTTCTGAATAATCTTGAAATAATATTAAATATGTTTGGTTAACGTTAGAATTTGGCATTGGAAATTTTTAATATTTAATCTTAAATCTAACTCATGAATTAAAATTTCATTTTTATATTGATTTCTAATTTAATCTAATCTTAACTTTAATGCACAAATAGATTATGCTTATATCAGATTATATCGTAATGTTATTTGAAAAGACGATAGAATTGGATTCTGAATGGTCATCGTAGGTTACGTAAGAAAGTTTCCCCTACGGGGAGATGTTGATTTTGAACAGTTAAAACCGCTTATTTTATATTGAACATCACTTGATATGATACCAGGAGCGTCAAAACAAAATTGTGAATTTTGCAGTGATCTTATAATATGCGTATGTTATAAATTTGAATAAAAACACGCACGGACACACACACACATACATACACACACATAAGCACACGCGCACACACACACACATATATATATATATCTATATATATATATATATATATGTGTGTGTGTGTGTGTCATATAGTGTCTTATAGTGAGTGCTGTTGGTAATAAAATAGTACTCGATGCAAAATAAGAGATGTTACTCTACAAAAGTTTGGTTTAATTCTCAACGGTGAGTAAAATATATGTATTTGTTATTATTATTATTATCATTATTATTATTATTAGCTTTTTAGTAGTATATATATATATATATATATATATATATATATATATATATATATATATATATATATATATATATTCTTACTCTGTCCTAAACATTGAGTTCTACCTGGATTCTATCCCCTTGGATATATATATATATATATATATATATATATATATATATATATATATATATATATATATATATATTGACCACTAATATTATCTATCTATCTATAAATCTATCTATCTTTCTATCTATCTATCTATTTATCTATATATCTATCTATCTATCCATGTATATATATATATATATATATATATATATATATATATATATATATATATATATATATATATATATATATTTATATATGATGGACTGTCTCTTTATCAATAAGTTTCCTTACTAGAACTGGTCAGCCATACTAACCCTCAGACACAATTATATTATGCTGTAAGTTACTTGAATCAGACCAATCACACTTTTGAGAATTGAGTATAGTGGATTCGTGCTCAGTGTTCACAGAGACCCACAAACATCCTTCTTAACATTTTCAAATCAGCATTATCATTCACTTCGACTGTTTGCCAATAACATTCAACATGCCCAGTCTGCTTTACTATTCAACCCATAACTGAGGGCAGAATAGGTGCAATGTATTAGGTTGGTGCAAAAACAATGACGTAATAATGTCGTTTTTTGACGTTAAATAATACGTCAAAAAACGATGATTACGTCATTATTTTTGCACCAACCTAATAATTTGTTGTGACTAGTTTAAAATCCTCATACAACAAAATTAAATTTCAAACTAGACACATTACATTGCATTTAGACATGTTAATATTTCTCTCTCTTAGGGTACGACGTCATAGAACCGCATCATGTATTTACGACATGCGTCTGCTACTCCGCGATCGCTATCGTCGTATAGCAATTTTCTATGCAAGCGTAACAGAATATCATCTTTGATGTTGAATATTTTTGTTTAAATGTCCAGGTAACCACTGTGAAGATGGCCCATGTGCGCCAAAAGCTTAGATCAAGGAACAGTTTAATAAAAGATATCCAATTTTTGGACAATTTTTGTCTTTAATTTCACCGGAAATTAAAGAAAATATACTGCGTTTAGAACGGTTCATGATCAAACATAACAGTTATTCATTGTCTTTTATACTTAACAATATATATATATATATATATATATATATATATATATATATATATATATATATATATATATATATATATATAACATATTTCTAATTGGCACTTACAGTGTTGCTCTTTATTTTCATATCATTAATTACATTTAGCAATGATTTAGTCTCATTCTACGTGATATTCTAATTGTACCTTCATCAAACTTGTATTTTCGTGACTCAAAAAATTGTGTGCAAAGTGTTTTTTTTCGCTTGACGCTGTAATTATCTTAACTTCATTCACTCGTCGGCAATGTTTATTCCTTTAAAGAGCGATGATTAGAACTGGAATAAAACATAAATATATAACAAAAGTAGATTCATACATATTATTTGTTCTTGAAAATTGGCAACAAAAATATTAAACACTATTCATTATAAGATTGTCGATATACACTATTTATTTATTATATTATTTAAATTAAAGTTTGAGAAAACATCGACTAATTGCCAACTTGATTCGAACTTTCTAAAATGGTAAATAATAAAGAATTTCCTTATAGCTGGTTCGACAATTTTAATTATTTTATTTATATTTTGTAAATTTATGAATAAAAAATTTCTTCGTATTTATTTCTTCATAAGTTGGTAAATAATATATATTGCATTGCATTGGTTTTAATTGTGTTGGTATTTCGTATATATAAAATTATCCTTTAAATAAACAATATAATATATAAAAAAGTTTTAATATTTTTGTTGTAAATTCTCAAGAAGAAAAAAATATAGAATTTCACTTTCATTGTATACTTTGTTTTATCTATAATTTTAATAATCGCTTTTTAAAATCAAGAAAAATTTCCTTAGTTAATACAACACCGGTGTTACTGGAAAAACCATCTTTTTTACAGCCCGTGTATTTGCCGGTGTCTATGGTCCAAGTTTGCTGTTCCTACTTACTTATTGACTATTTATTTGATTTAAATTTATCTGACCAAATAATCTTTCATCATCTTTTTAATACAAAGTGCTTTGATTCTCCAGTCTTGTAAAAAAATGTTTATAAATTTCCCTTCTTTTAAATGATTTTAGTTATATATGAATGAATGAATGAATAAATAAATCTTTCAATCTGCTAACACTATTTTACTGACGCCGCTCAAAATGACGTCTAATCACGAACAAATCTCACCCAAATATGCACATGCGAGAATGCAAACAAGATGATAAAATTGATTATTTGGCTCTTCTGTCTTCATATTCTGTCTGTGAAACATCGATTCCTCGAAGATTCTGGTATTAGGCATTCATTTGTATTATTAATTTAATTCTACTTAAAAATTATTGGTATTTGTGTTAGATTTTGTTTGTTTTTTTAGCGACATATCTCTTCCTAATTGGTCTTTTAATAACGGAATTTAATTTTCTTAATAACATAATAATTTCTTTTCCAAAAATGTACTGCTAGTAATATATTTCCTAAAATGTTTTGAGGCCAGTTATTTTACTATGAAAATATAGTGTTGGTATTTTTATTATTGTTGTAACCTAGGGAAGCTTACTGGATACAATAATCAAACGAAGGTTGATAATGCAAGATAATACTTGAAACAATAACAACACATATAAGTTTCGCCAGCGGCGCGTAGAAGAAGTAGTCAACTGCTAGAAGTAAGTCCAGTGAATTCCACAACGAATCGTCAACTGCAGACCAACATACAGTATTTACTACTGTATTCATGTGAATAGGGACATACCCATTATCGTCCGTAGGTATGCTACAACAAGTATAAAAATGTATTTTTATAATTTCGTAGGATTTTCATTTCAATTTGGGGCTTAACTATTTTCCTATAGCTTCAACCAAAACAGGTACTACCATCGGGCTCCGGTTGAACCTGAGAACACCAGCAATTAAAGGTGGTTCCATGCTCATTAAAACCTCCAGATCATAGGCCTTGCTGCGGGGTGTAGTTTATCGTCATACCCAGGACGCACGTGTGTTTCAACAGAAGTGAAAACCAAGAATTTCATTATATATTGATTCTCAGTTAGAGAGACATTACTTTGTGTTTTGATGTAGAAAGATAAGATTATTAAACAGTCACAGAAATATTGAAATGAAAGACGATTATCAGAAGCAAACGGAAACGTAAGAAAATAGTTATTAAACGATTAGTAAGTTCTAGTAACACCATTAGCCTCCGCATTTATTTTAAGTATTTAAGTAGTACACTTAACTAAATCTGTTTGGCTACAGTAATAGAGAACTAGACAAAATTCACCCTATATGTGAATTATACGCTGCTATAAGAGCTTATCACTGTCCAAGGTCTCATATAGAGAGAAGAACCTGACTCTCGAATGGTCGATAATGAAATAAATTGTTTTGTAAAAAATGAAATTTAATTTTTCCGAATTTTACGGTCTAATTATTTTTAAAATCAAACTTCCATTTCACTTTACCGTAAGAATTTAAACTGACCTACATTCATTTCTAAAATATTTTTGTTTTAACTTCTTTGCACAAGTCACTTGAGTATTTCTCATTTTTATAACGTGTTTATCATTCGGGATATTACTATATTCCTTTCGATTATTATAGTAAGGTTTTGGATTTATAACTTCAGGCGCAGTTCTTCAAGTTCGGAACCGGACCAATCCATTCCAATTCATAGGTGTAACTTGTTCGCATTAAGCATCACACGCTTAGGGTATATTTCATATCAGCTAACGTTCACCAGTTTTATTCAACTTTGTGATTCATTTCTGTTTATTTTCTTCTTCTCTGACACAGGGTATATGACGTTTCAACTGCACTAGTTGCGTGACCCGGTGAATTAGCACTGGGTAAAGTAGATCAAGTACCCTGATAGGTGTGGATTCAATCCCTGAGACCAACAACTCAGAAAATTCAGTCGATCTTGTTCTGTGGGAATATCCATCAAGGCACCAAGAGCTGAATATAAGAGGTGGTTTTAATAACATGGCGTAAAAAGAGAAAGTTGAATTGAAAATTTTACCCATTTGGATTGAATAATATGTTCCGTTCAAAATACTGAAAAAGTGACCGAGTAATACCAAAGATACCTGAAGAATGCCCGAGAGTTCAATGACTGGAATTGTATAAGAACCAAAATATGCATCTAAATATCCCGACAGAAGTTCAAGAAATTTTAGTTTTGATGTCGTCCATTAAATATTATAGTCGACCAGTTTGTATTGTCCAATATCTATTAGTGTAAAATATCGATATAACATGCTTTTATAAAAATCATGCAAAGCAATCAAACATGGAGAGGTTGTGAAACAGTCCCACGCCCTCCATTGCTTCTTAACGTACCGCTTACAAAATAAAAATACTCTTGGAAAAATATCGTGGACAAAATATATGAATCTCCAAGTTTGTAATGGTAGATTATCCACTCGATGAAGAAAGAAATGTATTAACAAATAAAGGTATGATTTAGCAGTTTCATTTTCTAGGGGAAGCTTAAATCTCTTCCATCGTATTTTGATAGCTACAAGTTCAGTGACTGAACCTCGAGATGAACCTAGTAGATTGCATGTCTATTAGTGAGGACCAGATCAGGTAATAAATACTTGTTGGCCATTATGTGTCCGTCATCAAGATTTCATGAGGCTACCCAAGATCTTCTATCGTATGCCCATAGCTACATGTCCAGTGCTTGAACCTCGAGATGAACCTCGTAGATTGCGTAGGTCCATTACTGAGGACCAGATCAGGTAATAAATACATCTTGGCCATCATGTGTGCTTCATCAATATTTCCTGAGGCTATTACATTGCGAATATTTTTCAGCCCAAAATCTAGTCAAAGCTCTCACGAATTTCTTTACTAAAGTGTGTTTATATAAAGCAATACAGTCGAAACCAATTTCATTTCAAGGCTGTTTTAGAAAGCGGTCATACAACTGGGCCTCGCTTCTTTAAAAGCAAGTGCCTAACATTCACATTCATAGGGACCACTGGAGAGATTCCATTCCAAACTATAGAGTATTATGAGGATTTATTGCTTAAATAACATGAAATAATGGGACGAGAATATTCCATTTTTAATGTTCGCGAATCAGTACAGGAGTTCCAAGTTTTAGTCCCTTTGAGATTGTTTATGAACATTCAGCATGAGATCCGTATATATATATATATATATATATATATATATATATATATATATATATATATATATATATATATATATATGATTTTAAAAAGCCTTGTGTCATCTATGTTCAGCGTCTCACTATCCATCCACCCACCACGAATCACAATCTTTAGATATACGGTTATTTTTACGAAAAGATTCGTAGACCGAGAAATCAAACAGGGGACCCGAATTTTCTTTTAACATTTCAACCTACACGCGAGACTCTACCCAGCCTCAAGATCTAATGCTGGACAACCTCCAGCACACCTCTGTTTATTTCTAGAATCAGCTGGCGAAGAACAGAGGCGTGTTCGAAAATACCGAACTTGGAACCTCAATCTTCGTACTTCACTTTTGTCTTGGGATTAATATTATTAAATGTTTTTCATATAGATTATATCAGTACCCTTTCGTTTTATTGACCAGATTATCTACTCTATTTCATATATATATATATATATATATATATATATATATATATATATATATATATATATGTGTGTGTGTGTGTGTGTGTGTGTGTGTGTGTGTGTGTGTGTGTGTGTGTGTGCAAATATATAGAAAATAGGAAAGAAATCGTCAGGTAAATAATCCAAAGTTCTTTAGCATTTTTGTTATTATTTTTAAAAAATAGTACTCGATACAAAAGTAGAGCATAAATATAATTATTTATTTAAAAATATGATTCCAACACGCTACATAAGAGTTCTCATGTTTCAAAACAAGAGCCGAAAACTTCAATATAATTATTTGAATTAAATTGAATTAAAGTAAGTTCTGTTGCATCTTCAAGTGAATATATTTTTTTTTGAATAACTTATTTCTGAAATTTACGTGTTTTAATAGCATATTGATTATTGAAATCTATATTTCCATGGTAACGGCTAGAGCGATTGTTTAAATAAAAAGAGGTGTATGGTGTTAATAATTTGTATCAGTATAGAATTACATTCATAGGTGTCAAGTCAGGGTAAGGTTGGGGTGTCTAAATTTAAAACGGAAGATGATTTCGCCTAGTCTGGTTTACGTGTCTATGGAGATTTATTTATTTTATTTTTTTATGAAAGGGTTTTGTGTATATAAAAAAACGCCGTAACATTTGTTTTTTGATGACTTCATAAAGGGTTATCTTTTTTGAAGGGTATTTAAACTATTTATTAGGACTATGGTTTTAAAAAATTATTTTATTGTTTGTTTGTTTTATGCTAATTATTCAATGCAAAAATGTCTATTGTTTAATAGATTTTTATTATTTAGAAACTTAATAATGTGTAGTTTCTCATGTAGGCATAAAGGGCATGGGTCATCCCAACTTTTACAAGTTCTAGTTTTCTTTTTGAGTTTCTATTTTACTTTTGGTGTTTTATTCATTTCCTTCAAATGCCAAAAATATTTAGATAGAGATGTCTGATTTCTTTGACTTATATTGTTATATATTATATTTACTTATATTATTGAAAGAGCACGTATGCTGCCTTCATCTGGCCTTAAATTCATTCTTCGTATACCCAATGTATATCCTATTAGTATTAGGACTCTCAATGGATGAGATAGTACATTGGTATACCACGGATTTGACGCAGCATTTATTTTCCAACGGGCAGTCCTCTGGGTTTCTACAATCACACAATTTTTCACTGTTTTTGTTTAATTTAATTATTAAATATATTAATATGTCTACTGTTGGTAGGGAAGTGTTTTTCAATTAAAGCTAGGAATTTCTGTCCTAGCTTAATACTAAACATTTGGTTGAACGGAGGGGTATACCAAATGATTTTTCCTTCCCTGTTTTCTTTTTCTTCTGGTTAGTACAATTGTTTCTATAATTAATGTTTGCATTCAAGAATGCAAATATTAAATAGTAGACTTAGTAATATATTTAATAAGAACTACCTAAAATTGAGTTACAACTGCACTGAAAATCTAGAAAGTATAATAAAAAAACAAAATAATAAAATCCTGAACAAACCCCCATACCTGAATAATAGTAATAAAAACCCTACACTTAAATTAGACAAAAACAGAAAAAAATAATGTGCGATTGTAGAAACCCAGAGGACTGCCCGTTGGAAAAAATGCTGCGGAACAGAGCTTATTTTAATTCAATTTAATTCAAATAATTATATTGAAGTTTTCGGCTCTTGTTTTGAAACATGAGAACTCTTATGTAGCGTGTTGGAATCATATTTTTAAATAATATATATATATATATATATATATATATATATATATATATATATATATATATATATGCCCATACAGATATAAAAATAACTTTAAAATTTTTAAATTCCAGTGTTCCTTCTCTTTTGTCTTCATTTGTACCTGCATCAACGTAAAAATCACTTTAGTCCTGATGACATCCTAAAGATCAAAAATCCCATCTTTTTCTTTAAAAAAAAATGTCATTAATTTTCCTAATGCATACATACATCCTTCAAATCTACAAATCAACCATTTGCCCTTGCATAGAATATTGCTGCCATATATGGTCTGGAGCCCATTCTGTTTGACTCAAGATCATTGATAAAATCCAAAGACATATATGCAATGTAATTATCCCTGATCTGGCATCTTGTCTGCAGTCGCTCTCTCATAGACGTGCCGTCGCCTCTCTCTCTCTTTGTTGCAATTACTTTCACCGTAACGGCTCTGATGGGCAGCTTTCGCTGGTTCGCAGGCTTCATGAATTTAAGCGTTCAACTAGGCTGGCGTTTCGCTCTCAGCCTTTCACTGTCGAAACTGTAAAATATATCCGTCTCTTCTACTCCAATAGTTTCCTGTTTCACACTTCTCGCCTGTGAAACTCTCTCCCCTTTTCCTGTTTCCCTGATAACCTATAATCTTCAATTATTCAAATGTAATGTCAATCGACGTCTCCAGTTGTCTTGATCTATCCTCTATCCTTCTCTACATGCTTTCCTCTATCACTACTATTTGGTCTCGCTCCAACTCTCAGTAATGCCTTGCGTGCTAGTGGCTTCCCGCCTTGATTGGGTTGAAACGCTTAAAGAAAAAAACACAAAAACACACACGTGTATATATATATATATATATATATATATATATATATATATATATATATATATATATAAATTGGTATTATCCCATGCCAGGTAGCATAGCGATTAAGACACAAAAGCAAAGGGTTGCAGCGTGGTGAAGAATTAGGAAGAGAAGCATTATTAAACTTGCAGGAAGAGAAAAAAGTAAAAGAAGAGTCGTCAGCGAATGGCATTGTATTTAAATTTTTGCAGATTAAAGATTGCTGGAAATCTTGGAGCCGAAAGAGAGTTTCATATGCGAGAAATGCGAGAAAAAACGTTTAGCATAGAATTTACGGTTTCATCTAGCTAGCTCAACTGTAAATTGATGAGATCACGCCGCCAGTCTCGTACTGCGCTTAAATTCAAAATGTTTACCTACCACAGTAAAAGAGCTAATCGTCACAATTTCCATGAAGTATTTACAGTAAATGCACAGACAGGCTTCCTTGCGGCGGCGTGAAAGTGGCGGAAGTCGAATCGACAGATCAGGACCAATAATATTAGTGATTCTTTTATTTTTATCAAAGAGCTCAAGGTAAATAGCAGGGCTACTGGACTATATGTAGCAGCAATATTCTTAATATGGACAAATGGTAGAATTACACACACTAACAAACACACACACATAAACATACACACACACACACACATCCACCGACAGACTGTTTCGCTGTATGACAGCTCATCAATGTGGCCAGACGTCTGGTTGCGTCTAGCTAGGATCAAAACCTGTCAATGTCTATAAGGTTACCATTCTTCCATATATGCGTGTGTGTGTATGTGCGTGTCTGCATTATTTAAATAATAAAATGTTATAAATTATTTCACTTTTTAACCTCAATTATCACCGTGAATTATACCATAAACTCTTTCAAATGTTATATTATGACATTTTTCTGAAATATTATAAGATAATTATTACTGATTCTAAGAGTACATCTAAGGTTGCAGAGGAAATCGTGATCGTACATATGAAAATTTTATTTATTTATTTTTTTTACCACATTCCTTGCTATTTCCGACAGAAAACATTGGAAGACTGTATAGAATTTACTGTATATCGGGAAAGTTTGATCTATACAGTGTTGGTCCGTGGTGAACCCAAGCCAAGTAAGTTGTCGACTCGGTGTCACATCAGAACGTCAAAAGACATGAAACATCGAGATTGAACAGAAGAATGTACCCTCAGAGCTACCAAGTGTAGAATCGGAAGTTGAAAGATGTCTATCAGTGAACCAACGTAAATAATGAAATGAACCCAGCTGAACGTAGATTACCTAAACCAAAAGACAATCAGTTTGCAGCTACTTATATAGATAACGAGACCTAAAAGTAAAAAAATCGTCAAATTCTTGAAAGAAGCTCTAATGTTTGATTCGAAACAATATAACATTGCTTTTTGCCGACGTTAATCTGACATAGCATAGAAGAAAAGTAACGATTATTTTTCAAACGAAAGCATAAGTTTAATATTCTTTATATTACACGTTACTAACATAATCTTATACGTGTCTAAATCATTTATTTTAAATAAAGTAGAGATAAAACGCAAGAGGTCACAGAGTGTTAGAATAAATATTTACAATAAAGAACAATAACAGGAGAGGAATTACAGACAGAAGATAACGATTGATATTGCATTTAATTTTTTTGGAAATTAATGTCGACTGTAAAAATTGAATCCGGAAGAACGGTCCACAAGGAAATGACTTATTACATTTTTTATTGATTGATTTCCTCGGATTATCAATACATTGCTTGTTATTTATAGCTTGAATTAGACCTCGGCTCTCCGATTAACAATTCCGATTCACTATCTATTACACCACCTGCACATCCAAGATTACTGTTCCTGGCATTCCCGAGTGTTCACTCATCTAGGAATGAACTGGCTCGATGTTGCTTAACTTCGGTGATCGTACGGGAACGGGTGTTACAACGTAATGTGATTGTAAGGTGTTTACACATTTAACACAGACTAGCCGAAATCCTGTCTTGCAAACATATTTATTAATAAATTTATTTCTAAGTACGGGTGTACAAATGAAAAATTTCATATTGAAAACTTTAGTGCCAGTTCCCCAAAACAGACGTTAAACTCTTCTATCTCCTTACCTTTCTTTCTTTCTTTCTGTCTTTCTTTCTTTCTTTTACTCACTGAAACCAAGGAGTGTCGCATATATCCGTTCCGTGTTTTCACGTCTTCATAAAGGAACAGTCCTTTGTTTATGAGTTATTGGCAGGGCGTTATGATTATAACAAAGGAACTAACTAGAGGAAGGAGGTGTTAGCAGAATTATAACAGAGATACTCAGATAATACGTGAAGGGAACTATCTTATCTAAGAAACGTGAACTTGTAAAAGTCGGGATTTTCTTTGGTCATGGTGAAAATCATTCAGCAAACAATTGTAACTCTAATTCGATTTCATTTTCTAACACGTTGCTTCAAATAAAGTTTTCCCTGCCATTAACAGCCTGAAGTTATTGTTACTGGAAACCTGTTATCCGTGCCCTGGGAAGCCACTGCTTATTTGATATCAGAAGATAACAGGTATTACTCATGCTATTTTGAATGTTTTAATGGTCGAATCAAACGAGCAGTTTTTGAATGACCCACCATAAAAGATAACCCTGTGCCATGTGCCGTACTGGGTGGATATAGGTATCTCCCCCCCACCCCGTCACCATAAGACAAATGCCCATTACTAACATTGCGGAATGAGATATAAACCTCAATCAATACGCCAACCTTAAAGGCAGAAGCTGAAGTACATCAAAGCTATGCTATTTACCGTAAATCTTTCAGTATACCCATAAACAGCCACCCAGCTTATCTCAGATCTTGCCTCTTCACTTAACAACCTACTTTACGATTCCCTGCAGCGCAAATTCAAAAAGACGTGTGTGGGCCAGCCGAGGTGTCTATTTTCCCCAGGAACGATTGACGTTCAGGTTCGATCCCTGATATAGAAAAAAAATTACGATTTTGGTTTTCAAGTAAGTCAATAGAGAAGTACTTGCAAAGATCTATGCAGCACTGAACTTTGTAAATATTTCTAGGCCAGATACTTGAAGAAAACAAAGATAGAGAGAACTAGCGACTAACCTTCCTATAATTTTTTGTACAAAAGATTAGCATGACAATGGGTGGAAAAGATAATTAAACACATACATACACACAGAGAGAAAGAGAGAGAAACACACTAAAAATACAAACGATAGGGATTTGTGGAGATCCATGACCGTCCCCCTGTTGAATGGACAGTTAATATAAAAGAAGTTTGCAGGCTTAAAAGTTAAAGGTTTAGTATTTACATTATTCTGACTATTGTCCTCATCTTTGTCGCCATATTACAAAGTTTCGGCCGTTGTTCGCTCCGGCCTTCTTCAGGTGGTTGGAATGTCGAACTGAAGCTTTTATTTCGCTCACTGGGGTAGACTGTTCTATTTCCACGTGCCATATTTAATAGATGCCAGTTGTCAGTTATCTCCTGTTAATTCCCCTCTCGAAGTTCTCCACTGATTACCTTTTGGAAGGCAACATTCGTTATCTTCATTCGCCTTCAGATTTCGTTATAGCATTTTCCGTCTTCTGCTAAAACACTTCATACATATTTCAATGTTTGTCCTTGTTTAATTTTGGTATACCCACCCCATCATTCGGATGTTTTGCAATACCTTTTGTAGATACCAATATATGTTACCTTCTTACAGTTAATGTTTAGCCTCTTCTTTTCGATTTCCTTTACTCCCGGTAGGTGTCGCTGCATTTTCATCTCTGGCTCTGCTATTAAAATTTTATCTTCTTCATATCAATATAAGTTAGAATAAGTAGCAATGCATTAGGGTTTTTAATTACGTTCGATATACGAGTAAGAAATTGTGAGCATTTATCTACGATTTTAGTTGTATTTGTTATTCGGATCATCTTTAAATTTACTATTTTACCGTGTCTCAAGATTGCATTATATCACTCAATCTCAATGTTTAGTGATAAAGATTGATTGATTAATTCATTTTGTACGGCTTATAAACCCTTTGCAGGTTATTTGAAGCTAAAAAATTACTTTTAGATTCTGATAAATGTTTTGGAAGATAATAATGTTTTAGCGATAGAAATCTAAGTGAATATGAGGAAACCAACGGGTATTTGAACTCGGCTCTCTGATTAACAAGTCCTAACCGTTATAAATTTACATCACTCACGCACCTAAGCTTACTGCACTTGGTATTCCCAACCGGTCACCATCTAGTCACTGAAGAGTGTCAACGTTGCTTATCTTCGCTCACCGTACAGAAACCGGAGATTAATCTGATGATGCCGTAAATCAGAATGAGTAAAATGTCTGGAAGTTGAAGGCTCAAACGATTTTTGACATAAATGGTCGGAAATAGCTTTGGAGAACATTCAGATAAACATAGTTTTTTTAAAAAAAAAACAAAAACAGGTGAGTTTAAATCGGAACAAAGATAAAAAAAATATAAACAAATAAATGAGGAAGGCAGGGAAAAAATCTAAATTCAGGCTCATAGATTTTTCTTAGGTGAATAAATATTTCATAGGGTCCTTCTGGAAATCTAAGACTGCTGGATATTTCTCATGGGCGCCAAAAACAGAAGAAAGTCGAATATCAAGTGCTGATTGTCTAGGACAGGGCTTTTCAAATTTTCTGATTCGTTCTTTTCAGTGTGTGGCGAAATAAATAAAATGTGCGGTCGCGACAAAGAAGAAAACTAAAAAAATATGAAAGTGAGAGCAAAGTGCAGAATATAAACATCCATCTATCTATCTATCTATCTATCTATATATATATATATATATATATATATATATATATATTTATATATATATAAAAATGATGGTTTTATATATATATATATATATATATATATATATATATATATGATGGTTATATATAATTATGCACTCTCCTGTCGGTTTCGACGTATGAAGATCTGCCAGCTTATTGATTCAGTTATGAAAGTTTATGCGCTAATTTTAAGTGGCATTTAAGACTCGCTAGTGATTTACAAAGGAGGCCACATTAGAGCAAGTGTGAGGATTTTGAGATGAGATCACTGTTAGATTGGTTGACCTTTTAGATCTTGCTCTCGTTTTTTGTAGATCATTCAGACAAGCAGATTGAAAACTGCTGAGTTCACAAAAAGACGTTGATCTCCATTCTACCCACTCCAAAGCTAAACGCTCAAGGGTGTTTATATATATATATATATATATATATATATATATATATATATATATATATGACGGTTATATATATATATATATATATATATATATATATATATATAACCGTCATATATATATAAGGGTCCTTGCATTAAAAAAAGCAAAAGGGAGGTCAAGCAAGTATTAGTTATTAAATTTATGACCATTTATAATTACTTCATTTGTATCAATTACTTGTTTAATAAAATAAACGGTGTCTATATATATATATATTTCAATACACACACAAATATGTACATAAACATCTCTCTCGCCCCCTCTCACTCTCTCATTATCTCTCTCTCTCTCTCTCTCTCTCTCTCTGTATATATATATATATATATATATATATATATATATATATATACAAAGTATATCTAGCTATACAAGGCAAGATGTGTGTGTGTGTAACGAATGTAGGACCGCAATTTTCGACGGATTTGCCCCAAAATTTACATCCACATGCTCCAAGTTAGCGGAAAGGCCAAGACCGACTTTGAATTTCCTAACTCCGATCGATGTGGAAATAATCGATTCTTCATGCTTCTACGGCACTTTTCATGTAGTTTGCGGCCATTTTCTACTGGCTAGAGTGAGAGCCTATATCTGGCTGCCACGAATAGGTAGGAAGATTCTATTGACCAGCGTGAGAGCCAACAGCTGACTGACACAAATGATACCTAGCATGCTAGAATGCAAAAAAATCGATAGCTGCATTCGTCACAAGTGGGAAAAATTTAAATCTGCATGGCACTTTACTCCAATTGGCTCATTCGCTTGCTTAAACTCAACGTTGATTCTGATTCCGCAGAACTGGGTTGGGCGTGAAAAGTATTTGTTGTTAACCTTCTTTTTTCATTTGTGTTTTCCTATTACGAGTCCTTTTTTTTAAAAGCTGACCGTTTTGTGTTCATTTTCTTTAGTTCTTTTTTCGTAACAGATTTAATATTTAGTAAAGAGCTTAGAAAAAAATTCTCAGTGTGAGATAGGCAAGAAGTAAGGCATCTAGCTACATCAACACGGCAAAGGGCACTCATTTAAAGGCAAGGAAGGGCAAAAAAAATTTAAGCCGAGTGATAGCGATTGCTGTATGAGTCGTAAGATTTTTGAATCAAGCACGGGCAACGGCGAGCCATACTGGTAGTAGAAATATAAAATAAAAAACTATATATATATATATATATATATATATATATATATATATATATTGCTATAGATACACACACATACAAATACATACATACATATATATATATATATATATATATATATATATATATATATATATATATATATATATATATATACGCTTCTCCGTCTGTCTGTATGTCTCTCTCTCTCTCTCTCTATATATATATATATATATATATATATATATATATACACATGAAGAAATATAGTCTTAACATGTGCTATATTTATGGAATAAAGTGCTCATTATCAGAGATAGAGCGTGTGTAAATATAAAAGTGAACATAGAAGTCAAAACTTAGAGGCGACAGTCTGTTTCATGTTATATGCAATCGTAAGGCCTGACGATTGCATATAGCAGGAAACAGACTATCGCCTCTAAGTGTTGACTTCTATGTTCACTTTTATATTTATATATATATATTTTGACGTCAAAAACGACATTATTACGTCATTATTTTTGCACCAACCTAATATATATATATATATATATATATATATATATATATATATATGTATGTATAAGCGCGTGTTTATAAAATATGATTATCGATGAGATTATCCGTAAATAAATTATAAACTTACTATGACACATAGAATAAAATATCTATAAATAAATTCTATTTATTTAAAAGAAAAACAAACAATTATACATATTTTCTAATTTCTATAAAGTAAGAAATAACTTTTATAATTTAAATAAACTTAATAAGGTTTAACGGGATATGAAGAGATGTAAAAAAAGTTAATCGGATTAAACGTATCTACCTTATCTCTACAAAGATTAAAAGTTCAAAGATTTAAGTTCAATTAGTATCCGTACCCCTATCTATATCAGAAACTTTTCATATAAATTAACATGTACGACCCAAATTTGCCAAACATATAATTAACCGCTCTCAATTATTCATAGACACATTGTATTAATGACCGTCACAGTGGAAACATCAGATTTCTAAAAACGCAAACATACAATAAATACATATTGCACAAAATACAAAATATGTTCAATATAGAATGTGTATCACTATATCTACATATACTCATATATAAAATAAATATACACAAACATCGTCTTAAAATATAGAAAATCACTTTCCCTTGATTATATAACCTCAGATATGGCACAGTGGATAAAGGCGTTGGGTAGATCCAGTGACAGACCCAAAGAGTGTGAGTTCAATACCCGGTTAAGTCAGTGGAGAACTTTCAGAGGGAAAATTAGCAGGAGATAACTGATAACTGACATCCATCAAACATGGCACGCGGAACTAGAACAGTCTACCCCAGGGATCGAAATTCCAACCACCTGAAGAAGGCCGAAGCGTACAACGGCCGAAACATTGTGACTAATATGGCGACAAAGATGAGGACAATAGTCCGCATAATGTAAATACTGTTGAATACGTATATTTTAAAATCTTAACCAAGTACGGATCAAGAGAGATTTTCGAATTTACAATTAAATATTTTTCAAATGTATTCTCAATTCCCAACTACATGTAACCATTTTCCGAATGTTAATGTCACAGGTGTTAATACAACTTAGACGACACACTGTCTTCTTTTTCCTTTCTTCCTATACGATGCTAACTTAATATCTATCTTTCCCACTCTCTATATTCATCCTTATTCATAATTTTTAAACCTAGAGAGAATTTATTTGGAGTAGAGACCTGAGGATATGAAGTCATGTTTTATCGGCTTCAATGAAATAAAATATCACCTATGATCTTTAAGTGTTTGCTATTATTTAATAATTTTTGCTTTGTCTTTTGACAGATCACACAACGGATCTATATCCTCTTGGAAATTCCATACAGATTACCAATACTATATATATATATATATATATATATATATATATATATATATATATATATATATATATATATGTGTGTGTGTGTGTGTGTGTGTGTGTGTGTGTGTACAGGTGTAGCAGCAATGTGTGTCCGAATCGTTTTGTAACGTAATTGTCCATACCACTAAACGTTTGATTTCTTAAAAACCACTTGAGAGATAGAGAGAGGTGAACATTAAGTAGTTTTGTATTGAACATATAGACATAGAAATTATCACTGCATATCAACTGTTAATATTAAATTTAACATTGTCTTCAGGCCAAGTGACACTTATCATTGCGCGGGCGTAGGAGATAGGAGACTGGCCCGTTTCTCATCGAAACTGGATTTTCCCAAGTCTTATATTTTCAGTGACTTAATAAAAGTACATTTGACCAAACTTTGTGTTTACTCTTTAATCAGTAAAACCCATGCAATTTAGTAATTTAGGTAATGATTTGGCGTTTGTATACATCACGTGTATAATACGCAAAAAGATTCAGTTTCTCTGCTGTGCATCGATAGCATGCTGGTAGAATATCTATTTAATGTCAAATTTGTTGAATTTCGGTTCCCGACTTGACGCAATCGGATGTCTAGCTACACTGATGAGCTGCAATACAGCGAAAGAGGCTTGTATGTGTATGAATATATATATATATATATATATATATATATATATATATATATATATATATATATATATACATATATATATATATATATATATATATGCTACAGGTAATCGATCAATTGGTAAAAATCTGGGTGGATCCGACGAATATTAATTATTCAATTTGATCTACAGAGAGCTGTCGTATTTACTATAACATGGCATATGTATTTTTTTTTATTATCAGCCCCTAAGTCTTAGTGGATGATGATATCTGAGTATAGATAGCTTGAAATAGACTGTTCCCATTTAGAAATAATTTGTTTTTGTTTCTGTAATATATATATATATATATATATATATATATATATATATATATATATATATATATATATATATACACACACACAGAGGCTTGTATGTGTATGTCCATATATATATATATATATATATATATATATATATAATGGATTGATGTGAGTTTGTTAAATATGTTAGCTCTATCACACGTATTGAGCGCTTTCCAATAGGCAACGCGCAGATATAATATATAAAAAATTACGTATATATATATATATATATATATATATATATATATATATATATATATATATATATATATATATATATATGCTGTAATTATACCATATAGTATTCATTCATATATGCTGTGAGCATGCGATCTCATTTAGAGTAAAGGTATTTAAGGAATAGTAATAGTTTTGATTTAAACTGATATATATATATATATATATATATATGAGTTGGTTAGTCAGTCGACTGGCTGATCGGTTGAATTCTCTACCTTCGGGCGGGGAGGAACCCGAAAGAGGCTGCGCCGAAGGGCGGATTCTCTTTCGGGGAGGTGAACCGACCCTAAAACCGTTTATACGTGTTTAATGGGCATATTTGGGGCCGAGCCCACGGGCTCGGAGATCCCACGTTAAACCAGCCTTGTGCCACATGATGCCCTTGTGGGGGGTGACTTAATATCGATTCAAACTAATATAGTCAACCTGCCTCCAGTTGATTTAAACATGACTGAGATATGCATATCTATGATGTCCAATATATATATATATATATATATATATATATATATATATATATATATATATATATATATATATATATATATATATATATATTATTAATCGAATGCGGTTGTTCACGTTGGCCATACTGCGCACCAGAATTTTCGGGAGTTCCTGAATATCTCGCTGATATTTTGCTCGCATGACTTTAGTAAATATCTTCATGCTAACATAACTGACTAACATATAATTTTATTTCTGTCTCACATCTTGATAACGGACGCTTTTTTGCTACTATCTTGATATAGTCCTCTTTACCGTTCCACCTTAATATCAAGTGATGGGAATTTGATAGTTGTTTATTTTCTTAGAAGCGAGTGGAATTGGTAGCCGGATAATATTGTTAAATAATCTCTTGAAGCCGATTTCTGTATGAGCGATTAAGATGATAAACGGTATTTTCTTTTTCGCGTTTAATTTGTACGTTACATTATCCCGTTGATAACTAAATATGGCCTATTGCCTTTCAACAAGTGCTGCAGATTATTCACACCCTGTTCTTGTGTTTTCTTTACAATGGAATCTGTAAGTTTCGTAAAGGCTTGCTTTCTGGAATGATTTTAGCTATATTTATTTTCTAAAATTTCTTTCTCTCAAGAATCCGATTCTGTTTGCAGTGTAGGGTGAAATATACCGGGTGTAACAGCAAAATTGTCTAAAAGCAAAACAATATGTTAGATTAAGCTTTTAACCGTTGTATTTTAGAAATGATTAAAGATAACTTACTGGAATTCTCTGAGTTTTTTTTTTTTCGTAACCCTACTGGACTCTTCTTTGCGGAATAAGAATGAATAATTACTCTCCACGTTTAGCTATATATTCAATTTCTTCGTGATGAATTCGATCATAAACAAATATAACATGTTCTTCATTAATTAATTACAGCTAAGGATCGGAAGCTCATGAAGTATTGAAATATAGTCCATATATATATATATATATATATATATATATATATATATATATATATATTTCCAGGGACATTTTCCAACTTCTGATTTTCGCTATCACTAAACTTCTAACTTTCTGCCCTGGCGTAGAATGTTACCTCACAGGCTGTACATACGATTTCATTTAGAAGTCTTTTTTCACTGCTCTTTGGACTGTCATAGCTGAAACTTCTCTTTCACGAGCCAAACGTACCATAGTTTGAGTTGAATCATTTCTAATTGATCTCTTTGAAGAAGATTGAAGTTTATAAACAGTAAATTCGACCTTGCCTACCGAACGAGCCTTGGTGGCCGAGCGGTCAAGGCACGTCAGCGTAAATGACGGTTCCGTATAGGACGCAGGTTCGAATCCTGTCCAAGGACGAATATTTTCTATGAAAATTATTTCTCGGACATTCAGGTCGGCAAATGTTATCTAATACTGTTTATTATAAACAGAGTATTTACTTAAATACTTGTATCTATAAAAAGAATGTTAAACATAAAGATGTCTTTAATAAATAAATTGTCGGACTTTGTCCATTTCGTAATATGTGTGTGTGTCACTAGGAATTTGAGAGTGAAGAATGGACTAAAAAGTAGAATATATATATGCGTAGCCGAATATCTTTATTTGTATAGGCTTCTGTTTAAGTATTCATATCTCATTAAACGATTACTTTATTCAATATCGTTAGACCAATTTATTCGTTTTAAAATCAATTTAGATCTTCGCAAATGCGAAGGAAAATGTTTATTGAACTCGTAGCAAAACCTACTTATAATCTTCCCTAACTCTAAAACTATTTGCCCGGATGTACGTGAGAAATCTTTAAATTCACAAGAGCTCGTTGTTAGGAAGCGATGCAACTTTGCCATCTGAAAACAGTGCATTTAAATTCGTGAGGCATATTTGATGCCTTTCCTCGTGTTCGCTAATCCACGATAACTTTTAAAGTATCCTTTGTAGCGATTAATTCATACTATTCCTCATATTCATATATATATATATATATATATATATATATATATATATATATATATATATATATATATATATATATATATATATATATATATATATATATATATAATCTATCGTTGTTTGCGATTCGATGAATCGCCGCCAGCTGCGTATGTTTGTGAGGCACGCCGAGCACAGTTACCGATTCTTTGTGCTTCTATTTTATTAAGTGTCAATCAAAACGAGACGAATAGCGAGAAAGCGGCAAAAGGCCTTAATCTAACAGGCGATTATTGCGTTGATGAATACCAATTAATATCTCTCGGCTACCATTAAATAGATGGGCGTATATCACCGCCAGTTGCCCATTGGGGATTTCGAATGGAAATAGGTTTAAGCAGTGGTAATTGTAGATCAGATGAATATTAGCTGCATGTTGCATTTTGTATTGTTGAATGATATAAAGGAAGAGGTTCAACGATTTGAAGAAAGTGAAAAGTGAAATTAATTTTTACGACAGAGCTATTTTAGTCTGTTCACAGTTTCCCTATTCGTTCTACAAGTTTCTCCTTTTTATTAGGTTGGTGCAAAAATAATGACGTAATAATGTCGTTTTTTGAGGTATTTTTTAACGTCAAAAAACGACATTTTTACGTCATTATTTTTGCACCAACCTAATATATCTTGCTTTTTGTTTTTAAGCCAATTAACGGATGAAGATCCATTCAAAGAAGAATATGAGGTTATTGTATGGAAATAGGGGTTTGAAGTAAGCGCAGATTATGAGAATATGTACCATCAGTAACAGTTGATATTAGACCTGGAGTGGTCAAGCTTGAGTGGGGTGCAGAATTAATTTAAATTCGCAACTAATTTGAACTCAGAACTAATTTGAACTCGGAAAAAATTTCAACTCGGAGCTAATTTCAATTCGAACTATTCAAACGAAATTAAAATTCAATTTAATGACTTTCTTAAAATTTTATAAATAATGTCTGTCTTCTTTTGAACGAGAGATTTTACAGAAAAAACAAAAACAATTAAGCAACCCACTTTTCTTGCTAAAAGAACATTTTATTTTTATTGGATCACATTTAAAAAACTAAATGGAAATAAAAACGTACCAATTTATTCACATGCAACCAAAAAAAAAATATTATTCAATCTGAAAATATGTTTCGGCTTTAAATAAGTGACAACATATTGATTAATCGTTAAAAACAAATCAATCGATCAATCAATATGGCTGAGTAAGCCGAATACCTGACCAGATCTCGTCATATGTCTCGGGATGCAGAATTAATTTAAACTCGGAACTAATTCCAACTCGGAATTAGTCAAACGAAATTAAAATTTTATTTCTTGATTTTCTTAAATTCTGATCAACAATTGCTTCTTTTGAACGAGAGTTTTACAAAAAAAAAAAAAAAAAAAAACAGCTAAGAAATCATTTGTTCTTGCGACAACGAACACTGCATTTTTATTGGATCAGAATTGAATGACTAAATGTAAATTAAAACTTTCCACTTTATTCATTTGCAACAAAAAAGAATGAAAACAGCAGAAAATATGAATTCTGAATTATTTTATTTACTAATGAGTTTTAATGTTAAATTAACAAATTAACACCAACTCATTGTATTTTGTTTAGGAATTCACGGAAATAGATAACTTTGATTTTAAATCGAATTGCTATTAATTCCGTGTGGAAATTAATTCCTAGGTGAAATTAGTTCCGAGTTGAATTTAATTCCTAGGTGAAATTAGTTCCGGGTTGAAATCATTTCTCTCGCTCAGCTTGAGGTGTTTGAGGCAGCCTCCTTTCGGGAGTCTGTTCCATAAAGTAGCCACTCTTGAAAAGATGTTCAAAGGGAACTTACTTGTTACCCATAAAATGCAAAGGAATACGAATGGTTCAAATTTGTCTATATGATAGGACGTGTCTTTGATGTAAATGATTTAAATAGTGGAACAACAGAATGTGAACATTTGTTAGAATCTAGCAACGTTCCGTCTCCTACAAGGGCGAGTAAGGAATTTTGAACACTGTCAATGTTTCAAAGAGTGACTTGAACAGTTCTTGGCCAGATATGGCATCAATGTTTCATATTAGATCTGATCTGGCTCAGATTGTAGTGTTGGGGGAAGTATTCTCTTGGGTGGATGTTCCATAAAATAGAGACTCTTGGTAAGTAGTTGACTAAATGCAACTTCATTCTTACCAACGGAATACAAACGGACTAAATAGGTTTCTCCTTTGTGTATGTGGCATGATAGGGTTTTGTTGTAAATGGCTGAACTGGCGCAACTAGAGAATGTAACTCGTTCAAACATTTTGGGCGTGTAATTTAAAACTAGAAAATATTTTTAGACTGTAAGAATTTTTTAAAGAAAATAATGAAATAAGAAAGTTTTTTGCGATAAAAAATGATTTACTTTTACAGTTGCTACTAATTGACACATAGCTGAAGAAGGTCATGTGGATTCATGCCTTTCCGAAGGTTATTTGCGAATTAGTGAAAATAACGAAAACCAAGACGAATTGGAACCAGGCTCTCCGATTAACAATTCTGAACCATAATCCATTGTATTATCCACATATCCAAACACCTGGTATTTCCAAGCGGTCAACCTTTTAGGTTCTGACCAGTCTCGACGTTGCTTAATTTCGATGATCGTTCAGGAACCGCTCTTTCACTGTGGCTGTAATCCTGTTTGAGAAGGGAATCCAGGATGAGGGAATATAATCGATCGCATATAGGGCCGCTTAATCACTTTTAACTGGAAAGAGAGGTTTAAATTACTCCAGCCCAAACATAGCTATCTCCCTTCTGCTCTGGTAGGCAGAAGTTAGGAAGGATGTCTTGCAACCCATTTTTAGATATAGAATTAGTTGTGATTTAATTTCAGTCTGATCTTAAGTTGAAATCATATATTCCATGTGTCGGCAAGCTGTCGAACGCCAAGTAATTTCCAATGGCACTCAGTTACAAATGATATCACGGAGTTTAACCAAGAACTATTACAACGCAAAGAAAATATTTCGCTGTTTCAATTTGATTATATAGTAAAGTACATATGCTCTATCTTACTAATATAAAGTATATTTTAGAACTGTTATATTGACTTTGACTAGTATAAAAATACGTATGCTGTTGTCACACTGAATGATTTTAAAACCCTAAGTTGGGACATAGTTAGGAAAAAGTTGCCGACCCCTGTACTGGAGAAAACTTTAGTAAATATCTGCTCACAAGGAAATTCGAATGTAATGAAAGAAACCTTTTCTCAAAATATAGTTTTGCGAGATGAAACTTGGTAAATGTCTGTTCAGAAGGGCATGGAATATTTAAAACAACCTTAGCAAGTGCCTGCTCAGAAGGGTATTTGAATTTAGTCAAACAAATCATTACTCAGAATAATGTAGTTTTGGCAGACGGGCCTTGCTAAATATATGTTCAGAAGGACATGATAATCTAGAGCAGCGGTCCCTAACTTATTGTACGTGTGCCACACATGGCACGCCAAGCGATATCGAACGGCACGCAACTAGAAATGATATCACGATGTCCGACGCAATGACTACTGCAACGCAAAGAAGATATTTAGCTGTTTCAATTTTAATATATGCCAAAGTATATATACTATGTATTACTATATAAAATATGTTGTAGAACAGGTATATTGACTTTGACTTCTATAAATATACGTATGCTGTTATCAAACTGAATGATTTTAAAACCCTTAGTCGGCACATAGTAAGCAAAAGGTTGCTGACCCCTGCTATATATGATTCATCGTACAAGATGCTTATAAAATGGTTTGTTCCTTGTACCGCTACAGAAAGTACCTGTATCCAAGTGAAATTTACAAAAGTCAGCTTAGATGAGAAATGGAATACAGCAGCCGTATCTGAAAGCTAACTGCCCAGTTCTGACTTCCAGACCGCGATAGCGTTCAGTAGCTTCTACTCAGCCTCGTGTACGTTTAATTACTTCCCACTCACTTTAACAAGAAAGGAAATATCTGAAATCTATACGTACGCTGTCGTTATATGTTAAATGTTTTGACCATCTGAATCCATTAGTTCAGACAATCACAGGTAAGGCATGACATGCCACCTACAATGGGACAAATCCTTTCCCCCGTTCCCATCACCCAGAACAACGTTCCATTCGAACGGATTCAACCGAAGATCCGCGACATCCCCGAAGAAAATCTTGCTTGTATTATTCCCCGTTCACCACAGGCCTAACCTCGTCAGTCGTCCATTCATACATCAATGAGTTTGTTTTTCATTCAGAAAACTTATCTAGTAACCGTCGACCTTGAGTGGTCCGTGGGCCTTGTATTGTGCGATCAATTATCAAAAACAAATTAATGAGGCTTTAACTACTAATGCGCACAATCTATTTTTAAAATTATAGCATAAATAATTCATGGGGATAAATTTATATTATACTGATATTTTTTCGAACCTATAATAAATATCGCATTTTTTGAACCTATAAGAAGTACCGGACGTTTTTTCTAAATTGTTATTAATTGTTTATTATTTCTTAAATAAATACAGAACATTATGGTGGCTAGGAATGCTTGTTACATAATATATAATCATAATCGTATTAAATTTTTTTGGTACACCGGGATTAATTCTACAATTATTAAGGAAACAGCATGGAACAGGTTGTCGCCACTCACTGTTTACATCAGTCCACTTATGTATATATATATATATATATATATATATATATATATATATATATATATGTGTGTGTGTGTGTGTGTGTGTGTGTGTCTATCTATTAGGTTGGTGCAAAAATAATGACGTAATAATGTCGTTTTTGACGTTAAAAAATACGTCAAAAAACGACATTATTACGTCATTATTTTTGCACAAACCTAATATATATATATATATATATATATATATATATATATATATATATATATATACGTATAGGTAAAAGGTGTATCACTTAGCTGATAGATGTTACCTTGAGCGTCCCGACTCCAGAGTTTCGTAGACGGATCCGTCTGTCCACTCTCCAGGTGATATCAGCAATTGACTAATTATAATTACGTCGAAAGATAGATATAACACGAATGACATTGTTTCTCCTTTGTTCTGAGTAGCATTATTTTGTGTCAGATTTGTGGTCAGTTTCTTTACAGAGGGTAACCAAAGCATTATCCGTAAATAATGCTATGATCAAAGGAAAAAACAAAAAAACAATTCACTACACCGTAAATGTCTAGAGAGTGCCTTGATTGCAAGGTCATCTACAGTAATTTGTGATGGTTTTTACATCATTGCACCATTTCTTGTAGTTCTTCTATTATCACACTGTGGAATATCTTCTAAGAAATGTTATGTAAAGAAAAATAAAAATAGCTTAAATGAAATCGTTTAGATATAAAAACAATTATTAAAGAGGAAGAATTAAAAAAAAAAACAATTCTAAAATTCTCAGCATCTCTCGTTCGTGCGCATGTATAGTCGCACCAACATAACAAATTTATTCAGATGAAATCCTGAAGGACGAAACGCGTTACAAGTAATTTTTTTCCGGTTAATAATATATTTTCCCCAATATTTTTTTGATGTATTAAAATATATACTGTTATCAGATAGACACACATTATATATATATATATATATATATATATATATATATATATATATATATATATATATATAAGTGAAATTTGAAGTCAACGCTCATGCTAGATGCAATCGTCAGGCGGCATTCACTTTTAATAGTGTAGATTTTCAGTGTTTATGCTAGTTAGTTTTTTTTATATGTGGAGGTATTAAATGTATTATTATTATTATTATTATAATTATTATTATTATTATTATTATTATTATTATTATTATTATTACTAGTGTCTATCAATACATCAAGAAAAGGATTTTTTATTATTTTTAAGTTCGTATGTGAACTTAAGGACGGAGTATTTTTGGAAAATATTTGTAGTTTATGTATTTCATCTGTGTATTTGACTTAGATGGGAATATCATCTACATATCTTAGATAGATGGAGAGATTTTAGTCATATTACACATGTTAGCCATGTAGTAAATGTTGATCCCAGAACCTATGGAAAAACCATCGCGTTTTAGGTGTATATTAATTTTGATGGTCATAGATGGGAATCTCTGAGTTACATGTCAAACGTATTTGCCGTATTACGTTCGGTTTAATTTTTAAGGGAGAGAAAGTTGGATTCTTGTAAATATTCTATAAAATCATATCAATCGTTACTCTAACTGGGACATTGATAAATAAACTTTCAACTTCAAGTGACGCTATGCTTTCATTATTGGGTTTCTGTATTTATAAGATTTTTATTAGCTCGTAAGTTTAATGCAACATTTACTAGGTATGTATGGCGTAATGAGTTCGTTAATGATTTTGCTTAATTGACAAAACGAAGTGGGAATTTGGTATATCATAGGACGGCGAGGGAAGTTAGATTTATGTATTTTTATAGTTCAACATATGTATCCTGTTATGTAGTCACGAAAGTTTTTGGTAGTTTGAAGTTGTCTTCTACGTTGTTGGCTGTAATTGTTGATTTTCAATTTCAGCTGGTCACTCGAATTTTTGCTGATTTTTAAAATTTGGTGTGATCGTCGAGGTTTTGCTGTATTTTTTAAAAAATGATGATCAGATTTATTTAATACAAAAAAGATATTGGTTTTATCTGCTTTTTTAACAATCATATTAGTATGGTCACGTAGGACCTTAACATCGATTTTTAATTGTTTTCCTAGGAGCTTGGATAAGTTCTTTCTTTTGTCATCTCTGTCTTTTATTGGTTCAGCTTTGAGTAGGTCACAAAATTTTGGTTTTGATTTTAGTAGTTTTTCTTCTTTACGGTTTTATATATTTTAATATGACATTTCAATTTCATATTTTTCGAGGAAAATTACACTTCATATGATAGATTCTAGCCCGAAGCATAACATTTAAAGAAACATTCCTGACACATTCAGATTTAGAGTAATATTAATCGATAATACAAGTATACTCCACCACGAAAATAAAAAAAATAAAATCTTAAAATTCTTGAAGACCTTAATATAAAAAAGATTACGGCCAACGATAAAAAAAAAAATATTAGTAAAGCGAGAAAGTTCTAAAACGTTTATAACAAAAAATTTAAAAAAAAAATTAATTTGTAATTGTTACAATCCTACAATTGTAACAGAATGTTTTAAAAACAGGTTTCGATCTTGAGGACATCATCGGCCTAAATTTGTTATGCGGGTGCGACTGCACATGCGTACGAACCAAGGATGAAAGAAGAAAGAAAATCATAATATTGATACATATTTTTAATCCAATCTACGCTTTCGGCTTACATAAGCCATTATCAAAGATGACACACACAGTACAATATATTAAGCAATACACGGACAAGAATGTGATGATAGTCTGTTTCTGTTTACATGGATGATTTCTAAGCAACGATAAACACGTGCATATAAGACGGAACCGAAAATTGCAGCGCAGCTCATGACGCAACTCATGGCCACGCGTCAGTGAATTCGAGAAGTATGAAGTATGGGAAGCCAATCGCATAAATCAATGGCGTCTGTTACCAATTATAGACATTTAAGAATATTTGTGGAGATTTCATAGTTTATTTTCTTTAACCGGGAGAGAAGAATATATTAGTGTTTGCTAATTTTTTTAATATATTTTCATCTTGTTTATAGTTAGTATGCATTTGATTACGACATACGAGATTAATATGTTTGAGACTAGTAGAAGCAGTATTGTGTACTATTTGCTTCGTATTGAGATTTCTAAGAAAGCATCTTATTTCTTCAACTATATACTGTGGAAAATTATTATTAATCAGTGTTTGTTTTATATTCTTTAGTTCAGCGTAAAAAGTCTGTTTTGTGAATGAATTATTTTCTGCACGATGTATTTGATTCTTTATAATGGCTATTTTGTAGTAATATGGACATTCGCTCTTGTAGTTAAGTGTATATGAATTTATGCTTGTAGGCTTTTTGCATAACGAAATAGTAAATTTTCTTATTTGTGTTTATCAATAGGTCAAGGAAGGGTGTTTATTGCGTCAGGGTGGTCTTTTTTCTCAGAGTGAGTGCCTAATTGAATATGATATATTGTATGGTCGACAAAATCAAAAACAAACGACGCGAAATTCAAAATATAAAATGGCGACAATTTACCCCGTACAATATATATATATATATATATATATGTATATATATATATATATATATATATATATATATATATATTAAATGTTCAAAGTTACCGCATTAGAATAGCTATTTCGACCCACATAACTTGAAGGCTTCGTCAACTCAAAGATATGAAGAAATATTTATGTTGATGCCATGACGATATTTTATTTCTTTATATTTCTGTGTTGACAAGGCCTATAAATAAGACTTGTGGATCGAAATAGCCATTCGCATGAGGTAACGTTTGATATTTATTCTCTTTAATTAAAATGCTCTGTTAGGATAAATACATAGAACACTTTTCGGGGATTAGTTTTAATATTTTATATTATTAGGATTCACTTGGATATATATATATATATATATATATATATATAGATAGATAGATAGATAGATAGATTTTCTGTAGTTTAGTGCTAGTAGCAAGCAGAAATATTTCTCCTCCCGATGATGGCCATTTCGGCCGAAACTAGTCGAGGAATCTAAATGGAATAATAATAAAAAAAAAACGAAAGAATATTAATCTACAACCCAGTGTGTCTTGAGATTTTATTTTTTATTTTTTTTATTGTTCAATATATATATATATATATATATATATATATATATATATATATATATATATATATATATATATTGTAAGTAATTCGAGGACACCCATCTACTAGGGCAGGTAGCAAATCCGTATTGCAGATTCCTGCTCCGTGGTTACAGTTTCTGGGAATGTGTGTGTTATCTAGCGCGATTAACAACGTGAACAAGGAATCAGGCTGAAACCCACGCTCACAGTAACTCATAACTTCGTGTTAATTATAGGATATATATATATCCAAGTGTAGGATATATACACACACACATATATATATATATATATATATATATATATATATATATATATCGGTATAACTACAAGCGTATATATGGATATAATTATTACATATATCTGTATAACTATATGTGTATATCTATTACTTACATAAACGCACATAAACACACATACAGACAAACACCCTCACACACACACACACACATATATATATATATATATATATATATATATATATTTGTTTTAGGTTTCTATTTGATCGGTATTGAATAAATATTCCACTATTTCCGTGATCTTTTATAATATGTTGATTCCATTTCAACTTCACATCCCTTCCATGTGACTTTTTATTAACTTTTGTTTTTCATGAATATGTCGATTCCACAAACACATATATCTCGCATCCCGTTTCTCCTTCCAAGAATTTATCCGCCGCGGACACATCACACTATGTCACTGAGGGATTTCTTTTCCTCCTTTTTTTTTTTTTGTCTCTCTCTCTTAGAAACACGAAAGCCATCCTTACATTAAAGTTATTGAGATAGGAAAATGCAGCTTCATTATTATGTTTGAATCTTTGTTTGATTGTTTTTATTCTCTTGTGGAAAATCCATCACTGGCTGTAATATTGTCATGGTATCATGCAGCAATGTGAAAGCTTACTTTAGTTCTGATTTCATAAAACAAATATTTGGTTAAAATAATCTTTCAGAACTTATTCGCATTGCATTAGTTTTTGATAAATACGTAAGAAAAGGCTTAGAGCGAAACGTGTCGGTATTTAAAAGCTTCCGCCTGCAACTCGCTATCGTTATTTGCAGATGTAAATCGATAATTCTAAAATAAAATAGAACATAAATATTGTCATTCAGTGAGTAAACAACGATCAATACGAAATTCTAGACCTTTAAATCTCTTGAACGTGAAAGACGTTTTCAATCAAATTTTCTTACTTTGTTTTCCTCATTCAAGGGGATAGGTACCGAGGGAATTGTCTACCTAATGTGATTATACAAATAGTATGTAAGAATACGGACGGAGAAAAATAATAAAACACAAACATTGCTAGGCGCTAGAAAGTGTAAAATATTGCGGAGAGCCATGACCACACAGGTCTATAAGTGATATTGCATATAGAAGAGGAAGACAATCTGTTGATCGATCTTCCATTTTTTTAAAAAATTATTTATTTTTAATGTAAGGCAATAAAGTCGATCAGATCTAGGAAGATACTAAGAGTAAAACAAACTGAGAAAATGTTATTTTGAGGAGAAAAAAGGCAGAGTAATCGATAGCGGTTCGGATTGAGGAATCGGAGAGCCGAGTTCGAATTACAGTCGAATCCATTATTACATTAACTTACATGCTAATACCCTTTGGGAAAAGTATGAATCCTCTTCTTCTCCCTCTCCAGCTCTGGATAAATAGCTGGTCCTATAGCCTTGGATGGCAACTGGTCTACCGCAGAAAGAAATGGCAACCTACTGCTGGAAAAATATCTGCCCCATCAATCCTGTATCGAAAGATACATGATTGCCTAAACATTAATCCCCCATGGCACGTGGCTGATTCATATTCACTTATTAATAGAGATTTCCTGATAATAATCAACCGAACGAAAGAAGAAATGGATTCATAAGTTTCTCGAAAATATTTGCGAATAAATGATTATAGCGAGAAAAGATGATAAAATCAGAATTTTCAAACATGCCAGTGCCCTTTTCTACGAGATTGGATTTTGGTGCAGGGGATATTTTTTTCTCGCTGGTGTTGATTTGACTGATAAAATCTAGTATTAGGTTGGTGCAAAAATAATGACGTAATAATGTCGTTTCTTGACGTATTTTTAACGTCAAATAACGACATTATTACGTCATTATTTTTGCACCAACCTAATATTTTCTGTATATTTGTTTGCCACGGTTGTAGAGGGTTTGTAGATGGCATTATGTGGATACTCGATTCGTGTCTAAATTCTCGTTTAAAGCAAGAATGTGTGAATTTATTTATATTTTAACTCGGATATTTGGTATTTCTGGGGAAATTTAAATGAAGGCACTAAAAGACCGCGTCTAACGCTGACAATACTATGATAAAGTTTGTTGAAATGTTCACGTATAGTAAAATTGATGTTGTCTTTGATAGTTTTCTAATGGCTGATTCTAATGGCTGATTCACCGATATAATTTACTCTGTTTCGTCAATGGAAAAAATAGTTTAATCTCTCATGATATCAATCACCTAGCATCTGAGAAGAAAAAAATAAAACACTGCTGGATTGTTCTACCCGTTCAGGCATATCTACTTCACCTTGCGCCTACCGATTACTAACTTTATTGATTGTAGCAAAATGCTTTTATCGGGGAAACTTCTTCTAATGAAACCAGATCCATGAGTTCATCGAAAATCATTCCCTTTGCAATTTTCTCAAAAGATATCGAAAATGTGTCCAATAAATGGCAAAAAGGCATTGCAAAAAATAGTCAATATATTGAATTAATAAAACTGAAAAATAATCAGAAACTCTGTAACATTATGTTTATCCTTGTGTAACAAATGTTTTTTCCTATTTGCTTACGCCCAGAAAGTATGACAAATGTCTAATTTGTCTTTTAAACTTTGCTTTTGGGAGCAGGATAATGATATTTTTTAAATGTACCTATTCCCACTGGGAAAACTGGCGAATGTAAACATTTATTTAATCTAGGATTATACAAGAGAGACCACCCACAAAAATATTTAGGTGTGGATACTTATTCAAGTTTTACACTTATACTGTAAATTATTTCACGAATCAGCTCCCAAATATTTTCGTTATACGGTAACTGCTGGTGGCCTTCAAAGTCAATTCTATCCTGATAGAAAGCCTTGTCTTGCTCTTCTGACTACACCCTCGTGTTCTGCTTGAATGTATCAAGATGAACGTCGAAAATATGGACTTTACGGAACAAGCTTGACAAACTCACATAGATTTCAGGCTTGTGATTCCCCAGAAAAAAATCCCGGGCCACTGTTCTATGATGCATTTTTCTTACCAATTAGATTACTGGGGAGTTCTATGTACTCTATAACTTTCTTTATTTGTGGTTTGATGAAGTCACCGGCTTTGGATCTTGCCGCTGACAGCTCAGGGAATAATAGTCATTCCCTTTAATTTCTAAACAGAAATAATTTGGAAATAATATTAGGTTGGTGCAAAAATAATGACGTAATAATGTCGTTTTTTGATATACGTCAAAAAACGACATTATTACGTCATTATTTTTGCACCAACCTAATACTTACTGTCCAAAGACGAATAAATATTGTTAGACAGTATTATCAGCGACGTTATTTGTGATTCTTTATTATCTGACTAAAACACGATAATTTTTATAACCTCCCTTCACAAAATCTTGAAAGAAATATTCTCTAAATACACCCAAATCATAATTCACCAAAATTCGAAAAACATAAAATGAATAGTATTTCCGGTTCTGTGTAATATAATGACAAAATAGAATTAATATGTAACTTAATGAAAATGAATGTCGTTTTCAACGGACTCTCTTCTAGATCATTTTACACGAACATGCCTATCTGTTATATCTCGTGCAAGATATAATAAACAAAGTAACCCGAGTGTAGGTTTTCAATAATAGATTTATAATCGGATGTATGTGTGACAAATACAGAGACAGAGTCGAGAGTATCCTAACCTCAATAGGTGTTAACAAACGAAGTCCCCCCCTGACTGTCCGCTGTGGTGGTACTTAATCGGCAACCAGTCCGTCCATTATCGTGAATGGGCAAGTTGGGTTATATCATCACAACACCTTCCCCACGAAGCTGAAATTCTCACTTTTGAAAATTTCTGCTTCTAATGTCGTCTTCTTTTTGGATCCGGGCTAAAACGCTCCACTGGTTTTCTTTCCCGTGTGCTCCTTCTTTTAGTCGTCACAATTAGATCCTTTTTTTGGCGAAGATAATTTTCGCTTTTCAGCCCGTAAGGCTGGTCCACGAGATACAGGTTCATATACACTATTGGGTAGTGTCATGTTAAATGTATCGCATAGCACTTCCATCAGAATTTCTTCTTCGCTTTTTTCACTTCCTTCACCATATCGTGGTCTAATCTGATTGATGTGTCTTTTACACGTAATTTTTTTACTTCTAATCGTGTAGATCACTTTACCAATCCTTTTCTGGATCATGCCATCCATCCAATAGCTTTTCCACTTTGAAAATTTAAAACAAAAAATTTGTATTTTTTATGTTGACTTTTTCCTCTTTCTTAGCAACTTTTTTGTTTTGATAGGGTAACAATCCATCGAAAATTGATCTAATTTTCCTTGCGAACATAATTTCCGCCGGTGACATTTTCGCATCGTTGTTCTCATTAGGAGTTACCCTATAGATTGCTAAGAACTTCTGAATAGTTCTTTCTTTCGTGTCCATACTTTGATTTTTACGTAAAGCACGTTTAAAAGTGTCAACAAATTTCTCGGCTTGACCGTTCGACCTGGGATGACACACTGGTATAGTTATGTGTTCAATGTCTAAGGCAGTACAGAAATCCTTAAACTCCATACTTGTGAACGCCGTACCATTGTCGCTAACCAATGTCCTGGGAACCCCGAAACGACTGAAAATTTCATCCAATGCACTGATGGTGTTCCTAGATGTAGGATGCTTGCACTTGACTACCTCAGGCCATTTCGATAAAGAGTCCACCAATATCAAATAATAGTACCCACTATTTGGTCTAGCATAGTCTATATGTAGACGTGCCCACGGCAAATCCGTTTTCGGCCAAGGATTCACTTTGACCGGAGGTGCCCTTGCAGCCAATTGACAACCTCTACATAGTCTTACAAAACCTTCAATATCCTTGTCCATTCCTGTCCAGTATACGTAACCACGCATGAGTGATTTCATCCGAGACATTCCAGGATGACCGGTATGAAATTCTTTCAGCATATCTGTACGTAGAGATTGAGGTATAACAACTCTATCTGCGTACATCAACGTGTTGTCGCAAATTGAGAAAGGTGAAATCTGAGTTCCCTTTTTCTGTCTTTTGTTCAATCTCGTCTGGTTCTTTAAATTCACAATATAGTGATCTTTTTCCGCTTCTTTTTTTATTTGGTCCAAAGTTACCGGCAATTCCCTGATTGTATTCAACAAGAGACCTGATATTTCTTTTTCCTCAGTTAATGCTGCTATAACCGTCTCTTCTAAAATTTCTTCATTTTTTGGAATCAGCCTTGACAGTCCATCCGCATGCCCATGTTCTTTAGATTTGACGTATTCCTTTCTAAAATGGTAATTAAGCAGGGTTACACCCCATCGCTGTAAACGATTAGCTGTATGCGTGGGAATGCCTTTTTTACCTCCAAATATTGTAAGTAACGGTTTATGGTCCGTTTGAAGTACAAATGATCTACCATGTAAAAAGCGATGGTATTTTTTAACCCCGAACACAATCGACAAAGCCTCTTTCTCGATCTGGCTATAATTTTTTTCAGCCGGAAGAAGAGTCCTCGACGGGTGCGCGATCGGTTTAGTAGTGCCATCTTCATATTTGTGTAGCAGTGCAGTACCCACTCCATACAAACTTGCGTCAGTTGCCAGGATGATCTCTTTCTCAGGATCATAATGTGCTAAGGCGAGATCTGAGAGTAGGCATTTTTTTTATTTTCTGAAAAGCCGTCTCGCAATCTTTTGACAAAAACCATTTCTTGTCTTTTTTCAACAATTCGTTAAGGGGGCCTCTTAAATCATACATTTTAGGTATGTAGATTGCATAATATTGGGCCAACACCAGAAACGATTTTAGTTTCGCAACTGTGTCGGGTGCAGGCATGTTCTTAATTGCATCGGCTCTCTGTGGGTCCGGTTTCCTGCCTTCCCTGTCTATCACCTGTCCGAGGTACGTAATTCTTTCCATGGAGAATTTACACTTCTCGTGGCTTAATTTAAAGCCAAAATCTTCTTGTCTTTTGAATATCGCTCTGATGTGCGTTTTATGTTCTTGAACATTCTTACTTTTGACTAGAATGTCATCTAAATAGGCGGTACCAAACTCCAGGCCTGCCAGCATAGTCTCCATCACCCTTTGGAACAAAGCTGGGGGGATCTTTAAGCCGAAAGGAAGCCTATTTAGCTTATGAATACCTTTATGTGTATTTATAAACAAATATTTTGAGCATTCGTCACTCACTTTAATCTGCAAGTATCTGTCAGACAAGTCGATTTTTGAAAAAATCTTACCACCATTCAACTTTGAAAAAATATCTTCTGGTGAAGGTAGTGGATAACTGTGATTTTTAAGGCAATCGTTTAACCCTGTTGAAAAATCTGCACACACTCTTATTTTTCCGTTTTTCTTCTTAACGTAGACTGTGGGCGAGGCCCAATCCGCATGTCAACCTTAGATATCACTCCCATTTTTTCTAGCCTTTCCAATTCCTTATTAATTGTGTCTAAGGAGGAAAAAGGAACGTTTCTCTTAGGTTTAAAAATTGGTTTCACATTTTCCTTGAGTTCAAATTTGACTTCCGTCTTAGTACATAAACCCAATCCCTCAGAAAAAAACTCTGGGATATTCTTCTTTTAATTCATTCATGAATTTTTCATTTTTAATACTTTTTTGTTTTTCTGCACTGTTTATTACGTTGCAAAACGAGTTAATCGGGAGTTCAAACAAATCAAAGAGTACTATCCAGTCTACTCCAAAAAGACATGAATTAATCCCTTGGATTACATACACTTTCGTTTTTGCAGTCTTGTCACATAACGAAATATCGCACTTTAATTCTCCCTTAAAATTTAATTTCTTTCCTGAAACCCCTCTAGCGGTTTTTTTTGGTTTCAGATAATTTGGGTCTTCCAATATTTTTCCATGTTTGTTCAACAATGATGCTTATGTCTGAACCAGAATCCAATAGGAAAGTAATTGTATGATTATTCATACGTACATCTACGTACTTTCTATTTTTACCGTTCTGAATTTCTTTTTCTGATAATACCAGGCTTACATCTTGTAATTTCCTTTTCTTGCGGCAAACCGAATATTTATGCCCTTTATTTCCGCACGATTGGCAGAATTTATTTTTGTACCAGCACATGTTTTTGGTATGGAAATTATTTCCACACGTCTCACATTTTTCTGTTTTTTTGACTTTTGGAGTTTTTTGAGTTTTTACGTGTCGAACATTAGCAACACTTTTTTTCTCAATTTGTGTATTATCCCTTTTTACGTTTATAAGCATTCTTCGGTCACACTTTGTAATGTTATGTTCGAGTCTTGCTGGACCATTATTAATATTCTCGACCTAATTTCTTTATATTTAGGATCAGTTAGTCCTTGAAGAAAAATTAGGCACTTGAATACATCTTTGGGAATTTCTTATAACTTGAATTGTTCAACCAGAGAGTTCACTGTTCCCGCGTATGTCAGAAAATCCTAGTTATCTGCTTTAACGATGTTTAGACATCTGTATCGCGCGTGGGACAGACTATTCCTTTCGTCAACTATTTTTGACATAATACTTATAGTTTCTTCAAATGAAACTTCTGGTTTTCTGGGCAATATCAAGTTTGAGTACTTCCTGTTCTCGTTTGTCCCTAGTTTCTGGACTAATAATGTTACTCGTTCCTCATCCGACCAATGTTGACATCTCTTGGTAAATATAGTTTCGAAACGTTTAAAGTATGCTGGAAATGTAATGCTCGAATCAGGTTCATATATAAATTCGGATAATGAATTTGCTATTCCTTCGGCAGAAAAAACAGCATTTTTTCTTTCTCCAGTCGTCTGTTTCAGAATTCTTTTTTCGAGACTTTTTTGCTGTTGTAATATTTGTTGTTGTAACTCTTGGTGCTGTTTTTGTTGCTGTTGTTGTAACTCTTGGTGCTATTGTTGTTGCTGTTGTTGTAACTCTTGGTGCTGTTGTTGTTGCTGTTGCAAGCTTGTACACAGCATTTTAGTCATTTTAGTCATTGTTCCATCCTAACTTCATTTAGAATTCGACAAAAAAAAAAAATATTTTTTTTTTTTAAACGGTTAACAGACAATTTACAGCCGTAATATTTTTACAACCCGTACTTTTTACTCGAATAATCAATTATTAGACCGGGCTCGCATTTGACTCGCGGTTCAATATATATTTTTCAAATCACAATTTAACAGTAAAAAATTTCTTACTTTTCAAAAAGTTTCCTTTTGACTTGTGACTCCTCTTTCGAAATCCTATTGGGCGTCAACTGATATTTTTGACTTGCGAATCTGCTTTCGAAATCCGTTCAGCGTAATCTGATATATATATTTTTTTCCAAGTAAGTACGTTGCACAATCCTCGTCGCCAGCTGTTATATCTCGTGCAAGATATAATAAACAAAGTAACCCGAGTGTAGGTTTTCAATAATAGATTTATAATCGGATGTATGTGTGACAAGTACAGAGACAGAGTCGAGAGTATCCTAACCTCAATAGGTGTTAACAAATGAAGGGTATTTATTACGTAAAATTACATAATTGTGGCACAAGGTCGAAAAGGGGAGGGGTAGAGGCTGGTCAACACTAACTATCTTATACCTAGCTAATCTAGTTCACGACCCATTCATACATTACACTTTGCTCATTTACCACAAGAACTCGTCCATCACCAATCGATCCTTCATGCACCATAATACCACATTCTCACCAGGGGGTCCTACAAAAACGCTCCCCAATCCATAAAAATTGTTGATGAAACACATGCTATACATAAAATTCTAATAATGATAGAACGAGAGGGGAGGGGAAATGAACCCAATAATAACTAAAAAGTAACACAAAATACAAACTAAACCTAACAGATGTTAGTAGGGAGCGTCCAACCCTCAAAATAGAGAGGCCGCTGTATTCTGCCCATGGGACAGAATCAAGAAGCTCTCTCGCTAAGGGAATGGGAAAAAGGATAAAATATTATGCGGGAATGGAAAAATATAAAGCTGACTCAGTCGAGATAAAAGGGAGGCCAAAACAAACTAGGGAGGTTGGGAATCTCAACTTGGATCATAACCAAAGAGTAGCCGGGTAACAGGCCAGGACACTTACTCACATTAACTAGGTACACTTAAGCTTGTCTAACCTAACCAAGGGGAGGGTTCCACAGGAAGCCACCACGATGTCCAATAGGTTGACCTAGAAGAGAAAATCAAGGCTAGCCCCGGTCACACGAACCAAGCTCGCATCTTTTACCCACCTTTCGCTAAAGACTGTCGAATGCAATCGTTTTCTATCAGATCTAATCTTCATCTTGAGCTGATGCTCAAAGAATTGAATTAGATGCTGATGAGAAAGACTTCCTCCTTTCGCGACGTCCAAATCACCATTCGAGCCGTGGCCAGCAGCGTCAGAAACACCATTCGTTTCACCCCGGAATACGGGGGCGACACATTGTTCCACGCGTCTACGCGATCAATGGACACAAGCTGTTTGGAAGCGAGACGAGCCGTCAGCTGGCCGACATGGTCCCATAAGGGTCGGACCCGGGGGCAATGGAAGAAGGCGTGCGCAGCCGTTTCTTCTAAACCAAGACCACACCGTTCACAGTCTGGCAAATCCGCCAAACCCCATATGAAAGCCTTGTCGTTGAGAGGCAGCCGATTCCGAGCCAATCGCCAGTTAAGCGAAAACTCAGGGTTACTGAGGTAATCCGCCGCTGGCGCCCAAGACCAGTAGGAGCGATACTCCTCCTCCGACAAGCCGAGCGTATCTCGTAGGGAATCCTTCTCGGGCCCCTCCACTAAACCACTATAGAAGACCTTCCTAAGCCGTGAAAGGTTACTGGACCATGGAATGGCCCTCAAGGCCGACCGACACTGGCGAAGGAAAACCGACTCGCCCCGGGGTTTACGACGTCACTCAACCCTCGAGATGGGGGGACTGATGGTACGGCTAGGGAAGGCGTCCCTAACAATCCCCTCCAGAATCGGATCTCTTCCAGTCAATGCGCGGCGTAGGAAAGCCAACCTAGAGGCACGGATGTGACTCAACAGGTGCGGCATTCCCAGCCCCCCATGACACGGACGTTTAGTGCAGACTCGTCTGTCGACCCTGTTCACGCATCCCCTCCATAAAATGGAGGATAGCGATCGCTCGAGCGCCTTCCAGTGGGTCTCACAGAGAGGAAGTACTGACAATCGATAAAGAATCAGGAGGAAAATGTATGTAGCACACACCTCCTCCCTGCCCTTCACGCACAACCGCCGTCGATTCCAAGTCTGACCGGCAGAACCGACCTTTGCAAGTTCTTCAGACCAATTCTTCTCCGGCTGGAGGTCAGGCCCGAACCACACTCCAAGAATGCGGACAGGACCGTCCGTCCAACCGAAGCGGCCCGGAAGAGCGACCCCCTTCCAGGCACCTAACCGCAAGCCGGACGACTTGTCGCGGTTTATCTTGGCCCCTGTCACCTTCTCGTACCGATCAAGTGCCTTCTGTACCGCTTCAATGTCGCTGCGGACGACACGACAGCAGATACATCATCGGCGTACGCGGAAACCCTGGCTCGAGCCCCTCCAGGAACGGCGAATCCAGGTAGGGCCGGACTGCCAGTCTCGTCCTTCAGCCGGCGAAGGAGAGACTCCAACGCCAAAGCATGAAGGAGAGAGGACAGCGGACAACCCTGACGAACCGACCTAGACAGGACGAACGCGTCCGACAACCTTCCGTTCACCTGTACCACAGCACTGGGGGAGCGATACAGGAGGCTAATCCAGCGGCAGAAGTTGGGTGCGAATCCAGCGGCCTGCAGGACAGTAGCAAGGTAGCGATGGTTGACCCTATCAAATGCCTTGGACTGATCCAAATTGATCAGCGCGGCTTCCTCGTCGTCTTTTACACCCTCTATGATCGTGCGGATCAGATGCAGGTTGCTCTGAATTGTTCGGCCCCTCACAGAACAAGTCTGCTCAGGTCCCAACAGAGACTCGGCAAATGACTGCAAACACTCCTGCAGGATCTTGGCCATAATCTTTAATTCTGCAGGTGTTAACAAACGAAGTCCCCCCCGACTGTCCGCTGTGGTCGTACTTAATCGGCAACCAGTCCGTCCATTATCGTGAATGGGGAAGTTGGGTTATATCATTACAACACTATCAAAAAAGGATTTATACTGGGTCTTACGCTGTTGCTGATCTTCATCAATGATCTTCCTGGTGTCATCACTTGCCAAGACAACACTACCATTTAGTTCAGTCTCTGTAGCAAATCCGTCAGAACTGAAGAAGTAAATTTGGCTGCTGGCATTAAAGGACCTCGAATCAGTAGTTAACTGAATGCTTTGTAAGTTTTAACGCTTCCAAAACAAAACAACTCATATGTTTGTCAAACTTTTTTGTCAACCATCAGCATAGATGACGCTAGACTTCTAGAGAGCAAAACACTACGCCTTCTTTGTGTCATGTTCTCAATTAACTTAAGCGACTACATCGAATCTCCTGCAAGAAAACTTGAGTCACTCTGTCGAGCCAGAATTCTTTTTCACATCAGAGTCCATATTGGACATTTACAAACCTACCATTCGCCCGTGCATTGAATACTACTCTCATATCTGGTCTAATCCTCCTGCTATTCATCTCGAGGTTCTTGAGAAAATCCAAAGAAGGATCTACAATGTAATCGATCCTCACTTGGCATCTCGATTTCAGTCAATTTCTCACCGATGTAACATGGATTCCCTCTGTCTTTTCTACAAATATTTTCATGTCAACTGCTCTGACGAGTTTTCCTCCCTGGTACCCCGATTGCATGAATTTAAGTGCGCCACTAGATTGGCATCTAGATCCCACCATTTTACTGTTGATATAACTAAATGCAACCACCACTTCTACTTCAACAGTTTCTTTTATCGCACTTCCTGTCTCTAGAACTCTCTTCCGTTTACTTGCTACAAGACCTGAAGAAAGAAAATCTTCCACAGAATGCTTGCGTTTGATCCCATTGTTCATCATTGATCCGATAAAGCGGTTGTACATAGTTAATATTTTAGACATTTTTGAAAAAGGTGGACTGCATTCATGGCATCAAAATTGTCAATATCAGACAAGGCTATTGAAGAAAATCACTTCAGTTCTCATGCTTCATCTTGCAGCATTTTGCAGTGTCGGACAAACATATTACTAGTGTAAGCTATTGTGCGTTCAATTTCCTCAAAGAGTAAATATTTTAAACTAATATTTGTGAAAATATATTAGAATGATATCTCTAATTCAGTCACTTTTTCACCGACGTGTCCTGGCTACCCTCTGTCTTTTCTACAAATATTTTCATGGCAACTGCACTGACGAGCTTTTTCTCTTTGATGCCACGAATTCATGACTTTAAACGTACAACTAGATTTGCATCACTTTCACTCTCTGTAAGTCCCTGCCTACAAGTTGAATTCCTGCCTTGCTGGGGTGTAATGATTAATAAAAAATGTTAGTCTGAAGAAGTTTTTTTTTTAATCATTTCATTCAAGGCATGGTTGGAATGTCACTAGTACACAGGACATTTTAATTAACCCAGATACATTCAGAATATATCGACGAATGTCTGCTGAGTGTCGAAACTGTTATAAATCCCGAAAAAAGAAAATCTAATGTATCCATCTTGACGTGTTTAAGAATTCATTTTCCCCTGTGTTTGATTGTGTGACAATGATTACCGAAATGTCCACTATATCGTAATATTTAACCCAAGGGAAGAAGTGATGGATTCTTTCATAAGACGATATGTGTGAAAATCAATTTAATGAATTTGACAGGAATTCGAACACAGTTCGTCGATTTTGGGTTGCTCGCCGCTATCCATCGCACATTCCTCTTCTTATTATTCATCCTAGATGTTTATTTGATGGAATGACAATGAAGGAATTCATCTCTTATTTTTTTAAAAAAATAAAATAGAAAAAGATGAAAGAGTGGGAAAGAGATCGATACGTCGATGAATTCCTAATATTTCAGACAGCATACTAATCAGATATACAATGGCAGCAGCCCCCCAAAAACTGGGATAGGCAGGTACAAGAGGAGGACAGCAACACTCAGAAACAGTCTGCCTGATTTATGTGAAGGGGTTATCAGAGAAAATACAAAGGATGTGCGGTCCTTATAACACCAGGACAACCTTCAAAAGCTTGATGACAATTCGCAGATATCTCTCTCGAGTAAGACCCCCCGATGGAGAAGAACATGACTAAAGACTGTGTGTACGCTATCCCGCGCAGCCGCGGAAAGAAATATAAAAAAGAGACAAGCCGCCCCCTTAAGGTAAGGCTTCGAGAACACCAGAAAGCTGTAACACGAGAGGGAGTGGAAAAATCAGGCGTGGCTGAGAGAGATCACCGCCCTGTGTGGGATCAGGTTAAGATCCTATACAAAGAATACCATTGGAAAATTCGTAAACTTAAGGAATCAGCACATATGCTAGGCCACAAAAATCTCCTGAGCCGACCAAGAAATGAATGCAATATGGAAACCAGTAATAAGGGTTGCCAGAGAAAAGCTACAATAACAACAAAAAGTGCAATATGAGCTTTGGTAAAAACATTGAATCATAACCGAAAAAATTGCAATATGAACACTAAAAAAATGGTCGCTGAAGTCATTAGGTTTATAATACCCAGAAATCCATACCCAGATGTCCTCCAGGACACATGGCACAGTGGATAAAGGTGTTGGTTAGTGACAGGACCCAAAGAGTGTGAGTTCAATACCCGGTTAAGGCAGTGGGGAACTTTCAGAGAGAAAATAACTGACATCCGTTAAACGTGGAACTAGAACAGTCTACTCCAGTGAGTGAAATAAAGGGTTCAGTTCTACATTCCTACCACCTGAAGTAGAACGTCCGAAACGTTGTAATAAATATGGCGACAAATAATTGTCCAATAATGCAGATATAGAATGTTTTTACTTACGCAACCAGCACAAAGAATCAAGAAGGAAATCACTCTGGAATGTTATTTTCAAAGCAGTATCTCTGTTTAATTTTAGAGACAGTAGTATATAAACATGATTCCGATTGTGCATCTTGTCAGAGGTATGCAAGCTGGTAATATTGTCATGCAGGACCTCTGAAAAAGGGCGAACATTTTGAAAATTTTTATGGCAATGGTAATATTAACTGATTATTTATAAGGAAACGTTTGGTATTAATTTACCGAAAAAGTAACTGTTATTGTCCTTTGCAGTATTGATGGGTGTTTCCTTCCTTATCTTTTATTTGAAGTATTGTGGATGTCGACATCTTGATTATGTCATTCGTGTAATATGTGATTTCCATTTTAGCTATTGCGTCTGTTAAAAGTCCCTTAAGAGATTACCTTTCTGTTTTTGATGCATTTCTTTGTGAATCTATAGCGTCAGATTCCAAGTTTCGAAGAATGATCGGCCCACAATCTTTACTCGCTGAAAACCATATTTATCCATTGACCTCAGAAGGCTCTTATATACAGCATGTAGTTTAGACATTTCTGAAAACTTTTTGCACTCATTCATGGCACGCATATGAAAATCTCAATCTGACGAGGCTATTTAAGCACTTAACTCATATTCTGAGGTTCACTTTCCTTCTCTTCAATACTAAATTTGTTTTAACTGATCCATACACCGACATATTTGAAGCGTTTAGTATTTAATAATGTCACATAAGTTTTATGATGGATTCAACGTATGTTCCATTCATGGGAAAGAGAACTTGGAGGGCCGAGTTCGAATTACAATCGGGTTCGTTACATTAAATTACACACAAATACATTTTGGGGAAGGTCTGAATCCGTCTTCTCACCAGAGTTATGTGTTAAATAGTGGAACTTTAAAAAATTGTTAATCCAAGATTTGGAGATAATAATGACTTACTGATACAAGTCCTATTAATTAATCCATATTTTGAGGGAGAAGAGATGGATTCATAACATTCGCAAGGTTATTTGCGCATAAATGAATATAATTAATTGGAATTAGAACTCGGCTCTCCGATTTATAATTCAGAGCTGTTATACATTACATCAGGTAATGACAAGGCTCAACGTTGCTTAACTTGTAATTTCGACAGGGTGCCCATGAGTATCAACGTGATTCCGCAATGCCACACACAAAAACATGATTTTACAGTAATTCCTATTCTTTATATTGATGCAAATCGATTAAAAAATAGTCATGTCAAAAGGTTTTAGTATACAGCTCTTCTCCACAAGCTGAAACGTTACGCTGACTTCCGACACATTTTTGATCTAATGTACGTGAAGTTAATGTTAAACTGAACGGCAGCTCGTCTAGACATTTTCGTACTAAGGTAGGTGTCCGCCAGAGGGACATATCTTGGTTTCTACGTTATTGACAAATCCATTTACTACTGTCTCGATAGTAAGGCTGATTAAGTCCGATTAGATCAAAATGGCAGCCGATGTCCAAAACGAACTCAAGTCTGTCGTTTACTGGTGCAAAAGATGGCCTGTTAATTTTAACACCTCCAAAACTGAACTTCTCTCCATTAATCATCTGAGAGGCCCCTCTCTGTCTTTCATCAGCATGACTGAGGCTAACGCCCAGGAAAAAAGGACTCGTTTCACCTTATCGGGTTAACGTTCTCAGCTGGCATGAAGTGAAAAAACTATATTAAATCCATTTCTAGCTCAGCTATTAAGAAATTTGCTTCACTTCGTCCTGCGAGACAATTTTTTCTGTTAAGAATCTACGTTACATAACTAGAAATCTATCAAATCTTCCATGCTTAGAATATTACTGTCAAACATTGCCCGGTGCCCCTGTTATTTAACTTCAGCTTCTTGATAAAATTCAAAGAAGAATCAGGTATATTACTGGTCCTGATCTGGCAGCTCGGCTTCAGTCACTTTCCCACCTCCGAAGGTTGCTGATCTCTGCATTTTCTATAAATATTTTCATGCTAATTGTATGGAAGCTAGACTTTTGAATTTTAGAGCAGTACTAGACATCGAGACCTCATAAATTTACAGTTGAGCTGGCTAGATTTAAACGGAAATCATATACTGCGTCTTTTCTCGCCCTTCTTGCTTGTGGAACTCTCATCGGCTCCATGTTTTCTTTAATATGCAAAAATTTAAATGCAATGTTAATCGCTATCCGCTGTCTTCCCGATTACTCTTTCTGATCATTATTTAATGTTTCTGTTCCTATTTCTTATCCTACCTGTAGTTTCGAGTATAATACGCACACACACACACACACACACACACATATATATATATATATATATATATATATATATATATATATATATATATATATATATATATATTAGGTTATCAACCATGAATTTCCTACATTATAGGAAATGAATAAAAGCTTATCAAGTCAGATTAAACAATAGATCAAATTTTTAAATTTCTTCAAAGGACTAATTTATGTTAACACTTCCGCTGCTAACTACGGAGATCTTTGTTTTTCTTATCTTGCTTCAGCTGGCTAAGAACGGAAACCTACGTTTTTTGCATACCGCTGGTATGAGTGTCCCGTTGCGCCATCTATCGTAAAATCACAAAGGACAATGCTTCAAAAGATTCCATGTGTATACCCATTACTGATCTGGTAAGTCATTTCCAGATATAGCCATGAAAATGGAATGCTGTAAAATACACTTGTGCCACTTTTCTGTGTAATAAAATATGTAGGTTGAAATTTGGCATTTAAAAATGTCTGGCCGGATGGGGACAGCACTGGACCAATGAGTAGCAGGGAAAGTGTTAATATATTTAATTAGTATTGATGTTTCCACATACACTACATTATTGTTCATATAAAACCATAACCTTATTCAATAAAATATATTATCTGGGTGTCAATATTTCTACTTCTATATGACGTTTCCTTTCAGGACGTGGATCATCATTGTCCTCTCCCTTAAAACAGCTTCTTTTTTTTTTTGTTATTTTAATAAACTCTGTTCTGACAAACCATATATACAAGACTCTTATGTACGCTCTCCAATGCTTTTCTCTGTTCCTCTTGCCATGAACATATGCTGTGCGTGTTGAATTTTCCACGCCCTCTTTCTTCTTTATGTTTCTGAAAAATTTCAATCTTTATTCAGTAGAACTACATTTTAGTCGCATAAAGTCTTCTAGAATTCTGAGGCGATTCTCCAGCTTTCACTGCCAAATAGATGAACCAATATGACATAATAGTCCAGAGTCCTTTCTTTGCTTATAATGAAATCTTCTTTCTTAATATTAGGTTGGTGCAAAAATAATGCCGTTTTCTCACATAGTAACATATGTGAGAAAACGACATTATTTTTCCAACAACCTAATACTTTGCTTAACTTTTGAAAGGTATGTTTCGCTATTCCAGTGTCTCTTCGCAATTTTGTGTCGCATTCGCCGTTCTCTGTTAAAACATGTTTTTTGTATTTCCTTCAATTTGTTCTCTCCAATTCACAGCGCGCCTGTTGGTTGTTCCCTTTGCTGGCAAAAATATATTCGGTTTTCTTACAATTAATACTTAATTCTTTCGTATGACGTCACTTTACTATCTTCTATAAGAATGTCACTACCTTATTGCTCTCAACACTGTGTCATCTGCATTTTATATCTTTTTTCGCCATCAGTAATGAATCCTGTTAGAAAGTCTGCTTCTTTCAGATTCCCCTAACTGGAATGGTTGCATAAGTCTGGTGAGACAATGCATCATTGTCTTACAACCATTTTGATTTTTTTACTGAATTCATTTTTCAAAGAAAAAAAAGGAAAGAATCCAGCATTTATTCGAAGAATTTTCGAAATCTTTAAATTGAAGGACACACTGCTCAAATTAAGAGAACTGAATTCAACAAAATAATAGTTTGTAGATAATAAAACAGATAAATGTACTGAATGTATAATAATCCCTTAATTACCAAAATCTCGTTCCCTTTCAGAATTCCATTACGACCACGAAGATACCAAACTTACAAATTATCGATCAGATAATATTTCAAATTGTCAATCAGTTACTACTCTTGCGAATTATCGATCAGAAATTACTCTTGCGAACTACCGATCAGATACCACGCTTACGAATTATCGATCTGATCCTAACTCACGAATTATTGATCAGACACTACTCTTGCGAATTATCAATCAGAGAGTTGGCTTACAAATTATCGATCAAATTATCTTACGAATTACTGATCAGAAACGAAGGCATATTTCGCTATTTCAATGCGTTTTCGCATTTCCAGTATAGCATTTCCAGCTTCTGTTATAAAACTTCCTTGATTAGGTATGTCTAAATATACATTTGAGTAAGAAACGAAAGAGTCGTCTTAAGTGTAGCTATCAGAATTAAGTGCGAGAAAAAGCGAATAATTCAATGCACGATATGAGCTACATATCTGCTAATATATATATATATATATATATATATATATATATATATATATATATATATATATATATATATATATAAGAAATAAAAATTATGCAAGCAGTTAGAATACTTAGTGTTAAGGTTTTAATAGAACCGATTCAGAGGTCAAAGATTTTGAATCTATTTTACATTACTGAGTATAAATGTTGTGTTAGAGTCAAGATGGCGTCGAGATTTTTAGAATTGACTTAGCGTAATAAAATAAATTTTTATTCCCCATTCATATTTTCTTATCTTTTTAGGAGAAAAAAAATATGGTACAGTTTCAATTACGTAACGATGCGTATTGTGCGTCATGTTGAATTCATTTAACCTCGGTTTAAAAAAAAAATATGTGCCAAGCTTCGCTCTTCTCCGAAAAATTAACATTATCATTTTATTTTTTCTTTCTTTAACACTTGGTTCACGTATATGTCATCGGAATTTGATGAATGTTTATAAGTTCTAAAGTCTTTTTTATCGGGAATGAAAATCTATCCTCGATATTAACTTCGAGCGGATCTAAAACGGTATGAATAACGGGCAACATAAATATAGGGATTTACTAACCGAAGTTTAGGTGTTGGCAAACTGGCTGAAAGTATAGAGCACCTTGTGATAATCAAACTCACTAATCGGTAGTAACTGTTAAAGCGAGACAAGCTTGCTAAGCATTACAAAAGTGCTCATGAATTTCTGAGCGTATCTTAGTTGTGTAAAAGGCCTTAATAGCAGAGAACCCAGTGAGGATCAAACTCGCTATTCGGTCGTAATTGATCTAGCGACACTAGCTAGCTAATCATTATACCGTGTCGAAGTATCCAATACAGCGATTAACTAGGCGTAGCTTAGATGTGGAACAACGCTGAAAGTATGGGGCAGCCAGTGAAAATCGAATTGCTGATTATTATACCACGTCGAAGTATTCAGGCAAAAGTGTAGATATAAGCTGAACCATAGATGATGCTTTAGATATAATATCGCAAATGTCATAACATCATGAAGGAAAATCTATCATAATAATAAATAAATATCTTCTGTCTGTTTTTTTTTTTCCTTAACAATAGACTCCAATATTTCTGGTTACTTTTGTCTCATTACTAAAGGGATATTTTTTAAGTATTTCACCCCAAGCAAGGCGGGAGTGCTACTAGCACGCAAGCGGTCACAGAGAGTGAAATTAAGCTTAAAGAGGAGTATTTGAGGAAAGGATATCGAGAAGAACCAGGATCAAGGCATCAGAAGATGTCGATTAACATTACATCTAAATATTTGAAGATGATAACTATCAGGGAAGCAAGTAAGCTGAAGGGAGTTCCTTTGGTGGGAAGTCCAATAGAAGAAACACTTGGAGTAGAAGTGGCGGTTATATTAAACTGTTTCGACACTGAAAGTGTGGGACCAATCTAGTATCACGGTTAAATTCATGCAGTTAGGTTACCAGTGAAAGTAGTACTTGCCATGAAAAATATTTGTAGAAAAGACAAAGGGAAACTACATCATGCCTGCGAGAAAGTGACTGTAGAGGAAATGCCTGATCAGGACCTATCAGATTGCATATCCGTTTCTGGATTGTGTCGACTTCAATAGTTGGGGCGCCAGACCATATATGGCGACAATATTCAATGCAAGTTCGATATATCATTAAATTCTGTTTTTCTAGGAAACAAGACATAGATAATTAAAATAAAGTTAAAACGAGGACATCGTCATTAGTTTAACACGAAAGAATAAAGAAAACACAACAGAAAAGAAACAAAATATGTATGCTATCAGTCCTCACTCATCAGAAATCGATCGGTGTAAAAAAAAAAAAGTAAATACAATCTCGGAGAGTGTTATCGTTAACCGATAAGACAGGTTTTCTCTACACTGCCGGTTACATATTTGAATTATCAATCAGAGGTCCACGAAAAGAGGTCTTTTAAATCAAGCCCAGGTTCCTCATGCTGACAGAAGAAATGGTTTCTAAGACACAATTCGATTTGTCTTTAAATATTAGGTTGTCGAACATGAAATGACGCATTTTTTTTTTTGGTTGGCTGTAAATTCGGTTGTCTAAGGAAGTAATCTCATTTGTATATAAAAAAATCTTGTCTTATTCCTAACTCATATTCTTTTCAAATAAATTTTGGTTTAGTTTGTTTTACGGCATATTAACGTTAATGTGTTATTTAATGCCGACAGTAATTTATATTCCTGGCAATATTTTTTCCCAAATATTTCTTGTAATATTTTTCCAAGAATGTATTGTTCTCCGAAAATTTATTGATGCTAATATTTCTGTCAAAAATGTATTGCTGCTAATGTTTTTTTTCGAAAAGTTTTTGATGCTAATATTTATTTTTTTCAAAAATGTATTGTTGCTAATATTTTTTTCAAAAATGTATTGTTGCTAATATTTTTCCAAGAAGGTATTGCTGATAATAATATTTTACAAAAATGTATGGGTGGTATTAAAATCTATTTTTACACTTTCATAGTGTTTTGAACCCATTTTGGGGTTAACAATTTTCCCATAGGTGGGAGCCTAACAGGTGTTATCACCGCGAGTCCAGGTGGACATGGGAACCACAGCAATTAAGAGGTGTTTCCACGTTTCTCAAAACCTCCTGATCAGAGGCCTTGCTGTCGGATGTAGTTTATCCTCTTACCAAGGACGGTAAGAATTTTTCTTTCAATGTATTGTTACTCATAAGACCAATAAAAATGATTACAATAAAACGGTGTCGAGTAATCTTACTGTATGAATACAAACTGGGTCATTCTGCCTGGAAAAAATCTCGCACAAGTGTTTCTCGGCACTTGAAAGTAACTAAAAAATTAAAGAAACTTGATAGGTTTTTTACGTATTGTGACACTATTTGGCTTTCTAAAAGGGAAAAAGAAAAAAAAGAAAGGCGAGAATTAAATTTAGGTGATAAGAAGCCATCACGAAAAGGACACTTTTTCTGACAAGGAAAAGTGGTAAAAATTTTTATTCCCATTGTCGAGAAGGTAAAAAGGAAGATACTGGAATTAATCTGATTTAGGTTACGGGGCGGGTGGAAATTCCAGGTTGGCCAAATAACCTCAGAGACAGAATTCTAAATAGATAAAAATTAACTGTGTCGAAGAATTACAAAAACAAAAGTGTCCGCTGACCACCATGAAGGAAAGGTTAAGCCCTTGTCTATATGTAGAAATCATTGAGAGGAGCATCTGTTTATCGTCAGGCTGGCTATGATAGCGAAATTATTTTATCGGGACGAAAAATTTGCTGTGTTTTACCAGATAACCACCCACTTGATAATTGGCGAAAATCTCGTTGACGAATTCCATATGAAATTCGGCAATAATAGCGAAACTGTTTTATCGGATCAGTGGTTGGCGCTAGGAGTGCAGATACGTCTGGGTGGCCACCCGCTTGGTGATGGCGAAAAGCTAATTGACGAATTCCAGGTAATACGGTTAAAAGATAAAGAGTCTAGGGGGTGAGGTCTCCTCAACGAGAAGGAAAAAGAAAAATGAAAAAAAAAGGATAATTTTTTTTTTTTTTTCTTTGAGCGAGATTTTTTAAACCGAGGCTAGTCTGGCCACACTCACGCCGCTGAGCGCCCATTGGCTGAATGATAGCAGGAGTATTGGGCGGAGGTAATCATGTAAAGAAGGAGGGTAGGCCTGTTCTCCCCCCTGAAGGGATAGGTGTGAGATGCTACTGGAGAGAGAGAGGGGAAACCCGTTGACACCCTCTGAGGGCATGGTGAGATACCAATATGAGAACAGAAGAGGTGGGCAGACGAAAGACTTCCAAAAGTGGAAAATAATAAAGTTTTACTGACAGAAACCAAAGAAGTGGATTGTGGGTTGATAATTATCAAGGAACCTCAAACCCCGACAAGCCCACCCCGGTTTTGATCGGCGTTCATATAAGCAAAGTCGCAGCGAGCGAAAATCAGTTGCAGTTGGGGTTGGAGACAGAGAGGCAAGCAGTTGCAGTGAGTTGAGAGCTCTGAAGACCCGCCTCGCAGAAGCTAAGATTCGCCCATTATCGACCTCAACTTCTAATCAAGAACAATTTATTTTTGAAGAACGACTTAGACTCACACCACCAAAACAAGTTTTACGAATATCGCCTGAAGATACACCAAGAACAAGTTTCTTAAAGAACAAATAACTTAAGATGTTAAGACTCGCCTAACAAATACAAAGTGTCACGAATCCATATAGTGGGTTTGGGAAGAAGACGCAGTCCTGTATCCAGCAACCATATATAAAATATTGTTATCCTTTTTTAACACATTTAAATTTTTCGAGTTATTATTTTATTTTCTTTTACATATACTTGTGCTATATCACCCTTGTTCGAACTCGACTTGCATTACGGCCCAGCGACTGATTGATTTCGTCTGCCTGAGATCAATTCACAACGTGGGTATGTTAGAATGGAGATCAAAGCAGTTACTTCGGTAACCAGACGTTGGAAGCGAGCTGGGAACGACAAGGCTGTACCGATCTAACCAGATTCCCATCCGAATCACCAAAAGGTTAGAACGTCACATTTGGTGGCGCGACCAATACCAAGCCAGTTGGTCGTCACAGGACAGGATAGCACGACGGACGCGGCTATGCAGACGTCACATTTGGCGCAGCGACACCCGGTGGGGACGTCACAGTATGAACTGAATGAATCTAAAAAAAAAAATCCGTCGCTTTAAGGTGTGCTCTATGTTGCTTTCCCAACTAGGAAAAGAACCATTTTTGTATCGAATCATTACATGCGATAGGAAATGTATACTCTTTGACAACACTAAAAGAGGAAAGTTGGCTCCCTGTGCCGCGCCAGTAAATTTTTCTCCTCGGAGTCGATCCTTCAAATCTACAAATCATCCATTCGCACATGCATGGTGTATTGCTGACATATATGCTATGGAGACACTTCTAATTGTCTCAAGGTGCTTGATAAAATCCAAATATGTAATATAATTGGCCCTGATCTAGCATCTCGTCTGCAGCCGCTCACTCAAAGACGTGCCGTTGCTTTCCTCTGTCTTTTTTACAAAACTTTCATGGTAACTGCTAAGATGAGCTACTTTCGCTAGTTCCCAGATTTCATGAATTTAAGCGGTCAACTAGGCTGGCATCTCGCTCTCACCCATTCACTGTCGAAACTTCTAAATGTAGCCGTTTCTTCTCCTCCAATAGCTTCATGTCTCTCACTTCTCGCCTGTGGAACTCCCTCCCCATTTCTTGTTTTCCTGGTGGCTATAATCTATACCTATTTAAAAGTAATGTCAATCGACGTCTCCAGATGACCTGATCTATCCCCTAACCGTCACTTCATCCTTTCCTCTATGACTACTCTTTGTTCTCGCTCCAACTCTGTAACCCCCTGTAACCACTTAAAAAAAAATAAAGAGGCTAGTGGTTGCATGCAAGTGAATCACCAAAACAATACCCAAAACCTCCACTGCACCCTTAAAAGTTAATGGTTACTGTATGATAGACGTTTGAAGGGATTTTCATTATTCATTCTTGCCTCAAGGGAACATCATATTGTAGACAAATAGAGTGTATGCTCGAAAAATTAAAAAGGAAACTGGCTTGCTACTAGCGATGACCCAACTTTTCAGTATGACAACGCACGGCAGCACGCTTCTCAATCAATTGTTCAAAAGCTGCATATCCTGAAATACGGCATTTTGCCCCTCCTCCATATTCACCTGATATCTCTCCTACAGATTATCACATATTTCAGAATTTTGAGCATTGCAGATGCAATAAAAAAAATTGTCAAATAAGGAAGAGTTAATCTAAACATTTGAACTGTTTATCATATCAATGGATAATATTAGATTGGTGCAAAAATGATGCCGTAATAATGTCGTTTTTTGACGTTAAATAATATGTCAAAAACGACATTATCACGTCATTATTTTTGCACCATCCTAATATTTTAATGATGGGATCAAGAATTTAGAGGTAAGTTGGAGAACAGTCATTCATCAACATGGAGTCAATTTCGTTTTTTTAAGCATTCCATCCTAAGGAAGGCGGGTAGCCACTAGCACACAATGATTTACAGAGAGTTGGAGCTAGAGTAAATAGGAGTGATAGAGGAAAGGATGAAGAGAAGTATAGGGGATAGATCAGGGCATCTGGAGACGTCGATTGACATTACATTTGAATAGTTGGAGATTATACCTATAAGGGAAACAGGAAGAGGGGAGGGAGTACAACAGTGCGAGATATGAAGCTATTGAAGTAGAAGAGACGGCTACATTTAACAGTTTCGACAGTGAAATGGTGTGAGTGAGATGCCAGCCTAGTAGAACGCTTATTGATGAAGTTTGGGAACCAGCGAAAGCAGCTCCTCAGAGCAGTTACCATGAAAGTATTTGTAAAAAGGACAGAGGGAGACAACGGCACGTCTGTGAGAGAGCTATTTAACATTTATTCATTTAAGTCTTATTCATTTCCTATAATATACGGAAATTCATGTGTGACAACTTGAAATGAATGACCTTCCTTAACCTTTACCACTCTATATTATTTAAAATAGTATTTTCTCCTTCCGTTATACAGGATGCGATGGATAAATTTTTGTCTAAATTATGAAAAAATAAAAATTACACTGACATCTCATTTTACTGAAATTACACAAAATATCACGAATTGTCACGAATCCATATAATAGCGGTTTGGGGGGAAGACGCAGTCCTGTATTCAGCAACCAGATATAAAATATTGTTATCCTTTTTAACACATTTGAACTTTTCGAGTTATTACTTTATTTTCTTTTGCATATACTTGTGTGGTATTAACCTTGTTCGAACTGGACTTGCATTACGGCCCGGCGACTGATTGATTTCGTTTACTTAAGATCAAATCACAACGTGGGTAGGTTAGACTAGAAACCAAAACAGTTACTTTGGTAACCAGACGTTGGAGGCGAGCTGGGAACGACAAGGCTGATGCCGAATCTAACCAGATTCCCATCCGAATCAGCAAAAGGTTAGAACGTCACATTTGGTGCCGCGATCAATACCAAGTCACATTGATCGTCACAGGACAGGATAGGACAGCGACGGCGCGGAGACAGACGGGGTGACGTGTCAATTGGCGCCGCGACCAGGACAGCACGGCGGCCGCGGCCAGGCAGACGTCACATTTGGCGCAGCGACACCGGGGGACGTCACAAAATCATGTCATTTCCAAATGTCTGGCAGAGTGACTTGTCTTTTCCAGATATTTAAACTTCTGTACTTTTTTTAAAAATTTATTTTACTATACCCGATTTGCAATTTGCATTTAGTGTTCACCCTTTTGCTGATAACCATGCATTCTGTTTTCATTTAGTTTATAATTAGTCTTTTCTTCTCACTTTCCTTCGCTACCATCTGTAAAGGCTTTTGTTTGTTTCCTTTCCGTGTCTGCTAACAAAAATATATCATCAGCATAACTTTTGTTAAGATTTTGGCCGCAAATAGTAAATCCTGATAGGACTATTAATTCCCTCCCTCGTTGTATAGGTTGAATAAAGCCGGTAAGAAGAAACATCCTTGCCTTACCCCTATTACTCTTTTCTTATATCTGCTGAACTCATTTTCTGTCTGTAAGAAGGCAGTTTTACTTTAACTTTTTAACTTATTCTTTTGCATAATCTATGAAACACAGATAAATGTCCTTCTGCATTTGCATTGCTCATTGTGATAACAATATGAGTCAACCGGAAGTCTGGTTAAATTTAAAAATAACGGGGCCTGTCACACAATACGATACGAGACATCTGCTTTCGACGAAGTACAAGAGCAAAAGGTTGAGACTGGGAGAATGTGACGGAAGGATGATTAATTACTTCTTAGACGAAGACAACAAGAAGAAGAAAACTGTTGTCTATAAAACTGAAAACCCGCGTAAAGGAAAACGGAAGGTACAAACGAGCCTCACAGAAAGATGTAGACGACGGCCGCTGAACTGCGCATCTCACCGCTCACTCACACCTCAACCATCCTTCGTTCCGTTACTGCCTCAGAATAAAACCTGGTTTACTGCTAGAATTTGTTTTGTTCTTCACTCATGGGTAACGATTTGGCTAAAAGGTAATTTTTAAGCCACAAGCGTTTGACTGAAAGAAACTGCACCCTGCCAACGAACCTGATTTATTTTGTATTACAACATAACAACCTCAATACGTTATTTAATGCCGACAATTTTGTTTTTATTGCTAGTAATATTTTGCTTTTTTTCAAAAATCTATTGCTGGTAATATTTTTTTTTAAATGTATTACTGCCAATAATGTACTGCTGGTAATAATGTTTTACAAAAAATTATTTCTGGTGTTTAAACCTATTTTTACACTTTCATAGTGTTTTGACCCCAGTTTGAGGTAACTATTTGCCCAACAGGTTCTACCACCCCGGGTAAGGTTAGACCTGGAACACCAGTAATTAAGAGGTAGTTCTACCCTCCACAAACCATCCTGATTAGAGGTTTTGCTATCTGACGTAGTTTATCATCTTACCTAGGACGCGGATGTAGTTTATTCTCATACCCAAGGCGGCCTGGTGTCTAGTTTGAACTGTAACGCAACAGGACTGAAATATTGGCGTTGTCAATCTTCGATTAGACGACTCCAGCTGTTAACGACCGAAGAAAAGGAAAAATCCCTGAGAAAGCGAGCGAGAAAAGGAAAAATTCCAGTAATTATTGATTTGATTTTTTGTTGTTTTTCTTTCTTCTTTCCGTCATAGACCTACAAATGTTTGCAAATGCAATCTCTCATGCAACGAATGAAATTAGAATGTTAGGTGTGGGCCTCCTAAATGGGCAGAAGAAAATATATCAAGTGTGGAGGGGATATTTAGAAGAAATATTTTGGGTGACTGCCGAAATACCTGAGGGACGAAAGACCCACTTGGTATATCAGTTGTATGTAGGGAAGGCGGCGGACTTGCTGGAAAATTTATTTGAGACAAACCCAGGTGTAACTTGGGGCGAGTTAAGGGTACTGATGGACCAATGTTACGCGGAAACTAGACCCTACAGAATCGTTACAGTGACTGTCTATCATCAGACTATTAGCGGGGGGAGTATAAAAGAATACAAGTATAAAGTAGTCTCCCTATTTAACAAGGCCTTTGTGGTTAAACCTAATAGGAGTTCGGGAATGGAGAACCAGTTGCTGATTATATTTAGGAGGAGTTTGCGCAGCATGCAGACTCAATAATTAGGCAGAACCCGGCAACACTAGAAGAAGCTGCCTGGATAGCGATGTCGGAAAACGCAATCCTATCGTATGTGTAAAGGCTCCCATGAGTCGAAGAAAATCGATCACCATAAGCAGAGGATTAATATATTAGGTTGGTGCAAAATAATGACGTAATAATGTCGTTTTTTGACGTTAAAAATACGTCAAATAACGACATTATTACGTCATTATTATTTGCACCAACCTAATATTAGTTTGGTGCAAAAATAATGTCGATTTCTCACATAGTAATATATGTGAGAAAACGACATTATTTTTGCACCAACCTAATACAAGCCGTAAATATATACAGACATCAGGGTAAGAGGCATAATATATGGGATTATCGGAACGGTCAAGCGTCACTATTGAGAGATAGTGATAGGATAAATAATCCGTCACGTCATATAGTTCCGGATTTTCCGACTGGATGGATTATTTCCGAAACATTCACCGATCATCTATTGGCGTTGTCGACGTAGAGCGCACTTGCATAGACAATGCTGAGTTCAGGGAAATTATTAGGTTGGTGCAAAAATAATATCGTTTTCTGACGTTAAAAAATACGTCAAAAAACGATATTATTTTTGCACCAACCTAATATATACGATCCTTTTCGAAGTTGTTCACAGAACGGACAGCTGGATTGCCGACGCCAAAGATAAATGCTATGGGAAATAATGGTGCAATTACCGTAGGATTTGATGGCGTATATTATAGAGTTCTGATAAAAAAACAGGTGCAGAGATTTCGATTATGCACAAGAGCGTGTTTGACCCTACAAATAATAAGCCTGCTCTTGACGATAGAAAATAATTTACAAACGGCTAACAGGACGTAGATGAAGATCAATTGGTATGCGATTATAAATTTTCGAGTCGGTTGCCTTGCAATCAAACAGATTATATGGGAATCGAAATTTAAACAGAAATATTATTCTAATGGCGCACGTATTTACTACGAGCTTTACGCATTAATGATAGATACGTGTCTTTAGAAAAGTAATTTCCTTATAGCGAATACAGAGCGGTTAATCTTCGACACCACATTAAAACCTTAGACGGTCACTTTGTGTTTAGTTAGAAATAACAACCGCATACATAAAGCAGACAGATTCGGGATATCTTAGTAATATTTCGATGATGAATACGTTTGCAAAGACGAATGACTATAGAATGATACCTATAGTTGTCATTAACAATACAAATCAAACAACTAGGCTTCGACAAGAAGGCGTCGTGTGTAGAGTTTCTCCAGCTAACAACGTAAATATTATATCCAGTGGTGGTAGTTACTGTTTTTTTTTTAAGCATTTCACCCCAAGCAAAGCGAGAGTGCCAGTAGCACGCAATGTGATTACAGATAGTGAGAGAAAGATTAAAGAAGGGTGTTTGACTAAAATATATAGGGAAGGCAGGAAAGAAAGTAGGAGAAAGGGAGCTCTACTGTCGGGAACTGCGAGAGAAGAAGCTATTGGAGTAGATGAGGCGATTACATTAAACTGTTTCGACAGAGAAAATGTGGAATCGAGATACCAACTTAGTAGTACGCTTAAATTCATGCAGTCCGAGTACCATATCAGTTACGTTGTAGTACCCAGTGAGTTTTGGGCTACCATCTAAAAATTATTTACAAAAATATAAGGATTTATTCGCGGCTACAGATAAAGATCTCGGTAGAACTGATAAGGAAGAAATGAAGATCAACACTAGTGAACAATGTCGAATTATAAAGAAATCCTAGCGTATCCGTTTGAAACCTCGAAGCAGTACATTTTTTGGGGAAAAAAAAGCATTACCAGCAATACATTTTTGAAAAAAAATATTTCCATCAATATATCTTTTGGGAAAAACATTACCAGCAATAGATTTTTGAAGGAAAAATATTACCAGCAATACATTTTGGGGGAAAAGTACATTACCAGCAATACACTTTTTCAAGAAGAAAATATTACCAGCAATAAATACTTGAAGGAAAAAAATGCCAGAAATACATGTTTGGGTAAAAAACATTACCATCAAGTTTTTGTGAAAAAAAGAAAGAAAAAAAAATATGACCAGCAATGCATTTTTGAATGGAAAAATATTACCATGAATAGATTTTTGTGAAAAATAACAAAAAAAAAAAAACAACAAAAAATTCCATGACCAGCAATATATTTTGAATGAAAAAATATTCCCAGCAATACATTTTTGAAGGAACAAATATCACCAATATATTTTCTGGGAATAAAAAATTACCAACAATATATTTTGGAAGGAAAAAATATTATCAGCAATGGATTTTTGAAGGAAAAAATACAAGCAATACATTTTTGGAGAAAAAAAAATCATTACCAGCAATACATTTTTGAAAAAAAAATATTACCATCAATACATCTTTTGGGAAAAACATTACCAACAATACATTTTGACGGAAAAAAATACCAGCAATACATTTCTGGGGAAAGTACATTACCAGCAATACAATTTTTTCAAAAAGATAAAATTTTTGAAGGAAGAAAAATACCAGCTATACATTTTTGAGAGAGAAAAAACATTACCGGCAATACATTTTTGGTAAATAGCATTACTAGCAATACATTTTTGAAGGAAAAATATTACCAGCAAAACATTTTTGAAGGACAAAAATGCCAGCAATACATTTTTGGGGGAAAAAATATTACCAGCAATAAGAATCTTGTCGGCATTAAATAACACACTGAGAATGGTATGCCGTAAAACAAACCAAACCAAACCAAACCAAACAAAATTAAACCAAACCAGAAGAAATCAAACCGTGATGTGGCCTCCCTCCGTCTTTTCTACAAATATTGATGCCAACAGTGCTGACGGACTATTTCCTGGTATTTTGACTTCATGTAATTAAGCATGCTACTAAAGTGACAAACTGTTCTTGGTGTTGTATTCTTGAACTAGCTAGATGCAACCACTACGTCTATTCTAACAATTACTTTTCTCACACTTCTTGATTGCGCGAACTCTCTTCCAATTTCTTGATTCCTGTCTTCTCAAAAAAATTAAATGCAATGTCAATCGCAATCTTCTGTCTTCTAGATCCCTGTATCTTTATTGTATTTTCCTCTTCTTTTCTAACCAAGCTCTTTTTGACTTCTTTCCATGACTTTGACGCCCTGCTTTTTAGTGGCATTGTTGCCTTGCTCGTACTAAAAAAGTAAAAAGTTAAATACATAAATAAGCTGAAATTTAAAAATATTGTCTTTTTATCAGCGAGGTAATAGAAAATGTTGTAGGTTGATAAGAAGTAACGTTTGTGATAATAATTGCAAATTTTATTCGTGTTCATTTAAATACATTCATAAAATGTGGCCTCAACATCGCCGAAATACACATATTGACATGCATAATACGCCTTCATTCATAATAAGCACCCCTAAATTTGTGCTGACAATGTAGGGAAATGCTTCTACACGTGCATTGTTTGTAATCAAGCCCTATAAATTGTACCTCTCCAATTTCATCACGGCCAGCCTTTCCTACTTTTATTCATGCTGTAATTGAAGATATTTATCAAAATTTCCAGTCATCACGATTCTAAAAGGAAACGGAAATATGTTTATTGTATGGACTGCGCAAACTCATTAACCTTTTTTGTTCGATAAAATCTGCAATCTACCGGATCTGTATGTAGTTTTTCATAAAAATGATTTTAAACATAGAATAATATTATTCTAATTTAGTTTTATGACAATATGATTGTAATTGACATCCTTATGGGGTCGCAATAGCCGAATGTTAGTGTCAAATTGTCGTATGTGGGTGGTGAGTATTCATTTCGCAACTCAAATTGACGAATGAAACGGCAATTTGTTAAAGATTTTTTTAAGCTGTACATAATACGCTCCCCTAATTTTGCTTGTTATTTTGTTAAGAAAAAATGCATATTATACACGGGGAATTACGGTAATTAGATTCGTCCTTTCACGTGCTCTTTGAGAACCTGCAGGCAAGTATTTCCGAAGTTTGAAAGATCAACATAATAGACAATTCACTCCTTTTAGAACAAGGTCGCAAAAGAATGGAACAATGCGATGATTGAACTCGCAAAAGTATTAATAATCGGTAGGTTGACATTGTGACCGATCAATAGTTGGACAGCTTTGATAACAATGTTTAATATCGTATATGCTAGTAAATGAAATTTACCCAAGGAAAAGTGAAAAAAAAAGAATTTGGCAGGAATTATTTGCCAACCAATAACCTAAACTATATCTCTCATTTGATATTATTTTCAGCCTAATACCATTTTCGCTATATACTTATATAAAAGCGACTATTGTAAAAAAAAAATATTTTAGACCGAAAAGGTAATATAAATAGCAAAAAAATATCTGAATATGAAATTATATATATTTAATAGAAGAAATGTATACCAAAAAAATAAAAATAAAATAATAAAATAATTCTATTTACGACCGCTTAATAGAGCAAAAAAATCCCCCCAAAAAACATTTTCAGTAGAAAGAAAAGTTTTAAACAAGAGAATATATTTTAATTCCATTATTTACATAACTCAGACTGTTATCCTCATCTTCATTGGCATATTCAGGACGTCATTTTATGTTTCTGAGCGGACCTGCAAGAGCAGTGCATTAAGTTTAGAGGATTCAGCTTACTGAAGATTCGCTCTACAAACCCAGCAATATATTTCTTTGAATATATTCATCCATATATGTCTGTTCATCCATAGATATCTGTTTAAAATAGCTCCTTTTTTACCATATTCGTGTACAGTATGATTTTCGAAAGTGAAAATTTCGCAGGAATTTACCCAGCTCACTCGGAGAGTTCTTGAAACAAAGCAGATACATTGTATTTTGTTTGATCGACATATGACGTTGTGGACGTTGCAGTCAATTATTTTTCTGACTCTTAGCTGACAGCTCACCCTTAACCTTGTCACAATGTTACGGTGTCGTTGCGAAATGCTATAGTTGAAATATACTGTACTGGTCAAATGACATCCGATTACTTTTTTTTTTTTCATTTAACTTTGCTAACTCGAAGATTTGATCGCCTGGAAAGACAAAAGACGTACCTATCACGCTACTTGGTTTCAGTGAAAAAGAAAGAAAGCTAGAAATGTTTAACATCTGCTGCTAATACCGTTCAAATAATGAACTATTCCGATTGGAGGGCATGAGAAAACAAAAGGCATATAAAAACGCTACCTGGTTTCAGTCAGAAAATAAAAGAAAAAGGGAATATAGAAGTTTCAGTTTAATGGAAGAATTCAATTTCAACTCTTTTCATTTGTACCCCCTACTTCTTAAAATAACAACCGGCGTCCACATTTATGACTGTTATTGCAATATTTTAGTAAAGTTGTTCAGATCAAATATACAGCGATGCGATAGGGGTATGCCTACGGGTATTTTCTTTTAATACCCCCCATGGGAATATTCATTAACTAAAGAATAAAAATTCATCTTAAATTTAAAATAGGAAAACTATACTACCAAATAAATTAATTATTAATGTACTAGAGTCACTGTATATAAAGTCTCGTAAACTGTCTCTCTGAAAACAGCGTGATTGTTTGCTAGGGCTTGCTATCATTAGTCTCTAGTATTCCCTCTATCCTTTTTCCCCTTCTCTATCATCTCATCAGTCATTCGCTAATTTAGATTTATTGTGTTTTACTCTTTTTCTCCAGATTAAAAACATTGAAGTGCAGGAACGAAACTGGTTAGTTTTCATCTTTTATATTTTTATTATTTTATTTTTTTTTAACTATCATATTTTTAAAAATATTCTGTCTATATTTCTGTGATTATATTATTGTAACTGTATTATATTATGTTTACTTACATTATTTATATTATTCGGACTGTTATCATCATCTTCATTGTAATATTCACAAACTTTAGGACGTTTTACGCTCCGGCCTTCTTCAGGTGATTGGAATTTCGATCGGAACCCTTTATTTCGTTCACCGGGGTAGATTGTTCTAGTTCCATGAGCCATATCTCGTCTGGATGTCTTGGTTGTTTGTCTTTAACTCAACTCCCTAATTTTGGTTCACTATTTCTGTGGCCTGGTATTGAACTCACAACTCTTTCGTTCTAGTCACTTGATCTAACCAACGTCAATATCCCCTGGGCCCCATATATATATATATATATATATATATATATATATATATATATATATATATATATATATATATATATATATATATATATATATATATATATATATATATATATATATATATATATATATATATATATCACTCGCAGCAGCATACATTTAAATAGTTCTACTGTTTTATTAGTTGCATTGCTAATTTACTATTGTAGGACACTACTTCAAGTGACTCTTGGACATTGTATAGTATGAATATTATTAAAAAATGAACTTAGAAATGGGGTATTCATATATGCTAAATCACGGCATCTTCACTTTTTAGCACCGTGTATAAGTTTCTACATTCACATAAACAATGTTCTATAACACAATTATTCCTTTACTTTTGTCCAAGTAGAAATTTTGCAAAGCTGCAATAAATTGATCTTGTTATTTTTTAAACGAATCAGAATTTAAAAAGTAACATTTCTGTCTAATTAAAAAGCTGCTCAGTAAACCCTCTTTTCGGATTAAAGCAATTAAGTGAATACCTAACATAACGTCACGGGAATGTATTTTACAATAATATGAAAATGTGAGTCATAAATCCGAAGTGACGTTGGAATAGGGTATTTCAAAAGATAAGCCACTGACAACAGGACAATTTAATTAGAAACAAAGAAAATATAGCCGAAATAATATGTAATGTCAATCAGGCTATATTGCAATGAATTTTCTAACTGATAAATTTACGTTGAAGGTCCGTTTTCGTACTGTTATGGTAATTTACTCACGCACGCATGGGCTCACCACCTACAAATAGGAGCAGGTACTGCCTTTTCGATCGTGAAGTTTCCAGCAGTCAGCTCTGACAATCGGACCGAACATTCTTGCTGTAACATTCTAGTTTTATATGTTTGTATTACTGTTTCTGTTAATATATTTCACTCAGTTCCTCTCTTTTGCTTTTATTTCTTGCCCTAACAAGGCCACAACACTCACGATCACCGAAGTTAAGCAACATCGAGTCTGGTCAGTAACTGAGATCCAATTCTATTTGGCTTCGTTATATTCATGTATGCGCAAAAAGCCTTGGTAAAATCATTAATCAAATTCTTCTCCTATAGATTTGGGTTAATTATTAAGAACAAAAGGTTTCTCACAATCAAGAAATATTTTTTAGCTTTAAATAACAGGAAAATGAATGATAAGACGTAGAAAAATGTTACATACTGTAACCATGAACACTAATGTTATGTCCCAATCCTTATAAATACGTTGGACGCTATTATAAGTGGGGGTAATATGCTGTCTAAGTAGTCCACAACCAGCAGTGGTTTACCTACTTCACGCCGCTCGCGAGTATTGTATTTTGCTGATGTTATAAGATTACCATTCCATTTCAAACCTCCGTTTTGGTTATTCCTCATTCAGTAACCTTTTCTAGGTTACAACATTGTTACTTATGGTTTATTCATATTGTGATAAAATTAGGAACACATCGTCAATCTACTCAGTTCAGCTATGTTTGATTAAATATTCCTTCGAAAAATCAGCAGACTCACACACTGAGTTTGTAAACTACCCAAAAGAAGGAAACGTCAATGAGAAAAACCTACAACTTCGGAACATTACTGCGAACGTCCAATTTCCTAAGGCCATATAAACACCTCGTATATTATAGTGATATATATATATATATATATATATATATATATATATATATATAGAGAGAGAGAGAGAGAGAGAGAGAGCGAGAGAGAGAGATAGAGAGAGAGAGAGAGTTATATACCATACCTATGAATACTAATGATTATGTCACATTCATGATAAATACGTTGGACACTATTGTAATTGTGGGTAATATGCTGTCTAAGTAGTACATCACAAACAGTATTATTACGTCATTCCGTAACCCTTCCTAGGTTACATCAGATAGATAGATAGATAGATAGAGAGATAGATACATAGATAGGCACTATTGTAAGTTGGGCTAATATGCTGTCTATGTAGTCCACACCTAGCAGTGGTTTACATACTTCACGACACTGGCGAGTATTGTATGTTGTTGATGTTATAACGATTACCATTTGATTTCCAACCTCCGTTTTGGTTATTCCTCACCTTTTAGCCTTTTTTTAGATTACAACAGAAAGAAAGGAAGAAAGAATAAAAAAATGAAAGGGAAAGAAATGTGAAATAAAATAAAGAAATTTAAAATAATGTAAGGAAAGATAGAAAGAAAGTGTTATATAGCGTACATCTGAACACTAATTGGTATGTCCTAATCGTCATAAATGCGTTGGATACTATTGTAAGTGGTGGTAATATGCTGTTTAAGAAGTACACCACTAGTAGAGGTTTACCTACTTCACGCCGCTGGTGAGTATTGTATTTTCTTGATGTTATAAAGATTACCATTTTATTTCCAATCTTCGTTTTGGCTATACATCATTCAGTAATCATTTCTAGGCTACAACAAAATCTAATCAAACAAATAAATTTGTAACCTGAGCTCTGGTTTCCCGGATGAATACTGTGGATACTATGAACAGAATATGTGTACAATGGATAAACTTTAAGGAAAATGGAAAGGAATATCATAGAAAGAAACAGTTGTCATTAATATGCCATATGAGGAAAAGAGCCTTTGAGAAAATGACACCCATATGAGATAGCAAGTGCCTGTGAGGCAATAGGAAAGAGAATAAACTACATGTGTATAAATGAATGGAGATATATATATATATATATATATATATATATATATATATATATATCAAGAGAAAAAAAGATAGGATATTGTGGAGAGCCCTGTCCCAACTTAATGCAAATAAAAATATAATCATATGTATTTCTTTTCTTTGACATGAAAATATATAACACTTGTATTTCTAACTTCAATCTACTCTTCAGCTATTAATTTCGTTCAAGATAGAGGATTCTTTCTGTGCTTCATATTTTAAATAGCATTGCTACCAACATTTTGACAGCTGGTTCGAACGACATGTCAGTTCTTCGTTTTACTGCAATTATTTTCCTAAAAATCAAAATCGGTTGTCAGTCTTTCAAGGATGACAATTGGCTGACATCTTGACAATCGGAGAGGAAAAGCCTGCTCTGAAAAAAAATTCGGACAGTCAACAACGCTCACCAAACGATGAAGACAGCATAGATAATAATAGATTATAATTTTAAACACATGGGGATCAAACAGCTTAAGGCAAATGTAGCTTTGTTCTTTGGCGACAGTCACTAAAATCATTGATGACCTTTACCAACTGTCCTTTCATAGAATATCGATTGAAAATCTTTCACCACACACAGGTCAAATAGATGGTCTCGAAACGGCAGTAAGTACATGAGTCAGGAAACATTTGACATATTTTATAAAGTGGTTTCTTTTTTCTCTATTCGTCTATCTTTAATTCTGCGTAGGTATATTGTTTTCTATTTCTTCTTGTAAATGTTTTGAATATTTTACCTATGTGAGAAGATGGCGGTATTTCAGAAAAGAACGACAAGAATGGGAAACCAATTTTTCGAAAGATGAATCGAATTTCTCTGTTCCTTTATTATTGATATTTCAGAATCTGTGCAGAGCTTAGAACATATATACTAGTTTACTTATACTTAGAACATATATACTAGTTTACTTATACTGCCCAAATAGTTCTGAGACTCTCTCAGTCTCTCCTGCGCGCTCCCCTCTCAACTGTATATATATATATATATATATATATATATATATATATATATATATATATATATATATATATATATGTATATATATATATATGTATATATATATATGTATATATATATATATATGTATATATATATATATATATATATATATATATATATATATATATATATATATATATATATAATTTTAAATAAATATTCAATTCATTGCTTAAACCAGAGGCAAGTACCTCAAAACAGATTTTACCATATTTTCATTACAATGAGCTACAGATAAAGCCAGTCACGCCACTTTGATATTTTTTTTTTAATTTGTTGAAAAGCATAAGCGTCAACACGTGGAAATATAAACAGTTACAAATGTGACGAGATTTTTTTCCCAGTGCCCAGACTACGTGAGTTTAGACTCTAATTTAGGTCCCCCGACCTTGTATTGTTGTATTAATTAATTCTATTGCCACTGCAACTCGGTTTCTTTTCTTGCACTTCTCGAATGTGGAACTCCTTTCGTTTCCTTGTTTCCCTGATGACTACATTGTTCAAGAATTTAAATGCAAGGTCAATCGTCCTCTTCTATCTTGAATCCAGTTCAGGTTTTATCCTTTTCATTTACTCAGTCTTTTCTTTCACCTTCACTATCTGTAAAACTGAAAAAAAAGAAAGTTAGTCTAGGATTTTATTTAAATATTCAACATTTCGTGGGCTGGAACACGATTTCGATAATTTTACTGTTACACCATATATATATATATATATATATATATATATATATATATAAATATAAAAGTGAACATAGAAGTCAACACTTAGAGGCGACAGTCTGTTTCATGCTATATGCAATCGTCAAGCCACGTGTGCTGTTATTTTTCTCGGCTATTTATATATATACGGGTTAGTGGTGCATTGTGGGTATTCTATTATGGCGGTTATTTCACCGGAAGTCGTTTGTTTATCTATTTAGGTCAAATTATATTGCTTGTTTTTATTTTTGTTTCTTATTTTATTTATTTATTTATTTATTAACGTAGTAAACAGTTTTTAATTGATTATCTTTATTTGGGATTGGTTTGTTTATTTATTTACTTGGAAGAATTTAAGTTAATTTATTTTACTTGTATATTTTCTCTTTTCGGTTTTCGATTTTTAAGTAACATAGTATTTTTTTATGTTTTATTTCTATTTTTTTTTTTTTTTTTTTTTCCCTTATTAGTATATTTATTTGTTTTTATTTTATTTTTTCCGTTTTTTAATTTTTTAGGTTACGTAGTAAAAATTTATTTTCATGTCTGCATTTTGAGATGAGTTCGGATCTTTTGTTTAATAATTTATTTTGGTCGGGAAAAGTAATGATAGCTATTTTTTCTTCCGAGCAAAGTTTGCAAGTTTTTGATTGGTTATTGTAGGCTGATGATTTTTTCCTTATCTTCCAAGATATTTTTGGTGTGATGTTCGTTTTGTTTTTAATTTCCCAGATATACTTAGAAAGCATTGTACTGTTTGCATATTTACTATTTGTGAAAGATGTTTTGTGTGTATAATTTCTTTGTTTCCAGGGTCCTTCAGTTACTCCTATGTATACTTTTTCTTCATTATCTGGTGATTTTATCGTGGCTTGGTATATTACGTTGTTTTGTAAACAATTTCCGTTTAAGGGACATTCGTTCTTTATTCTGCAGTTGCACGTGGGTTTAATTTGTTCGTGTGGTTTGTTGATAATTTTCCTATTGTGCTTTTTTATTATTTGTGCCATGCTCTCGGTGCAGCTGTAGCTGATTTTTACAGTGTTTTTGTTGAATATCTTGTGTAAGGTGCTTGATTCTGGGAAGTGTTTGTGTAAGAGTTTGAAGAATATTTTCCCTACGTTTGTTTTTACGTTCTTGCTGTACGGTGGGTTGAACCATATGATATTTCTTCTTCTGTTGGCCTTTTTTGTATTCTGTGGTGAGTATGTGAGTGTTTCTGGGAATCCGCTATCTTTTAGGGCTGTTTCATAGTCTTTCTTAGCTTTGTTAAATAGGGATTCATTGGAGGAATTGTCAGAGAGCCTGCGGTTAATCGATTTTGGTATCTGTTTGATTATAGAAGGTGGATGGTTGGAAGATGTGTGTATGTAGAGTGGTTTGTCATTAGGTTTTCTATATGGTTTATGTGTGCCTTCTCTTAGGTTGAAGGTAACATCTAGAAAATCTACTTCGTTTAGGTTAGTTTTTATATCTATGTCGAATCCGTTATTTTTAAAAATCTTTATTATTGCTTTTCTAGTTTTGTCTGTGTTTTGTTTGTTACAGTTTCTTAAGATTATGAGACCATCGTCCCTGTAGAGTCCTGTGTCATTTCTATCTATTATTTTGCTCAGTTCGTTTAGTAAGTAAATGCCTATGATTTCGCATGCTTCTGCACCGTCAAAGCTTCCCATTGTAGTGTCAAATATCCCATCTCTCTTTATCCATGCTTCTTCATTGTGGAATAATAGTGATTTACGGGAGTGCTTAATGATGTTGATTTCGCTTGGTTGTATTATTACTTGTTCCTGAGCTAAGTTGATGGCCTTATCTAGCATACGTTCTGTTATGGATGGGTAAAATTCTTTTATGTCTAATTGTAAGAATTGGCAGTTTTGTTTGTTATTTATGCTGTGGAACCAGTCAATAGTTGTTTTCGTATTTTTCCACTGGTTTACTCCTAATTTCTTCCTAAGTTCAGAATTAATTCTTTCTAGTATTGTTTTACTTATTTTACCTAGTTCACTTTTGGCTGGGTTTATGAGTCTACATGCAGGATTGGTTTTGAAATTTTCTTTATGGTCTTTTAGTGTGATAAAGGCTCCTGCCTTGCTAATACAACTTATTCGGTCATCCAGGTCTAATTTTTGGGCGATTGTTTTAGCTTCCTTATTGATATCGTGTTCTGTTGTTTGGGGTGCCTTTTTGTATGTTTTGGTTATGTTGTTCTTCAGTAATTTATTGTGTGTAGGAGGACTTAGTTTGTATAAATTTCTTGTTTTGTCAGCAGCGATAAATACACTTGCTGAATTGTTTATTTTAGTTATATCTGCTTTTAGTTTTTTTTGGAATGCATCTTGTTTTTTGTGGAATTTTATGTTTCTAACTAGGTCAGTTAAGTCTTTCTCGAAATTGTCTAATTCTTTTTGTTGTGGGGGACATTTTTTTGTTTTGAAGCCGTATTTTTCCTTAAGTGTGTTGTTATTGTAAAGGTCCCGGTTTAAAAAGTGGACTTTCCATCTCATTCTTTTTAGGAAACTTTCTATTTTTTCAATTAATTTTAGTTTATATATAGGGGGGGATGGGATGGGTATGTTTTTTAGGGAGTAGTCGAGGTTAAATTTTTCCATGTCCATACTGGGTTATAAATGTAGCGAAAGTGCTCTACTGTTTACCAGGAGCTGAATATAAAGAAATATATATATATATATATTTCTTTATATTTCTTTATATTTCTTTATATATATATATATATATATATATATATATATATATATATATACATGATGTTCACTTAGGCTTGATGCAGATGTTTGATATCAATAACAACATCCGTAAAGAAGAAAGCAGTGTATAAGCTACTTAATTAGCATGTGTAAATGGTTAGTCGAACAGCGATTAGGGAAGATAATGAAAAGACACAATTTACAAAAACGTACAAAGATCAGTAAATTGTAGAAAGCCGTGATCAAACACGTCCTGAGTGGACACGGCACATGTAAGAAGAAGAAGAAGAAGAAGAAGAAGAAGAAGAAGAAGAAGAAGAAGAAGAAGGTAAGCATAACCGCATCCACACATGCCAGGAAGTTATATAGGACCCATAAGCACGAAAGGGGGGTTTGGTTACTTTAACAGAAATAGAACATGGATGTTGTGGGATAAAGAGAAAAGAAGCATTGCTTATATCTCTAAAGGATAGACGGTTTTGGATAGTCATCACCTTCCAAGTCTAAAGGAAGAAGAAGAAGAAATCTGTATGTTTGAAATTACCATATTATTTCCATTATTGCTGACGTCGTCTCTTGACTAAGATAAATCGAGTCGGCCGAAGACTTAGTCTCAATAAATTGCAAAATCAGTTGCGTGTCAGCTGCCGATCAATGAGCGTCGGCTAACACCCGTGAAGATTCCGGTAACCGATGGGTGCCATGTTGGAATGAATGAAGTGGTCGTTAATCGCATCTGAATCCGTCGCACAGCCCCAGTCGCGCAAGTCAATCATTCGGGCCCAAATAAGTTTCCCTAACAAAAATAAATAATTAAATTTCACAGCCACACGAGGAACAGTGTAGGTTTTGAAATTTTCTAACAGAAAAAATTAACGAAGAGCTTCAAAGGACAGGAAGCTGTGGAGAACCATGATCACCCAGGAAGGTGACTGGTCATATGGGCGCCAAAATTACACTACATTTACTTGTGTCATTACAAATGCAGCATCAGGTTTAAAGGGAAATGTAAGAGAAAATACGTTGTACTGCTGTTTCTATTTCTTCTAACTTTAATTCCCAAGGAAATCTTTTAGCAACCCGGTATCATGTTGTTATAAAAATGCTATCGTGTATATGTTTCCTGCTGTAACAATCAGGTTTTAACATTCACAAGGTATTGTCTTCTTTTCAGAGTCGATTTTTCTTCTTTTATCTTTTATCTTGTGAGATTGTTCAGGATTTTTCACTTACGGCTACGGAATAAAAAAAAGTATTGAAATGCACATCAGCTCCCGCGGTGAATATATTTTATTTCCATCAAATCACGAGCTTGGAAAAAAAAAAAAAAAAAGCTCCCAAAAACATGAAAGAAAAACAATGTCACGTTATACGCTTTTGTTTTTCATATCGACCAGTCAAGACTGATCGGAAAAAATGAACGTGATGTATATCGACGCAAATGCTTTGTTCATCAAAGCAGCTCGATGAAGTCATCAATACCGCTAAAAAACGTAAAGAGAATACTCACAATAACGCCTTCGATAATGTTTCAAAATAAATTCAGTTTCCTTTAAGAATCGAATAGACTATCTAAATATCTTCTCATGGGATCTTGCTTTTCATCTCACTGTATACACACGCATTTATCTATTCTTTCTTATTGCCATAAAACAAGATATTTTAGAAAGTGCACGTGTTTGAGTA
>OZ010595.1:79925751-79955751 GCA_963932145.1 Acanthosepion lycidas | reverse complement strand
ACATCCGACATCAAGGTTTCTGATTAGGAGTTTTTGCGGACCGTGGAACCGCCACCTAACTGCTGTTGTTCCCTGCTCGTCTTTGACCTGAGGTGGTAGCACCAGTTAGGGTCCCAGCTATGGGCAAATAGTTATCCTCCAAACTGAGGTCAAATCACTAAGAAAGTGTAAAAAATATGTTTTTTTATAATAAAAATACCACCAGTACATTTTTTTTTAATTATTGTTTTTGTTACCAGCAAATAATTTTTTTTCAATTATTAGCAGCAATATATTTTTAAAAAAATTACGTGCAATACATTTTTTTAAAAGAAATTATTACCAGCAATACATTATTAAAAAAAATAATTACAAGCAATATATTTTTGAAAAAACAATTACTAGCAATATGAATTTGAAAAAAATATTAACACCAATACATCTTTGAAAAAAAATATTTCCAGCAATACATTTTTAACAAAAAAATATTACCACCAATACATTTGACTGTTGACAAAAACCCTCTTTACGTCAATAAAGCCTGGTCTACAAACTGATTTCTTACAAAGAATACATATTCTATTCATACGAAGCTATACTAAAAATATTGCCGGCATTAAATAACCCATTGAGGTTGATATGCCGTAAAACAAATTAAACCAAACCTAAGAATTTCATAACCTTTATAGTTTTTAATAAAGTTTGTATTACTGTTATCTCTCCTAATCCCTTTTCTGTCAACCATTTTCACAAGCTCGATATATTATGCGCTGTTTTCCTCTTGCCTTCAATAAGCCCTATGTGTGTAAAAATTTCCAAGTCTTACTTCCTCATGATGTGACCTAGAAATTGTTTGTGATGTTAAGTGTAAGCGTTTTGTTTACATTTTCTCTAAAACTTCGTCATTGCTCACACAATCAGTCCATGTTATTCTCGGCATAGTTTTGTAGAACCACATTTCAATTGCCTCAAGTATATACTACTTGTTGAAAAGATTGTCAAACAATCACTCCCATGTTGGATAATAATAAGTAATAGTTTCGTTTTCTTTTTGCTGTTTCTAACGAAATCTTCCTGTTTCATAACACTCTGCTTATCTTTGGAAGGCATCTTTCGTTTTCCCAATGTGCGTTGGAATTTAGAAGTTGTACATTTCGTCCTCTGTTAAAATACCTTACCAGATATTTAGAATGTTTTATTTGCTTGATTTTGGTTTCTCTAATGTGTATTTTGCATGTTAATCATTCTTCTTTTGCTGACAGCCATATATTATGCTCACGTACAAGTGATGCTTAGTCCTTTCTTCTCGCCTTCCTTCATTACCTTCCGCATGCGTTCTTCTAGTTGCCTCATTATGTCGGACACCAAAGGTGTGTTATTTGCATATCCTACATTGTTAAGATTACGATCGCCAACAACAAATACGAGTAGAAATTATAATTCTCTCAAAATCAAGTCACTGTATAAGTTGATTAAGTCCGGTGAATGGCCACGTCTTTGATTTAAACCACTTTCGATTTTTTTTTCTTTTGTATATTTACTAAATTCATTTTCTATCCGTTCTAGCTTTTGTTGAAAGTTTTTTGGTTGAACTCTAGTGTGACTTGCAAAGAGTCTCTTTCCATAGCTTCTGTCAGAAAGCGGTCATGTTAATTTTTTCATAATTGCGAAATCCCTATTGCAGATGCTTGCTCAGGCGCTTCTCTGTTTATATATATATATATATATATATATATATATATATATATATATATTATACTGAAACTATAGTTACTTGCAGTTTCTGGGAAAGGGCGTATTATCTAGCGTGATCAAAAATTTGAACTAGGCCAGCTTGATCAAACCCTCGACCACGATGACTTGTCATGTCGTTCTACCCAATTTTTATTCACATACCCCATATGATTTTCAAGCACTTTGTCTCCTGCGAACGTTCTAACCACTCGGCCAGGTGACTTTCCTCTCTCTCTCTCTCTCTCTCTCTCTCTCCATATATATATATATATATATATATATATATATATATATATATATATAGTACGAGTGGCCTCCCAATTCCATAAAAAACCGATATACGCAGACATATATAAATATAAAATATAAAAGTTAATCAGTTCGTCTGACGATCACAAATAGCGTGAAACCCAGAATCACTAGACATGTTAGCTCTATCACTGATGTTGAGTGCTTCCCCATAAATACCGCACATAAAAATTGCATATATATATATATATATATATATATATATATATATATATACAAGCATTTCACACACACACACAGACACACACACACACACACACACACACACACACACACACACATATATATATATATATATATATATATATATATATATGAAGAAATATAGTCTTAAGACGTGCTATATTTATCGGATAAATTGCTCAATATCAGCGATAGAATGTGTGTAAATATAAAAGTAAACATAGAAGTCAACACTTAGAGGCGACTGTCTGTTTCATGCTAGATGCAATCGTCAGGCCACATGAAACTGTCTGCCGCCTCTATGTTTTGACTTCTATGTTCATATATATATATATATATATATATATATATATATATATATAGAGAGAGAGAGAGAGAGAGAGAGAGAGAGAGAGATCATATTTCTCGAAAGCTTTGACCGACAGAAAACCTAACGCTAACCCCTTGTATCTAAACCACCTTCCATCCATAATTAAACATATACCCTCATCAATAGAGAAAAGAATCAGCATTAACTCCGCTAATAAAGAAATATTCCAACACAGTAATTTTTATAACGCTCCTCTAAAAAAATAGCGGGTACAAAAATGCTAACATCAATTATAGAAAACCAGAAAAAAAAAAAACAGGGGGAAAAATAATTTGGTATACCCCTCCGTTCAACCAAATGCTTAGTATTAAGCAAAGACATAAATTCCTAGCCTTAATTGAAAACCACTTTCCTACAAGTAGCAGACTTAGTAAAATCTTTAATAAAACACCCTAAAAATAGCTTCAGTTGTCTTGAAAAGCTAGAAAGTATAATAAAAAAACACAATATTAAAATCCTGGAAAAAAAACCCATACCATAATAGTATTAATAAAAACCCTAAATTTAAATTAGACAAAAATAATGAGAAATTATGTAATTGTAGAAACCTTGGACCGCCCATTGGAAAATATATGCCGCGTAAAATCTGTGGTATACCAATGTACTCTCTCATCCATCGAGAGTCCTAACACGAATATGATATACATTGGGTCTACGAAGAATGAGCCACCCTAAAAATAGCTAAAGTGAATGAAGCAGGTGGAGACAACATAAAAGCTCCTTCAACAATATTAATAATAGAAATCAGACATCTCTATCTAAATATGTTTTTGCATTGAAAGGAAATGAATAAAACACCAAGAGTAAAATGGAAAATTATAAACAAAATTAGAACTTGTAAAACTTGGGATGATCCTTTATGCCTACATGAAAAACTACACATCATAAAGTTTCTAAATAATTAAAATTTATTAAACAATAGACATGAGTTAACGGTTTTTTGCCGACATCATCAAATTTTCGCATTAAATAATTAGCATAAAAAACAAACAAACAATTAAATAATAAATACAAATTTTAAACTCCATAGTCTGAATAAAAGGTTTAAAGAACCTAACCAATCATATAAAAAATAGATACGGTCTTATTGCCAACACCATCATATTTTCGCATTAAATAATTAGCATAATAATAAATACAAATTTTAAACTCAATAGTTTAAATAAAAAGTTTTAAAAGGTCAGCCCAATCATTATATATATATATATATAAACATTTATGAAGTCGCCCAAAACAAATGTTAGCTAAATATGTCAGTTATATATACACAAAACCCTTTCAGTAAAGAAAATAAAATAAATAAATTTCCATAGACATTTAACGGTGAACCAGACTAGACGATGTCATCTTCCGCTTTAAATTTTGACACCCCAACTCTACCTTGACTTGACCACTTAGAATGTAACTGAGATATTGAAACTATTTATTAACCCTTACGCCCCATTTTTTAAATAATTGCTCTGGCCGTTACCATAGTAATTTTAATTTTAATAATGGATATGCTTATAAAAACGCGTAAATTTCAAGAATTTCGAGAAATTTTTATTGAAAATATTCGTACTCTGACAGGAATCGAACCTGTATCCTATACTGAACCCTATTTTTAGTGGAGTAGAGGCTCGGTATAGAACAATATATTTATTTTATCTACAGCACTTAATATTTCAGAAAACTTATTAAAAAGAAATGATACGTCCAGTAGGATTCGAACTTACGTCACCTTAGGTTAAATGCAGTATTTGGCTTTGCAACATCAGAGAGATTCTTTATAACCTATTTGGTTTAAACCATATCAGATCTAACAATGGTTTCTTCTGCCAAGGGGGATGTATGTTCGAATCCTGGAGTACTGCTTATATTTTGTTTTAATAAGATTTCTCGAATTTCGAAGCTGTTAGACGAAAAGATATCAACATACTATTTAATAAATATCATATAATTTTTCCGTAATTCCCCATGTATAATACGTACATTTTTCAAAAAAAAATAATTAGCAAAATAATCGTTGCGTATTATGCACAGCTACAAAAATATCTTTAAAAATTGCCGTTTCATAGTTCCAGCTGTTTCATGTTGCGAAATAACTACTTACAACAAATATACGATAATTTGACACTAACTTTTGGTTATTGCGACCCCATAAGGATGCCAAATATAATCATATGTACCTAACAATATTACCAATGTAAAAAAAAAAAAAGAATTATCATAAAACTAAATTAGAATAATATTATTCTATATTTAAAATCATTTTTAATAAGAGTAGGAAACGCTGGCCGTAATAAATTTGGAGAGGTATAATTTATAAGGTTCAATCACTAAAAAAGGGTTGCGTATTATGCGTGAGCAGAAGCATTTTCTCACACTTTCAGCACAAATTTAGGGGTATGTATTATGAATAAAAACGTATTAAACGTGGAGAATTACGGTAATAAATAAGCAGGGTGTCTTATCAAATATGGGTATCCACTAAAAATATCGTTTAAGCGATAAAATATATGTGTAAGAAAATAAATTTCAGTACTCGAGATGAGCCTGAAAAGAATGAGATAAATAGAGCGAGATACAAACAAAGACATAGATCTAATCATATATATTCAGACAAAGTTAAGGAGATATAAATAAATTGAGATTTATAGCGTGTTACGAATAGACTTCGAAGGATAGACCGATCAAAGACTATTATGGAGGGTTTTAGTTTAATTGTATTCTAAGCCAAGAGTCTCTTTTTATCTGAATTTCTATGCGTGCATCTGATTGACTGACCACTATCGAAATGGTCCTGGAACTGATTAACAATCTGAGATTCACTGCGACTATCGATCTGACTCGGCTGTAAAAACCAATTACGGAAATCGATAATGAACATCTTCAAACAGAGAAAATATATTTCACTGATGGAATGTCTAGACAGAAATAGATTTGAATTTTCAGTCACAACAAGAACATACCATGCCATAAAATATGACCAAGTGGAAGTGATTTCAAATGAGAGAAGCGTTATAAATATGCGAGATGTCATGATATGCACTGGGGTATGAATAAAGTTTTACATAGTATCCCGGAATAGGTTCAGTAGTGGTTGCAGCCGAGATAAAATTGAATTGTATGCGCTGTTCAATAAATCAACAAAGAAATACAAGGTTTTAATCCATAACAAATTACTTTATTTGGTTAAAAAACGTTATATGTTTGTGGTGTTGAGTTCTGTCGGTCCTGAGTTGTCCCGCATATCTGTCGCCGATATTGAGTGGACGGTGTTGTGTCGGTGGTGATGAGTTGTCCTACACCGTGGATCAAGTTTTAAAACACTCTAGAAAATGTCAAATCACTGTAGAAAAAACAAGAGGTTTTCATTATTATGGGGGAAGTTGGTACCGAACGAAGTAGACAAAAACGTGGATCGAATAAAGTTCATAAACTGAAAATGTTAATGGGATGTAGCCAGATGACGTTTATTTTTCAACATAGTTTCCTTTGTGTTCCACACAATTCTTCCAGCGGTGTTATATTGCTTAAATCCTATTAGTGAAGAAACTTCATGCTGTAATTAAAAACAATCAACAACAGATATGACGTCATACTTTCTCCCAGGTAATTTTTCATTCAGGTTGGGAAATAGGTGATAGCCATATGGATCCAAATGAGAAGAAAAGAAGGGTGATCAAACAGGTCAAATTCACAGTGGCGAACAGCAGCCATTAAAACCAAATTCTGAAGCATTTTCCTGGTGAAAGAAGACCCTGTTCGTCATTTTTCACTGGGTATTTGGTCGTGATATACTTCTGTAACCGCCTCAGGAATTTTGGTAATGTGACGTCCATTGATGGTGTGGCCCTTTTGATCATAATTTAGCATCACTCCATTATTGCCAGCCTATGAATTTTTTAGCCCGCCTCGCATTTTGTAAGGTCGAAATAGTCTGTGGATCAAACCCCGTTCATTGGTGTCGAGTTAATGAACAAGAAATAAACACTATTTGATTTGAAGATCCGGATTGCAAACTTGGGAAACCTCGTCAGCATATATTATAAAAACTAATGACTACTTAAGCATGAATTAATATTCTAGTGCCTCGTTTCGTATGTTAAATAATTGAACCAGGGTGCAGGACAACTCAACACCACCGACACAACACCGCGACTCAAGATCTTCGACTGATCGCCGGGAAAACTCAGGACTGAGACAACTCAACACCACAAACACATAACGTTTTATCACCGAATAAATGTAATTTATTAATGATTAAAACTTTAATTATTGATTTTTTTCAAATAAGGCAATTAAAAAGGCATTATATAAAATATGAACTATTTTTTTGTTTTTAATTATTTTTAATGAAGTAAATCGTAAATAGATTTATTTTGCAATAAAGTAAATTGACATATAAAAATAATTAATAAAACACTTTTTAAAATTATTTTATCAAAACATTAAATCGTTAAATGCAAAACAAAATGAAGTAGTTTTTTTTTTTAATTATTTTAATAAAGTAAATCATCATTTAATTAATTTTATAATAAGGTAACTCAACATTCTAAAATATTGAATTATATTATGAGGATTCCTTATCACAACGATCTGATTATATGGATATTTTTACTCATAAAACAAGTAGGCTTAGAAGATGAGATTAGAAGTATATTAGCATTTATTCTATAGCATTTTTATTTTAGCGAAATGATGATCCCAAAACCACATTCGAAAAACTCTGTACCGAAATATACCTATGAACTTAGTCAAAAAATCAATTCAAATTCTTAGACGCTCTTGTAGAATTTAGTAATAACATATTGACCAGTTGATTATACAAAAATCCCACTATCAGAAACACTTGCCACCTTAATGTTGAGAGTGAATGCCCATTTAGATATAAAATAGTACTTATAAAAAAATTGCTTAAAGAGAGCACATGAGAATTCATCCTATCAACCCCTTTTCCTTAAATAACTGAATATTTTTTATACTTTCTTAGTGTTTTGTTTTTTATCTGAGGGTTCTCTATTTGCCCATAGTCAGGACCCTAACAGCTGCTACCACGCCGGATCAGCGTAGATATGGGAACGACAGCATTTAAGAGGTGGTTCAACGCTACTCAAAACTGCCAATCTCCCAATCAGCGGCTTGGTAAGAATTTTTCAAAAATGTATTGCTAATAATAATTTTAAATGCATGTAGTGCTAGACATTTTTATTTTTAAATATACTGCTGGCATTTTTATTATAAAAAGCTTTGTTTAGACATTCATTGTGTTTTGGCATCAGGTTGGCGAGTAACTATTTGTCCACAGCTGGGACCTTAACAGGAGCTACCACTCCAGATCAGGGAGGACCTGGGGACAACAATTAAGAGGTGGATTCATGCTCCTCAATTAAGTGGTGGTTTCCACACTCCTCAAATTAAGAGTTGGTTCCAAGCTTCTGATCAGTAGCCTTGCTGCCGGATGTAGTTTATCATTATACCCTGGGTTAAATTATTGAAAGAGAATAGGGAAAAAAACAGAAACCAAAACGATAGAATATTTATAAAGTAACCAAAATTTAATAAAAAAACGTCCAAATTTATATCTGTAGACAGAGAGTTTACGTTTTCCTTTAAATATCGGCTTATGTAACCTAATATTAAATTACTGAGCATAATTAATATATTTCCAAAGATAAACTGGAAATAAATTATACTATTGTATCAGGATTTTAATTCCTGTTTTTTTCATCTTTATTTAAAGTGAGTAATGAAAAGTTTTGCACTAACATCCGAAGGCATATTGGGACAGCGAAAGGTTCTCTCTAAAAGCAAAGTATTCGGAAATAGGAACTTTAGTTAGAAACATATGAAGGAGTACTGAAAGGTATACTCAATATCAGTTCTCCTATATGACAAGTGAATGTTGGGCAATCTGCTTAAAGATTAAGAAGAGACTCGTATCAATAGAAATATAGTTTTTAAAATGGATGCTGAGAATACCATTTACCGAACATGTCAGCAACGACGAAATATTCGAGAAAATGGAAACAAAAAGAACACTCATATTTACCATCAGGAAGGGACAGCTGAAAAGACTAGGGTAAGTAATAAAGAAAGATGGCTTGGAAATTTTTATACTCACGGGACAGATATAAGACAAGCGAGAAGAAATAATAAGAAAACTACGTAGCTAGGTTGAATAAATGGATAATGGAAAAGGGTTTTGGAGCGATAACAAATATACCAAATTTATTAAGAGCTACAAAGCACAGGTAATTGGGTAGAACAATGATTGCCAACGTCCTGAATGGACCGGCTCATATAAAAAGATCCTTTCTTTTTGGAAGTTTGGAAGTAAAAGTTGTTGAAAATCTTTCTTTAACGAAGAAACAAAAAACGATGTCAATATTTACTTGACGGAATCTTTCTCAAAAGTACAAGGATAAAATTATAGAATCTATAAAAAAAAAAAAACAGCAGAAAAGGCCGGGGTAAAAAAAAACAAAAAAAACACCTTCTCTTTTTCTTTTTTTTTTTGTTGTCGTTCTGAAAAATTCTGACAGGTCATTTATTTGGTTAAAGTTTTGTGACATCTCTGAAAATAAAGAAAGCACCTCGCGCTAGAAACAATCACCTGTTTTTTGTTTTTTTTCATTCTTTCCTTCCGAGATTTTTCTTCTACTTTTCTTACTTGTTTTTTTTTACAGCTGACATTTTGATCTTTAAAAATAATATATACTTTTCTTCTTTTGGACGTACGGTGGCGTAATGATTAGCAGCACACATTGTAGAATCAGAGAACCGAGTTCGAATTCCAATCAACTTCATTACATTCACTTAAGTTTCCTTTGAGAAAAATATGAATCCATCTCGTCTCCCACAAGTATTGGGTAAAATAGCATGGCAGACTAGATCCTATCGGCTTCGGTAACGTGAAGTCAAGGGGATAGAAACAATTCCAACTGATTCACACGATCCGAAAAGTGTGTATACAAGCGCCTGGTGACCACTTTTAAATCAACATTCCCACTTAAATTCTTACTATGGATGTGTATGTCCGAATGAATACGACCTCTGCTACGCTTGGTCAAATTTCCTTCGGATGCGACGGGTTCGTTTGATGAAGGCAGCTCAAGCGACTGGGTGAATGCTGAACACGTATGTATATTCTTTTCTTTAGCATAGCTATTGGTAATCTTTGCCGAGAATAGGTAACTCTCTCACAAAGGATCTCACCAGCTATTTGAGATCAAAATCTAACTACAACATTAAAATTTGGGAAATCCGCCCGAGCCATTTTCATATCTCCGTTAATCGCCATTGAAGCATGCTTTCCATAATTCTGAAAGAAGGGTGTTTCTTTTGGCTCAAGCGAATAAAAACATGACTGTTTGAACAACAGAAATTATACAAAGAAAAGAACTCGAAATTTAAAGTCATAAAGAGTAATGGGAAAATTAATCGTTTCCATTCAAGAGAAATTTGTCAGTTAAACCCCGAACAATTAGTGTTAGTCTAGGTTGGAATTTTTAAAATATTTCTTTTAAAACATTCTTTTCAGGGAATTAAATTTCTGTGGCGAAATAATGCACCTTTCAAAATTTTTCAGAAAAGCAAAAAATAAAAATTAAGAGAAGCTTGTGTTTTTTTACACACGCAAGAGGTCCGGAGACCCGTGCGAGTTTTTCCCGTTAGAAGGACAACAGCTTACGATATCCAGATACGGTTTCTGTTGCAACTTGTCCTGTTTCAGATCTTTGTCAACTGTCTCATGACAATAAAACGTAGTCAATCCTAGCCAGGCAATTCGACATCAGTCAATATCTCACCGACGTGATGTAACTTCCCTCTGTCAAATATTTCCATGGCAACTACACTGATGAGCTTCTTTTTTTTTCATTGGTACCCCTACTACAGGATTTTAAGGGTACGACTAGATTAGAAACTAGGTTTCACCCAGAAACTAGGTTTCACCCTTTTACAGTTGAACTAGCTAGACTATGCCCTAGGATTGAGACAATACGTAGTTGCTTTAATAAAATATGTTATTACTCAAATTCTCCACACAAGGCGGGATGTCGAACAAAGTTGATATTTTTAGATGAAGCATTCCGAGCCGTAGACTCGGGCAAAAATCTATCTAGCTCCGTAGATGAGACCGTGCCCATAGCCTCGTCTGGGTTCCTACCTGCTCGAAGGCAGAGAGTTCGAGTAGCTGAGTATTGTCATACCCAATAAACCGGGATGTCGCACAAGGAAGGTTTAAAGTGGGTTTCCGAGCCCGTAGAATCGGGCAAAAATTTCCGACACACCCCGTAATAACGGGGTCAATTATCTGTCGAACTCCCCAGACGAGACTTTGCCCTTCGGCATATTTTCTTTGGCTTTCTCTCTGCCCGGAGAGGTTGACTAGCAGTGCTCGCAAACCCAGACGTTTGACAAGTCCTCCCCCACAAGTCGGGATATGGCACAAGGCCGGTTTTTTAACGTGTGCGATCTGATTCTTACAGAGAGAAAAGTCCTTGAATCGTGCAGGCGTCCGTCGATTTCTGAGAGACCGTGACGGATTCCCAGGAGCAAGATGAAATTATTTCTCTTTTTCGCTAGAACTGAATTTAATGCTGCTGCCTTCTACGAATGTACAACAATAGTTATATGAAAAGGGTGACGCTGAGATTGTACGAACCACCGATGATGCTGGAGGAATAAGTTTTTCCACTTCTCCCCGAATTCTTTCCACTCCGAACCCCTAATTACTTCCGATGCCGAATTAAGAGACTCAAGTTCTTTTCTTATCTATAATTAGTTCGCTAAGTTAACCGACTAATGAGACTTTTGCAGTCCAAACCACGCTAGCGATCCATTGAGCGTTTTAATATTTCTAAGATATCAAATATCCCGACAGGTTTAATTTTTCTTACTTGAAATTGAGCACACAGGACAATCTGCTTAATAAACAAAAAAAAAATAGAGAGATGCTGGTATTTTTTAACACACGCAAGAGGTCCGGAGACCCGTGCGAAAATGATCAGACTTTTTACGATTTTAAAACCATTATTTCAGGGTTTTTTATTTTTTTATTTCAGTGTATATATATATATATATATATATATATATATATATATATATATATATATATATATATATAATGGTCTTCCCGTCGTTTCCGACGTATGAGGATCTGACAGCTTAACTGATTCAGTTATGAAATTTTATGCGCTAATCTTAAGTGGTACTTAAGACCCGCTTGTGATTTACAAAGGAAGCCACATATGGAGCAAGAGTGAGGATTGTGAGATGCGTTCACTGTTAGATTGGCTGACCTTTCAGATCTTGCTCTCGATTCAGAAGATGATTCAAACAAGCGGATTGAAAACTGCTGAGTCCACTAAAAGACGCTGATCTCCATTCTACCCACTCCAAGGCTAAGCGCTCAAGGGTGTTATGTGGTATGTTAACAGCTGACATATATATATATATATATATATATATATATATATATATATATATATATATATAGATAGATAGATAGATAGATAGATAGATAGATAGATAGATATGAGTAAAGCTATATAGATATGAGGAGACCTAAATAAATACGAGATAAATAAATATGTGTAGAGATAGATACATACATAGATCTCGATATATATATATATATATATAAGTTGAATATGAGTAGAGTTACATAGATAACAAATTAGAAAAGAATTAAATGTATATATAGTTAAATGGGGCAATTTCTAAAGAAGTAACGGATTTTATTTAAAATCCGACTGATTATATAACTGTAATCCTTATTTTTATTGTATAGACGTATTTGAGTAGCAGTTCCCTTTATTTATTAGACACTATATTTATTTTGGTCTACCGTTCTGAATATTCGAGAACTCTTATTCAATAGGAATATATAATCTTTGGCAGGAGTCGAACATGCGTCCATCAAGGCCGAGGGAACCATGGTTACATCCGACGTGCTTTAACCGACTCAGCCTCAAATAACTTTTGCCGAACAAGCAATATGTGTATGCATTAAAAAGAAAAGTTTATTTCAGACGTAATCTTGCTCTTGTAAATGCAGAGGATAGCGCGAAGTGTCGGGTATTTACTAGAGGGGTACAGAGAACCGAATATGTCTCTGTATCTTTAGCGATGGATCGTATGTACGTGTACCACTTGAGGTTTGGGGTGAGTTTAAGAATCTCGACACTCAATAAAATGAGTCTGTCCAAGGTGACATTCATTAGTCGTGTCAGATGGCAGTTTGGGCTCCGATCGTCGATGACGGAATGAAACTAGTTTGGTTTTCGAGGCATTAAATGCCACCAGCCTGTTCCATCCCCACTTCAGCCACTGAGATGTTAGAAGTAGATTGGCTAAGAGATCAACTTCCAGTCACTGGTCATATAGAATTTTGGAAGTAAAGCCATAAACCATGGTATGTCCGGCATAGATATTCACAAATGATCTTAGAATAATATCATGCTGATCAGAAGATGGTTAGTCAAAGAAGTTAACCTTGGGAGAAGATTGCGTTGATTGCTACGACCCAGGATAACTGACCGTTAACAACTACCTTGATGTAGGAATTTATTATTTAGAAGCCTCTTCCATTGGTTTCATATTGTTGTAACCTAGGGAAGCTTACTAAATACAATAATCACTTGTAGTTTGGTAATGAACTATAATACTTAAAATAAGAACAACACATATATGTTTCGACAGCTGCGCGTAGAATTAGTCAACTGCTAGAAGTGAGTCAACTGAATTCCACAATGGATCTCCAACTGCAGGATATTTACCAACCGCCACACGCGGTCAGATGTGGCATGTGGCACAAGGCCGAATTTAATATGTAGTATCCAAGCCCGTAGGCTCGCACAAAAATTCCCCTTAGAACCCGTCTAAAAACGGGGACGGTTAGCTGTTTCCCGAGACGAGAACTCTGCCCTTCGACATAGTCTTGTCTGGTGATCCTCTCAGCCCGGAGGCAGAGAGTTTGACCAGCAAACCTGAAGACAAATCTTCAACTGCCGACCAACATACAGTAGTTACTACTGTATTTGTGTGAATGGGGGCATTTTCGCCCTTACGCATGCTGCAACACATAACTAAAGAACTTGAGTGGAAGTGATTTTTTTAACCTTGAAAAATTGCTACGAATTATCTAATTCTATGATTTTTAGGGTGTATCCGGTTAGTTTCTCACTGATTCTGTGAATAATCGTAGTTATAGCATCAGCAGGTATCGGACCGATCGAAACCCGTACTACATATTAGTAGATTTAGATAAATAGATTGATATATATGAGTATAGATAGATAGATAGATAGATAGATGAGAGTAGATTTAGGTAGGATGATATGACTATCTTAAGCCAGATAGTTATATGAATATACATAAATGAATTGATATGAAAAAACTGATTAGATAGATAAATTGCCAGATCATTTCACCCTAGATCATTAACCATGGGTATATAGAACCCAGCGCAAATTTTCCAATTTTTAATTACAATTTTCTCATACCTGATTTCCTTACCTAAATAATATACTTTTCAGTTCCGATTAATGTTAAACCAAAGTAAAATGTTTGAAGTGACTGCATGTAAAATATTTCAAATAAATATTTATATTTAATACTATTTCATTTTTTCAAAATCGGGTATGATGTACCCATGGTTAATAGTGGTGTAACTTTAATTGATGGGAAGCGTTCTAGGGTTAATATGATATATCTGAATGTATCGATTTTAATGTGTATAACATGGACAGAGATCTCGTAATATTACTAAGAACTCATTATCATGACCCAATGGGTTAAATATATATCTTTCATGTCTATCAGATCTTTTTTAGTATCAGATGCAAAATATTTAACAGCCACATTTGGGATTATCTGACTGACAAATTGTAGGCCCAGTAGACCAGAAGGAAGCATTGCATGTGAACAAGAGGACATTACGATGATTCTCATGAGGTCACTGTGGGTGTTTGGCGGTCGGTCAACTCGAAACTTAAGTAAACTTTGCGAATCTTCAATTTGGTATGTGATCATATCAAAATTACAGTGAAATTATTTAGCTTTTTAATATGTTTTAACATAGTTTTATTTTAAATTAAGATAGGCTGCTCGGACAGACTTCCATCATTGGAGAAAACATTTCCGTCAAAATCTCGAATCTTATAATTCGATAGCCTGGGTATTTTCATAGTTGTCACTTTAATAACTTTGACTCACGCGATATTGGATCCGATTATATGTCCCGTCGAAAATGATATGTTTCTTTCCGATTTTAGTACAAGACGTAACTATTAGGCTCATCTATCCTTTCAAATTTAAGACGGAGTAAAAGTCATATAATAATAATAATAATAATAATAATAATAATAATAATAATAATAATAATAATAGATGTATATAAGTATGCATACATATATTTGTGTATATATATATATATATATATATATATATATATGAATGACCTATGTATCATATGTATATAGACACACACACACACACACACACACACACACACACACACACACACACATATATATATATATATATATATATATATATATATATATATATATATATATTGGACAATAAAAAAAATTAAAAAATTAATATCTTCAGACACACTGGGTTGTAGATTAATATTCTTTCGTTTTTTTATTATTATTCCATTTAGATTCCTCGTTAAAAACCAAATAAAGAAACTAACAAATCCGTAACAAGCCCTGGTAAAGGGCTTATAATTATTCTTGTAGGATTCACGCCTATCTAGCACAATAGACTGGTTTCCATAGCGATGGATGTAGCAAGGGCGTCGCTGGGTTTCCTAGAAAGAATTATAGTTCCGCTAACATAAACAGCCATGGTGTCCGTGATCATATCGAGGCATCAATTTGCAGGACATCGGCTGTAGTTGACCTGGAAAGGGATGGATTCACCTAGCTCTACTTGCTAAAGGGCAGAAGGAATACTTCCACGACTTTCAACCAGGATATGTATTGCAAACTGATCAGGCACTCTTCAAAATGTGTAGCTGGTTCTGCAGAAAAACCTTCACAACTATAATAGAATCATGTGAAGGTTGTCTGGCTGTTGGTTCCAAGGAACTCCGTGGCCTGAACCTCATACGTTGTATCGTTAGGTATCGCAGCGAAGGCGGTTTTTTCATATATATATATATATATATATATATATATATATATATATATATATATATATATATATATATATATATATTCACAATAGGATAGAATCCAGGTAGAACACAATATCCAGGACAGAGTATGAATATAATATAAAAGGCTGAAACACTTATATTCCATGGTTATATTATTAGGTTGGTGCAAAAATAATGACGTAACAATGTCGTTTTTTGACGTATTTCTAAGGTCAAAAAACGACATTATGACGTCATTATTTTTGCACCAACCTAATACTTTTTAAATTGGAATCGTAATTCCAGACCTACGAAAAGTTTTAAAAAAATTGAATTTGTAGGTCTGATCCGATTACGATTTCAATGTAATAAATTAAAACTATGGAATATTAGTGTTTGAGCTTGATATATATATATATATATATATATATATATATATATATATATATATATATATATATATATATATATATTAAAAAGAAGAGAAGAAAAGTGCCACAAACCTTTTTGGTTATAATGTTGATTTATTTAGAAAAATATATTATGCTTTTTATTCCATATTATTACTACACGTGTTTCTGGTCTCGCGGTCGTCTTCAGGTAAAAGCGGAGATTTCCACATATTATTAAAAATAATTAATTTTTTCCTTATGTTTTTCAATGTTAAATATTCTCGATATGAGACATTTTCTGTTTTTGTGTTAGTAATCCGAATTTTTTTCTTCAATTGGCAATGAAAACTGCAGAACTCTTCATTGAGACCAGAAACACGTGTAGTAAAATTATGGAAAACAAAGCATAATATTTTTTTCTAAATAAATCCACATTACAACCAAAAACGTTTACGGCACCTCTCTTCTTTTCTTTTTAATATACATACTTTTCTCTCGTTGGAACCACTATAACCTCTTTCTTTTATATATATATATATATATATATATATATATATATATATATATATATATAGGGAGAGAGAGAGAGAGAGGCTCTCCGCACAAGTGGTTATTAATTATCAATGAGAAATAAACGTAAATTGACAGCGATATTTAATCTATACACTCATACAATCTGAAATCAGAGACGCAACATTTTTAATTTTCCTATTATTTCCAATAGATGATGAAAGGAATATGCGTTGGATAATTCATCACAAATGATCTGCAACATCAAAGGTAAAGAATATGTCGATATGGATTTGTTTGTCAAGACATGTCCTTACTTGAAACTAAAATGTTTCCTATTACTTGCGTGAAAAGAATATTAATTAATCTCTCGTCGTGTCCGCTCAAATATGACGAGGTAATATTAAGATATAAAGATAACGGACTTTAAATTATCCTTAAAATCTGATAAAAGACTTTCGGTTTGTGATTGAAGCTTTTACTATTTCAGGTCCTTCCACGAGGCAATGTGGTTCTGCAGAAAGATTCTGAAAATAACATTCTCGGAATATTTTTTTATCAATGTCACCCCAAACAAGGCAGAACAGCCACTAAGACGAAAAGGGTTACAGGATTTGGAGGAATTAGGAATATAATCATTATTTATGATTAGAAAGTGAAATGAATAACCAGGAGGACAGTAGATAGCGATTGATATTGCATTTCAATTTTTGCAGCTTAAAGGTGGCTTGAAAACATGGATCCGGAAATGAGTTGGGAAGTACGAGAAAAGTAACTGTTAACATTAAAGTTACGGTTACATCTATTCTAGATCTGCAGTAAATTGATGAAATCTCACCGCCAGAATAATATTGCATTTAAATTCATGCAGTTTAAGCACCCGTTGTAATCTAGGGTAGGTTACTGAATAGAATAATCATACGAAGGTTGGTAATGAACGATAATACTTAGGACAAGAACAACACATATAAGATTCGGCGCGGAGATGTAGTAGTCAACAGCTAGAAGTGTGTCAACTGCATTCCATGATGAATCTCTAATTGCAGACCAACATACAATATTTACTACTCTATTTATGGGGATAGAGACATACACTTTATCGTCAATAGGTTTGCTACAACAGTATCATAGCGAAGAGATCATCAGAATAATTTACCATGAAAACATTTATAATGAATCCATAGAGAGGCAACCTTATGACGATTGGCAAGAGACTGAAGCCAAGCTACCAGATCAAGACCAATAATATTGCTGATTCTTCTTTTTATCTTATCAAAGATATGAGCAACAAGGTCTTTTTTAAGATGCGAACCTAAAACATGCTTGTTTTCAGAAACATAAAATGACATTCACACAATAAGGAAATAATTCTGAGAGGATGTGACATTTAAAGGATATGCTGGAATCATCTTTGTTAGAAGGAATCGTCTAGTAACGTACCTCATGAGTAGCGTAAATGGAGGGGGCGGAGGGAACAGTGACTAGGAGCAGATGCAAATGCATAAACTATAATTAGAATTACAAATTTGTGAAGAGCGATGATCGTCTGTGCTCTAAAAAACATAGAACGTAAAGGAAAGTGTTTGATGAAACAATAAAGGGAGTATTTGATGAAACAATAAAGTGTTTGTTGAAACAATAAAGAAAGATTTTGATGAAACAATGAATAAGTATTTCATGAAACAATAAAGTGTTTGATGAAAAAATAAAGGAAGTGTTTGATGGAACAATAAAGTGTTTGATGAAACAATAAAGGGCTTGAATAAACAATAAAGAATGTATTTGATGAAACAATAAAGAAAGTGATGAAACAATAAAGGGTTTGATGAAACAATAAAGAAAGTGTTTGATGGAACAATAGCGAACAAAACCAAGATCAATGTTGGTATGTTGGTTTGTACTTCAAGAGCAGCTCCTGTATCCGTATCATTTGCGACGTGTGCGGGGTCTTTCCCGCCTCTGAACATTCACCACATAAGAACAGTTGCTGATGATTTATTGCACAAACTTGTTTGTCTCTTCAGTCTTGGTTACGGATGAGGCAACTTTCGGAAGATATTGAATAACAAATTTACACAACAAACATCTGTGGGCGGATCGGAATCTCCGTGTTAGAATGCAGGCGATGCAATACAATTAACAGCGCCGGCCATAAACTTTAAACTGAATAGCTTAAAAACGAAGGATTTGCGTATATATGTTTACATGAATTTTTGTCCTTGTTTTTGTGTGAGGAACCCACCGTAAAAATTTGTAAAAGTATTTTGATACACTCTGTAATTTCAGTTTAATTTTTCAATGGATTTAGAAATTTTTTTTTTATAACTTGTTGCATATCAGGAAAGTGCTCAGGATAATATGTACGAAGTCCTTTATTCTGTGTCTGTGAATATTGTAAATGTTATTGAATCTAACCCATAATAATAATAATGGACTATTGCATACTTAATAAATACTGCACCTCAGGAGTAGGGAAGGAGTCTGTCGCTCAAATTTTGACTTGAGCAACTGTTCGGTTGTACTCTCATCCTACGGACGAGAGGCACCCGAAGGAGGCTACGCCGAAGGGCGGATTCTCCTTCGGGGAGGCAGACCGGCCCTGAACCCGTTTCTACGGGTTCAATGGGCATATTTTTGGCCGAGCCCACGGGCTCGGAATGCCCACGTTAAAAAGGCCTTGTGCCACATGACACCCTCGTGGGGGGGTACTGAATATCGTCAGTCGCTCAAGTCTTGACTTGAACAACTATTAGGTTGTACTCTCTTCGTGCCACATGATGCCCCAGTGCAGCCTTGAGAAAATCTGTACTTCGTTTCATACAGTACCACACCGAACTGAGGTAAGTATTACAGCTAAAGCCAGCAACATGTATTCCATATTTTGACGTTTGCAACTTCTTCAATAATGAAGATCACTTTTGCAAATGAGAATTAATTAAATTAAAAGATTAAGAATACTCCTAAAATTGAAATTTTTAATTTGCTGGAGATTTTCAAATTCGACAAAAAATTGTATGAAAAACCTGTTTGATTCATGTCAGTAAAGGACATATTTGCATTTCAAATTTCCCTGACATGAACTGGAGAAAGCGATCTCGTAATGTGTAAGTCCATATTTTGTGTAAATATCGTTGTCTGCGGCAAGCTCATGTTATATTCAGGTGTTGTAAGTGACTGGGTTTTCTTAATTGGGAATGGCTGTCGGGGATTTAATAAGGGAACGATGTCGTTTTATTCATTATTATATAAATATGGTATGCGTGTGGTACCAACAGTAGGAACGGACAAATGAGTTTTTCTTGTAACTCACCACGAGAACTCGATGAGGTGAGAGGAATTGCATTGCTGGGAGAAACCCTGTCCTCTGGGCAACATACAATCAAAACGGGGTAGAAATGACCTGCAAGAAAATAAATATGTTTCACATGACACACATTCCTTTTACAAGAGCCTTCTGCGAGCACCTAAAGGAATCATCAGTGCGATATGATTATCTTCGTACTCCTTATCATCAGTCCCATGACCGGGTTTACTCTTTGTCACTGCGCATTTGAGCGCTTGATTTCCTCCCTTCGTATGTATATGTCGCGTGCACATGTCAATTCAATAACGCTGACAAACCAAATTTCCTGCTCTGCCCTACCCTTCATTTGCCTTACGGTCATATCATGTTGAAACGCCGGTTCTCGTACGATAAGCGAAGTTAAGCAACTTCCATCATGGTCAGTATCGAAATCCACCTCTTCACCCACAGCTATAGGTTAAATATTATGACATGTATTGGTAAATCATTATTATCTCCAATAAATACTTACAATGCAAATGTATTTTCTGCCTTTGCATAACCTGCAAAGGGTTGATAAACTGTAAAAATATCACCCAATATTCATTTATTTGTCCAATTGTATGGCCGTTGAATAATTATGTTTTTTTATGACTATTTGAACTTTCTCTACCTTGACGGTAAAAGTCAGATGATGTGCCTCATTCCTGTTTGATTTATTTGTGATGTGGTCTACATAGCAGTTGACTCGTGTTGTTCTGTTTCATCTCATTTCTAAAGCTTGGGGTTTTCGGTATAATTCTGATGATAATATCCAACATTCATGGGCCTATAGGAATATTTAATGACCCAATGCAGGCAGTGGTTTAATATTTTATTTAAATTAGATCCTCCTGTCTTAAAAGATAGTTTTTCTCTAGCTGAGATCTTTGTCTGCTCTCGGTCAAACTTTGTTGATAATCCAACCCGAATATCTGACTATTTTGCTGACACTCCAGCCATTGTAGTGTAGGAATGAAATCGAACGGCACTCTTCTGTAAGAATGCATATTCTCATGGAGATTATTCGATTCGAATGTCAGGTAACCATGACGTGTCTTAACGGTCAAATTTGCCCCAACCAGTCGGTACATTGGCGATACTCTCTGGCTCTGTTTAAACTACGGTGGTATGAATAATGGTTGAAATTGGTCAACGAGAACGAAACTTCCATGAAATGGTGTGGGAGACACCAGGTTTGAAGCGATTTATCAGAATCTGTATATTGATGGGGTGGGCTCAACTGGCTTATATTTCTATTCTTGCATCATCTCTGGACAGCCGCTGTTTAAACCCGTTTTAAGGTCTACTAAGAATGCATGCATTTAATTTTGGGAAGGACACTACAAAGATTTATTCTGTCTTATCCACGGGATTTTAATACAGAGATATTTATCTCTTAGGGTCTACTACCACACAAGCTTAAACGGCAAATTCTAAACTGAATTCGTAGATGGTAAATAGAAGAGTTAATTATTCAGAAAATGAACGCAACAAATTCAAGCATGATTTGAACTCGGATCACCGATTCTACATTTAGCACCAGTAAAAGTAACACACGGATCCATTGTAGAGAAAGTACGTTACCTTTAATTCGCCCATGATGTATTTTCTAATCGCTTGGTCTGAATGTGTGAATATCTTCCAATAATAGTATTGACATATACAGTATAACCCGGATATAAGAGAACCCGGATATTAGAGAAACCTGGATATAAGAGAGATTTTCTCCGGTCCCAAATTAGAGCTGCACTTATCTAAACAAAATAGACCAAACCCGGATATAAGAGAACCGGATATATGAGAACCCGGATAGAAGAGAACCCTGATATAAGGGACTTCTTCTCCGGTCCCGACAACTCTCTTATATCCGGGTTACACTGTATATTGAAGCGTTTAGCAGTTGACATTTCTCAACTTTTGTTATTTCTTTATAGGTCTCCTACACGTTTTGTAAATAGTCGTTTGAAATTGGTAGTCGAAAGAACATTTATTTATTTACTAATTTGTCTACTAGCATATATACCCGCAGATGCCCGTGAATTAAAGACAGATCGACTGTAGCTGAAATCATCGAATCAATGCAATGGACCCTTTCCCTAGCTGCATAGTAAGTATTTTTTTCGGGACTACATACAATTTTGAATTCAGAGTTTTTCTTCTCCTAGACCGCATGCCAACGCCACCCAAGGCCATAGAACCCGGTCTGTCCTACTATTTACCCATAGCTGTGGGTAGGGGGAAGAAGATTTGGTGTCATACCTATTAGAAGGTAAATGAATGTAAAAAAACGACTGGAATTCGACCTCGGTCCTCCGATTCCTCAATCCTAGACGCAGTTCATTAATCTGATGTACCTAGATATATCAGGGGAACTAATTGTGTCTAAATAAAATGAAAACAGACAGATACTTTGTTTCATTTGTATAGATTAATAAAACGACTAAGGGAAGTAACCAAACATTAGTTTACACCCAAATTTGATTTACCTCCCTTACACATTGATTTTTTTACGTGGGAATAAATATTTAACTTCTTTGATAACAGGAATATTTTTAATATTTTTAACCTCTTATGACCTTTAGTTTTGACCAAATGAACTTTAAATACCATATGATTCTCCCCGGCAATTGTTTTCTTGCATGTCATTTTTTTTTAATAATATAATATTTGTAGTTTCTTAGTTTACAGCTAACAGAGAGACAGAGGCTAATTATATATATATATATATATATATATTAGGTTGGTGCAAAAATAATGACGCAATAATGTCGATTTTTGACGTATTTTTAACGTCAAAAAACGACATTATTACGTCATTATATATATATATATATATATATATATATATATATATATATATATATATATATATATATATTCGTACCTTAATGTTTCTCCGTTTAAAATTTGGCTTCCCTAAACTTTTGTACACGGGGCTACAGCCCTGCTGGGTGTGCGAACGTTATGCCAATGGAAGTCAGATTTATGATGTCTTGCTATTATTTTGAGTTGTATCATGTCTGCATAGACTGCATCGCTTGGATGAGAACTCATTAATTGTCATAAAGCGAACTTTGTTTATTTTGACATCATTCGCTGTTTTATCGGGATTCTTTTATGAATCACGTTACTTCCTGTGGTGATCTGTAGTTGTCGCAATGAGAGATAAGGGTATAGTTTGATTTATATAAGATTTCTTGCAAGTATGCATGACAGGTCACACATTTCAATATGGCCAGCTGGTTAGTAGATGTGCAGACATTATATCATAAATCAATCTTCAGCAGTTTTTTTTTTATTTGTGCGCATCTGCTGAGAATTAATTAGTTTATCTAATATCTTGCAAGGTAGAAGGATTTTATGAAGTACATTGGATACTGATCCTGTTTATTTTTTATTTTATTTTTTCTTGTAGTGATATAGCGTCGATTCTCTATTACTCAAGGTTTCTTTAAATGTCTAACTGAAACTGATATCAGGAGAATTTATTGTTGGATATTTATGTTGATGGTCGCAGAAATATTGCCTGACATTTACAGCACAAAATCTACTAAATTTATTTCGTCTTTAAATAATCCACGAAGGTTTAATAAGAATAAAAAAAAATAATCAATTAGTTGAGAGCTTACGAACATATCACGTTGAAACACCAACCCCCATACGATCAGCAAAGTACTGTAAGCTTGGGTGTGAGCCTAGTGTAATGGAAATCGGTGAGCAGAGTTCGAATTGTAGTCGGGTCTTTTGTATTCACTTATGTGTAAATACATAGGTACTGGCCTAATGTTTAGAACGTTCGCATTCTGACCTAGAGACCTGTGTTCGATTCCCACCATTGTCGATTTGTCAAGAAGGAGACTTCCTGGTGTCATCGGACTGGAGTGAGTAAATCTCAAGGTGCGGCACTTTTGGAAATATTTAAAAACCATATCACGGGTTCACCCAAGCCTTGTGAGGGAAATAAATAAAAAAAAATAAGTAGATGGAACCGGGATATCAATTGCTCTGCTTGCAAGAAGTTACATGTCATCGTTGCCGAGGGCTTGAGCGTGCTGGCCTTGTTCCAATTGATAGCAGGTTCTTTCGCGGAAACTGTAGCTAAGGTCAGTATTAGCCATAGGTATTGGGTATTGAATAAGCACAAATGCGCTTGAGCAAGCGTCTGCAATAGACATTGGCTAGCCGCCCTAATAGACGGATATCCTCGAATATGAATGACCAACTATACTCTATACGTTCCATTCTTCACCCAACTAAAATTGGGTGAAGCATTAACGTCGTATAATCACCCAGCTATGGGCTAATTAGTAAGAATTGTATCATTAAATCATTATTAACCAGAAAAAAAGAAAAAATCTTACAATCTGTTTTAAATAACCTACATGTTTTAATATGTTTTAAATAACCTACAAAAGGTTCATAAACCATAGAAAATGAATCAATCATTCTCCTCGCTGATCACACAGCCATTTGCACAAACTCATTAGGTGGGATATCCACTGTTGCCTCTGTCTATTTTGCAATTTTTATGGGAATGTCTCTGTGTTTAGGTAGAAAGCACATGTCTCCTGTTATTATTTTTACCGTACCAATTGTTTGAGATTCGAATGTGAGTCCAAGTAATAAATGGTTAACACAAAACAATATAAAATAAAACAAACGACAGTGCAAAAGAATTATGATTACAATATGGGAACGTTCACTTTCTTACCACGAGACACGGGTTCGAATCTCATCACGGTCGAATTGTCAGAAAGATAAATTCTTAATGTTATCGTTCTGGAGAGAGCGATCCCAGAGTGCGCCGCCTTTGGAAAGTGCCTGAAAACCATAGTATACGTTGAAGCAAGCCCTGTGAGTGAATTTGAGTAGACGGAACCTTTGAGGAATCTGCTATCCCAAAGTCGCAAGTCATTGTGACCGAGGGTTTGAGCGTGGTGGCCTTGTTCAGATTTTTCTTGACACTTCTCTCACAAAAAAAAAAACAAACAAAAAAAAAACTGTAACTACGATTTTCTCAGCATATTTTCAATATGAAACACAGGTGGGATATGTGGTTTTGAAAAACACAAATGCCTCTCACCATCGTCTGCAATAAGGATTAGTTATCCGACCTTGTAGTTAGTTTTCCTGGAATACGAGTGGCCAACCATTAACTTTAAATTAAAAATTACAATAAAATAAGAAAACACTTAAAGACTAATTTTATGAAGCATTTAAATTAGAATGTGCGTGTGCGTGAAGTTTGTGTAGGCTACAAAAACTTGGTTGAAAGACTATAAAAAGAAAGAGTATAGAAAAATTGACCATGGTCCCCATGAGAATTATATTTCATGAACTTATAAAACTCACTTGTTTCTGTGTACGCCGTAGTTTCAATCTTTGTTTTAGTTAATTAATACTTCTTGAGATATTGAAAATGAACGTGCCCGAGGGTGAAGACTTTTTAATCCAATGTTCCACTACATCTTTATAGCTATATTTATAAAAGAGGAAAGTGAATTTGTGGGAATTAGCATTCCCTTTTTATGGGCTTAAGGAGCGTCCCCTAGCGGCTTCTTTTAGGAAAGTCAAATGGAGTAACACACAACTTCATTATCTACTGCGAGTTTCAAACATCATTTTCCTTATGAATCCTAGAATATTTCAACTCCGTCATTTTCATTCTAAGTATTATCGTTCTTCTTGCTTCCATTTTAATTAATTCTTCCTCGTTACTATCATGTTACGTCTATGGTATTGTCAGCATATTTCTATAGAAATTCACATCACCGTTGCTTTTGATGTCCTCTTCATATTTGAGAATATTGTCCATCATTAATAACTGTATAGGATTTTTGATATTATATGGCATTTATATTACATTGCAGTTTCGAATGAAATTTTCCTGTTTCTTAATACTTGTGCAAATTAATTGAAGCAAAACGAATAATTCCGTTATTATTGACATTTTTCTTGTTTTTCCAATGAAACATAACGCAGTTCACATATTACTATTCGTATGTCAATTCCACATAGTCCTTGCTTGCAGATAGAACACAGATACACGAGTGGATTTAAATCAGGAGAATTTCCGAATCAGTCTACACTGCGTGCCAAATTATTATCGAGATAACTTTTTTCTAATATTTCAAAAACCGTCCAGTCAATTCACACAAAATTTTCACACAATGTTGGCAGCACTGATCTGCGCAATTTAAACAAACTGGCGCCATATTTGTTATCATCACTGTGATTTGACCGTGCCAACTTATTAGAAAAGTATAAGAATTTAGTGAAAAGATGGGCCGTAAAAGCAGTTTAAGTGATGCTGAAAAGAAAACTATTACCTCAGAACTCTCAAAAGGTAAATCTACCCTAGGAATTTTTAAAATGATAGGAAAGTGTCATCAAACAGTGTAAAAATCACCGCCGGCCCTACACAAGTACGCAAAAGGGCATATAATGGCAAGCCGAGGGTTATTTCACGTCGTCTCATGTCACGACTTAAACGAGAGGCCACAAAGAACCCTGGATTTACCAGTCAAGAGCTTTTCTGTCGTATTGGGGATACTACTCTGTCTAAAAGTACTCGGTGTCGGTATCTGAGGGAAATAGCAACAACAGTCAAACCTGTATCGAAGCCTCCGTTGACGAGAAATCACATTCAAAATCAATTGAAATGGGCTGAGGACAATATGAAGATTGACTTCTCTAAAGTTTTGTTCAGAGACGAAACTCGAGCAACACTTGATGGGCCAGATAGATGGCGCAAAGGCTAGGTAATGAACGGACAGAATCGCCATCAGTGTTTGAGACGACAACAAGGCGGTGGAGGCATAATGATCTGGGGTGGTATTATTAGAAACACATTAGTGGGCCCATGGAGAGTACCAGATGGCGTCGAAATGACTGCTGATGCATACATAGCATTTATGAAGGAGCATCTTGAACTGTGAATGAAAAGGCAAAGAGTTGCCTTCAGAAGGGCCATTGTTTTATGCAAGATAATTCTCCCTCACACGCTGCTCACAAGACTACTGAATATTTGAAACAGTTAGGCTTCGATGGACCTCGAAAAATGAAGTAGCCAGCAAATTCTTCGGATTTGAACCCAATCGAAAACCTTTGGAGCATCATGAAGCGAAGACTGTACGCCAACGGACGACAATTCAGATGCAACGCTGAGTTGTGGGAAGCAATTCTTCACATATCTCGCGGCATTACAGCAGATAACATCCTACAATTAACAAATTCTATGGATCGTCGACTTTTTCAAGTAATTTCAAAACAGGAAAAGCACATTCCCTATTGATTTGTTTAAAACTGTGCCTTTGTTTGTATCTGTTATTATTTGTTTGATTATCTAATTTAGTAGCTTCTTTTGATCATAAACATTCACGTTCAACATTAATAAAAGTTTTATTTGCTCAATTATGGGAATTTACTAAACCTTTCTAATAATTTGGCACGCTCAAATCACCGTGCTGATAACAAATATGACGCCAGTTTGTTTACATTGGGCAGATCAGTACGAAAATTTCAGTGATTGCGCAGCTCAGTGTTGCCAATATTTTGTGTAAATTTTTTGTGCATTGATTGGACGGTTTTTGAAATATTAAAAAAATGTTATGTCGATAATAATTTGGCACGCAGTGTATAGTACTTTGCTTTTCTCATTGGTAATCCTTGCCAGTGTGTGCGTGCAGAGTTATAATTTTCGTACACTTACTCGGAGTACTGTTCGTCGCAGACAAAGCTCGTAGGACAACTAATTGATTGTCGAGACAATAGTATCCGGGCGGGATAAAAATCTGATGCAATATTTTTCAAGGACAAACAAATTTCATCATACACCCCTAAAACAGATTCATATTTCTGCATACCACTGCAAATGACCTAATCTGAGGAAAAAATAGAAATCGATTACACTCTGTCAGTCCAGTGGGTCCGAAACTGAGCGTATAATAAAAGGGAACTAACTTCCATTCGTACATTGCAACCTGAGCTGTTGGCAGGTCAATTTGTTAAAGAAAAATGAGCCATGGTGTCCATGAGAATTGAACTTACAAAACTCACTTTTTTTCCCCTGTACAACGAGGTTTCCATCCTTGGTGTAGTTAATTAAGTATTAACCTATTCCCGATGAGAAATAATACGAGATCGAATATATGTGAAAATATCGATGTACAATGCAAAATATCACATTGATTCCAATGCGTTTCTGCCTAACCTCGTTAGCATGAAGGCGAGAATGGATTTCCAGAACGTGGTTTAACATTTTGGACTCTAAATAGCATTTAATCTTTTACAAACTGTTTTGTGCCTGTTCTATGATTAACAAATCCAACCCCATTATGTAGTTTACTTACTGTTTCTGTCCTTGCTTTTATGGCTTAAGTATATCTTGTGAACATTAGATTCCCAATGTACGTTACCTCGTTATACGTCTAAGATATTCTAACGACGGTTGATAATTGGAAGTATAAGTTTTCTTGTACTTTATGTCTTTTCATAAAACTTTATCGCTACTCATACACTCTATGTAGCAATGCCTTAGTTGTCACCCGTTCCCAGTTAACTAGCACATGCGCCTTCCCCAACAGCGCCGGATGGGAAGATTCAGAAGCTCCTTCAATATGAGGAACTGGCAACCGGCAAGAGGGCACAAGGGCAACCTAATCTTCACTTCAGGGACATCTGCAAAACTTAAAAAGTGCGATGGACATGGACATCGAGATATGAGAAGACGTCACCATGATCGCTCACACCTGGGTTGCAGGGAGGAGAGGGCAAACGAAGGCTTGACCACGGGGAGTATGCTACATCACACGGAATAATAACCTCTGCAAACCCATCATGCAAGTCAAGTCACTGCTGAAGGAGGACGAAAGTGGAGACGCAAGAGTTGGTAACACATCATCAAAGAATGGACGGATATAACGGGCATATCAGTGCCTCGACCACTGAGAGTCATCGCCAAGAGATCATCCTGGAGGTGGGTGTTTCTTTTTCCCCTTACGTGCCCCCACTTCCCGACGACTGACCAACTCAAGGTAATAGTGATGGTGATGATGGTGATGATGATGATGGTGATGAGGATGATCATGATATGACCTGTCCGTGTTATTGACGTTATTTATCGGTAGGACCAAGTCTGTGTCGTTTCTTCTTCAAATTTGAAAAGATCGTAAAGCATTTAGTACCATTAAAGGGACTCTTTAGAATTTCATCATGTTTTGTCAGTTTCCTGACCATATATTAAGCCCTGAAAAACGACATGAAATGAGATAATTTTGGAACCTTTACAAAAAAACTACTAAAAATGCACAAGTTCACAGATCTGGAGTATTTATGTTTTGTTTGTATCCATACGACAAAAGAAGAGAAACGGTTCCAAGAAAAGTGTAATCTTACCATCGCTCTTCTAGAAAATGCAATGGCATAATACAAAATGAAAATAGACTTACAGCCATATCACTTTGAAACAACGATTCACGCATTATCACTAAAGTTTAGCAATGTCAAGCCTTATCAGTATCTATTAGGTTGTTGCAAAAATAATGACGTAATAATGTCGTTTTTTCACGTATTTTTAACGTCAAAAAACGACATCATTACGTCATTTTTTGCACCAACCTAATAGATTAATGTCTTCTTGGTAAAATCATGTGCTGTAAGTTGACATTTGTAAAAGGTGTAATGGATAGCGACTTGGAACTGGAACTAGTAGAGCCAAGACACGTTTGCCTCAGACCCGTATGCTTATCTTGTTTGTTCATAAATTATTCGAAAGCTTTGCAAACTTGACTTCTTCTGATATTCTTGAAATTTAGAACTGAGAAATTTCTAATTCAAAAGGGATAGATTCTTTTCAATACGAACGTCCACTTTCGTGTTTCTTCCCCCGAACCTGACAATATATAACTGGGCAAAAAATTAAAAAATGATAATAAAATTGATTCAAAGTTTGCTTTAAGATTTAATGGCAATTAAGTTTTAAGGGACTACCTTTTACTTCGATAAACTAAAATCAAGATATGGTTAATGAGAGTTTTGTTAGCTTAAGATATTTTTTTTT
>OZ010595.1:79920751-79923251 GCA_963932145.1 Acanthosepion lycidas | reverse complement strand
ATCAAATACTTGAAAGATCTCTGTGGCCATTTGTTCGTGTTCATCTATATATCTCACTATCTGATCGTACGCAAATAAACATTATACGATACTTCGTTCAAAAAATTTCTGTTCTCTATATCTTGAACCATTTTAAAATTCTATTTCCGGTTCTGTCTACCAAGTTTCCAATGAAAATTTTTGATTATATGCATCTTGGTCAATACCTATAAATTAAATTCCATGGTATTATCTAGAACAATTTTTTTTATTGTTTCTAGAAATGGTCACGAATCCACAGATTGTACCTGTACTGTTTCGCTCCTGTGTATGATAATAAACTACATCCGTCTTGTTGGGCGGTGTTTAATTACTGTTGTTCCCTGATTCGGGGTGGTAGCACCCGTTAGGGTCCAAGCTTTGGGCAATGTTATAGTGGAACAATCTAACACACCCCGACAGTGATTGGTCAGTCTAAAAGAGACGTGCAGGAGAAAATAAAAGACATGACGAAGTATTGTAGTAGCAGTACCCCTACGGATCTCCGTGACGTATCTCCCGTTTTCATTCTTCTTCTTCTTCTTCTTCTTCTTCTTCTTCTTCTTCTTCTTCTTCTTCTTCTTCTTCTTCTTCTTCTTCTTCTCATTATTATTACGAACTCTTACTCATTGTACTTTCCCTACAATAAAACCCATGTTATTTCTTTTACCCTAATCCCTGTGTTTAGCGTAATCTTTCCACTCGGAATTACCTCGTTGCTTATATCGTATTATCCACGATATAAAATATAATCTCAAACTAGAGTCAAAACACTATGAGAGTATAAAAATAGATTTCCATGGCAAAAATTCCAGCAACACATTTTTTACAAAAGATTTACCAGCAATAAATTATTGAAAATAGAAATTATCAGTTGTACATTTGACTCTCAACAAAAACCCTCTTTACAAAAATGTGTCAGTAAAACTTGATGTAAAAAGTGATTCTTTCAAAGCATACATATTGTTATCATACGAATCTATCCTAAAAATCGTGTCACAATTACATAACACATTGATGTGATGATATGACTTCAAACAAAATAAACCAAACAAAAACAAAGCCAATAATATTTATCATGTCCCTATATAATTCTTCTTTGGGCATATGTCTTTTTCAAGATGACGTTCACCAACAATCTTAATAGTTGTATGTACGTACTATAGGATTATTTTTGGTATTGATTTTGCTAATCTCTAACCTCTTTTTTTTTATATAATTATATCATCTAAGTCTATGCAATAAAGCCACAAAAACAAAAGGGGGTCACTAAATGTGAGAAAACATGAGAAAAATAAAATATTGTTAAGGACATAAGGGGTCATCGGAAATGAGAGATTATAACAAAAATAAAACATTAAGGACACAAGGGGTCACTGAATGTTAGAGAATAAGAGAAAAATGAAATATTTTTAAGAAAACAAGGGGTCACTGAATGTTAGAGAATAAGAGAAAAATGAAATATTTTTAAGAAAACAAGGGGTCACTGAATGTTAGAGAATAAGAGAAAAATGAAATATTTTTAAGGACACAAGGGGTCACTGAATGTTAGAGAATAAGAGAAAAATGAAATATTTTTAAGGACACAAGGGGTCACTGAATGTTAGAGAATAAGAGAAAAATGAAATATTTTTAAGAAAACAAGGGGTCACTGAATGTTAGAGAATAAGAGAAAAATGAAATATTTTTAAGGACACAAGGGGTCACTGAATGTTAGAGAATAAGAGAAAAATGAAATATTTTTAAGGACACAAGGGGTCACTGAATGTTAGAGAATAAGAGAAAAATGAAATATTTTTAAGAAAACAAGGGGTCACTGAATGTTAGAGAATAAGAGAAAAATGAAATATTTTTAAGAAAACAAGGGGTCACTGAATGTTAGAGAATAAGAGAAAAATGAAATATTTTTAAGGACACAAGGGGTCACTGAATGTTACAGAATAAGAGAAAAATAAAAAAAAATTTAAGGACACAAGGGGTCACTGAATGTTAGAGCATAATAGAAAAATGAAATATTTTTTAGGACACAAGGGGTCACTGAATGTGAGAGAATAAAAGAAAAATAAAATATTTTTTAGGACACAAGGGGTCACTGAATGTTAGAGAATAAGAGAAAAATGAAATATTTTTAAGGACACAAGGGGTCACTGAATGTGAGAGAATAAGCGAAAAATAAAATATTTTTAAGGACACAAGGGTCACTGAAAGTTAGAGAATAAGAGAAAAATAAAGTATTTTTAAGGACACAAGGGGGTCACTGAATGTTAGAGAATCAGAGAAAAATAATTTCTATTTCATCAAAAATTACTAAATACTTAGATAGCATGATCGGATGGGACAGGAATATTCAGATCATGAATTAATGTTAAACATATAATTGTGTACGTTAGAATTTGTTGAGAAGCTATAGCGGATCTAGCAAATGAGTCCACAAGATGACAGCAAAAAACATTAGCCCGAGAAGGTGCCATGTGTCACTTTC
>OZ010595.1:79850751-79915751 GCA_963932145.1 Acanthosepion lycidas | reverse complement strand
ACAGAAATGATCTGGATTAAATGCTGAAATCACGATAAAAATGATTATAAAACCAGGAAAAAAACAATTCGAACTGAGAACCGTAATCAGAAACTTCAGGACAAAGACGAAATGTCCATTAAAAGATGACTGCCTACAAAACATTTTTGTTTGTACTGTATACTTTTTTCTTCTGTTTCGAGATTTTAAGGTCGTTAATGAGCGCAGTTTCAGAAGACCAACGTGTGAATTGATTAGTGTGAAAGAGAAACGAGGAAGAGAACGATGAGCGTTAATTCATTTCGCAAGAAGCGTTGACTGTAAAGGCGGCCATTTTAATCAACTTCTTTGACGGCCGTTTTAATCAACCATTAAAACTCTAACTCTTCATTTTAGAAGATTAATAATTGACCATGTTCGACAAAACCTTTATTAGAAATTCTCCCTTTTTCCGATAATTCAATTCCTTACTAAAGGCAGCATTCAAACCAGTGCAAATAACGATAGAACTTAACTTCAAAATCTTTCACATTTATGCAAATCAATGTCATTGCTTCTTTTAAACTAATTATTCTCGTCGCACAGAAAAGAAAAGTGCATAATAATCTCATTGAAAATGACTTGTTTAAAGTAATATCTTTCCGTGGAATAATTATTTTTTTACTGCGTATTACATGACGCTGTCCAAATCTCATTATTTCCTTTCATTGTTATATGTATATTTCGATTTTTATTGTAAAATTATCACACAAAAGACAGTATCCATATAATTCCCCGTGTCATTCCGACCCTAATATTCGTCATTTTTACTTCTAGTTTTCTTCAACAGAGACGTTCTGTATTATCTGGAAAACGTTAGACTGCCAAAAATCATATAAGGGAAAGTTAATTAACCATCTTCATAAATCACCAACACTATTTTTCTTCGTCCTTCAAATGCGAGCGAGTCATAGAAAGAGAGCCTGATGTAAGAACCACACTATTTGAAAACGGCATCGTCGAATTTAAGGACATGTGCCAAGCAGTAGATTACTATGGCTCAGGAAATCAATAACAACGGACTGAACCTAATGTAAGGCATATTAAGCTCTTCCTACCCCCAGATAAGATGTACCCGTCGTTTTTATATTGTCCTATTATATTTGTTAATCATATTTTTCTATCGAATGTTACGCCAGGAAATGTCAACTAATTAATACTTCTTCTAATGTAGAGTTTATAATAAATAGCAGCAATTGTGTTTTTGATTTTAATGCGGACTGTTTCTCGATTTTATCTAGGTCTCACTCCTCGTATCACCTCAAGGTTCTAGAGTCCTTGTATATTAGATCTCGTGAGCCTTCCCTCTGTATAGAAGAGGGAATGCTTATTGGGTCTGAATGTTATTGAAGTCTAACTTTCTTGAAATAATTTTTTTACCTCCATTTGTTATCATTAATATTAATTAAATTTACACGCTTATTTTTATATCCCAGAAAATAAAATTGTTAAAGCTGGGACAAAACCGGTTGTTCTTTTTCAGGTTTTTAAAATGGCATACAAAATCCCTACTGCTGACGCAGGCATATTTGTGTTTGCTAAACACCACAGAGCCCACCTGTGGTTTATACTGCAACGATGATCAGTAGACCAAAGTGACAGTTTCTAGAAAAGAGCGTGTTACGCACAAGCCCTCGGCCACGATGACTTTTGGCTTTTTGTGCTAGCACAGCTATCAAAGGAACTCAAGAGTTCCATCTAAACACTTTCACTCACAAGGCTTGGGTCAACCTGTGGTGTGACTTTCAGACGTCGCCCTTTCCATACATACAGTTACAGTATGTTGTCTTTGTAATTTACGCTTGAAAATAATTTTAGAAAAGCTAGAAAGTACTTGGGCTAAAGAGACAAATGCATCTTATTAACAAGACACGGATGAATTAACTGCAAAGGATTAGTATAAAAATAAGTAGACACAATATGTCTATATTATTGAATGAAACATTTTTGAATGGAGATATGCTGCCTACGTGGATACATACAGAACACACACACAACCCGCATATATATATATATATATATATATATATATATATATATATATATATATATATATATATATATATATATATATTAGTATTACCCATTGATCTTGATTGCAAATCAATAAACATTTTCATTTAAAGAATGAGTACATTTTTAGGATACCCTGTATATATATATATATATATATATATATATATATATATATATATATATATATATATACAGGCTCTATCAAAATAATTTTACGAACGCTAGCGGCGGCTCCTTACTGCAAATAAATTAGAAAAGTTCATGAAAACGTATGTCCGCAAATCCTTCGTTTTTTATTTATTAAATTTAAATTTTACGGTAGACGAAAATATACTCCAAAAATAAATTAAAAAACTTTTACAAATGATACGGATACGAGAACTGCTTTTAAAGTAGCTTTTCTGCGGTACAACGGAATGTACGACATAGTAGGGCCACTTGATGAGTGCTGATAACTAGATCGTCCCCGACACCCTGAAGGATTTGTTCTTCGTCGTCAGGTTTACAAGCGGATATCGTTCTTCATCGATCCATAATTTGTGATACCACGGATCCTGCCACGTTAAATGTAAAGCTTCTCAATTAAGTCACTACCAGACACATTAAACGCTGAAAACAGACTAGCCACACATTTATACGAATGACAAATGTAACTTAGTCTATATGGAAGCACATCACCAACTACCGTAAATTTTCTTTAAACTTAATAATTCACATACTAAAGATTTGCGGACTTATGTTCATTTTGTCCTAGTTTTGTTATGAGAAACCATCCTGCAAAATTTAAAAAAGTATTTTTCACACTCCATATATATATATATATATATATATATATATATATATATATATATATGTATGGGTGGTGTTTTTATGTTTGTCTCTGTGTGTGCTTGCCTGTGTGCGTGTCTCTGTGCATTTGAACAATTTCAAGACACCATTAAAGATTCCCATTGTTACATCTATAGTTTCTTTGCTTGCTTTTTTTTAACCATGCTACCACTTTGGTGAATAGCGCTGATTTTGTTGTGTTGATAAGTCTTTCTGCATTTGATGTGATTTTTCTGTATCCGTTTGATAATGAGATAAACTGATGTAATATAAGTTGCGTGATGTACTTAAGAGAATACTTTTTATAAAATTTAACAGAACTAATAATTATCTATGTCTCTCATGTTACTAAAAATTCTATATCTGATCTTTTGTTTTTTGAATGGCTTAAACCTAAAATGTTACTAATTTAGTGCTAATTTGTTCCATATAATTTGACTTACCTTTATTGTTTGCGTCATTATTCTACATATTGTTCTAACACTGAATTTTGCGCGGAATTTAGTATTTTATTAAATTGGGAATTATTTTAAACTCTTTTTGTTCTGCAGTTTCAAATTTTATTTACGGTATTTTCTTAAGTAACAAGTAAAGTAACTTTGTATATAAATTTGTATATAATAAAACACCATATTGTATATAATACAAAATTACTTTACTTGTTACTTAAGAAAATATCGTAAACAAAATTAAGACACAGAACATAAAGTTCAACAAAATTAATTAAACATCCAAATTTCTCGATTCGATGTTTCACATATATTTTCAGCTCTTCAATTTAAATAATACGTACCTGGAATGTAAATATTGTCATTTTACTTTATTTGTTGATTGATTGATTGATTGATCTATCTATCTATCTATCTATCTATCTATCTATCTATCTATCTCTCTTTATATATATATATATATATATATATATATATATATATATATATATATATATACAAGTATACGATTAGCGTATACGGAATAAATTCCAATAACCAACCAATCTTATTCTTAAAAGAATGCTCAATGCAGATTAGACCAAATATAAGGATTTATTCGAAAATTATAACTTAAAATTTCATAAAATCACTACAAAATAGCCATTTTCTTTCAACACTTCTGGTGTCTTCTCAAGTGATGGTGTTGAATGTAGAATAAAGGGTTTTTAAAATCATTTATTTTAAAGGGTTTTTAAAACCCTTTATTCTCCATTCAACACCATGAATTGAGAAGACACCACAAGTGAAAGAACACTTTAGGTAAATAATCCGGTGTCCTTTAGTATTGTTGTTTTTATTTTTTTTAAATACAAAAAACAGTGTTCCATACAGAAGTAGAACTTAAATTATAATTATTTTGAAAAAATATGATTCCTTCGCTACATAATGTTTCAAAAACTAGAGCCGAAAACCTCAATACAATTATTAAAATTAAATTGAGTTAAAGTATCAAGCACTGTTTCATCCCCAAGCGAAAATTTAGGAATAACCAATCTTGAAATTTATTTATCATTATAAACAGGTTCATTCGCAAAATTAATTACTATGGAAACGGCTGGGGCAACCATTTTGATAAGGCGCCTAAAAGATTATATTTGTCCACATATCAGTCACCTTCGGAACGAGGTTAATCCGATGTAGGGTCGGGGTATCCATTTCAAAGCGAAGGGTTTTCTGCCGACGTCAACACATTTTCGCATTAATTAATAAGAAAAAATTAAATTTCATAGTCTAATAAAAGTTTTAAAAGCTTAAGCCAAACCTAAAATAGAAAATCCCTTTATGAAGTCGTCAAAAACAAAAAAGCATATGTAGTTCAGGATGACTCGTTTATGTAAGAAACAGCCTTTAGAGAAAAAAAATAAAGGGATAAAAAATGATTAATAAATAAACAGAATAAAACAAAATTGTCTAGACACTTTACGACATATTATGGTGCCAAAATCTACCTTTCGCTGTGACTGACCAGACGATGTGCGCATATGAACGTCATCATTCTTTTGTTCTTATTTCCCGGCTTGTAACTCAGGATTTGTCTTTAATACTTCCACTCCAGGATAGACGATAATGTACATGAGACGCAAGTGCTTATTGGGAATGAAAACGAATTAGATAACATGAGTGAGAAGAAAGGACAATAAAAGAAAAGCATCCAGGAAGACAGAGTATAGTGACCGACTTGCATTTAAAATTTTAAAGATTCTATGTGACGAGGTTAGGAAGAAGGCAAAAGAGTTATTTACAAGTGAGAAGAGCAAGAAAAGAAACTATTAAAATAGAAATTACGGTTATATCTAGCATGTTCAACAGTAAAAAGGTGAGAACTAGTTGCCGTTATAGCAGTATGCTTAAATCCATACTGTACTAAAGAGGAACGTCCATCCAAAATGTCATGAAAACAGACAAAACAGAGTCCTAGCCAGTCGGCACTCCCACATCCTTTTAAAACAACCAGAAAACCAGCGTCATTGTAAAAGTCATTCAGGATATAGAAAGTTCTCAAAGCAACGAAAAATCCTGTCGTATCTGTTCCAGCAGCCGATGGCCGGACAAGGGCCCCAGCCACCAGTTACAGCTAGTCAGCCAGTCATCTCCAACTCCCGTCGCTCCAACTGTCTTCAGTTTCAAACATCCTCGCCAGAAAGAATGATGTGCAATAAACTGTCCCTTTCAGGACCAAGCTCTTCAGTGATCAAAATAATATTTTCAGGACAACGCTCTCGAGTGACCACAAAACTATATTTCTCAAGACTACGCTCGTCTCTACCACTATATGATAATGCAGAGGTATTTTTGTCTAGTGCATTCTACTCATGTTTTTGTTGATGTACTTTCTTTAACGAAAATAGATTTGCGAATATATCTAGGTTTCATTTTCTTTGCTGTTCCTGTCCGTCATTCAATATCTCTTTGAGGGCCAATATACAGCCCGCAACACCCACGTAACGACAGTGGGACAGTTATTGAACTCGAATTACCAAGTTAGGATTGACTGCATTAAATGCAAATCTTTAGACTTTGTCCACAATCTCAATATGTATAGTAGGATCACGCGACCAGATATAGCAACAATATTCAATGCAATTAGAAATGGTAGATTTATAAACGTGCGTGATGAAATCTGATGAATAAAATTAACTAGTACTAAACAATGCACCAGCTTTCCTAGGAGTAGCCATAGCAACTGATTCAATGCAATCACTCTTCTGCTTGCCAATGGAAAACGTGTGTCCAAGAAAGCACAAATATTTGCTGATCTGGAGGTTAGCATCAACTGTTTAATGGAAGGCAAGCAAAAAGGTTTCTATGATAATTAAATGATAATATTTTCGCTTTGAAGACGTTACAGTTTACATGTCATTTCTTGTTGGACATGTTAAATGCTGATTGAAGGTCTTTTTCTTGATCACTAGCCAGTTTTACGTTGTCACACTCGTTGCTAAGATAGGTGTAAATAGTTGTGTCATCAGTATTAATAACAAGTTGAGAACTGATGTCATCGGAAAGTCCGTTGATGAAGATAAGAAGCACGGGACACCAACTATAAAATCCCTTGATATCCCCTGCATTAAAAAGAAATAATCTTGACGCGTATCCGCTCAACACGATCTTCATTTTAATACGAACTACATTACATAATTGGTTTAAAACGACAGTTTTGAGCCAAATATACATCCCGAGACAACTTGGGATTGTAGAGATGTTATTGTTATATCGTTTTCTCTGCTGTTTCAAAAAGAATCTGAATCTATTCTACTCCAACAGCTTCTTATCTCGCTCCTCCCGTCAGTGGAACTCTCTTTCTATCACTTGCTTCCCTGATAGCTATAATCTTCAAATATTCAAATGTAATGTCAATCGACATCTTCTGATTCTTTGACCTTGGTCCATCTTTTTTTCTTTATCCTTTTCCCAAACACTCCTCTTTATTTTTATTCTCAATATTTGTACCTCCTTGTGTGCTAGTGCCACTCCCGCCTTTCTTGGGGTGATATGCTTTAAAAAAAAAATTTCTATGGCCCCTCTTAACAAAAGTCAGATCAAAGCAAGAATGGAATATTGCCGGCATATCCAAGCCTGATCTCGCCAATACTCACTTTTCAAGCTTGAGAAAAACGTATCTACAAAGCCAGATTCTTCATTTATTCATATGTTGATTAATAAATCTTAATAATTTCCACAATGATTCTGTTTAGTTTCATTTGCCTACACTATGTAGTTACTCAGATATGTATTAGGGTTGGTGCAAAAGTAATGCCGTTTTCTCACATATGTTACTATGTGAGAAAACGACATTATTTTTGCACCAACGTAATATATATCCAATGATATCATTTTTTTTTTTAAAAGTTCCTCTCTATTTCTTTTTCATTTCGGAATTCTAATTTATATTGTTATTGCATGCTATTGTTCTGGAGAAGAAATCTATTCTGGCACAAAAAAATACTATAAAGATATGGATTGATTTCACGACTGCATTGAAAAAGCTATGAAGACGAACAGGAATCAAAGTGTAAACATGAATTAAATTGAAAGTATTCCAGAATAATCTGAATGAAATGGATTCCGTTATGTCACGCAGATATGCGTAAGAGAAAGACACGTGCCAATAAATATAGAAAAATAAGTAAGATGAAAATCATGAAAAGATCAATAAAAATCTATAAATACAAATATAAGACAAATAAAAGATAAACATGATTAAAGTAAACGTTTTACTTGAAAATCCACTTATCCTCCTTAAGAAAAAAAATTGATCGACGATCTTGATGGGCGATAAAACGGGTATTAAGCATTTAATGCTGGTAAATATCTCAGAATGTACTGATTCTAATTGCGTATACGTTGAATCAAAAATCGTTCTTCTTATTGTAAAATTTATCCATAACGATGTATTAGGTTGGTGCAAAAATAATGACGTAATAATGTCGTTCTTTGACGTTAAAAAATACGTAAAAAACGACATGATTATGTCATTATTTTTGCACCAACCTAATACTTGCTTAATGTAAGAGCCAATTATGATAAAAGGCCAAATGTTTGAGGCCCCCATGACATTCAAAATTTACACATTTTCTTACAAAGTTTCTATCTAAATATTGGGAAATATGTGTAGCAATAATATTTATTCGTGTATGCAGTTTTTAAACTGTGTATTTGTATTGCTTTTAGTAATCACAAAGTAAAAATATTGTAACCTAGGGAAGGTTACTTATTACAATAATCACACGAAGGTTGGTAATGAACGATAATACTTAGGACAAGAACAACACATATAAGATTCTCCAGCGGCGCATAGAAGACGTAGTCAACTGCTATGAGTAAAACTGAATTCCACAATGAATCTCCAACGGAAGAATATTTACCAACCGCCCCACGTGGTCAGATGCGACACAAGGCCGAATTTAATGTAGGGTATCGGAGCCCATATGCTCGTCAAAAACTTCCCCATGGATACCGTACAAAAAGGCGTCGGGTGGCTTTTTCCCGAGACGAGACGAGATTCTGATCTTCGACATAACCTCCTGGGGGTGCTCTCTGCCCGGAAGCAGAGATTTTGACCAGCATAGCTGCAGACCAACATACAGTGTTTACTATTGTATTGATGTGAACAGGGACATGCCCATTATATTCCGTAGGTATGCTACAACATATATATATATATATATATATATATATATATATATATATATATATATATATATATATATATTAAGAAATAGAAAGAACAGATAGAGTTAGAAACCACAGTTCTTAGCAATTACTTTTTAAAAAAGTGTTCAATACAAAAGTAGAGCGAAATATAATATTATTATTTTTTTATTATAATAGGTTAAAATAAAACATTCTAGATCGCTATACAAAATCTTTCATGTTTCAGAATTTTAATCATTCCTCATCGGGCGATGGTAGATAACATGTAATACAAATGATTTATTTGGGAATTTTGAAAACAAATCGTACCGTTTTTGAAAATTAAAAAGGTGAGGAAGCGTAATGCCAGGGTTAAAACATATACTTGTGCGCATGTCTGGATTAACCAACGAAAAGTCAGATCTATGCTAAAATAGAAACATAAAAATAAGGTCAGATGTAGAGGGAGTGGGTAATAAATCCCTGTCTTGATAAATTGTCAGCGTCGAACATAATTTTAGCCAAATCCAAAGTTCAGATTTCGTGAAATAGAGATAGAGTTAATTTGAACAAAAAATTATTTTTAAGAATTTTTCAAATTATTTTTATTCTACAGAAATTACTTAAAGGGACCGAACAGATAAACTTTAAAGAATTTTTTTATGGAACTTTTATATACGATGCTAATTATATTGACAGGACAGTAAAAACAGGGCAATATTAAAGTTGAAAAAATCCTATAAAAATCGAGTCGACCATTATATACTTATAAAATAATGGCTACGTAATTATAATGCACAAAATATTTATGAAGAATTCTTTAACTATATTTTAATGTAAAATTTAGACAACGGTTACATGAATCATTAATTCATTTCTTTGGTTTAGTGGATCTTTATTTTTAGGAAAGTTTATAATATGCAGCTTTTCTTACGAAATGTTTCCAAGTCGTTGACTATTGATTGTTTTAAATATAATGAGCGTATTTAATACCATAATAAACTACGGGAAATTCTAAGAAAAAATGGACGAATTTGCATTTCATGACGTGAGTGAGGTCCCCTTAATCCCATAACTTATGACTTCAGTCTTCAGACATTCTTCTGTAATATTTGCTAACCGGAAATGTATTTAATCCCTCTGTCGCCCACCATTTCTTTCCGTCAACACTAAAGAAAATAACTCACTAGCATTAAAATTAGGATTTAAATTCTTAAGTATTTTTACTAACCATGAACATTAAACTTACGTTTTAATCTAATGAGATTTCTATTTATACCCAGCAAATAATGTTAAAACTTTAAATATTTATTATTTCATTTTTATATTAACTGCGATTAAAAAAAAAGGAACTCAGATAACATATTTCCACGAGCGGCATATTAAAGGTTGAAGTGTTGCATGTGAATGGCGAGCCGCATGTGACTCGTGAGCTCTGGTTTGGCCACCGCTTGTATGATGCAATGAGAGAACACGGAAAGTAAAACACAGATATCCGAAGGTACATTGAAGGAGCCTATTCTGAATCCTTCATGAAAATTAAGGATGCGGAATCAGTAAATGCTAAACACTTCATATACCTCGAGGTATGGATCAATTGAACAGAGAATAGATTACACAATAGACCGTTTTGCAAATGGCTGCAAAACCAAAACATAAACATAAAAACTCGAGTCATGTTCTTAAACAATTTCGTCAGATTGAAACTTTCATATATATGTCATCACAGCGCCAAACCAGTTCAAAAAACTGTCAGCTTTTTAAGATCAATTGTTTAAAATGGTTTTTAGCCATTGAAAGTTTTGGATCTTGGCAAAGCCTTTCCGTTTTTAACATTGTAGACTGGCGCTGCAAAATTATAACTATATACCAAATGTTTTCAAAATCTTATTTGTTGAATGTTTTAACTATATTGGGAGTAGTTATTACGTTAATGAACAACGGGATCTTCTAAGAGAAATGTGCGAATTTGCATTTCATTAACATAGAATTATATATGCATACGACGTGAGTGTCGTCCCCTTAATCACCTTACTTATGACCTCAGTCTTCAGACATTCTTCGGTAACACTTGCTGACCTTAAATCTATTTAATATTTCTGCCGCCCACTATTTCTTCCGTCAACACTTAAGAAAAATACCACACTTAGATCTAGGATTAATATTAGGATTTAAATTTTTAAATATTTTTCCATGAACATTAAACATACGTTTTAACCCAGTGTGTTCTCATTTCATTCCAGTAAATAATTATAAATCTTGAAATTTTATTTATTTCCCAATTATATTAACTGTAAAGAAAAAGGAGCACAACCAAGATATTTTCACGAGGCACATATTAAAGATCAAAGAGCTGAATATGGCCTTTCTCGATATATATCAATAGAGCACTTTTTGGCAGATATTCTACTAAAGTGAAATCAACACTTCTAAAGTTATTAATTTGCAAAAAACTTACATTGATTACAGAATTAGTAGTGATAATTCCAACTTAAATCTATACAATTCAGCTTTAGCAAGTTTTTTTTTTATAATAAACCAAAAAAAAAAAAAATCCCAATTACTACTACGATAGTTATTATCGCTAGAATTTATCCCTCCTACCTCTTTCATCGTCTAACTATTTTCTATTCCCATTTTTCCTCCACTCTTAGGACGCTTGTGAGATGCTGTGCCTAAACATTTGACTGTCGTTATCGGCAAAGAATTTTCCCAGACTAGCCAACATTCAACACCCCAACCATCCTTCATCAAACTGCTATTAACAAACACTATTGTTTCACTCCATCACATTTTCGCTTCATGTATATTTTTTCTCAAACAAATGGAAAAAAAGGAAGTAAATTTTCACATACGGCTTGCCCACAGGTAGAAATGTCCATAACCATTTTTGTTGCTCACCCGTCGAGGTGCGATAGAAATGCACCGAAACGAAGTTGCATCTTTGTAGTGAGTAAACTGTTTTTGTCTATATGATAAAATTATGAGAAATAATCATCGCTCTAATATCGGTGTCGATCCCACTTTTGGATTAATGCTGTGGACGCTCGAATTTATATGACATGACGGGAGTTTGGTCCCCTTAATCCCCTTACTTATGACCTCAGTCTTTTGACATTTCTCTTTAAGACTTGCTGAGCGGAAATGTATTTAATCCGCCTACCTCCCACCTTTCCTTCAATTACTACTAAGTATCACTCACTCAGAGCTAGCAGTAAAATTAGGATTTAAATTCTTAATTATTTTTACTAACCATGAATATTAAACTGGCGTTGTAACTAAGTGTGTTCTCATTTCATTCCAGTAAATAATTATAAAGCTTGAAATTTCATTTATTTTCCATTTATATTAACTAAAAAAGGAGCTAAACCAAGATATTTTCACGAGACACATATTAAAGATCAAAGAACTGAATGTGGCTCGCAAGCCGCGGTTTGGCTATCCTTGATATATATATATATATATATATATATATATATATATATATATATATATATATATATATATATATATATATCAATACAACACTAGTTATATATTCATCGCTTTTTGGCAAACGCGAAAATAAATTTAATTCTGACATTCCTCTGTAAACCTTCCTGACCAGAAATGTCTTCAATCCCTCTGTCTTCCATCATTCAATCCCTCATCACTGAAGAACCATGCTTCACTCAGATCTAGCATTAACATACGATTTAAATTCCGAAATATTTTTACTAACCACGAACATTAATCATTTAATCAAATAAAGTTTTAATTTATGCCCAGCAAATAATGATAAAACGTGAAATATTTCTTATTTTTATATTAACTGTGAGGAAAACAAGCTCAGTCAACTAGGAGCCGCATATTAAAGGTCAAAGGGCCACTTTTGGCTCGCGTACCCTCGTTTGGCCACCGCTGTTATATAACATAGGAACTGGTATTTTTCAATATAAAATATATACAGATAGTCACGGGTCGTAACAAAGACGCACTATCAAAAGAGAAACACAATAGTGTACAGTTATATAGGGTCATGGGAGAAAAAGTTGGATATCGATTACAAGCAGAACAGCGATAAGAGAAAAAAATAAAAACAATCTAAATAAAGTTGAGGCCAAAAATAAATTATCTTTAAGTATCTGAAGAATAAGATTTGAGAAAAAATAATGGTTCTTTATAAACAAGAAAATGACAACTTTGTTTTCATGATGACTGGTCGCTTTGTAATAGAATATTAAGTAAGTGCAATGTCTCTATTCCCCACATCAATCAATTTGAGGTATCATCTTTTCCTGATAAAGCTGAATGTTTTTGCCGTATATTCTTGTCAGACTCTAGTCTTAATTAATCTAGTGTATCCCTGCCCAACATCCAACTTAGAACTGAAGCTCTGTTGAGTGATAAGCATATAGTCCCATACATCTCTAACCTTGATCTCTACGAAAGATGTGGACCCGATGGTATCCCTGTAATTGTCATTACGAAGTGTGCTCACGAACTCGCTCTTATTCTCTCTAAATGCATATTATGTGATTTACTGGGCCCTGCTTTCCTGTCTGCTGGAAGTCATCGTCTGCTGTTCTCTGGTCAACCGTTCGGCCCTTCCAACTGTCAGTCTATTAGGCTTCTACCTCTTTTAAGGAAACTCTTTGTGGCCCTAATCAATATTGAATTGTTTCTTCGTTTCTCATCGCCTTTTCTCAGACAACCAATACGTCAAGGCCTTTTCTCAGACAATACGTTTCTCCAGGTGAACTGCTGATATGCTATGCTAAAGATAAATTCGGAGAAACTCTACCATGCTCTCGATAAAATCGGTGTATCCCTGGATTTAGCATTGGAGATCTCGAAAGCCTTTGAGAGTGTCTGGTATACAGGTCTTCTCAATAAACATAATAGTTACAGTGTCTCCAGATACATTCTTGAGTTGATCCAGTCTTTCCTATCAAATCGTGTTATCCTGAAAGACCACTCGTCTAGATCATACTAATGCCGGTGTCGACCAGGGATCTACGCTGTTTTAATTTTTCATTAACCACATTTAGGGTGATATCAGCTTTCAACTTGGCACACATATTTGATGCTACCTCGATAGTAAAGTTGATCAGTAAGTCAATGTCAAAATGCTGACTGATGTTCAAAACAACCTTCAGGACGTTATTTTAATGGGGACAATTTTTCATGTCAAATTTAACTCCTTCAAATCTAAACATCTCTCCATTAATCAATTCAGAGGCCCCTCTGACTAGCTGACGCTAATCTCCCGGAAAGTGACTCGTTGCACCTTCTCATGGTAAGGTTATTGGCTGACATGAAGTGAAAATACTATATTGAATCCATTGCTAGTTCAGCTATCAAGAGAGGTGGTTCACTATATTTGTGCTATCTTGAACGATAAATGAGGGTCAGCAAGTGTAAAAACGAAAGACACCATCTATGGTGTCTTTCGTTTTTACACTTATGCACGCCAGCAGGAGCTATTGCGGAGAAAATCAGGTAAGGGAAAGATATAGTTCCTTTGAGTTTCTAAAGTGTGATACCAGACCAGCCTTGCGGTGGGTGACAAAGCCACACTGACAGATAAAATTTGTTAAATCAGGATTGTGATGGCGTCTCTGCTTAAGTCGAAGCTGATCACGTGGTTTCAGTCTTTAAAACTTAATGAAACATGTCTTCCGCCACTCCTTTGGGTTTTATGCTTGGGCTTCTCAGGTTTCCAGATCAAAGTTGAGACGCTTCAAGCTGTCTTTCAGTTGTCTTTGTAGCATAAGAGTGGACGTCCAACTCTTGGAGTTCGGAAATTGTCTATAGATAACTTTTTTGGGAAGTTTATGCTTATCCATTCTCGCAACATGACCAGCCCACGAAGCGGTATCTTTGCTAAATGGTTTCAGTGCGTGATGCTGTCACTTTTCTTCAGTATTGCACTATTCTTGACACTGTCATCCTATTTTATATCCTTATATCTTTATATATATATATATATATATATATATATATATATATATATATATATATATATATGTGTGTGTGTGTGTGTGTGTGTGTGTGTGTGTGTGTGTGTGTGTGTGTGTGACTGTGTGAGTTTGCGTGTGTATTTGCGTGTGTTCCAAACGTATTATAAGAAATGGACACCCCGGCCCTGACTTGTCTTCGCCTCTGTCCACAGGTGATTGATATGTTTGTACAAATTGTTAACTCTTAAGCCCCTTTTCGAAATGGTTGCTTCGGCCGTTTCCATATAATTCATTTTACGGATGAATATTCTTATAATGATGCGTACAATTCAAGTTTAGTTATTCTTAAATTTTCGCTTGAGGATGAAACAGCTTGATACTTTAATTCAATTTAATCTTAATAATTATATTGAAGTTTTCACCTCTTGTTTTTGAAACGTGAGAACTCTTATGTAGCGAAGGTATCATATTTTTTTAAATAATTATAATATATATATATATATATATATATATATATATATATATATATATATATATGCCTGTGTGATAGTGAAGTATATATTATTTATGTTCTCATTCGAAATTAGAAATCTATTTACCGACGCAGAATTCATTTGGATTTATTTTGAATTATATGTGTTCATGTCTGATCGAATCCGACAAGAAGGAATAAAAATGTCCTACAGAAATAATATTAGACTAGGTTTATTACATAGACCAGAAACAGAAGTCAATGATATATGTGCACACGGTAAAATCGAATCATAATTCTTTTTTAACTTAGATCTTTTAATAGCAGTGGCAACTCTGAATTATCTCTTCATTTGCTCCGAATACTTATTTTAGAACAAAAAAATCTTTGCGTATTTGGTAGAAACGATAATATCATAGTGCCTACTCTGCTGCAATTTCAGAAAATGATGATTTAGGTGAGGAATATTGTCACATTAATTTGAAACCTAACCAGATAGTATTTTGAAGTTCACTGCTTTTAAAAACCCTCTCCGTTCAAAACATTAACAAACATGGCTTTTTCACAACTTCACAATTTTGTCACTCTATATTTGATCCATTACTATCAGTCTGTGTTTATGTTCTACAACCCATTCGATTTCTTTCTTTCCTTAACACTGTGTTTACCTCGTCTTTTCTTTCCTTTCTTTTGTCTCAGGAATTTGCATATTTGACAGTCTACCATTCCGTGTGTGTCCCATATATTTCAACAGTCAATCTCAGATTGTAAACTTTAAACTATTTGTCCATACATAGCTTAACATACTTCGTTGTTTTTATTTCGTATATCTACCCTTTATCGATAGGAATCTATCTCCATTGATTCATGCCATTTTTTCATCTCTGGAGCTGTTGTTCAGCATTCACTGCCATATTGAAAATAATACATTACATAGATGGTATGTACACAGTTCTTTCTTTATAAGGCAGTGTCATTATCATTTCATACTTAACAAGATAGTTAATATCCTCGACCTTTTCGATATTGTTATCACCAATATGAATCTTGCATTTTAAGCTGTCCTGAGTTTTAATATGGTTGGTTATTTGTTCTTCTTTAGCACCATATCAACCGGTATGTGTTATCTAATGACGACATCTAAAAATGAAAATTCAAACATTACAATTCAAGAGAATCACATTATTTCATGTGTAAATTATAATTACTTAGATACATTCTTTTTTTACCAAATAATCTGACAAAATCCAACGAAGGGAACAAATGTGCTTCTCCTAACAGGAAATGTGATCATTATTAGAAAATTGTGATTTTTTTTTACAATGTATTCGTGTCTTCATTTTTACTATAAAATGTACTGTTGTCCATTTTGCTATAAAATATAAAGGTGCTTCACAAATTTATTAGAAAAATGATCAGGCAGAATTCAAGGACTAAAAATGATAGAGTAATGGAAATTATATTTATTCAAAGGGAAAGGAATGACATTTTAGGAGATGCAAATATTTAGTCTCAAACATGAACCAACATTTAAAGAGGAGCCCTAGGCTTCTTTCTCTAAATGTCCGTCGTTCAGTTGAAGGCACATAAAATACAAAGCTGCTGATAACGCGTGCATATTCCTCCCAAGTGTTCATTTGAATCTTACAATTGATGGCTGCCTTTACTGCAACAAAGGCGCGTGGGATTCTCTTGTAGATGTTGTCCTTGAGGAACCCCCAGAGGAAGAAATCGGGGTTTTTGGTCAGGCGCGACGGTTGCCCATTTCACTTCTTTGCAGCTGATGAGACGCTCCCCAAATTTTTAACGGAGCCATGCCATGATAACATTAGCCGTGTGAGGAAGAGCACCATCCTTCTGGACCAATTGTTCCTCCTCATAAAGGTCCTCATACTCTTCGGTCTCTCGTTATCTGAGAGGCTGCTGGTTTGTTTCAACAATAGAGAAGTACCCTGCAATTTCTATTCATGTTTCTATAAAAAAAATGTATTGTTGGTAATTTTATTATACAAAAGTAATTTATAAATATATTTCTGGTATTTGTAATAAAAACGTGAATTTTTATACTTTCCTGGTGTTTTGATTCTTTTCTTTGGGTGTTCACCTGGTTCGGGGTGGATCTGGGAAAAAATGCAATTAAGATTGGAGGCCGTTGTGAAAGTTTAAGGCAGCTAATATTGGAATTAATATATGCGTTTTGGTATTATGGATATCAACTGAGAAAGACGAATTGGAGAGTCGAGTTCGAATTCCATCCGGGTTGAAAAAAGTATGAATCGATCTCTTCTCCATCCAGCAATGTGTTGAATAGCAGGACAGATTGTTTCCTGTAGCTTTGTTTGATGACCAAACTAGCGCAAAAAAGAAAAGGCATCTACAGCGTGAAAAATGCTGTCTAGATAGTCTTGAATCAAACAAGACATGTTTTCCTGAGCTTGTATCGATTATGACAAGAGTCTGAATGAGGAAATAAAACTAAATTTCAATTCAAGAGAATTACAGTATGTCCAATTCCCAAGTTAAAATAGTTATTCTTTAAGTACTTTTATGCATATCTTCTTATTTGAAGAATCTTATTTTACTTATACCATTTTATTACTGTGATAAAAACGGATATGATTAAAAGAAGCCATGTTTATCATCAACTGGCGTTGTTTGGTTTGGTTATTTTGTTTTATGGCATATCAACACCTCAATGGGTTATTTAATGCCGACAAATATTTTTTATTGCTGGTAATATTTTTTTTTTTTTTTTTGACAAAAATCTGCTTCTGGTAATATTTTTCCTTCAAAAATGAATTCCTGGTAATAATTTTTTTTAAAAGTATTGCTGGTAATTTTTTTCCCAAAAATGTATTGCTGGTAATAATTATCTATTTGCCCATAGCTAGGACCCTAACAGGTGCTACCACCCAGGGTCACAGTTGACCTGGGAACACCAACAATTCAGAGGTAGTTCCACGCTCCTCAAAAACTCCTGATCAGAGGCCTTGCTTTTGAACGTAGTTTATCGTCTTATTCAGGATGCGGATGTAGTTTATCGTCATACCCAGGACGATCAACTAACGTGTATTGGCAAAGCTGTTGTGAAATTTCTAAGCAAATCTCAATCAGTGTCAGTGAGCGCTAATCTTCGGGCGTATCATGTGATATGTTCTCCTATCGACCTTTCTAAACAGGGATTCTCTTACATCTTCTTCCAAGGATTTATTCAGGATCGATTTTAGATTCTAATATTGTTTAGTTCAGAAAAAGGTTCCTTTTTATATTATTTTACATACTATGTATCTGTTTATTTTTTATAACAATGATGTACTTGTATAGTCAATTTAATTTGGTTTTGATTTTGATATGTGCATTTATTGTGTTTTGGACTTCTTTCGAAAATATTTTAATTAATTACCTTTAAAAATTTCGAGAAACACCGACTATCCACTCGCAGCAAACTAATGTTTGATTTTGTTTGGTTTGTTTTGTTTAGTTTAGTTTTACGACACTATCAACCTCAATGGGTTATTTAATGCCGACAGTTTTATTTTTGATAATATTTTTTGTTTCAAAAATATATTGTTAGTAATATTTTTTTTTTTCAAAAATGTATTGCCGGTAATTTTTTTTTTCTAAAATGTATTTTTGGTAATATATATTTTTGAAAAATGTACTACTGTAATAATTTTTTTTCCAAAAATGTATTGCTCGTAATATTGTTTTTTTTCAAAAATTTAGTGCCAGTAATTTTTTTCCAAAATGTATTGCTGCTATTAAAACCTATTTTTATGCTTTCATAGTGTTTTGAACCCTTTATGGCGTTTACCCATAAATAGGACCCTGGCAGATGCTTCCATCCCGGGTCAGGGCAGACCTGGGAACACCAGCAATTAAGAGGTGATTCCATGCTTCTCAAAGCCTTCTGATGAAATGCCTTGCTGTCGGATTTACTTTATCCTCATATCCAAGACGAGCAGGAGTTGGCTATTTACAGTTTCGGTACAGAGTACAGACCAGTTTTCCAATATTTATAGTGATGGATCATATATACGAGTTCCACTTTAGGTGTGGCTTGAGTTTAAGTCCCAACAGGCGTTCAAGGTATTGGCCCTCTTTGACAGAATACACGTTCATTGCGATAGGTGAAAATGTTTAATCCGTTCAATGATGATAGAACGTTCAATTGTTTATACTGAAATCAATTAAGATGATGCCTTTCCTATCTCTTAAAATTAATGAATTTAAATATCAATATAAAACTGACTATATAACTATGATCATTTTAATTCTAGTGATAAATGTTCTACGTTTTCCGTAATTTCTACGGTTATGGTTAACTGGGTATTTTGCATATGTTTCCGATACATTTAAAAGCATATAATACTACAGCATTCTTTCGCAAAAACATTCATTCTCTTTTGTGCATATTGCATTGGAGGTAAAAGTCCTGGAAATATACTTATTTAAAAAAATTAATAAAACAGCCCATTTTCTTTCGGTTCCTTCAATAAATATAAAAGTTCGAGATTGCCATATTTTGCCAAGAACTGTTATTTTGTTGTAGAGTCTTCAGAGAGCATGCGTGCCGGACAACTACAATTTTGGTCTCTTTAAATTAGGTGCTTACATTAATCCGCTGAAAAAACAAGGCATAGTAAAAAAAAAAGCCCCAAATTTAATAAAAACAAATTTATATCATAAAATTTTTATGTTATTATTGAGAGGAAAAAAATAATTATTGTTTTTAGTTTGATCAATTTCTTCTTTTTTTTTTTTAGTCAAGAGATTTGGGAGAATATAAATCATCCATTTCAAAGAATTAAACGTTTCCCGAAAGTCTTCTCCAAATTGTAAAATAAAAAAAAATACAATAAAACTATCATTAGTTAATTAGAAATTATTTTAATTGTTTTTATAAATGAGATCTATTAAGGACAGTATTGCCTTAAGAAGACAAATCGATGAATAATGACTTTTTAAAACAATTGTTTCCGTTGTTTTTATCTTAATTATTTTAATTATTTTTTTTTAATTCTAATAAATTATAAAGTTTCAATATTTTAAATTTATGCATTACTCTTTCTAGCTGAATAACTCAAAGATTTTTTTCAATGATTCTTACGGCAAATGGTGTCAAGATGACTAAAAATCTTATCTGAACACCTGGAATAAAGAAAGTCAATAAGTTTATTGCTTTTTAGATTTTAACATTTTATGGGATGTAGAATTATCTCATGATGTTATACGATTAAGACAATCTTGCTGTTCCACCCGGTGTATATATATATATATATATATATATATATATATATATATATATATATATATATATATATATATATGTGTGTGTGTGTGTGTGTGTGTGTGTGTGTGTATTTAGCTCTTGAAAATATATTTTCAATTGAGCACTGTTGAACGACAAACTAATTCTAAAACCAACGGTCAACTGCGTAAATGCGAAGCTCTTCAGTAAAATGAATGGAGCACTTTGGCTGCTGCTTGGCGTTTGTTTACGTTTTTAAAAGCAATATACTAGAGTTGGCTGATTCGTTTAGTCGAGTGAAGATGACTCAGTGGTAGAAGCTCTATCCACATCGGTTGGGTTTCGATCCGGGCTTGAGGATCAAACTGATACCAACAACAAAAACTGAACAGAAACGGGAACGAACCTACTGAAAAATGGTTGAACAATAAAACACCGGATCATTAAAACTAGCAAGACATAACAACCAACAAGACCAACACTGTTACCATCACTACCACCAAACTTACAAACACAATCATCACCATAACAATTAGCACAGCCACCACGAAAGATATCACGATCCATTACACACCAAAATTATGATTTTGTCTCTAATTCTCTTACTTCCGCTATTTGTATTGTTGTTACCAGTTTAAGAACACTCACTTCCTAACTACCACTACCACCATTCTTACTGCTTTCTATCATCATTATTTCATTCTTTTTATTATTATTATTATTATTATTATTATTATTATTATTATTATTATTATTATTAATTATCTATTTATTCTTTATTCGTTTTTAGTGGAGAACTTTCAAAGGGGATTTAACAGGAGATAACTGACATCACACGTGGAACTAGAACAGTCTACCCCGGAGAGCGAAATAAAGAATTCACTTCGACATTCCAACCACCTGAAGAAGGCTAGAACGTACAATGGCCAAAACGTTGTGATAAACATGTCGCCAAAGATAAGGACAATAGTCCGAATAATGTAAATAGTGTACATAACAACTCATCTCAGAAATATAGGCAGATACTGAAGGGCCGAAACGTTGTAGCAAATATGGCGAAAAAGATGAGAACAATAGTCTGAATAATGTAAAGAGTGTACGTAATACCTCATCTCAGAAATATAGACAGATACATTTATTTTTGTATACGTATTTTATAGAATCATAAGTAAAATGATTTCCCAAAACGAGTGAATATCTATACTATCAACCATTAAAAGCGATCCGTGAATTGCATATGAACTTTTTAATAGAATTTCACGACCAATTCATTAGTTTTTTGTTTTTTTTTCTAATTTAATTATTTATTTTACTGAATGTGGTCGTCAATTGCCATTGACATTATCAGGATTTTGAACCACCGTTCTGATGATTATAGTTTCGGATATATAGAACCGCATTTTCAAATCAATTATTAGCATTGGAGGGAAGGAAAATGTAGTTCTTCGAACCTTGTGGGCTGGAGCTACAGAATTCGGAACAACAAATTGTGCCAAATGTAAAAATCCACATCCGTTGACGTTTTCAAAAACAACAATATCTAAAATATATACCACATGTTATTAAACAGAAAATAAGGACAAGAACAAGATTTTGACTTTCAATAAGATTTCGAGAAAAAAAAGTCCTCATTAATACTCGAAAGAGCAATAACAGTTACTGGATTTGAGAAACCTATGTTCCTGAAAATTTCTTTTACGCGAATGATTTTTAAAAAATTTCAAACGAGTTACTCTCGCTGTTCGGGCAATGATTGTAGACAAGTTCCTTAAAATAAATGTTTGATATTAACATTACCATAGCAATATTTTTGGGAAAATCATCATTCTTTCCCTGTCTGTGGCTAAAGAAAACTTTGATAGTCTTACTTTATTCTTGTCCATCAAATACTAGTGTCGGTAGAGTTTAATCAATTCCTTCAGTTTTTTTTCCATCTTGCATGATGCAACTATTTTAGCAGTGATCAAAAAGATCTGTCGGAAGTTTTGTTTTGTTTTTTTGGCTGAAAATTTCTAACCGTCATGAATATCCCATTCGGAACTTATATTTTGCAAAAAAAAAAAAAAAAAAAAAAAAATCATGAACAAAACCTCAGTCTGGCAATATCTGGCGATGTTTCGAATTTTTTTTTTTTTATTGATGGATGTTTCTCGTCTAGACACATGGATTTAAGAAATGTAAAAGTCTTCTCGTGGATAGCTAATGCTGATGAATATATTATTGCAAAACTCCTATTTTTTATAATGGAATCGTCCCAATAAAGAGCTCGAGAAAAGCTCAAGTTGGAGGCTTTTCTTAATGAAGTCTTTCACATATACAGTGTAACCCGGATATAAGAGACCCGGATATAAAAGAAACCCGGATATAAGATATATTTTCTCTCGTCAAAAATTAGAGCCTGTGATAATGTATATATAATAGACTAAACCCGGATATAAGAGAAACCCGGATATAAGACACTTTTCCGGTCCCGACAACTCTCTTATTTCCGGGTTACCCTGTATATGAAATAGTTGGTAGCAAGATAAACAGAATAATGATTTATTCTTCAATTGTTCTTTTAAGGGGAAACATCAACGCAGGAGTTTATTAAAAAAAAAAAAATGCAGTACTTGTTATGTGAGATAAACTTATTCTTGATATTGGAACATGAGGGAAATAAATGTCTTCCACTTCCATGGAAGTAGCATGACGTTTTACGAGCTGTAAATGTCTGAAATGATGAAGCTAAATTTTATACTCTAACCCGAAAGTGCGATATTATTTTTTGAAAGTACGTGATATCATTGCAATATGCTTAATTCTCCGTGGACTATGAATACATGAATGTTGGACTGGAATGATTTTCTTTGCTATTCAAATGTGGATATCAACCCATGCACAGCGAGTTGATTTACTGTTATTGATTTATTTCCTTTCGATGCAATTACAACGCAAAAAATAATTGCTTTTTACAACTATGGTGACATCAAGCGGACATAAAAAAGGCATGTGCTCTTGGCCGGTCAGTGATAATAAAATAGTCACTATAGCTTCAGAGGAACATGATTTGGGTTATAAAAAATATCAAACACATAAATTAATATAGATTTTTATCCCATATCGGAATTTGCAGCACAGGTTACGAAAAAGCAATTTATTGAACGAAATAACGGAATTAGCATTTTATAGCCGGATAGAGAAAATACATCATTCTCAATATTTCCTAAATGTTGTAAATTTCTCTATTGATAGTGAATGTTCTTTATATATACGTTAACCATTAAATGGTGACGATCTTCTGATATTTCATTGGAAATCATCAGTTATCATAAATTAATAATTTACAATCGACCCCAACGATAGCGCCATAATTCGTTCATGATTTGGAACAAACTGACAATATAGAATTTATGATTTTATTACTTTTCTAGGATTCGTAAAAATTAGGTTTTTCTCTGACGTACCTGCCTACAATTAAACATTAATGTGTAAGCGGTAGTTATCACCATGACTACATGTATATTCTCGAAACAAAAGAAAAGGATAAAAATACTGACAACTTGGCGCCACGAATGCAGGACTCCATTGTATAGGACATACTTCGAAGGGTTTCGAAGGTTTTCAAAGGGTTTCGAAGGGGTTCAAAGGGTATCATACATTAGGAATACAGTAGAAGTCCTCATATTCGAACTTCAGAGAAGTTCGGATATGAGGACGGGTTAATGTGGCATATGTAATATAAATATAACTTAACAAGACACAAGAACCTATCACAATATATGAAAAATGAAGTATCACAGGAAAGTAATTATTAATTTGTCTTGTGGATTCCGGGTTGAAATCCGGTACCAATAAATAACAAACGCCAGGAATCAATATATGAAAATAATGTATTAATGTAATAATATAAACTGGTAAAGCAGGTTAGTAGTTCCAGGAATACGGGATTAGTAGCAAAATATATATACAGTATTTGGTATTGAAGTATCGCTGTATGACTTCTTACTGAGTCTACGTGCTCGCTCACTGTGACTCTTACAACACTGTTACTTCACCCTCACTTTTCCGGTTACCTACAACCTTTTACTCTGGACTCGACTCGACTCCTCGGTCTTGCTCTCGTCCTCACGTAGCCGTAGTATATGTATGTACTGGGTGAGTCCATTTGTATAAAAAGGCGTGATCCCCTCAACAATTTGCAATGTTTAATGCTCTGTAAGTTTTATTTTCATTGTCTTTCTTATTTCTTTTCCCATTTCTCTTACTTTTCACTGTTAAAATTTGTTTATTAAGTAAGGCGTTTGTGCAAATGGCGTGTTCTTGTACATTCTGTACTACTGATCAAAGATTTTTTTCACCATGAATTTGATGACCTCATCAATAGCTTTTTCTACTGAGTCCCAGTCTACTTCATCATCTTTCATATTTCCACCATTATCGGAAGAATTTGATTCTTCCATTATAATCCAATTCATTCTAAAGCGATTCTATTGTTGAATTCTTTTGTAATTCATTTTCGTCTTCATTTATCCATTATTTTGTCATCTGAAGTCAGAGTATTCAGTAGATCATCTTCATACAGTAGTTTTTTCTTGTTTCGTTCACTTTCTGATATCTTTGTCCTTTTTAATTTACAAATTCAATGAATTAGGAGCTTCGTCCTGTTTTTGAAAAATCTCTAATTTCTGATGTAACGTCAAAGTATTTAATTACCCTTTTCTTCCAGTTGAAGTTTCTTTTGTGAGAGACATTATGGGCTGAGAAATTTCAAGTTACTAACACTTATCAACAACCAAAACAAAAATGTTAGCATGTAGCATATTCCTTCAACATGTAAATGATATTACTGAGATGTTCTGATACGAGAACTTTAAGATATGATGACGTTCGATCATGAAGTTTTCTACTCTATTAAATTTACGACAATTAAAGCGAATTTAGCCGTCGAGAGTAAATTAAATAAATCCCCGAAAAATGCATTTTTCTTTCAAAATCGATAGTTATTCGGAGTTATGATTTTACATGATAATTTCTTGTTGAACAAATCTTCACGTTTCAAAGGGTTACAACAACTAATTAGGCGCCATAGAATATGAAAAAATTAAATGCACAATGTACTCAATGTGTTTCTTCCTTTCTTTTTTTTTCTATCAGTCATTCTTTCTTTTTTCAGTCAGTCTTTCTTTCTTTATTCAGTCAATAAGTCTTTCTTTCTTTCTTTCTCTCTTCCAGTCAGTCACTCAGCCAGTCTTTCTTTTTTCAGTCTTTCTTTCTTTTTTCAATCAGTCATACTTTTTCTTTCTTTTTTTCTGTCAGTCAGCCAGTCTTGCATTTTTTTCAGTGAGATTTTTTTCTTTATTTATTTTTTTCGATCTTCCTTTCTTTCTTTTTTTCCGTCAGTCAGTCTTTCTTTCTTTCTATCTTTGATCTTCTATTACTCATCTAACAGGTCCTATTTTTCCTCTTTTCCTTTCTTCATTTCTAACCTACTTTATTACCTTGTCATCTGTACATTCTTACTTTTCTTCCTTAATCCCACGCGTGACGCACTCTCCCTCCCCCCACACACAGCATATATATATATATATATTAGGAGGCACGGTGGAGTAATGGATATCGGCTTGGATTGAGGAATCGGAGAGCCGGGTTTGAATTCCAGTCGAATCCATTACATTCACTTACGTGCGAATACCCTTGGGAAAGGTATGAATCCTCTTCTCCTCTTTCCAGCTATGGGACAAACTGCGTCCTTGGATGGCAACTGGTCTAGGAGAAGGACAACTCTGAATTCAAAACCTGTGGAGGGTCGTTTGGGAACCTTGTGGCATTCGGTGAACCAGATCTCTGTATTCGTCCCTCCAAAAAGGGTGGATGGTCCTGCACGAGGATTTCACCACTATAATCAAATCTTATCTACCGGTGCCGGGCTGTCGGTTTCCTGGAAACTGATCTGTTTGACCCTCGAATATCGACGGGAGAGTCTATCATATATATATATATATGATCGATATTTGATGTTTCTCTACTTGTGTTTTCCTCATTTCATGTGGTTAACCTACATGGAATTCTGTATTGAATACTTTATTAAATCTACGGGAGTAATCTGTTCCAATTCGGCTGCCTATGTCAAGGCATATCGTCCAACTCTTATTAGTATTGCCCAGTTATTACTCGCCAGTTTCTATAAAGATCCAGTACACACACATTTACTGTCACTAAATTCACGAACTAATACATTAATAGGAGAAATTTCTCTAGGGAGCTTTAAACCTACCCTTACTGCTGATTAATGCTGCCTTTGCCAGTCGTGCTTTGATTAGTGCTGTTGTTGTTGAAGACTCGCTACCATCTAATTGTCTTTCTTAACAGTTCCCATATTTATACTAGGAGATATTTATAAGGAAGTCATCATAGCCTAGCTTATAGGAGGTCCTACTAAAGAATGACTCATAGCCTAGCTTATAGCATGGACTAATTAGGATGTCCCCATTACCCTACCTTATAGGAGGTCCTATTAAGGAGGTTCTCATAGATTAACTTATAGGAGGTCCTACTAAGAATTTCTCATAGCCTAGCTTATAGGAGGTACTACTAAAGAGGTCGCCATTAGCCTAGCTTTTAGGAGGTACTACTGAGGAGGTCCCCATTAGCCTAGATTATAGGAGGTCCTACTGAAGTGGTCCCCATAAACCTATCTTATAGGCGTCCCTACTAAGAAAGACACATAGCTTAGTATACTGATTCTTTCAGACGTTTAGCTGTCTAGTATGTCCAATATTTTCCCTTCATTCCACAGGGGCTAATTACTTTCTTTCCTCCATACATAGTTAGCGATGAGTGAGTTCATTATTTCAGTATCGGAATTCAACCCTCAGTACGGCTTTTTGAGGTTCCTCCGGCCTTACTTTTAGAAAGTGGCTTGTTTCGCCTTTATATTGTTTGACACAACTGCAAGTTTTCGATAACAGAATGATCTTGGTCATTTCTCTTTCTTCTTAGTTTTAACTCAGCAGAGATTTATATGTTGTGTAAAATAGCTTGTGAGTATTGTCCTGATGTTCCATGGATAGATCGTTTGAATCTTTTCCAATAAGACTTGAGGTAAAGCAGACAAAGTGTAGCAATTTTCTGGTCTTCCGCCATGGCCCTTCTAATGCTGGGTGGTTAAAGAATTCTGTAGATTTTAGTCCTTCCTGGAACCTATAAAACTGGCGCTAGAGAATCACAGATAAATAGCAATGATGATGGTAATGTTAGCCGTTTCCCTATGAGGACACATTTGACATTCATTGACCTAGCAAGCTTCTAATGCTGAGTGGTTAAAGAATTCTGTAGATTTTAGTCCTTTCTGGAACCTATAAAACTGGCGCTAGAGAATCACAGATAAATAGCAATGATGATTGTAATGTTAGCCGTTTCCCTATGAGGACACATTTGACATTCATTGACCTAGCAAGCAGTATGCTTTCGATTGAAATTTATCACATCTTTATCTTAAAACAAATTTTCGGCAACATTCTAGTAGCTGTTTCTAATAGTAATGAGAGTTCTCTTCCTAACCTTTTATTTGAAGTAGAGTGGAATATTAATTAAGCTATTATTCTCTGTTAAAGTTATATGTGATATCCATTTTAGTTGTTGCTGATGCTCTGATTGGTATTCCTTGGTTAATATGGTTTCTGTTATTTGGTACATTTCTTTTTGATTCTGTATCAAAGAAGAAATATATTTAAACAAGAGCCTCAGGATTAATTAGCCCGTTTTAGAAAGTATTATTTCGAATCATAGTTATTCGTACACATCTTGGGGATATTGATTTTCTGTCTAAGATCATTTTTTTATCCCAACTCTGTCATCAGCATATCGCCTTGCCATCAGGAAATTTGGTCTCAGAATGGAAACCAGGACCGTTGTCTTCTATTGATATATTTGTTTATGATGGTAAGGGAATGCATAAATGGGTCAGTGTCCATCTCATCACATCTGTATTTGTAAATGTGCACGGCACAGCCTCTGAAATTAGGTTTGAAATGTTTCCGTATTGGGATCTTCGCTAGGGATGCGGGATTTTGTAGACTGAAACAGTTCTTCTCTTAGAGCGATCCATTCAGTAGATTCAATAATTAGAGGGCGGTTCCTAATTGATGAGAAAAGAAAGTCACTGTTGATGTGGTCATATGCTACCTGATGTTGACAAAGTAAGTATGCAGTTTCCTGTTAGAGAGGCAAGTCGTTTCTTGTAGTAATTTGGTGACTGACCATCATAGTCTCTCTTACCAGAATGAAAACCAAAATGGCTTCTAAGATATTGACTTTTATAAAATGACGCGAGCCTACTTAATATAATATCCATTATTACTTTCATTATTATGAATCCAACTAACATGACTCTTTATGTGGGAAAGATGCCATGGCTATGTTTCTGTTTCCATACGTCATTTCTGTAGATATAGTCCTGTTTCCAGAATCCTTTCATAAAACAGAAAAATGTTATTGAATTTGAGAAGGAAGTAAAAGATATTTCAAAAGTTCAAACTTAATGTCGAGTGATATCTTATTATTCCTAAGTTGACTGGGGAGCTAGTATCCAAAAGATTGTTCCGCAAGCGAAAAGACGAAAGAATTTGTTAGCACAGAACTTACAGTTCCATCTGGTCATTTCAACTGAATAAGGATGAAACCTTGCCACCAATCTAGCATTGTCCTTGAATTTATAAAGTTTAGATATCATAGAAGAGAGATCCTCAGAAAAATTACCATGAATGTATTTATGGAAAAGGAAATGAAGCAATGTTACGCCAATGAGCAAATAACAGAAGCCAAAATAACAAGTCAAGACCATTAACATTGCAGATTATTCTAGTTATGAAGCAAAAGCACCAGACCAGATATAGCAGCAGTATTCAAAGCAAGGAGGAATCATAGATTAGAAATATGCAAAATCGATTCTGGTGGGGAAATTGTCTAAAAGTAAAACAACTTTAATAGTAAGAAACTTTTCTATATTTCTGAGACGAGGTATTATGTACACTATTTACAATATTCGGACTATTGTCCACATCTTTGTTGTCATATTTATCACAACGTTTCCGCCGTTGTACGTTCCGGCCTTCTTCAGGTTGTTTGAATGCCGAACAGAAACCTTTATTTCGCTTACTGGGGTAGTCTGTTCTAATTCCACATGCTATGTTTAATGGATGTCAGTTATCAGTTATCTCTTGTTAATCCGCCCCTCCAAGGTCCCCGTCGCCTTAACAAGGTATTGGATTCAGACATCTTTGGGTTCTTGTCACTGGATCTAACTAACGCCTTTATCTACTGTGCCATGTGTTCTTGCAGAGGAGAATTAACAGGAGTTAACTGACTTGACATCCATTAGACACGGCACGGGAAATTAGAACAGTCTAGCCCAGCGAGCGAAATAAAGGCGTTAGTTCGACATTTCAACCACCTCAAGAACGATGCAGCATACAACGGTCGAAGCGTTAGGATAAATATGGCAAAAAAAGATGTTTGTGGTACATAACAGTTTAAAGTATTTTAAATAACACGTCATACCGAATATGTCATTATTAAAAGCAGTCACCCTTTACATTTCCTAAGTCCCCAAAAGTTACGACAGAGTGCTAATGAATTAAATATACAGAAAAAAGAAAAGACTTTTAAATTATTACTTTAATAACCGCTAACTTATTGAAAAGACTGGCCATATTATAACATTGCGAGTAAGGGATCAGAAACAAAAAAGCATAATTCTATTTACTCTTTAATGACGTCACCATGTTTATACGACAAAAAAATGTGTTTTGAAAGTTTATGAACATTCTTTTCGTGATTGGCGATAATATCGGATTTTCTCTCGTTTTGTTATCCATACTACAGTTGCCCACAATAAGACGGAGAAGATTTAAGCAGTCTTTTCTCGCATATTGTAAAGGTTATTGAAAAGCCCACTATTTAAAACTGCGTTTAAATTTTAAAGTCACCAGCTGTAGACACTTAGCTTTACAAAGATACTGGTATATATATATATATATATATATATATATATATATATATATATATATATATATATATATGAGGAGAAAAAAGAAAAACTACAAAGCGTATAATTGTCTAATCGATTTTCATTAGAGGCTATGTAGGAATAGTTAATACCGTAGTGAATATATCCCCACTGACTTGCATACATCACTAGCTTTTAGAATAAATTAACGGTTTTTCATTATTCCAATTCAACCATTTTGTTCCTTCAGAAAGGAACAAAGCTATATTGCAGCATTTTTCAATTTTAACAAGTATAGATTATGCGGTCATTTTTTGTTTACTTATATATCGTGTAATAATTGAAAGATCTTTCTTCTGTGCGAACACAAAAAGCCTCGGTGTTTTCGAATGTTTGGTGGCCTAACACACGAGATATTATCGATTCGATTATTTGCAAACACTCACATTTTTTGAGGAAAAAATCGTTTACCCAGTAATTATCGAGTTAGGTGTTTTTAAATTGGTCTTTATTTATTGACAATCAGTTTATTGCGTGTTTTATAGTCTAATTTATATATATATATATATATATATATATATATATATATATATATATATATATAGTTTATGCAAACTTAGGTAATCCGTATGGGTAGACCCGAGGAGGATGATATCAGGAGAGCTCAATGTAAAATTCAGAGCAGATATGTTTGAATAAAAACAGACCACGTTAAGGTTCCATGTAATAAATTATTTCACCATAACCCCTTGAACAGGGCTCTGGGTCATCAGACTTTACTTCCAAAGGTTGAAATGAAAAATGAAAAGAAATTCACACATTTTTGACGGACCTCATCAAGTATACGTAAAATTAACGAATATATATATATATATATATATATATATATATATATATATATATATATATATATATATGGACAAAGTAAGGGAATTTAAACGTTTTTCTCAATACGAAATACGCCAGAACTCAATTCATACGCATATATATATATATATATATATATATATATATATATATATATATATATATATATATATATATATATATATATATATATATATATATATATATATATATATATATATATATATATATATATATATATATATATATATATATATATATATATATATATATATATATATACACATTTCATATATATATATATAGATAGATAGATAGATAGATAGAGAGAGATAAGCATTATTCAAGTATGAATTGAGTTTTGGCGTATTTCGTGTAAAGAAAAACGTTTAAATTCCCTTACTGTCTGCCGTGGGATGATGGTCTGGAGGTAAAATATGAATATGTTAAAACAGTCGGGTTTCGATTCCGGCTTACACCAATCGGACGTCCTCTAGCCACACTGAGGAGCTGGGTGTCGATGACTATATATATTTATATATTTCATGCACATATCATTAAATACGATAGACAAGGTCATGTTATTTATATTTTTATACAATTTCTCATGCGATCTCATTTTTTTTTTCTTTTCGGATGATCAATGATAAGAAAACTGTTCGAATGCTCTTTTTAACAGAGCACTTTCGGCTATACTTTTAGACATTTTCAAGGATTAAATATTTTAAATATTATATAAATAGTTTGTTTAATGTTTGTTTTATAAAATCTATTCATTTTTTAAAACGCATTCAAAATATTTTGTCCATGTTTTTTTGTTTTTTTTATTAATAAAACTTCCATTACAATCCAGTATAATATGCTATTATATTATGTTACGAATAATGTCCGATAGGTCTCCATGAATATTTAAGTGAGATCTAATTGAGCAATGGTCAGGAAGGGGTAGAGTATATATATATATATATATATATATATATATATATATATATATATATATATATTCTCAGAGTTAACCTGTAGAAAAGACTATTTGTAAATATAAATGACAATAGGAAAACTGTAGTTATTGCTGACGGGTGTCGTCCAATGTGGACTTTCTCAAAGCAAAAAAATAAAAAATGAATTTAAATAAAGAAATTAACTAATAATAACAAAAAACAGAATGTTCTTTGCAATTGGAGGAATGTAGAGAACGCTATTTTCATATTGTTAACTGAAAATAACATCATTTTTTGTCACGTGTGGAGAATATTGTCATTATAACTGTGTTGGCCGATTCAACCATTTTCTTTTAATTTTACGATATTGTCATGTACGTATCTTTGGAAAAGCAGTAATTCTGTTAAGAAAGGTGAAATAAGGAAAAAGCCTGGATAAAATTTTATGGCGGCAATCTCTAGAATTTTCCTTCTGAGTGAGTTATTTTCTTTTTTTATGTGTGTATCATTTTTAACATCAAAATTGTGGTTGAATTCATTTCTATGTATGACTAGTGCATTAGCTATGTTGTTTTTTGTGAGGTCTCTTTTGTGCTCATAAATGAGTTTTTTTGTTTGTTTGTTTTTTTAAAATTTCTGTTTCAGAAATATTATTGCTATTAGTGTTTGAGAATCTGCGTATATCCATAATGGTTTTGGAAGTGTTTGCGACTATTCTAAGATTATTTAGATGGGATAGATTATTCTGGATAGTGGACGTGACAGAATTAGTTGGTAGTATTATGGATCTGTTTTCATGTAATTTACTATTGCGGATTATGTTATTTGTCTTGTTTCGGTTGTATATTTTGTATGCCTTTCTTATTCCGTCGTGGATGAAATGATATACGTATTGTAGTTTTCTGAAAATGTTTTCTATGTATGTTTCTTCTTTAATTAAATATCAGGGACTACCGATTCTTAATGCTCTTAAATAGAAATCTATAATAATTCCAATATATATATATATATATATATATATATATATATATATATATATATATATATATATATATATATACATGTATAATGAAATATAATATAAAAAAATATAATATACTATAATGTAATATAATAAAATATAATATAATAAATTTAATATAATGTAATATAATAAAATATAATATAAAATATATTAAAATATAATATAATAAAATATAATAAAATATAATATAATATAATGTAATATAATAAAATATAATATAATAAAATATAATATAATATAATATGATGTAATATACTATAATAATATATAATATAATAAAATATTATAAAATATAATAAAATATAATATATAATAAAATATAATTAAATAAAATATAATGTAATATAATATAATATAATAAACGGGAATTGTGTACATATGCAAGAAAAATAAAAGAGTACCCACCTAACTTTTAACACAATTACGATTATAAAAATGTAAGAGACACCGAGATTTATGATTTTATGTCCCCAAAATCACTAACATGCGAAAGATCTATTGTCGATATTAGACCAAAATAAATTCGCTAAAACGACAAACGATCTATATCAAATAATACTAAAGGACGTTTGTATGATCAATATAATGCAATAAAATAATTACCACAGTAAAAACGACGGTTAATCATTACAACATCGATGCTGGTGTGCACCATAAAAGTAGCAACAAGGAAGTTAATAAGTTTTATAAAAACTCATCCAACAACTGGAAAATAACATCAATAATAAAGCCAAGAAGGTGGCCATTGAACTAAAAATTGATAATAGGATTTATAAATTCCACAAACAACAAACATTAATCACAGTGAAAGACGACAAGGTAAATTTCCTAAACCAAACTCACTACCGATTTCTTAACCCAACTGAAAATAATATCGGAAAAATCAACCATTTTTGAAAGAACATGCAAATACACGAAAAATGCCCTGGGAATTAATTAGTTGCAGAAGGCACCAGAAACCTTAGAATGGTTTGCTCGTATAAAAACGAAGAATGAATGTACTGTCATCCAATTCGGTAATAATGACTTTTACCCGTCCATCACCGTAATTCTCCTTCGTAAAACAAGCCCATGAAATACAGACGGATACAGAATGGAACTGATATATAAATTTTTTAAGAACACCGACTAAATATTACCACTAGCACCAATATTAGCGTAATCAACTTTCTCAGTGTCACTATAGAATTGAATAATGGATATTACAAACCATACACAAAAGCTCCATATAAACTTACATACGTCAGTAGAGAATCAAACCCCCAGCACAAAAATGTTAATAACCACAACAGACGAAAGATGTTCGCTACACAATCCAATATTGAATACAGCGACCAATTGCGTACGGATGTACGCAACGACACATAGATGTGCATATATGCCCAGTTCCATACTGTTCATACATGTTTATGTTCGTGTGAGCTCCATTGAGTGAGCGGGCGTTTGTGTATGTCTGCCTACGTCAATAAGTGAACCTGCGTGTGTGCATGTCAGCTTACGTATGAGTGGCGTTTCGACGACAATTTTCCCTCCAACTACCATAAATAAACCGATACACGCAACCATATATGAATCAAAAATTTAAAAATTAATCAGTTTGTCTGACGATTGCAAATAGCGTGAAAACTGCGGTCACAAACTCACATCAATCTAACAATATATATATATATATAATATATATATATATATATATATATATATATATATATATATTGTTAAATATAATAGACAACGAATGTCTATTATGTTTGAACATGAGTCTTTCTAACCTTCGTATAGTTACTTTAATTTCGGACGAAAAGAAGGACAAAACTTGTCCACTATTTGTATATGTTTTTATTATGCTGTTGTTTCTGGTCATATGAGACATCATAGGAGTAGTTATATATATATATATATATATATATATATATATATATATATATATATATATATATATAAAGAGAGAGAGAGAGAGAAAGATATATACATACATAGGGAGATATATATATATATATATATATATATATATATATATATATATATATATAATTGGTCGGTTTATGAAGTTTGAAGGATAAAAGTCAAGAAAATGATACAGGTATTGTCAATAAAATTGATTTTTATTACATAATAATCTTGTAACTGAAGTTAAATACGATGACATAAATTTTAAAGTCAGTGTGTGTGTGTGTGTGTTTGATAAAAAACAGATCACTTTAAGGTTCCATGTAATAAGTTATTTCACCACAACCCCCTTAAAAGGGCTCTGGATCATCAGACTTTACTTCCAAAGGTTGAAATGAAAAATGAAAAGAGATTTACACATTTTTGATGGACCGCAACAAGCATATTTAAAATCAACGAAGTGAGGAAGTGAGGAAGTGAGGTGGGTGAGAAGACATGAGTGAGTTAGACGTACCATTTCAATTCTTTATCCTTATCCTGATCTGAACTTACATTGAGCTCTCTGGATATCATCGTCCTTGGGTCTACCCATCCGGATTACCTAGTTTTGCATAAACTATATATATATATATATATATATATATATATATATATAGTACAGGTATTAGCTCTATTAGTATATAGTCCAGATGGATCCTAGTAATAACAAATATTAAAACTCATCCTCAGAGAGCTCAATGTATTTCTTTTAACAGAGCTTATATATTTTTAAAGCAAAAACCAAAATTATCTCAACTTGATTTCAAACTGGTCAGAATCAGACCAACTCGAAATACTCTATAGTCACCTTGAGGTAACAGTGGTTTTTGCTGTATATATATATATATATATATATATATATATATATATATATATATATATATATATATATATAGGGAGAGAGAGAGAGAAAGAGAGATACCTATGTGTGTGTGTGCGAGTGTGTGTGTGTGTGATAAAATGTAGTTTCAAGGTAAGTTATATTTATGTTTCAAAGTGTTCAATATTAGAGATAGAGCTTATATAACAATAAGCCTTTTCAATTTGTTTCATGCTTCAACGCTATCTTCAGACAGCGTGTTTGTGTTTTTACCCGACTATTTGTATATGCTGGTCAGTGGTGCATTATGTGTAATAACGTCTATTGATTTTATGCTAACGGTTATTTTGTAGGCTTTAACGGTTATGTTTCGAATTATTCTAGATTGCTTAGTAATCATCGTGGATCCGAATGTGGTGCTTTGTAAATATATGTGTCCTTATCTGTAGATGTTCTTTCATTACTCTGCAGTTATAAGTGAATTTCTTTTGTATAAGTATACGTTATATGTCAGTTGCTATATTTTTTTTATTTTTACTATTTGTGTCATTTTCCTCACTGCAAATATCGACGTTATTTACTGTGTTACTGTTGAATATCTCATGAAGAGTGTTAAATGGCGTATATATTTAGGTAATTTTTTGTTATCCTACGTTTCTTTTTTAGGATTTTTGTTGTACGGTAGTCTGTAGTATATAATATTTCTTTTTCTGGTCTTTTTTTTTTTTGTGAATTGTGGTGTGTATGTTTCATAATCTTTTTTGGCTTTGTCAACAATTGATTCGTTGGAAGGATTGTCACATGATCTATTGTTTAATATATTGTAGGGTATTGTTGAAGAGTTGTTGGAAGATGTGTGTAAGTAAACTGGTTTCTCGTTAGGCTTTTTATATGGTTGATATATATATTTTCTTAGGTTGAGTGTGATATCTCGGAAATCTCCTTCTTTTATGTGTTTTTGATGACTACGGTGTGTCCTATATTTTTGAAAATTTGTATGATTATTTTTCTAGTTTATGTAACTAATGGCGAAATCACTTCGCTAACAAGATTAATGCGACAGTAAATTACTGTCGATTTTTTCTATTATAGTGCAATTCATTGTCATCTGGTAAGTCATCTTCAGAGCGCAATTTTTCCCATACAATAAAGATGACAATGTGAAATCTTTGAAAGTACTTGGCAAGAGTCTTCCATCTGACAACAACTCGGATAGAAGAATTGATAGTGAGTTAATGTCACATTAATCGCATTAATTTTGCTATATAATTATTTTTATAAATTGTTTCTTCATGATATAAAATATAAGCTACACACACACACACACACACACACACATATATATATATATATATATATATATATATATATATATAAGAACGAAAGCTGTGGCTGCTGTTTTTAATTTTAGCCATTCAACAAGCCTATGACCATGAACTACATAATAATAGGAAAACATTATAAGTGTCTACGAATTTAGTTTCAATCAGCCAAACGAGAAAAATGGAACTGAAATAAACTTCTAAGAATTGACCTCTATCGGCGTTCAAACGTTTTGTTATTTTATATTTTTATGCTTTACTTTTGTTAAAGTAGGCGCCAAGAATATACAAGTTTTAGACGAGAATATAAATGACTATGAAAATCATGTATACAGTGGAAGCTCGGTTCTCGAACACCTTTTGTCACGTATAAATCCCAGAATAAATCTTCCAAAACAAGTTGACGAACGCTCTTTTGAGTGGCGGACACGGAAGCTGGCGACGACGTACGCCCTAACTCGGGTGTATAGGTAACATAGCTGTCGACGACGACGTGAGGCGACAAGCCGGGCGTATAGGTAACATAGCTGGCGACGACGACGTGAGGCGACAAGCCGGGTGTATAGGTAACATAGCTGGCAACGACGACGTGAGGTGACAAGCCGGGTGTATAGGTAACATAGCTGGCGACGAAGACGTGAGACAACAAGCCGGGGTATAGGTAACATAGCTGGCGACAACGACATGAGGCGACAAGACGGGCGTATAGGTAACATAGCTGGCGATGACGTGAGGCAACAAGCCGGGGTATAGGTAACATAACTGGCGACAACGACGTGAGGCGACAAGCCGGGTGTATAGGTAACATATCTGGCGACAACAGGTTGGGTGTATAGGTGACATAGCTGGCGACGACGACTTGAGGCGACAAGCCGGGTGTATAGGTAACATAGCTGGCGAAGACGTGAGGCAATAAGCCGGGTGTATAGGTAACACAGCTGGCGAAGACGTGAAGCAACAAGCCTGGTGTATATGTAACATAGCTGGCGACGACGACGCGAGGCGACAAGCCGGGCGTATAGGTAACATACCTGCGACGAAGACGTGAGGCGACAAGCCGGTTGTATAGGTAACATAGCTGGCGACGAAGACGTGAGGCAACAAGCCGGGTGTATAGCTAACATAGCTGGCGACAACGACGTGAGGCGACAAGCCGGGTGTATAGGTAACATAGCTGGCGATGACGTGAGGCAACAAGCCGAGGTATAGGTAACATAGCTGGCGACAACGACGTGAGGCGACAAGCCGGGTGTATAGGTAACATATCTGGCGACAACAGGTTGGGTGTATAGGTGACATAGCTGGCGACGACGACTTGAGGCGACAAGCCGGGTGTAGAGGTAACATAGGTGGGGACCACAAACCGGGTGTATAGGTAATATAGCTGGCGAAGACGTGCGGCGTCAAACCGGGTTAATAGGCAACATAGCGTAAGTTGCGGTGTAGATTCAGCTCCCTACATACTGACCGTTCGAATTTACAGTGATTTCTCTTCAATTTGATTGTGCTTTATGTTTGTTTGTTTTTTGTTTGTTTGTTTTTTGCTTTTTGTTTTTGATAAATTTTTAAATAAGGAAGCATGGGTCAAGGATAATTATAGTAACAAACTGAAACGAAAAACAGAAACACGATGGAGATGAAGAAATAAATCATAGTCAAACATGAAAATGGCGTTCGTGTCTCTAGTCTTGGTACGCAAATACTCGTATGGCAAAATAAACAATCTGTATTATGGTAAACACCCAACTTTCTTTCCGCATAGTTAAAGTAAAATTAAAACTTTTCCTATATATTTGATCTATGTGGTATTGTGGCTTTCTTTTTTGTATTAAATTTAATGTTTCCATTGTTTTGCCTATGAGCTTGTGTACAAGGTACTTTTGTAAAGTTTAAATAGAAATTCACCTGGCACCCCGGAAGGAAAAAAAACATTTTATATTCATTCCTCTGGGGAAAATAATTTCGGCTTACGAGCATTTCAGGTCACGAACAACGTCCAAAAACTAATTAAATATGTGAACCGAGGTTTTATATTAGGAGAATCCCGAGAGGATGAATTCTGCCATTAGCTTCAAGAGTACCATGCTAACGTAAACGGGGTATGCGTTTAGTTTGGTTCAAAGAGAAATATTTATTAAGAATCCCTGTATCCAGTCCTCCTAGATGAATTCTTGGACGCATTATTACTACAGACTGATTCAGTGAACAATTTGCAGATTCAATGAATGAGTCAATATATTTTATTTGCGGTATAAAAATATTTGTCCACATTGTTGCTGCAAATGGTACGGTGCTTCAGATGATGCAATCGTGACAGTATATTTGTCTCCTCAGTTGACACCAAAAGAATAGAATATATTTCGCTCCATGCAACACGATTCCAAAACTTTCAAGATAACAGAACGTTTTCTCGGAGTATTCACTGAAGAAAATAACTACACACAATTGCTTTTCATATGGAAATGATAGTTTAGCAACAATGTGACGTGGGGACAAAGGGATGCACGCAAAATTCGTTTACAACTGAATACAGAACTTAATCTATATAAATAAAACATTTTCTCATATTTCTGGAAATATTGCAATCGTCACACAATAATATATTACGCGAGCAAAGTTTTTATTTGAATACCTTTCTCATAGAACATTGTTGAATGACGAATTAAGTTCTATTAGCGAAGTAATTTAACCTTATTTTTACAATAAAAATATAAAGTTTTTTTTCCAACGGACATTAAATATGGTGTCATTTCCATAAATGGTAAAAGTCTTTATGTTTAATGATTTGATTTTTAAAAGTGGAGTGAATACGGTCGTGCTGTTCCTAATGAGAATAGGGAAATCATTTGACTTTTATTATGACTAGAAGTACACGTAAATAAATCACCCTTTTCTTATTTTAATTTTCTGATGAATCAAGTGGCGTCTCTAATAAGTCTTTTCCAGTTTTCCATGCGATCAAAACAGAATTGTCGATTATTTATTATGTGCTAGGAGAGCGTAACGCTCGTGCTAACTAAAGGTGGTACAAGCAGAATTATAAGATTATTTTCTTTGCTAAATTATTACTGCAGTTTCTGAGAGCCTCTCCAAGACTGACTGTTCAACATTCTCTGTCTTATTCTTGCAAGAGTATGTAGTGTGGAGCACGCGTACTTCTGTATTCTGTGGTTTTATCGTTTAATTTGCCTTCCTTACATTTTTTTTATTAGTGTCTTTTGTTTTTTAATATGTTTGTTCGACATTTAGCTTGATTTTCTTAAATTTTCAATTTTCTTGCTTTATCTTTGAATTTACAAGCCTTACTTTTATATGGACGCAACTTTACATAATGCGTTGGCTTCTCGTTTGAATTTGATTGTTTTATGTTTAATATATCGCCTTATATTTTCATTTTGTTAGCTTTACTTTCATTTTTTCATTACAAAATTTTTTGCCTCACATTTCGATGTGCTTGCCTTATTTTTAATTTACTTGTCTTAATTTTTAATTTTCTTATGTTTTTATTTTGCTAGCCTTACTATCATTTTTCATTTATAAAAATATGTTTGCTTCACATTACATTAAGCTTGCCTTAATTTAATTTACTTGCCTTTATTTTTAATTTTCTTGACTTACGATTTAATTTTGCTCGCCTTTAATTTTTTCCTTTACAAAATTTGTTTGCCTCATATTTCTATATGGTTGCCTTACATTTAATTTACTAGCCTTAATTTTTAATATTCTTGATTGAGGTCTTAATTTTGATAGACTTTCTTTAATTTTTCCTTTTCAAAATTTATTTCACTATTGAATTTTGTCCTTATTTTTAAGTTGCTTTTCTAAAATTTTAGTTTTCTTACCTTCCTTTATTATTATAGGCTTATTTTAATTTATTTCCTTTTAAAAATTTGTTTAAGTTTTTTTTCACTTTTCTCCGTATGCGTTTCATTTAAATAATCTCTCTCTTTATCTCTATCTCTCTATCTCTCTCTCTCTTTTTCTCCAATACGCACTTTCTCTCTTTTTTTCGTTCAATTCCTCTCTGTTTCTGAAAGCGTTTGACTATTTCCTACTTCCTTCACAGACATCGCATTTGCTCTTTTAAACACATTCTGTCTTCCAACTGGGCTTCAGATGCAACGGGGAAGCCTACATCAAATGCTGCCGTGGGTCAAGAGGGTGGCTGTGTCTGGGAAGGTCACAGTTGAGCGAGGGGATGACTGCCGTATTATTTACTAGGTGTAGTTGAGTGAGAGGCCAACAAAATTAATCATAACACCAAAGATTAACTGAAGCAAGTTTTATGGCAGAATTCATGCTATAACTCACTCGTCGCGGTTATAATATTATATTTAGCTTAAGCTACTCATCGTGACGTCATCAATTCTTTCTCCTCGACTGACTCCAACGGACTGCTATTTAACCAGTCTCACTACTAAGACGTAATGCGACTCAAGGCCGAATGTAGTTACGGGGACTCGAGTGCGCACACTCGCGCCAAACGACAAAATTACACAGCCTCAGTAAGCGCGGAATCGAGTCCATTGCATTGCTGCTTTCTTTTCTGAAATTTTGTTAGTATCTTTTAAAATAAGCAGAAAAGGTAATTCCTTCATATTATTTACGAGAATTTAGTTATGGCATTTGTCCCCCGATTTGGGTGTGAAAAAACCTGGAAAACTTTGTTTTCTTCCATATTTCAATTAACGTTTGTTTTTCTCCAGTTCCAACATCTGCTGTTGTATTTTTCTTACTTGGGCTAATAATTCTTCCATATTTAAAGAATATCTGATTTTTTTTATCTTCTTTCTGCTTTTTTTACTTTTACACACACCAAAGAAGAAAATTTAAAAAAAAAATCGTTTTAATTTCTCATAGTAACTCTTATCATATGCACCGAAGCAAAATGAAGTTTTTCCTACCCCGTATGCGATTCAATTGCTCGTCGTCACGCCATTAAAATTCTTCCCGAGTGACTCCAACGAATTGGTATTGAACCTTGGTCCGAGTGTACTCGCTCGGGTTACCAACAGTAAACTCGACACTGTGTCATATGTCGGGGAGACTGGGCAAATACTCGGGAAGAATTCTAATCAGGTCACGGCGAGTAACCTAAGCAAGACATAACAGCGCTAGGAGTGTCTTGCTTAGGTCACTTGATGTGACGTCATCAGTTCTTCCTCCGCGACTGACTACAACGGACTCGTATTTACCCAGTCACACCACAGAGACGAAATGTGACACAGGGTTGAGTTTATTGTGGGGAACCCGAGCGAGTACACTCGGACGAAGTGTCAATACCAATCCGTTGGAGTCAGCCAGGAAGAATTTTAATGACGTCACGGCGAGTAGCCTAAGCAAGCCATCACATTATAACCACTAGGAGTGAGTTATAACAGTGACGGCGAGGATCGAAACTCATACGGAGTAAGAAAAACTACGTTTTTTTTTTTTTTTTTTTTCGGTGCATCCAGACCCTACAATAGCGGGATCGGGCACTTTGCATTATCTGTTCTTCTAAACTGAGTCTCCGTCCGTATTCAGAACCCTGACCGAGTCGTACTTTGCCCGAAGAGAGAACTTGATAATCGCGAGCCAGACAGCGGACTGACTGACCTCGACGGACTGGTATTTACTGGTTGCCCTACTGCGGACTGTTCAAGTTTACTGTTGGGAACCCGGGAGTTTTCGTTCGGGCCACTGGTCAAAATTTACCCAGCTCCCGCAAAAGTGGGCTCTGGTACAGTAATGGTCCGTTTTTCTCAGCCGAGTCTCTATCCGAAGACAGAGCCCCTATTGAGTCACTTTCTACCAGCAGACATGTCGGGCCAGTCGCAATCTCGACAGCGAACTGCTGATTCCAACATGTCTGTTTATCTCGACCGATTCTCTATCCAAGGACAGAAGACCGACTGAGTCACCCTCCGCCCGAAGACAGAGGTCTTGACTGACTTCAATGGAGTTCTCCAGACTCACTTTGAGTTCTTTAATAATGCTTCTTGCCAAGTTTATTTGTTTACTTTATTTGATTTGTTTTACGGTTTACCATCCTTAATGGTTAATTTAATGCCAAGATTTTTAGAATAATTTAGTATGAATAGAATATGTATTCTGTCTAAGAAATCAATGTGTAGGTTAGGTTGCTTTGACGTATTTTTTTCAAATAATTTTTAATATACAAATCTATTCTTATACTTTCATAGTGTTTGGTACGCCAGGTTGGGGGTTAATTATTTGTCCATAGTTGAGACACTAACAGATACTTTTGATCAGTATGGATCTGGGAACAACAGCAATTAAGAAGTGGTTCCAGGATCTTCAAAACCTACCGATCAGACGAGTTGCTGCCGGAGAGTTCATTTGTGTCACGGGGCGGTTCTTCAGAACAATTTGCCGGCTAAACAAGGAGACCGTCCAGAAGAGTTGCAAGAATCACTGAAGTAGTCTGCAGGCCGTGGCGATTTTATTGAATAAATATAATCTTTAGTATTTCAAGATAGTTTCGCGCCGTTTTTGTAAATATATCTGTTCAAATGAGATGCTGGTGTTATTTTCATTTAGGCTTAATTTAGACGACAATTTATCCATCGCATCCTGTATACCTGTTAAAATGAGATGTCAGTGTTTTCATGTTTGCGTCATTTAGACGACAATTTATCCATCGCACCCTGTATATCTGTTACAATTGAGATATCAGCATTATTTCCATTTAGGCGTCATTTAGACGACAATTTATCCATGGCGCCCTGTATACCTGTTACAATTGAGATATCAGTATTATTTTCATTTCGGCGTCATTTAGACGACAATTTATCCATCGCACCATGTATATCTATTAAAATAAGATGTCTGTTTTTTTTTTTTTTTGCACCCTGTATGTGTCATATATTTTAATTTGCTCGAATTTTTAATATATTGGTTTTGATTTTTAATCTGTTTTCATTACGTTATTTTCTTTTATAAAATCTTCTTTGCTTCAGTTTTACTTTAAATTTCGTCTCCGTTTATTCAGCCTATCGATTATTTTCATTTCCTTCCATATTACTTGCTTTATATTTAACTTAAGTACATTTTCTTGTCTAGCCTTGGTTTTAATCAGCTTACGTTCTTTCATTTTAATATCGTTGTCATATTTTCATTATAGAATGTTGTAAACTCTTAATTTGTCTTTTGCATATTTTATTACTTTTCATTAATTTTAAATGGGATGCTTTTATTCCATTATGTCTGAATTTACTTATTGGATTAAGAAATCGGAGAGCCGAGTTCGAATTCCACTCGAATCTTATTACATTGACTAACGTGCTAATGCACTTGGAAAATGTATGACTCCTTCCTCACCCCATCTATGGGCAAATAGCAGGACAGATCGCTTTCTATGGCCTTGTATGGCAACTGGTCTAACGCAGAAAGAAATGGAAACCTAATGCGTGAAAAAATCTACCCACTTCAGTCATGGATCAATGATGATCGGCTAAGCTTGTATCAGGCATGGCGTATAACTGCCTGTTGTGTCTGACTTTTATTAATGTTCTCGTCGAATATGTTTTTTGGCTTGCCGTATTTTCTTATGTTTATATAGCCCCGTGGAAGATCAATTATTTTCAATATTACAGCCCCTTTCTCACAAACCTAACGTCGCGCCCTTATCAATGTATCTATGGCAAATTTTCAAACGAGGGCCTCTTTATCCCCAGCAGTTTAAAATGTTACAAAGGATTGAATTACACTCATCCTCTTTGTAATCCGTTGGTAAGAATCGCTACTTTAAGGCGAATACACTTCTGTGAATCCTTTCTAAATGACTAAATACTTAACCTATTCAGATTCAGCAGCTTATACTCATAAACTTTTTTCTACTTCCTCCACCTACACGCACACAATACATCGTCCTTGAGTACTCTTCTACCATGAGTGAATTTTGAGCTTCGTACAAAGAATATTTTCTTTAAAAGACAACTGCTATTGCCTTTTGGATATATACTGCGTGTAACAGGAAAATTGTTCATATATATAATATATATATACACACACACACACACACACACACGCATATATATATATATATATATATATATATATATATATATATATATATATATATATATATATATATATAGTTTATGCAAGACTAGGTCATCCGTATGGGTAGACACAAGGAGGATGATATCCGGAGAGGTCAATGTAAATTCAGCGCAAATATGTTTGAATAAAAACAGACCAATTTAAGGTTCCATGTAATAAATTATTTCACCACAGCCCTTTTAAAGGGCTTTGGATCATCAGACTTCACTTCCAAAGGTTGAAATGAAAAATGAAAAAAATTCACACATTTTTGACGGGTCGTATTAAGCGTATGTAAACTAACGAAGTGAGGGAGTAGAGAAGACATCAGTGAGTTAGATGTACCATTTCAATTCTTTATCCCTAACCCCACTAGGTGTGGGCCAGACATCGTTTAACTTAACGTATGTTATCTCTAGATATGGATGGGTAAGGGGTGAAGAAGAAAACCGACATAAAAGGAAGATACAATAAATTAAATCATGATCCTGAGAAGAGGTTTCACTCAGTTTCTTGGACGCTGTTATTTCGCATTACTTTAAAGGGTATATTTGGGGGTTAAAGTTTGATATCAATCTGAATTTCTAAAAAATCTACGAAGAATTTAATTTCATGTTTGTTGGAGTTTTGGGTATTTTCTATGAAATAGTCGATTGGAAAAAATTTCTAGAAAGTACATTGAAAGAATAATTCATTTTACATCTAGTAATCTTTTTTTATTTTCCTAAGCTTTTTTTTTTGTTGATTATTAAGTTGACATCTATTCATTTGAGTTTTGTTCATAAATTAAACTCGTGATTGTTTTTAGATACCTACACAATTATCAAAGGTTATTTGGAATCATATTTTTAAATAAATAATTATATTTATGCTCTACTTTTGTATCGAGCACTATTTTAAAAAAAATAATAACAAAAATACTAAAGAACTTTGGATTATTTACCTAACCAGTTCGTTCCTATTTTCTATATATTTTCACACAAACACACACACACACGCACACATATATATATAATATCAGTGGTAGAAGCTCTGACTGACACCAAATCGGTTGGGTTTGATTTCGGGCTTCAGGCATTCTGTTCTCTAGTCACACCGAGGAGCTGTGAAACAGTACTGTCTGCGAATGACATTATATATATATATATATATATATATATATATATATATATATATATATATATATATATATATATATACACCGGATGTAGCGGCAAAATTGTCCAGATCATGTGTAACACTTCGAATAATTGCCTATCCAACAGAATGTTTAATATCTAAAAAAACACACTAAATTGAGTTTCTTTTTTTTTCTTGAATTTCATATATCACGTTTAGCCATCTTGAAACAGTTTTTCGTAAGAATCACTGAAAAAAAATTGAGTTTTTCAGCTAGAAAGAGAACCGGTTAAAATCAGTGTCAGCCCACTATGTCTTCTCAACAGAGCAATGGTGAGACAAAAAAGATCATGCAGACCTTCAGTCATGGAACCAACATTCATACTCTGTCTTCCATCTTCAGAGTTCATTAAATAACCATCAAGAGAACGGTAAGTTTAAAAAAGAAGGAATAGAGAAGAAAACCCGGATCAGGAGGTCAATACAGGAAGAGGGATACTCATTTCAACTGATAGGTGAAGAAATCTATTAGAAAAGATCCAACTCAATTCAATAGCTGTTTAGCACATGTGAGAAGAGTTTCACCTATGACAGTCCAAAGACCAGTGAAAAAGACTTTAAAATGAAATCATACGGGAAACATGAGTCAACTTGTTACTTCAGAACAGAACGTTAGAAGGTTAGAGAATGCAAAAATCATCATGAATAAGTTGGAAAGTGATTCTGGAATAATATATATATATATATATATGAACTTAATTTCAATCTTCCATGACCTTCCGATCTTTAGCTATGATTAATTAATATTGAACATATCATTTTTTGTTCATGATCAATTTCATCACGATTCTTCTTTTAAGCTTGGAGTGTAATTATATATTCTTATTGCTCGAAGTAGAACACAATAGTCTTAAAAAACCTCGGAGATTCCCAGTAGGATATCTTTAATCATTTATAAGATACAACGATTCAGATCCTTATGTAACAATTGGACAATTTTGCTGTTACACGCGCTGTGTATGTAGGCAGAAGGAAAACACACACACACACACTATGTCTCTCTTTCTGTGTGCTATTCAATTAAAAATGGTCGATCAGTACTTACATGTTGGTAATCATCTCTTAGACATCTATTAAATTTGAAACTATAGGTAAATGAGAGATATACAACATTATAGAAATAATCTAGTTTTATTAGAAGTATCTATCCAAAGGAAGGGTGCTCGTATTGATATGTGGTTTAATAATAGCACCAGAGTTCCGACACACCTTGACACGTTGTTTCTGTATAGGAAACATTGCAGAATGGAGAATATGTCTTTATCCACATTAATGAAAATGTAAAGCATTGCAGGAGTCATGCACTTCCTCGCGTAACAGTATGATCTGAACAATTTCTCAGTATCTGTGCTAATAGAATACATACATTACTTGAGTTCTGTAGTGAAATTAGAATAAGAGAGACGTTGCAACACGCAAAATAGTTTAAGTATTTAGTTAACGTGACTGAATAAAATTAATCAAAGACTTTAAGCTGATGCTTAAAGAACAAGATCAGTTGTGGAGAGGTAAATTTCTCGCCGCCATATAATTCTTTCTGTCATTTCATCTACATAACACGCCTAAATCCTAGTTAGCAAAACAACACGTAGTGATCAGCCTTAGTCATCGACGGCACCATATTGCTGCAAACAAAACTGGATTTAAGCATGCGAATCAAAATGTCTTCTGCAAACATGCAAAACGGGACTACGACCCTGCAGTAGAAGAATGCGTGACCCAGGGACTCCACCGCTAAACACAGCGAATATATAATTTAGAGAATTTTTCAATCCCTCCGAAAAACTTTTGGCCGACCAGCAGAACCTTTCGTAACACCATTCATTTCAATCCAGTCTCCCAAAGCCATAAAGAGCAATCTAACTTCTTTGTTAAACCAAGCTCACCGATGAGACAATCCTGAACGGTTCAACTTGCTAACACCTTATATAACACCTTACGGGATAACGCCGTGACGACGAAGAGACCGCCGGAAGCCTGTAAGAAAAAAATGAGAGCAATCACACATTCACAATAGGAGCACTCGACTCAGTTTAAACGGCGGCTTTTGCCCTCGCACGAAGACACATTTCTCATGGACAAGTTCTTGCTGGCGTATTCCTTACAGAATTCACCGTTCACATCCGATTGCAAACACATTCGTTTTAGAAGCGTGATGCGAAGCGCATGTTGACGAATATTAATCCTAGGCATACCCCGACCGCACTCGGAGAAGTGGAGGTAACAAATCTTCCGACATACATTGGGAGCCTTACTTCTTCACAAGATGTAGAACAAGACCCTAACTAATTCCATTATTATTGTATACAAGAGTGGAAGCACAGAGTGTCAGTAAAGGAGAGTTTGGTAGATATGCGAATGATATACTTCCGCCCTCTCGTTTAAGGAAGTTTTACTACAGAACCACAGATGAACTGCGATTTCGGTCTTCTACCGCTCTTCTCACCAATTCATTTCCAAGAGGATATCGGGACCGAACCAGACGCCATGTATCTTGGCCGGCACGTCTGCCCAAATGAAAAGCCTGGAACCAAAACTCCAATCCTCGTGGCCAACCACGTTTGTCCTTGGCCCCTGTCACCGTTGTGTATCCTCTTTAGTAAGTAAATCTCCGTTCTTTACGAGACAAGAACCAAATCATCACCAGCGTAAGCAGTGTTCCTGGCCAAGTTCATAGTACCTCGTGACAAAATTCCACGAAGGACTGGATTCGCATCTAACTTCCAAAGGAAAGTATCCAATGCAAGAATTTACAGCAAAAGGGAAAGCGCATAACAGTAATGATTCGGGCGAGACAATAGGAAAGGTTCCGAGCATACACCATTCATCTCTTGTAGCGCACCGGAGGGCGCATATAGAAGTCGGATCCAGGTGCGAAATACGGCCCAAAATCTGCTACCGCAAGAACAGCCACCAGAAATCGATGGTCACCTCTATCAAATTACTTGGACTAATCTAAATTGATCAGCACGACTTCACTGTCGAATTGCTCAATTATTAAGCTTACCAAAGGAAGGCTGCACTGAATATTCCTACCATTCCCAGAAAATGGTTGCTCGGAGTTAATCAGACGAGAATGTATAGCCAGCAAACAGCTAGTTAAAATCTTGGTTAAATACTGTATTCTATATCGAAATTACCTATCCCATCCTCAGCGATTTTTTTTTTCTTGCGTAGCAACTTGATCACGCCCCTGGTGAAGCGTCGAGGTATAGATTTTTGCTTCATCCTGTTGTTGTAAATCAGTTCCAGCAGAAAAGTTCAGAACGGGCGATTGCCTCGAGTTCATTTCCCCAAGAAGACAATCTAATCCCGGAGTTTTGTCCAGCCCAAACATCATCAGCGATTCCAAGATCTCAGACTCAGTAATAGGCCTTTCAATTGTAATAGACCCCTTCAGATGCCTCGAGGCGGGGAAAGACAGCTACGTAGGCGTCGAACTGCGCAGGTCTCGGACCGGCTTCCCTGGAGAACAGATTCTGAATGTAGCCACGGAAAACCTCAGATATACGCGCGATTGTAGTCACAGTCCGCTTATCCGGCAATGTGATACACGCGATATGTCGACAGGGTGCATTTCGAAATTCCTCTGCATGCCGTCCATTCCTCGTCTCAGACGACATTCTTTTAAACCTGGCAATAACTACAAGACCTTGATCCTTCTTGATAAACAAGGAGGCCTAATCCACATTCGCCACTATCGCGGGATTTGGTTGTCAGATCGACTTTTATCTCACATGTTGCTAACCTAATTAGATTACCTTTACGACAATAATCAGTAACAAACTTATTTCCAAACATATCGCCTGTCAATTTCCGCTGTAGCATCAGGCTCCCTGAAATATCCTCACAAAATAATGATGCGTTCAATTTCCAGTAGACAGACAGACATCTTAACCATTGGTTTATCCAAGTTTAGACGAACACGATGTTCCTATGAACACTGTACCCTATAGAATGGAATATTAGACAACATAAGAGCTCTACATCGACTTTCTTAACTAGTACTCGGTCGAGGTAGCAATATAATTAGCTGCCTCCCCACGAGGGTTGCATGTGGCACCAGGCCTGTTTAACATGGATTCACCGATCCCGTAGACTCAGCCAAAAATATTCCCTTTTGAACCCGTATAAACGGGTTCAGGGGCAGTCTACCTCCCCGAACAAGACTCTGCCCTTCGGTGCAGCCTCGTTCGGGTTCCGCCCCGCCCGAAGGCAGCGAGTTCGACTGTTTAGCTTGAACACATCTCAGCTAGGTGTTGTAGCTAGAACGCAACACCGAAAGCAAGCTGCCCCTATTAGTCCAAGTCCATACTAACTCCTTACTACCGAAAGATCAAACTTGCCGACAAAGTTCAAAAATTATTTACATTAGGCTTTTTAGTACCCGGAATTTTTCCCTATACTATCTAAATCGTGTTCAAAAACGGCATTTAAATCCCCTGCTAAAACTACCGACTCGACAAACAAGCCTTGATACGTTAAAAAAAATCAGGCTACTGCGCTTGTTTATTGGACGCACAAACCCCAATGAGACGAAGAGTTTTATCCTTTATGTTAACATCCATCGAGCAAAGCTGGCCGCCGGATTTGCGAAGACAATAGCACACGTCGCATTCAAAGGAGTAATAACTAGCCAGCAAATACTACCCGAGCGTTCACCGAAACGGGCTGAATAGAGGACAAATCTTTTAGACTGTATTCACGGTCGCGAGTTGAAAAGCCGGTCTCCAGGACACAACATAAATCCGCACCAGAAGCTGAAGTTCCTCGCCCTGCGAAACTCAGACTTCATGCTTCGGCCATTTACACTTGCTAAGCAGAGAGAAATAAACAGTCAGATTAGGTTTGGGAATCCGGTTTGAACATGGTCTGAGATAGAACACCAACAACCTCTCCTATTGACCCTTGGCCCATATCATTCTTGATAGCATAGTCATTGGAGTGACCACCAATATCCCAGAGATAGGTCAATTGTAAAGCTTTATAGAGCGATGAGTGAACGAAAAAGGTGACCATCTCTGCACAAAATGGTTTTAGCCTTTTGTTTCTGAATTATAAATGATTGCAAGTGGGGTGTTGATTTTAAATGCGTTGTTGGACTCCTCGACCTACCCCATATCCGTCACCCCCGTCCGAATTCCGAAAATACTTTTAGGTTGGAGCATGTTTACTGATATATCTGTTACTTTCAGTTTTTAAGCTTTAGGATTTTCGTCATTTATTCTTTTTCTATAACCCGCACCATGAAATACAGGATGTTCTATGATTTCCAGTTATAGATCCTGCTTACTTATATACAGGATGCGATGGGTATCTGTGGTTTGTTTTTGATTTCGTCGATTGCACTGTATCGTTGGGTCAGTTGGGCACTTTCTGTGATAAAAAGTCCCATGACGCAATTATAGAAATTTGGAAACCGCATGCTGTACTGTTGTGCATTCGCACGGGAAGCTCCAATAAACATTTCAAAGTATTTAGGTAAAAGTGCAGAGGATTCAGAAAGAGTTGGATTCGTGTAATGGAAATTTCGAAAGCACGGCAGTATGGAAAATTTCTTCTGATTGTTCTGGTAAAACAGAATTTCCAGATTTGTTGGTGAGGGCATCAGACTCCACGCGGAGGCCTACATCAATTACCTAGACGAGGTTTTGCTGCCTGAAGTCAAGACGGTGGCTGCTAGAAAAACCCTATGTCTGTCAATAAGAGACTTCACCCTGCCACAAAAGGGCGGGGGGCGACCCAGGTTGCAACACTATTATTTGTAAGGCGCAGTTGAGCAACCCCCCACAAAAAAAATTCCTTGTAACACCAAAGATGAACTCAAGACAAGGCGCATTCATCAAGTTAAAAAAGCAGGCCGTCCCCAAAACTTGCAAGTCATTACGAAGTTGTCTGGGGGCAGGGGTTGAAATCAATGGTGATTTTATTGACTAAATCTACTCTTTAATATTTCAAGATATTTTTTGTGTAATGTTGGTAAATATATCTATCAAAAATGAAATGACAGTGTTCTTTATGTTCTTGTACAGTTTGAACGACTATTTATCCATCGCGCCATATATATATATATATATATATATATATATATATATATATATATATATATATATATATAGAGAGAGAGAGAGAGAGAGAGAGAGAGATAATGTATATGTTTGCGTGTGTATTAGGGAAACAAACCTGCTTTTATGCAAGTTTCATTAACGATGATTGGAACGGTAGTGTTTTTATGTATGTCTAGAGATATAGGAATCTACATCTCTAGATAAATACTTGTAAAATCCGTTTCATTTAAAAATAAAAATGATCCTTGATAATACCTAACAAAATAGCAGAGAACACTCAGACATGCAGAACGTTCGTACAATCTTTACATAATTTATCTTCAGAAAAGCAAAACAATTGTACGGACACAAGAAAAATTAACTAAAAGCTTAATCGCAGTGCCATCTCAGTTCTTTTTAATGAAACTAAAGTATGTATATATATATATATATATATATATATATATATATATATATATATATATATATATATATATATTCACACACAAACACACACAGACACACACACACATATATATATATATATATATATATATATATATATATATTCTGCTTACTGGTTGCAGTAAACTATAGAAATGAATGTCTTGATGATAACACACACCCACAGCAATACACACGCTTACAGATATCATACTCACTCACTCCCTAAGAACCAAATAACACACACACAAACCTCTAAACAGAGATACATCCCCTCTTCAGGACCAACAAAACTGTCAAACTGACCAAGGGAATTCAAGGAAGCAAAGATCCATCCAGCTCTTATCTGACATAACAACTTAAAAGAGACTGTTTGACCAACACAAGGAATTTTAAAAGATTCATGTTAAAATGATAAAAAAATAAAAAAAAAACAAATGAAAACTAGAGACAAAAGTTCATTTTCTCCATCAAGACATTCATTTCTGTAGTTTACTGCTACCAGCAAGCAGAAATATTTTTTCTCCTGATGATAGCCATTTTGGTCGAAACTAGTCGAGGAATCCAAATGAAATAATAATAAAAAAAAACGAAAGAATATTAATCTACAACCCTGTGTGTCTAAAGATTTAATTTTTTAATATTTTTTATTGTTCAATATATATATATATATATATATATATATATATATATATATATATATATATATGAAAAAAAAATAAAATGAAAACTACAGACAAAAGTTCATTTTCTACATCAAGTCATTCATTTCTGTAGTTCACTGCTACTAACAAGCAGAATTTTTTTTCTCTTGATGATGACCATTCGAGAATCTAACTGAAATAATAAAAACGAAAGAATACTAATATACAATCCAGTGTTTCTAAAGATTTCATTTTATTGTTAACAACCTATATATATATATATATATATATATATATATATATATATATATATATATACAGAGAGAGAGAGAGAGCCACAGAACACGAACTCGAGACTTCAGAAGATGAGGAGACGCACAACTTTAAAATCCGGAAACGAGGGAAATATATGCGTCTGCTTCCGACATTACAAATGCAGTCTCGTCTCGATAATGTAGGCAATTAACGTCAGCATTTTGCGAGCCATAACCCAGGAAAACACTCAATGCAATATTTTCGCCGGTTTCATTGGACGTGCACAGAATGCAGGCATCAACGCCGCGTACACCTGCAGCAGTACTTGCATCAGATTATCATTTCCTGTGACCCTCCTCCTCTCCAACATCGTCTAACCTTATAAGCAAGGCACGCTATGAATATTAATTTGGAACCTTTAGTCCTTTTCTGGTAACACGGAATAAGAAACGGCATTGAATGGAGCCGAAAGTTTAGCCTAGAATGACGAATATATCTGCGAGATATTTAAACGTTACACTGGCTCGATAATGTGTTCTGTTATTAATATGTAATAATGTGAACTAAACTCTAATTACAAGTGTTGAGCATTTTTCAAAGTACATGATAAGCGCGCAGGTTCAAATAAAGTTTCAACCGAGAATGTTTATTTCATAATTCAATTAAGCATGAATGTCTCGGAGATCATTTTGAAAATATGAAGGGTGCTGTAAGGAAATTGATCCACAATAGGAGAATAATAATAATAAAAAAAAACTAAATAAAATTATTTACTCTTAACTATATTTCCGTTTAGTACACAAGGTTATCATTACTACGTCTCCATTTTTCTTTTTTATAACATTTATAAACAAGGTATAATCCAGTATAACGAGAGCGATAATGGAAGAGTATGAAAAAAATTTTCTGGGGAGAAAGAGCCCGTTTTAGGAAGACAGAAGATGGCGATTAATGTTTCATTTAGAATTTTGAACATTGTAGATGGGCAGAAAACAAGAAACCGGAAATAAAAAGATTTCTGCAGGGTTAGTAGTACGAGAAAAGTAACTATTAGATTATCACTTCGTGAAAAAAACCAAAGAAGGATTTGTAATCGATCCTGTCTTGGCATCTCCAAATCAATCACTTTCTCACCGACTCGACATGGCTTCATTCTGTCTTTTCTACAAATATTTTCACGGCAACAGCTTTTACGATGCTTTTTTCCTTCAATCCTAACTACATGAATTTAAGGGTGCCACTAGATTGCCATCTAGGTTCCACCCGTTGCTGTTGAAGTAGCTAAATGCAACCGCCACTTCAAACCCAACAGTTTTATTTTTACCTCTCAGCTTGTGGAACTCGCTTTCGGTTAATTGGTTCCCTGATGACTACAATCTAAAAAATAAATAAATAAATGCAACGTCACTCGCCATATGGCTAATATTGTAAAAAAACTCTTCAAATTACTACAATTAAAGTGCACTTTAAATATGAAACGTCATTGGATTTCGCTTCATAATCTAGAAAACTGAGTTAAGAAATTATTGAAATAAACAAACATCTTCTGTATTAGCTATATAAAACTGTTATTTTCTATTTGTTTGAGTGATTGATTGATTGACTTAGATATGAAAGCTTAAATTTTGAAAATATGCAGAAAAATACAGGATCGTTCACCTCATTTATTTCTTCATTTGCTATATATCATGGAAAATTTTCATCTTCTTGAAACCCGACCATTTTCTATGATATTCTCAGTGCCCTCTATAAGTGTTTTCTCTCACTTTCACTCTCTGTAACCCTTTGCATACTAGTGGGATTCCCATCTTGCTCGGGGTGTAACGATTAAAAAAGTTTCAATAATCAAATGATGAGACTTAGTAACGCTTTTAGAACTACACTTAAATTCATACAGTCCAGTCGACATTTGTATTATTAATTCTTATATGATTGTTTGTATCAGCGTTTCATATTAATTTAAGTTTCTAACGTTATATCCCATCTTCATGACAATATCCTTTCTCTTATATGTTCAAACGCATAAATGTCTTTCGTGAAAATATCGTAATTATTTACAAATCCATCGACTTAAATGCTTGGGTTCAAAGCGTAGCGATATAGTATTATTCACATTAAACTTGCTGGAAGTAAAGAAGTGTGAAGTATTAATTGGGTGTAACAGCTTAGAAAACACGTGTGTGATACACTTACCTGTCTATGATCAGTCTCTATCCAAGTATTTTATTCTGAGACAAGAGTGGGCTCGGAGGTGTGATTTATGATTTTTTTTTTTTTTTTGATTAGGCTGCTAGAAAGGGAGGAGCTCAGGTCCCGTGTAAACTGAACCGTTTTGTCAGCTATCCTCAATCAGCGCTATCAGGAATAAACACAAGCTGAAATTCTTCGCTTTCTAGATGTTCAAAAAATCTACTATCAACATTCCTGTCACGAACTGGAAGCCTATGAAAAAAAAACTGATTTGTTTAACTATTTTTTCCGTCCGTGATTTTTTGCAAAACGAATTCTTTATTTCGGTCGTTCCACTTTTGCCAGCATCGAACTACATCTATCACCCATGAAAAACCATATAAAACAAACAAATCAGGTGCTGATCCTTGCCCCAGCACGGCAGGTGTGTTATTTTGCTGATGTAGCAAAACGCCACAAAAGATGAACGTATTTTCAATTTATTTTTTTTTTCTTTTTGGCGGTTTTGACAAAATGTGCTTCGTGTTCACGCCATACAAAATGCAAAACCCACTCGAAGCAGAGGGTTACAGAGTAAGAGGCACACTTCATGGGAATATGTGGGGAATATAACAGGTTCAGATCGTGTGCGTGTATGTGTGTGTGTACATATATATTATTTTTTATTTCCTTATCTTATGTAGCAAAAAAAGAAATAAATAAGGTGAACGATCCTGTATTTCTTTGTATATTTTCTAAATTTAACCTTTCATATCTAAATCAATCAATCCCTCAAACGAATAGAAACTGAAAATTTTATATAGCTAATACAGAAGACGTTTGTTTATTTCAATAATTTCTTAGTTAATTTTTCTAGGTTGTTCAGCAATATCCAATGACGTTTCAAATTTAAACTGCACTTTAATTGTAGTAATCTGAATTTTTTTTTTTTACAATATGTGTCATCCTGTACAAGGTTGAAAAATACACGATTTAAAGGGTTACAGAATAAGAGTCAGAGTTTATGCGAACATTTTGGGAAAATAACATGTAACCCTAGACTTGAACTGGTTAATATTTTTATGATCTGGGTAGCATCCTCTTCGGAGTCGCTTTGCTAAAGCAGGGGTTCGTGGGAAGAAGCCAGATTTTAGAAATGGTGGAACAATGAAATTTAGTTCGCTTGAACCTTTTCTATGAAAATATCGATAGACCATATAGAAGTTGAATTTTGTCAAAATAATCGAGATATCCAACAAGGACAACATTCCAGATAGATGATTTTATCTAACCAGTAATGGTCGTTCGTTCTCTAATGGGGAGCTGCTTCTGACTCGAAAGCCAACACATTGCTTGACAGTTCAGAAACAAAAAGTCTCTGTCTATCTTTCCCACGCTAGTTCAGCCTAACACACTCGACTACCTTATTTTGTCTTGTATCTCATCTCTAAGACCGACCTCAGGAAGTCTGAGAAGTGATAACATTTCTCCTAAAAAAATAATAGTTTGCTAAACTATTAAAACATACAGATTTGGGATCACTACTGTAGATTGTGGTGCTTATACAAACAACTACACGTAGAGAAAGTTTTCATGAAGACAATTGCTTTTTACTTCAACGGTACTTGTTGGCATTTCAAAACTAATATTTTGTAATCATTTGATGAAATTGGCACCAATCTAAATCTAATTAAATGCTGTATTATATTTACATCAATTCATCCGAAGCAAGGCGATAAGGCCATTAAAACGGAAGTGCCTACTTTAAGTAAAAGAAAATAAAAAAAAAGATATTGGAAGGAAAGGGAAACCCAATCGTAAACAGGGAACAAGGGACAAACTTCGACCTCTGCTTAAAATATCGACGAAGAATGTAAACTGGACGATAGGCAAACCCATCTACGCCTATTAAGGAGAAAATAATAAGTAAATAGAGTATCAGGGTTCAGGCGGAGTCATTAGGTGCTTACTGAACTGTTACGTAATGCCAGTCCTCATATATTGCAGTGAATGCTGGACGATCTCATCACAAATAAAAACATACTTGGGACCACAGAAATCTGTTTCTACAGAAAGATGCTGAGAATATCATGAACTGAACATCTGGGCATCGATGTAATTTTAGAAAAAAAAAACTGATACAGAAAAGACAGTTAAATTTTTTATCAGAAATATATAGTTGAAATTTCTTGGGTGTATAATGCGAAAGTGGGCTCACAGAATTTGATACTCACAGGAAATACAGAAGGCAAGAGGAACAGAGTAGAATATCTCAAAATCTACCTAACGAGCTTTTTAAAACTGTTGGCAGAACAAGTATTATGAGATGTAGCAACAAGAAAAAATGCTTTTAAAGTTAATATGGATAGGGTCTACCTCTGATCGACCACGCACTGACGGACACCCGAAGAAGAAGTGACACTATTTTATTATCACTTAAGTCAGATTGTTCTCACCATGCTCTTTAAGTGATCATGCAGATTATTCTAGGAGACATATTTCTCCTCGTATATGCGAATTTTGTGAAGAATGTTCGTTTTAAAGCTGTTTAATGCAAAAATAATATATTAGATGTAAATTCTTATGTTCCTTCTGTGTAATTCGATAAAAAAAGAAAAATAATTCGCATGTTTCGCAGAGGTTTTCAGTTGTTTTTCTTCTTCTACAGTCAGTATGATGCAAGTTTGATCAAAAATATATCCCCTTTCATTGTTATTCCTTGACATAGAAACGCTAGCGTCTTGCGTATGACAATAAACGACATCCACGTCCTGGGTAAGACATCAGGTCGGGAGGTTTTGGGGGGCGTGGAACGACCTCTTAATTGCTTGTGTTCCCAGGTCCACCATGACTCTGGGTGGTAGCAACTGTCAGTCAGTTTCCCAGCTAGGGCAAATAAATAACCCCCCAAAAGAGATCAAGATACTATGAAAGTATAAAAATAGGTTTTAATACGAGCAATATTTTTTGTTGGGGGTAAATATTACAAGCAGTATATTTTTGAAAAAGAAAAATATTACCAGAAATGCATTTTTGCAAAACATAATACTAGCAATAAATATTTGGAAAGAATATTACCAGCAATAAAAAATCTTGTCAGCATTGAATAACCCATTGAGGTTGATATGCTGTAAAACAAAACAAATTAAACCAATATATACTGAGATAGATAGATAGATAGATAGATAGATAGATAGATAGATAGATAGATAGATAGATAGATATGAACAGGCTTTGGTAGACGTAGATACGAACAGAATGAGATAGATAGATAGAAAACGACACACACATCGTTCATTAACTATAAGCCGATACAAAATTAAAGAAGTATCACTTAGGATTTTTTATTTAACAGTAAATATATTAGTGGGAGATAAAACATAAATTATTTTTTTATTTAAGGGCTGAAAATTCTATCTTCATAAAATGAACCTTAAGCACACAACATTAAATTATTTGTAGAAATGGCATATTTTTTTTATTCTAGACATGTAGGTGAAATAGCTATATGTTGAGCAAAAACTTATGGAATAGATAGATAGATAGATAGATAGATAGATAGATAGATAGATAGAAAGAAAGAAAATACAAGAGCAATAAAAATTTTGTCAGCATTAAATAACCCATTGTGGTTGATATACCATAAAACAAAACAAACCAAACCAAATGGAGACGCTAGATTATTTCATTCAAGGAAATTTAGTTTTAGTTGAAACCTGTCACGTAGACGAGGATTTGGCGCCTGAAACAGTTTCCCTGCTAGGATTTCTTCTGTGAATTCTGGTGATATGTTAGACTACAGGCAATAACAAAAGGCCTATCTAAGTGTAGATGAGTTTGTTATAGGATTTGTTTGGTTGAATAAGTTTAGCAGCATATCAACCTCTATTTTTATTTAATGCCGTGTTTTCAAACTTTTGTACGGAATATTATTTTAATTTATGTGATAATAGCTTTCAGTGATAGAAGTCTTACCAATTAACCTATAGCGAGGGGTAGAAGTGGTGGATTCATAACCTTCCTAAAGGACTTTGTGCGTCATAGAATATAACGAACCCAACTGGAATTGGAACTCTGTATAACAATTTTCTCTAGCTATTATCCATTATATCATTCGCGCATCCAAACTTACATGACCTAGTGTTCCCAAGAATTTAACTTATCGAGATAATGACCAGTTTCGACGGCCGTATTGGAACCGATGTTGCCGTAATCATTTCTTATAAGAAACAACAGCATTTTTACATTTATATAACTCTAGGATGGAGTCTAAAACTTTGAATGGCAAGCTTCCCGGATGTGGAATCTTGAAAAATAAAGACACTTGGTGGAATTGGACTACATTGATTCTCTGAGGAGAGTGTCAGGAAAAACCTTGTAAAATATTGCCGTGAATCATTAATGCAAATCATTTGTCAGGCAGTTCCCACCCCACGTACCTTTGTTCGTGATTAATGAAGGTCTTGTCTTCTCCACAAAACACGGCTATATAAGGAAATGCTGCTGAATTGTAATAGCTAAAGTTGAAAATGATTTAGCAATTTGACAGAAAGTAAATGTGAAATTTCCTTATGGATTGAACTCATAAAGACTTTCATCCTGACTTAGATACGTGATGATTCATCTATGCATCTAGATACATTCATTCTAACTGCTTGACTATAATACAAAACAAATTGTGAATAAACTAAATACAATCTTAACTTTTCTACTTTCGACGATGTACATATGAAAACCGATGAAAGTGATCAAATGAAACACTTTGAAAGATTTCTGCTTCCATAAAAAACAAACTGTGTTGGTAATGAATTATATATAGCAGGGTTAACACCATGGGACAATTGTCCATCCTACAAAATGTGTAATATCTAGAAAAACACTAAACTAATTGAGTTACATTTTGCTAGTTTTCAGGTAACACGTTCAGCCACCTTGACACAAGTTTTCGTAAGAAACACTGAAAAACCATTTGAGTTATTCAGCTAGAAAGAGAACAGGTTAAACTCATTTTGTATCAGCCCCACTGTGTCTTCCCGACTGATCAATGATTAGACGAAAAAAGATCATTTAGGCTTTCAGTAGTGGTAACAATATTTATACTCTGGCTTCCACCTTCAAAGTCCATTCAAGAACCATCACGAGAACAGTGAATCAGTTTTAAAAAGAGGTAACAGCAGAAAGGAAAACTGGATCAAAACGTCGTAACAGTAAGAGGGTCATCATTTTAACTTAGAGCTATTATATTCTAAATGTCGAATAATGTTATAAAAACCTCGGAGAATTCCAGTAAGATATAATTAATCATTTCTGAGATACAACGATTTAATTGAACAATTTTGCTGTTACACCTGGTATATATATATATATATATATATATATATATATATATATATATATATATATATATATATATATTAATGTATTTTTTGGCCATAATCTTTTCTTTAAACATCTTTCATAAATATAATGTACAATGAAAAATTGCAGACGTCTCACACATACTTATCAGAGGAAAGCGCCATAAAAACATCTGTCAACACGTAATCTACAAGAAACTTTAAGAAAGATTCTGTTCTATAGTCCTAAAACACCTTGATATAAAAGAGGCGTTGTACATCAAACAGCTCTCCCCAACTCAACCTTACCCCCTGACCTTCTTAACAATGATAAGGGTGTGCTGAATTTTTTTTTTAATATAGAAAGACGCCCACTCGAATTACAGCAATGCCCAACACACGATGTCTCGGAATTAACACTCCTACTATAATACACGATTAATACATCTCACTCGATCAAAACATGACAATGAACTAACAATACCATAAACAACCCCGGATTCGGACAAGATACGATATGGACAGATTTTGTACTCGATCACTTCCAGCAGATGACAAAATATAAGAACCCTGGAAAAAAGTAAATAAAAACTTTTTTCCTCATACGCCATATTTAATGAAAGATATATATATATATATATATATATATATATATATATATATATCTGCAGGCATATGTTTTTATGGAATACATCATATATATAATCGACTCTCTCTCTCTGTCTCTCTCTCTCTCTCTATATATATATATATCTATATCTATATATATATATATATATATATATATATATATATATATATATATATTAATATATATATGCCTCCATACATCATTCATATATATATATATATATATATATATATATATATATATATGCCTCCATACATCATTCATATATATATATATATATATAAATATGAATGATGTATGGAGGCACGGTGGAGTAATGGATATCGGATTGGATTGAGGAATCGAAGTGTCGAGTTCGAATTACAGTCGAATCCTTTACATTCACTTACGTGCTAATACCCTTGGGAAAGGTATGAATCCTCTTCATATATATATATATATCAGCATGATCCGGCGTTGCCCATGCTTGATTCAAAAATCGTACGATTCATACAGCAATCGCTATCACTTGACTTAAAATACTTTTTTCCCTACCTTGCCTTTAAAGGAATGCACTTTGCCGTGCTGATGTTGCTACACGCCTTACATCTTGTCTATCTCACACTTCGAATTATTTCTAAGCTCTATACTAAACATTAAATCTGTTACGAAAAAAGAACTAAACAAAACGAACACAAGACTATCAGCTTTAAAAAAAAGGACTCGTAACTTGAAAAACAGAATGAAAAAAGAATGTTAACAACAAATAATTTTTCAAATCCAACCCTGTTCTGTGGAATCAGAATCAACGTTGAGTTTAAGCAAGCCAATGAGCCAATTGGAGTAAAGTGCCGTGCAGATTTAAATTTTTCCCACTTGTGACGAATGCAGCTATCGATTTTTTTTGCATGCTAGCATTCTAGTTAACATTCGTGTCAGTCAGCTGTTGGCTCTCACGCTGGCCAGTAGAATCTTCCTGCCTATTCGTGGTAGCCAGCTATAGGCTCTCACTCTGGCCAGTACAAAATGGCCGCAAACTACATGAAAATTGCCGTAGAAGCATGAAAAAATCGATTATTTCCACTATCGATGGGAGTTGGGAAATGCAAAGTCGGCTTTGGCCTTCCCGCTAACTTGGATTATGAGCATGCAAATTTTAGTGCAAACCCGTAGAAAATTGCGGCCGTGTATTCGTTATACACACACACACACACACACACATCCTGCCTTTTATATATATATATATATATATATATATATATATATATATATATATATATATATATATATATATATATTAGCGTTGCGTTTTTAAACGTCCCGAAAATTGTTCCTAACCGTCATTAATAGCAGACATTCAAAAAACATCTTTCGGTCGACAAACAAGTATTTCGTCTTCAAGTTTTTGATTTTATAATGAAAAAAACACATGTCTGATGATGAATAGAGGACTATTCGTAAGTACTAGCATTTTAACATCAAATAAACTGAAAACTACCGACATCTATGGTTTCGACGAGGATCACTTCACTCTATGGATTAACAGTATTTTAATGTATATATTATGTCTCTAGTGACGGATGTCACCATTAATGGCATTAATATTTCTGATTGATTCTATGATTGATTAATTTTTTGTATATATATATATATATATATATATATATATATATATATATATATATATATATATATAAAACAGCGGATGTAACAGCAAAAATTGTGCAAATCAAGTAATTATAAACGAGATATCTAGAGATTTTACTAGACTCTGATTTACTGCAAAATGAGCGTTCTCTATGGGTTTTTCTTAACGTAAATCAATAATTTAGATTAAATGTTATTCCTCCAATTAGATTCACGCTTGATTAAATCCTTTTTTTTCTTTTGTGCACCTTCTCATCAAGTTAATTGATAACGAGCTACTTTGATTGAACCTTACAAATACGTAGTGATTTTGATTCTCATTGAGTACGTCATGCTCGTGGTCTAATGCCTGTCTATGTCCGCGTGATTAAATATAAGTACTATGCGTATTAGGATGCACTATCGCCTCACGTATGTTTGTTTGTTCATTGCCGATAGAAATCTTCGTTTAAAAGTTGTATTTCATATAGAGACCAACAGTCAAAAGATGTCACATTTTAAACCTGCCATATGTTTAATATATTCCTTGTGGTATTAATTTTCTCAAATGCATGGAAGAACGCTATCGTCTCTCATATATAATTAATATCAATTATAAATGCAAAATCATAATTTTCATTGAATGTTGCCACAATTTAATTATGAAACATCAACTGGTAGTGATTACGATTAATAAAATTCGTTATTGTAAGAAGTAACGTATTTCTGTAACATTTTCGATCCTGAGTTAGATTTAAGATAAACAGGCCAACATTCGCGTTTATTCAACCTAATCATTATGTCAAGAAATCTGAAGCATTATAAAAAATAATAATCTTTCGCACAAGAATTATTAATTTTTCAACATTTTTCTTGTTCTCGTGTTTAATTCAGTTGTAAATATTAGGTTGGTGCAAAAATAATGACGTAATAATGTCGTTTTTTGACGTTATACGTCAAAAAACGACATTATTACGTCATTATTTTTGCACCAACCTAATATTAATCACATGAAAGGAAGAATATCCAGTCATAATTTAATAATAAACACATTCTGCTGGTAACCATATGTCATGATATTTATGTTCAGAGTATGCCAGAATGAACAGTAGCAATACAAAAGGATATAGTAACTATGTTCTACAGATCATGAAAAAAATATTTGACATGGTACATCACAAAGAACTGTTTGAACTTCTAGGCAAGCTTTATCAACTTTTAATCATCTCAACCCAAGCAAGGCAATGATGCCACCACAACGCTAGAGATTTAGAGAATATGAGAAAAATATGCTATGAAGGAGAGAGGGCAATAAAAGAACAAGAATTAAGAAGAGGAAACATAATGATTGAAAATGCATTTAAATTGTTGAAGATCAAACTTGACTGGGAAATAATAAAGAGGAAGACAGCTCTACGAGTGGGAGGTGCAAGAAAAGATACCCTTAACATAGAAGTAGCCATTTCAACTGTAAAATGATAATACCTTGCCAGTAATCTAGGACTACACTTAAATTAATAAAGTCTGTACCATAGATGTAAGTTCAGGAAAACAAATAACACAAAAAAGTATTGAAAAAAAGCAGAGGGAAGCTAGATTATAGTG
>OZ010595.1:79760751-79845751 GCA_963932145.1 Acanthosepion lycidas | reverse complement strand
CTGTATAAGTAATATATGACAAAATCTCGGTTAAAAAAGTATGTTTTGACATTTGATACTTTACATAATGTCAGATTTGCATTGTGCTTCTAATTTGAAAGAAAGTAAACCTCAGTTTGTTTTCTCAATAGATTATTAATAAATAGAATTTCTTTTTACAAAAGTTGTTTTATCTCAGTAATAATGGTATTTTGTTTATTTATTTTCATCAAGTAATGACGACATGGAAAAGATGGCAGATGAATCAGTTCATGTTACAATTCGTTGTAAAGCACGAACGTACGATTAATCATCAAATATCAAATTTTATGAAGATTTTTCTTTTAAATGCGTTGGGCTCAGTCACAGGTCAGCGAATTTCATAAGCCGAATTGTTTATCTTTTCATCGATAATTTTCTTTTTTCCATTCTTAAACGAATCAGTTCCAACAAATATAAAGCAGTCGTAATAAAAAAAATAACATAATAGAAAAAAATATAAAACTTTATTGGAGCAAAAGAACGTGCAGATAATGAAAAAATTATGTTTGATGAATTCCGCTTGATGAATTCCGCTTCGACATTCTTTAAAAAAAAAACTCAACTTTTCATTTTATTGAAACTGAAACATCGAATAACGATTGACTTGAAATAACATTTACTTTTGAAAACTGATATTGATTGCATTTATGTTCGAAGTGTTAATCGATAAATTTTTATAAATTTTTTAATGCCAAATCACTTTAGTACTTAGCCTATAATGGCTACCCACTATTTCCTGTTCTTTTTGACTTGAATTGATTTGACTTACTGGGAAATTTAGTGAAGCGTATTCCACAGATTTTTAAAAGACAGATTTTTAAAATGACTTGAGCGATCATGTCTCTCCACAATTTCCATTATTCATTAACTTTACAAAATCAAGACTTGCAGGAATTTTAATGGACTAGTTTCCCGACACGTTCTGGTCAGAATTTTTATTTAAGTTTCAGTTTTGTTTTACGGTATGTCAACCTCAATGGGTTATTTAATGCCGACAAGATTTTTAGGATAGGTTCGTATGAATAGAATATGTATTCTTTGGTTTAGATTGGTTGGATTTATTTTGTTTTACGGCGTATCAACCTCAATGGGTTATTTAATGCCGACAAGATTTTTAGGATTGGTTCCTATAAAAAGAGGAAAAGAATACGTATTCTTTGTCAGAAATCAGTTTGTAGATCAGGTTTCATCGACGTTATTTTATTACGAATCAAACGTATTGCAGTGATATATATATACTTTCAAAAAATTATTGTTGATAATGTTTTTCACTGTATTGCTGGTAATTTTCCCCTAATATGTATTGCTGATATTTTTACTTTAAAAATCTATTTGTATATATTCATAGTGTTTTAATAAAATTTGGTGGTTAAAGATTTGCTCATATCTATGACCCGTAACAGGGGCTACCACCCCGGATCTTGTTGGAACTGGGAAAAACAGTAATTAAGAAGTGGTTCTACGCTCCTCAAAAAATCACGATCAGAGGCCTTACCCCCGAATGTAGTCTGTTGTCATACCGAGGAAATTTTTAAGGTCAGCTTCATTCCTGGCGTAGACAATTACGGATGCGCGCAAATTTGGTTTCTTTATTAAACAAATATTATATTTTTCAATTCTTGCCCAATGCGTTGACGAAAATGAATTTCTATAACGAAAAGCAGACTCAAGAGTTAGTCGAAAGTCTTCACATTAGAACCGTTTATCAAGATCGGAATATCAAGCAAACCTGTATCAAAGAGCAGTCAAGTAAATGCAAAGACTGATGAAAATGAAATGGAATAAAACGTAATTGCAGTTTATATTTAGAAGACTAAAATCGATTAAAGAAATCAGGAATTATTTATGACTGAAATTAATTGTTTTCTACATAGCAATTGACATAGAAAAAGTCCATGCTTTCGTAAATAGAGATTCTGGTTAAACGTGTATCATGAGTGGAATAGATAGAGGCTCGAATTGAGGAATCGGAGAACTGAGTTCGAATTCCAGTCGAATCCATTACATTCGCTTACGCGCTAATACCGTTGGGAAAGGTATGAATCCAGTTCTATGTGTAAATAGCAGGATATAACGAATTCTATAGCCTTGGATGTCAACTGGTCTACCACAGAAATAAATGGCAACCTACTATGGGAAAAATTCTGTCTCGTTAGTGATATATCGAAAGATACATGATCTCATAAAGGTGTATCACGCATGGCACTTAACTGACTGACTTTTCGAAAATATTATTTGACAAGTGTTCATTAGTCAAAAATGTGCAACTGATTGGGAGTATCAAGTGTAGGTTGGTGTAGAACTTTAACTAATATATATAATATATACTTTTAAAAAATTATTGCCGGTAATATTTTCTCATTGTATTGCTGGTAATTTTCCACAAATATGTATTGCTGATATTTTTACTTTAAAAATCTATTTGTATATATTCATAGTGTTTTGACACCATTTAGTGGTTCAAAATGTGCCCATATCTAAGACCCCTAGCAGGGACTTCAACCCCGGGTCAGGTTGGAACTGAAAACAACAGTAATTAAGAGGTGGTTCTACGCTCCTCAAAAAATTACGATCACAGTCCTTACCCACGAAGTTAATTTCTCGTCATACAACTATTTTAAGATCAACTTCATTCCTGACGTAGACATAAAAAAATGTTGGTTTCTTTATTATTTGCAAATTTACTTTCATACTTTCTGAATATAATGACGTACTTGCCTTATCCACATTTTTTAATCATCTCATCCCAAGCAAGGCGATAATGTCACTATGACGTAAGGAATCAATGTGAGTGGAAGAGAATGAGAAGACTTTAATAAACTTTTGAACGATTTTCTTTTTAACGGATTATCATAATCTTGCAGTTTATTTAAATCCAGAAACTATTTTTGGATTGTAATATTCAACAAATATTTTTGAAAAATAATTGCAATATTCGATAAATCTTGTCAGAAAAATAATCCAACGCATATTTTTCGAAGGAGATTTCTTGAATATTCTGTCGGTAGATGTAAATAAATAAATATATTATTAATTATAAAAACAGAGCATCTATTCAACATGATTATCCATTAAAAATAACGTTTAAACAAATAAATGATATATATATATATATATATATATATATATATATATATATATATATATATATATATATTCAGTGTGTTGTTAGTAGGTTAATGCTTATATTAAGTCTGTTAGCGAAGAGAATTCGCATTTATTGCATTAATGTTACTAATTCATTCAATGTATGATAATCTCTTTATAATATAAAATATATGATCACTAATATAATACGTTGATGAACACAATTGATCCGCTTGTCGGAATTTAGGGAAAAAAAACTAAGGCTATTAATTGTAGTATGTACTTACATGTAACGTTCACTGGAAAACACATACAACAAAAGAATTCGTGGTTTTACCAAATTACAAAATTCATAAAAAAATTCTCACTTGAAATATTTGAACTTTAGCGCTGCGACTTGCGCGTTCCAATATTATGCAATCATTAATAAATAACACATACTTAAAAAACGTTTTCCGGTCTAAAATACATTTATTTCGTATTGGAGTTTTATTTTAAAGGAAAATATTAGATCCTGATGATGAGAACAAGAAATTTTCGAAAGTAATTGCTACTCTAAAAATACACCAGATGCAAATGAAAACAATTTTATACATAAGGATCGCATCATTCATATATATATATATATATATATATATATATATATATATATATATATTCAGTGGATTGTTAGTAGGTTAATGCTTATATTAAGTCTGCTAGCAAAATGAATTCGCCATTAATTGCATTAATATTACTAATTCATTCAATGTATTATTATCTTTTTATAATATATATATATATATATATATATATATATATATATATATATACAGACGCACATGCAGACATGTACTTAAGCTTACACACCTAAGCATCCACACGCGCACAAACACATATATAACAGGTATCAGCACAAACACACACACACACACATATATATATAAACATATAACTATAAGTACAGATATATTCATATATACACACAAACACACATTCAAATATATATATATATATATATATATATATATATATATATATACATAATTGCAGAAGTACACGCAAATAAAAATATATACATAAGCACACACATAGTCAGTCTAAGAACTTTTCAGCAAATACTTGTAATGTTTTATCATTTCAATCCAAGCAACTCGATAAAAGCCACTGAGATGCAATCAGTTACAGAGAATGAAGAAACGAGGAGGAGAATATCAGAACAAGATTCAAGGAGAGAGAGAGAGGGAGAGAGAAAGAGAGAACGGCGATTGGCATTGCATTTAATTTGTTGAAAGAAAGCAGGTAGCCCGAAGAGACATCAACAGGTGAGACGTGCTGAAGACACCATTAGTATAGAACTTACGGTTACAAATATCGGTTTCAACAGTAAAATCATGGCACTTAACTGCCAATCACGTACAGCGCTTAAATTCTTGAAATCGAGGTACGAAAGAAGAAATTTTTAATCATAACAATTGCTGTGAAAATACTTGTAAAAAAAGTCTCAGGGAAGCTACATTATGGCCTTGTGAAAGAGACTGAAGCCGAGATGCCAGGTTAGTTCCAATAATATTTCAACTATTTATTGATTTTATCATTAATCTCTAAATACATAGCAGATGCATCAGGCTAGATGTGACAGTAGTATTTCATGCACGGATGAACGGGAGACATATTTATCTGAATGAATCAAATCTGGAGAGAAAATTGTCTTGCGCGAAGGGAAGTTACTTCAGAATAACCTAATTGATAAGCTTAAAAAACGGATCTTTAACTAGATGTCTTGAACGGAAGTATCTTGGAAACTAATTTAGGTGTGTTGATCGTTTTTAAGAATGAACCACATACTCTTCTTCATCAACGAAGTAATTTCTAACTTATTGCTTCGCCTCCATGTTATGTGTTATATTTGCAAGAAAACATGAGGAGCATCTTTTGTGTTTAGTAGAGAAGGTAGATCGGTTACGAAGGCGACAAGTCACAGCTAAAGAGACAATCGCTGTACTTGTTTGAACGTCGAAACGGTGGAACAATATAATTTCTTTATTTAATTTGCTTTTTCGCCATGAAGTCAACATCTGATTTATGATTTATATTTCTTTTAATAAGTTTTCTAGGCAGACAATTTGAAGATGGGCAAGAGTAACGAACAATAACACCAATGACTTATTCCAAATCCGTTTTTTTTTTAGATCTTGCAAATGATGACGTTGTTCTTGCTTTTCTTTTCTTTTTTAGCATTTCTACTTCAGTCATTGGAACGAACACTAGAATCGACTAAGGAATTTCAAGTTCTTTTTTTAGTCGGTTGTGTTCATTTTATGCTAATGTCCTTGGGTATGGTGTAAATTAACCCCTGGTTCAAATATTTTCTAGCAGAGTATATTGGGCTCATTAGGTTTGAGTGATAGCCACTCTGGAAATAAAGAAACACTGAATTGAAAATTTTGCAAAAATTTCTGAGAAACTGCAAATCTTTCCAGAATCAGGACCATTCACGCATATTAAAATGACGCAATATACAGAGAAATTGAATACCAAGACAGACTTCGGTTGCCTGGTGCCTCTAGCTTGCGATGCAAACATTGCAAGAGAAGGAAAATTCTTAACTGAAAACCGCAGAGACATGCTCGAGAAACAAATCCATTATATATTCCAAGAATGTATGGAAAAATAATGAAAAGGAACCTGTGAAGAACCATATTTAACAAGCTGATGATCTTAAAAGCTAAACCTGAGATTTTATCATGACCGGTAGACTTCTTAGATTCAAGGCTTTTAATAAATGTAGATTAGTGTTTCGCAACCGATTTGGGACCATCCCCTATTTTGGTATTTTTAAAATAGTGGTGACCCCACTGTAATATTTAATTCTTACATATTCAAAATTCTACTGAGGGAAGCTTAAAGGGTCATTAACTTGGTCTCTGAACAAGCCTCCAAAGATCATGGCGACGATGAAAGAGAAAAATTAAAAAACAAACAAAAAGATAGTTAAATATATATAGTTTCAAAACATTCTATAGAGAACTGAAAGGCAAAAATATAAAATATTTGAATGAAAGCTTATTCTATAAGATACTTTGTAATCATGAAATGATAATGCATAATGAAACTGCAGCTTATCACAAAACGACTGTTAGTGAGATCTTCCTGCATCATGCCTGCTACAGATAGATTTTATATTAGCCACTAATTTAGTCAGCTTAAGCCTTATCTCGCTTCATTTAGTGATATCCAGTCGATTTATTTTATTCTATAACAAATCACAGCACTAAAGCCATATTCAACTAAATATGAAGATGGAATTGGTCACAACAATTTTCTTGAAACGGTGGTTTATTTTTTATGTATGCATACTGCATATGCATCGTATGTATTAGCACGAATTGGTTGAAATGGTTAGCAAGTTTGTCTCGCTAGAACAATTAAGACTGAGTAGTGAGTTCGATCCTCACAGGGTTCCCCATATTTTAATCCTTGTGCCACTTCTAAGCTACGCTTGTAAAATCACTATTAACACGAATTAACATTAACACTCTCACTCAGACTCACTAGAAAACAATTCACTGTTAATTACTCATTCTCGAATTGCCACCTTATTCTGTTGGTAAAGTAAGCCAAAGGGTGCACATACTACGCATGCCCCACCAAAATATTTCTGTGCAACACGTTTAGAATCATTGATCTACATACTTGCCGTGCCATGAAAAGATACACCCTCTAGAACTTGTAGGCTCTGTTATGCTGAGAGGGGGCACTGGAAGTTATTTCATTTGGGAGAGTTAAACATACTCGAAGGCGGTTGGCATTTATCTTTTTTTTTAACTTCTTAAAAATTATGCAATATTGGGTACAAAAGAACATTTCGGAAAGGTACCTCAGGCTGTAGGAAGCTATCAAACTTGTCCTCGTTGCTTTTCCAACTTCCTATATGGCTGAATGTGGTTTTCAACACAGTTACACAGATTTTTACTAAACAAAGAACCCGCCTGCAAATTACAAAACGGGAAGATCTATGATGACGTCTAAGAGAAAATAGAGCTTAGAGAAAGAACGTTGCCAGTAGGCACGCAATGTTAACCATTGCACTGAATACATTGAGATAAGCTATCAAATAAAACCTGTTTTTTTATCATTATAATTATTATCATTTATACTAGAAATGAAAAAAGTATTAAAATTATTTTGGAAATAATAGTGTTATCTTGCTATTAAAAATGAATTCAATATAATTATCGAAATTTAATTTGACATGTAGGGGGGGGGCGTTGACAAAAAACATTTGTGCCCAAAAGGTGCGCTGCTTGAAGAAAGTTAGGAAACACTGGTCAAGAAGGTGCAAATCCGTTAAGAAATGGAGCTCATTATATTAATTAGAACTATCCTTACGAGATACCTTGAACTAAACTTAGGGTCATTTTCCCTCTATTTCTAATTTCATTCGAGATTTTCCAGAATTCAAAGAAACATGTTTTTTTGTGTATAATCTTTGACTTGGACTAACACTTCATAGCTGATTTTTTGCATATTCTCGAACTATCATGCAATGATTTAGCGCAATTTGAATGCAGCAAGTGTTCTAATACACCGTTGTCTAGTAGAGCTAGTAATAGTTTTACAGTAGGATATGGCTGCGGCACATTCTGGCGTGAACCACGTTTGCCTGTTGGTTTTATTTTTTTTTTTCTTTGGAGGAAAATGTCTGTACCTTAGAGGATCCTTTCAGAAATTAGTGAGCCTATTCTAAGAACTCTATCTTTTTTTTTTAAAAAAAAAAGAAAGCTGAAAGCGGAGCTTTTGCAATAAAAAATCCGAAGTTTTGCTGCACCGAAAGATTGTCTTAGTAAATGGTACATCAGGCTATACTTTCGGTTTGGTATCCTCTTTAAGCGTCCCAGGGAGTTAGCACATCAGCGGATCATTTCAAGGTGATATATAAAAGAAAAAATTCTAGGAGGTTGGTGTAAAACCCCATTGTGCCAGAACCACAAGAAGCATGGCGTTAAAATATTTTTTCCCGTAAAACATAAAGAATTAAAAATGCTAATGATCTGGAAATGTGCTCTCCAGTTTAAAGAATGGCGTGCCATCTTCGTCAAGTGCTAATATCTGTCTGCAATTTAAGCAACCTCACTAAAGAAGACGCTGTTTGTTGTACCACGGCCCAATAATATATACGGGCCCACATGTCACATTCCAGGCTAATTTCTAACAGGCCTGTTTAAATTATAGTCAATTTATATCTGTTTTATGTAAAACAAGGTAAAACCGTTCCAGAATAGAAGGACGGGTTGTTTTTTTTTCCCTCTTTTCTCAACGGAAAGTAATAATATAAGACTCTAAACAAAAAAAAATGCTTTTAAAAGAATTAAGGTGTATTACAAAATATGTGAAAAATGCTAAAAGTTTTTCTATAAATCCATATCATTTGAAATTTGCCATTTTTCTCAAAAACATTCTACAATATTTTTCGAACTTCATCCGATGAAAACTTTCATTTATTGTTGTAAAATATATTCGCAACAATATTTTCTGCAAAGGGAATTCCTTTTTAGTGTGTTGTTTACAAGTAAAAACATATTTTGTGAATATGTTTCAAAAATTCTTTCCTCAGACTCACTATTAGCGGAATCATTATGTTTTACAATAAATGTATCTTCATAGTCAAGAATAGCGAAACAAGTAAAAAAGAACTCTGTCATTTGACGAGATGACACCGTAAGACCTCCTCGAAAAAGTAAGTCAAAGTATTGTATCTCTGTAGCATCATCACTGTCACTTCCTACCATACATTTCACATTGAAAACGTTCATTTTCTTTGAATTTACTCTAATGAATAAATATATAGTAATGGAAATTTATTCAGAAGTATTTTGTAAGCTTAAGACGTATAGCGCTGTAGTAAGGTATAAAGTATTAGTCCTTCAAAAAATGGACGGCCTTTTGGTTGGTAATGACTTTTTTGTAACTCTTTTAGAATTTAGTATGGTCGTCCTTCTACCACGTTTTGTCTGTAGTTTTGAACATTTTCTAACATGCTTTTCAGTTGAGCATTATGTCCATGAATAGTAACGGTATACGGGTCCCATCTGAAACTAGACGTGAAGGTTTTGGTTACTGTGAATACATTCTATTTAGATAGAAAATGTATTTCATGGTCAAATACTATTCCATTATTTAGAATTTTATCTTTTTTTTTTTAAATTCAAATCCTTTAAGATCTCACTTTGCTATCACTGGTTGAATACATCGTATCAGCTGAAATATATTCATCTAATTCATTAGTTTGGACCAATCGCTATAATTGAAGCTTTCTAAATTCCCCTGTATTCACCAAAAGAGATTGCTTTTGTACTGTTTCTGAACGAATTGTATGTATTGGAAGTTAAATACTAATTCAGTTTGTTTCGTTTTCCTTTCAGAATAAATTTCTCTTCAAAATGTTTCATACAGAGAATTGAAATTTTTCGTAGGAAACCAATCTATAAGATTAAGGAATTTTATCATTTTCCTACGAGGTCTAATTTCTACCAGCGGGAAAGAAAATGTCAATATTTTTACCTGTTAGTAAAATATCCACTAGAACAGCCAAATACAACACATTTGTCAACCATTGTTGTTTTACAAAATATCCATGAAACTTTATAATTTAATCTTTAAATACAATGGACTATGAGGTAGAAAATTTGCCTAATAGCTTTCATTTGCAAAACGGACTGTATACGGAATTGAAAATTATAAAAGCGAGTTAGCGCACAGCCTTTTACAATTCGTGTATTAGTAAAAAGAAAGTAAATATGTATTTTAGTGTTGAAAACATGTCTAGCAAATTGAAATGACGTCTGCTAAAGTCTACGTAATTTTACGGTGTTAATTTATTTTCTAATAATTTAACTTTTATATTTACCTCCCTTTTAGATTAGCAATTTTCGAAGTGACTTTTCACATTTTTTTACATTATATCGGCCAGTTAGAATTCAACTTGTTATGTGGCATATGGCGCCGTATAACATTAGCTGTCTATGGTTGCACTTGAAAAAGCCTTTCTCCAGTTTATTTTCTATGACTAGACAAATCAACTTCTCCGCCAAAGTAATACGAAGATGGCTAGAATTCGACTTGACCCACACATATTGCAACCGCAGGTGACTAAAAACAGCAATCTACTGCAGAAGGCTAGGTTTGGGTAGGGACCTGCGAATCGATTGCCATGCTGACCAGCCTGAGAAAACACGCTCCTGTTTACAGTGGATTCCGCAAGGAAGACATCAAAGACATCAACTGACAAGTGGATTCGCGTAGAAGATGGATCAGTACTCGTGACGGACGGGGAAGAGCGCGATAATTACTTTTATTGTATTAGAGTATCAGCACCAAATTTTTCGCCACCTAGATTTCGCGGACAAAATACAGTTGTAGAAAATGACGGATGGCGAGCGGGAAGAAGATGTTGTCGTCAGTGTGTCTGCCTCGGGTGGCTGCTGGGATGAGGTGGTTGTAATACCACGGCGTGAAGAAGGGGTGTTTGGAAATTATTTCTTTGCATTGGTCTCTTTGAAAGCAGCATCTAAATGTTCTTTAGCATCCGAAAGGCGATCCATGTACCTAATTGACGCAGCCATTTCTTGCTTTATGTCAACACCATCAAAAATATTCAAACGACTTGGCCTTTTTTTTGTGGATATCTTAAAACAGCAATTTTGCCGTGTGCAATATTTGCGCTCAAAGAAAAGGATACAAAGAAACAACTCTTAAATTAATCAATATGTTACATTCTGGAATGTAACATGTTTATTTGTAAAAGCTGTTTACCAAAACCCTGATATTACGAACAGGGGATAATGAAATAATATATCAAAATTGTATATTGATTTATTTTTATCAATGTTGTCATGTTTCTTAAATGACAATTTTTTCAGATCAAGATATTTACTTGATCTGAGTCAGGTTGTGACACAAGGTCAGTTTTTAACGTAGGGACCCGAATGTTTTCACTCGGGCCGCTGGTCCAAACTGGTCTTAGCTGGTCTTAGCTGGTCGTAGCTTGTCCAAGCTAGTCATAGCTGGTCTTGACATATCCAAGCTGGTCCAGGCCGGAGCCGGTCCAAGCTCGTCCTAGCCGTAATAACACCAGCCCAGAGACGAGCCATGTGCCAGGTAGGTATTTGAATAATGATCCTTAAAAGGATGATCATTAAATAGTGATTTTCCAAGCGTAGCTTAGATGTGGCACAAGGCCGAAATTAGGATCGAACTCACTACGCAGTCGTAATTGTTCTAGCGAGCCATTACAGCCAGTTCTTACTAACCATTACACCACCTCGAGGTGCCCCAACTTTTTCAGATCAATACAAGGCCCGGAAACTACTCAAGGTAGGATTTTATAGATTAATTGGCACAGTTTATAGAGATATGAGGGGGTTTGGTTTACTATTTACATTATTCGGACTGCTGTCCTCATCTTTGTCTCCACTTTTATTACAACGTTTCGGCCGTTGTACGCTCCGGCCTTCTTCAGGTGGTTCGAATGTCGAACTGAACCCTTTATTTTGCTCACTGGGGTAGACTGTTCTTGTTCCAAGTGCCATGCCTCATAAAATATCAGTTATCAGTTATATCCTGTTAATTTCCCCTCTGAGAGTTGTCCACGGCCTTAACTCACACTCTTTGGGTCCTGTCAAAGGATCTAACCAACGCCTTTATACAACTGGCACAGTGGATAAAATGTACTGCTTGTAATAATTTTTTACAAAGGATTTCTGGTATTAAAAACTATTTTTGCACTTCCATAGTGTTTTGACCCTAGTGTGGGGTTAACTATTTGCCCATAGCTGGCACCCTAACAGGTGCGAACACCCCAGGTCAGGATGAAGCTGGGAACATCAACAATTAAGAGCTGGTTGCATGCTCCTCAAAACCTTCTGATCAGAGGCCTGGCTGTTGGATGTAGTTTATCGTCTTACCCAGGAGGTGGATGTAGTTTATCGTCATACCCAGGACGGGAGATATGGTGGGATGGATGGTAACAGTTTATTCTAGACTTGAACTAGTTATGATTGTAAGGATCGGAAAAACATCCCTATGGGAATCACTTTCACGGAGCAGTGGCTCGCAGGAAGAATCTACTAAAGTCGATCTTACTTCTCCGCAATTGAACACGGAGGGCGGTTCGCCATAACGCGCATAGCATAGCGTATCCTAGCCCTGTTGTTTAGAACTGGTGCAACTAAAGAATGTAGTTCGTTTGAGCACTACCCCCACGGTAGTAGCGATAAAGAAGTTAGAGGCTTGTGACATTTTGTCTGTGAGTGAGTGATTGCAGGATTGGAAATAATTTGTCACCCACAATACGCGAAGACGCTATCGAGACTGCAAGGAAAAAGATCTTTAATATTTGTGTTGTCAACCCTGAGGGACAGGGATCGGCGACCCGGCGCGCGAAGGATTTTTGCCCGGCCCGCCAAATCAACTGTATTAAAGATTTTGGATTTTTTGACGATTGTGTTAGTTTTATCCTGTTATACCTGGAGTAAAATGAGGAACCTTGTTTAAATAATATATCATCAATTTCTTTGTTTTTTCTTTAAATCTACAGACCAAGGCTGCCTTCTGGATGGCGCGGTCAAGACAATTTATTATATTACACCTGATATCATGCCCCCCCTGTAACATTCTATCTGGCACGTTCTCTCCAAAATGATAGGGACTCATGCTATAGGATGACAGAAAAATATCCTTACACAAAGTGTTATCTGTTTACGGGAGATTTCTAAAGCTAAAATTTATTTAAAATGTAATTATGTTTTCTTAGTCCAGATGAATGAAGGCACATAGTACTTTGCTTTCCTAGTGATAAAACTAGATATGAATGACAAACAAATTTATCGTAACTGTTTATATCTCTGAGATGAGGTATTATGATTACTCGTGTTGTTTACATTATTCGGACTGTTATTCTCATAAATATTTCTGTGTGATATCGAGGTACTAGTCATCTTTGGATTACCAAGAAAAATCGCGTTAATCATCTTGTTTTTCTTCTGCATGCTCAGACCCAATAGCCACAGGAATTACTTTTTCCGTCTGTAGCAGAGGGACATGTCTGATTACAACAAGCGTGTCTTTGTCTCAAAGAAACGAAGATACTGTATACTGATAGAATGAAACAGCGTATAACCTCTCGCAAGTTCGGTTCTTGAGATTATTGGTGGTACTGCAATCCATCATCTTTCGAAGTTCTTACATCTAAAACGGATAAGGCCGAATGCTTTGCTCGTAAATTCTCTTCCAACTCAACACTCGACCCATTTGGAGTAACTACAACTGATTTGCCTCCTGAAAAAGAGGTGCTGACATGCGCATAACCCCGTCACTGGTCACAGACATTATTTCTAAATCAGATTTCCAAAAAGCAAGTGGAGGTGATCGGATCCCCGGTGTCATACCAAAGATATATGCTCCAGAACTGACTCCAGTTCTCTTCAAACTCTACAACTATTGCCTCGCTGCTTTCTGCTTTCAAACTTGTTGGGAATCCTGGTCTGTTGTTCCTGCTTCAAAAAACACTGGAGGATATTGTGACCACACTATCACCCTATTAGTCTCCTAAATCATTTCGCCAAAGTATTCGTGACTTTAATGGAGTCTAAAGTAGTTAAGCATCCTACTGCTCACGACCAACTATCTGACAAACAATATAGCTTCCGTTTTGCGAAGTCTAATACCTATGTGCTAACGGCCATCACGGGATATGTATATCAAGCTCTTGATAACAATAGCGATGCTCGAGCTGTGGCTCTATATATCCCGAGGACGTTTGGCAGAGTCTGGTCCTCTGGTCTTCTACGTAAGCTCTTGGGATACGACATTATTTTAAAATTGTTTGATTTAATCCAATCGTTCCTATGAAATCATGAAATGAATGTCATTTTGAATGGGCTCCCTTCCAGATCCTTTCACACGAACGTAGGTGCCCCCACCAGGCTCTATCGTGGATCCTACGCTATCATCTTCATCAATGATATTCATGTCGTCGTCATTTCCTAATTAGGCATTTATGCTGATGTCACTACGATTTGCTCTTGTCTCAGTAGCAAAACCACCAGAGCTGAAAAACTTTTCTTGGCTGCTCGGAAAGGACCGACAATCAGTGTTTAGCTGGATCAGAAATTGGCTTGGAAATTGTAATGCCCCCAAAACAAAACTGCTCTCATTTAACCACCATAGAGAAACCACCATAGAGAAACCTTTCAGCCCGCTAACAGTCTGACTGACGCTAGACTCCAGTGGAACAACATTCTGCTCTTTCTTGGCCTCACGTTTTCAACTGACATGAAGTGGAAAGACGACATTGAATCAGTAGCTGAATCTACTACGAGGAAATCCCGGTTATTGTGTCGTGCCAGACATTTATTTCGTGTTAGATTCCATATTGAACATTTTACAAATCATACGTCCGTCCGTGCATGGGATGCTGTTGCCATATTTGGTCTGGTGCTTCTGCTATTCATCTAGTTGTTCATGAGACAATCCTAAAAAGGATCTGTAATATATCACCCTGACTTGATTATATCGACTCCAGTCACTTTCTAACCGACGTGACGTGGCTTTCTTCTGTATTTTCTACAAATATGTTCATGGCAACTGCTATAATGATCCTTTTCCCCATGTGTCCCGACTACATGGATTTAAGCGTGTAATTAGATTTTCATCTTAGTCCTACCCGTTTACTGTTGAAATAGTTAAATGCAACATCCGCTTCTACTCCAACAGTTTCTTTTCTTGCACTTCCCAGCAGTGGATCTCCCTTCAGTTTACTTGCTTCCCTGATAATTACAATCTTCAAAAATATAAATTCAACGTCAATCGCCATCTTCTATCTTCTTGAAGCCATTTTTTTCTTTTTTCCTTTCAACATTCTTCTTTATTCTCAGTCTTTTCTTTCACATATACACCCTGTGAACCCTTGCGGCCTCGTAACATTTCCGTCTTGCTTGGGGTGAAATGATTCAAAAATAAAATTTTTAAAAATCACCTTATTTAAGTGGAACTTGGCCCTCCGATTAACCATCCTGAACCCTTATAAATTACACCATCGACACTTACAAGCACACAGCACCTGATATCCCTGAGCGATTATCCTTATTGGTGTTGATCAGACTAGACGTTGATCAACGTCGGCGATCGTACGGGAACCGGTGTTTCAACTTTATGTGGCCGTAATCCCATACTTTGTTGATAAAGACTATGAGGTGTCGTGGGCATATAAAGGTCTGAAAAAAGTGGCCACACGAAACTCAACAAGATATTGATTTTACTACTATATGAAGTTACTGTATTTATTATACTTATATAGAGAGATTTACATCTCTGGGGAATGACTGCAGAACAATTGCGCCTATCCTTTTATAGACAAAAGTACACAAATGCATGCTGGAATGTTTTAGTTTTTTGTTGTTTTTTTTGTTTCGATTTTTTTGTTTTTTTGCTTAGCCAATAAAATAATTTGCAGTTTCATATGAATCGGTCGTGATCTGCCTTGTCTGAAGTCAGAACGCTACATTCGCTTGTCCAAACTTGCTTTTGCGTATCGAAGTCAATTCTTTGTAAGTGAACCTTTTGTCTTATTGTTTATTTGTCTTTCATATTTTTTTTGCTTGTTTTATATTCCGTTTGACCTGTTCATTTTGCTTTTGATTGCAAACTATCTCAGTTTTGTTTATAGGACAGTTCTATTATTTATTTTTACAATTGACAATAGCTTTTCACTCCACTATAGTAGTGAATTAATTGTACAATTATATGTAGATACATTCTTATTCATACTAATCTACAGGGTTTCGTTTATTTATTATGCACATATATAATTACGGCATTAATCTATTTTATTCTCTCTGATCAGCGGACAGTGCATTAATTATTGAAGGGTGGACACATATTAATGAGTTCATAAATAAAATACAAATAAAATTACACTGTTTTTGTTTATATTTTTAAATTTTTATCGACACCAAAAAGAATATACTTTTTTTTTAAAATGTAAATTTATTTCCGAGCTTCCGGAAGAGACAAAAACATAATAGGTATCCACGGTTTTACTCCCTCTTTATTTTCTTATATGACCAAAAAAATATAAATAAACATAATTTTGTTGAATTTTTAAAACGTTAAAAATTAAATTCTTCGCTAACAACGTTTTTATTTCTGCTTCTTTTTCTAATTGAACTAAAAATATAAACATATGTTTGTTGATTTTTTTTTTAAAATTCAAAACTAAATTTTGAAAAAAATAGCGTGTCGTCTATAATATAAACTGGAAAGTCGATTTTATTCTTTCTGGCCTGCGGAGAGCGCATTAATTACTGAAGGGTGAACCTGGACTCCTTAAAGAAGATAACCATTGGAATGCTACATTAAAAGAAGCATCTATATCGGAATCGCCAAGTAAACTGAGATATTTTTTTGCCATCGTGTTGACTACATGTACAGTGTCAGATCGAAAACGGCCTAGGATGGGAATGCACACAGAAAATCCTTAAGCGATGAATTTTTTTTTTCATGAACGCAACAAATATCCTGGAGTCGATATACAGTTTTCCTATTTTCCTATGCCATCTTGTATATGGCTCGATATCGAAGATATCGATTCTCATGTTAAGGGTAAAAGTCTTAAGAACTTGGTTCTTGACTCACCTGATCGATATTATTCACATCCTGTCAATAATGTATGGATGCGAGAAATTAGTTAAGAGCCACAACACACAAGCTCCTTCAATCATATTAGAAATAGAAATCAGACATCTCTATCCAAATATTTTTGGCAATTAAAAGAAATGAATAAAACACGAAAAGTAAAATGGAAAATAATAAATAGAACAAGAACCTGGGATGACCCATGCCCTTTATGCCTACATGAAAAACTACACATTACTAAGTAACTAAATAATGGAAATTTATTAAACCATAGACGTGAGTTAACGGTTTTTTGCCGACATAAACTAATTTTCGCATTGAATAATTAGCATCAAATATTAAATTTCATAGTCTGTTAATTTTAAAAGCTTAACCCAATCATAATATAGAAAAACCCTTTATGAAGTCTTCAAAAACAAATTGTATTTCAGTGCGACGCGTTTATGTACGAAACAGACATTTAGGAATTTTTTTTAAAAATAAATAAATAAATAAAATAAAACAAAATTCTCTAGACACTTACCGACATATTATGGTGCCAAAAGCTATCTTTTGCTGTGACTGACCAGATGTGCGTACATGAATGCCATAATTCGCTTTGAAATGGATACTCCGACCTCGGCTTGGCCTCTTTCCGAAGGTGACTGATATGTGGATAAAAATTAATTCTTAGGTCCCTTATCAAAATGGTCACCCCAGCCGTTTCCATAGTAATTCATTTTGCGAATGAGCATGCTTATAAAGATGCATAAATTTCAACATTGGTTATTCCTAAATTTTCGATTGAGAATGAAACAGGGCTTGATCCTTTAATTCAATGTAATTTTGATAATTATATTGAGGTATTCGGCTCTCGTTTTTGAAACATGAGAACTCTTATTTGGCGAAGGAATCATATTTAAAAAATACTTATATATATATATATATATATATATATATATATATATATATATATATATATATATATATATGAGCACGGTGAAGTAATGGATGACGGCTTGGATTGGGAAATTGGAGAGCCGAGTTCTAATACCCTTGGTAAAGGTATTAATCCTCTTCTCCTCCCTCCAGCTATGGCAAAATAGCAGGACAGAGTGGGTTCTGTAGCCTTGGATGACAGCTAGTCTAGGAGAAGGACAACTATGAATTCAAAATGTAGTGCATCAAGTTTCTGTATTCTGCCCTTGAAAAAATATATGGGTTCAACAAAAAACCTTCACCACTATAATCAAATCTTAGCAACTGTTCTTAGAAACTGGAGGAAGGAAAATAGCGTTCTCTACATTCTTCCAGTTGCTAAGAACATTCTGTTTTTTGTTATTATTAGTCACTTTCTTTAATGAAATTCATTTCGTTTTTTGCTTTGAGAAAGTCCACATTGGACGAAACGCGTCAGCAATAACTACAGTTTTCTTATTGTAATTTATATTTATAAATATTGTTTTCTACAGGTTAACTCTGAGAAATTTTCATATATATATATATATATATATATATATATATAGATAGATAGATAGATAGATATATGTGTGTGTGTATGTATATATATATATATATATATATATATATATATATATATATATATATATATATATATACACTAAATTAATTTATTAATTATACTAAAATAGAGAATGATGTGATTAATTATATTTAATTATATAATGAATAGTGTTACAATAGAGAGAGGGGCGTAATGTATTAATCTACTATATAGGGTTACGATATTAATTATGCTAATATATGCGGTTAGGTTCTTTTCCACCATCGTTAACTGGACATTCATCAATCGTAATGATCACTTAGGAAGGGGGGTCCCGTGCATTGAGTTCTGATTAAGACTTAAGCTCATTCCAGACCTCGAGTGGAACTCATCTGTTCATATGAATCATCGTATACTCATCGGTAAAGCTAGTAGAAAATGGTCGGTCCCCATTAGCGATCCAGTAAGGAGATTATTCCTAGCATGATTGTCTACCATTACAAGAACCAGTTCAGACCGAAAATGGAGCACTGCTTCCAATTATGGGCCAGTCTTCACTGTGCACTCTCGATAGAATTTAATAGCGTCTTCCGCGTCTTTGAGGGTGACGAAATATTTTACGCCCTATAACCCATTTCGCAAAGACCCTTGGAAGATTATCGCAGCTCTATTGCTATTTACATGGAAAATGTTCAGACGAGCCTCATTTCTTATTTCCACCTGTTATAAATTTCAGAGCGAAGACCCGAAATGTCACATACATCATAGCGAACCACCCTTCTTCTCTTCGTATTCCACTTGTGAGATATGAGTTTCACTCAGGCAGTTTAACGAACCGCTGCTTTGTGGAGCCGAGTCCAAGAGGATGCTCACCCGCTCACTACAAATCAGTTCAATTCTACTGTTAACCGTTATTGTCCTCTCATGTTCATAAAAACTGTGCCTCTTATTCTATTGGCTCTCAATAATTGTACAAGATGAACATCATTGTAAAAAATAAGAATATATTTAATTACCCATTATATTTTCTTATTTATCAATCTCGTATGAAGTTATTAATGTGTAAACATTGTGAATTTTTTTCTAATCTGAAATTGAAAGAGAACATTTTTTCTATTTAAAAAAAGAATAATTGGCTCGGTTCTTCAATTACGCAGTTTTATCGGGTTACAAAAACATTCGAAAAAAAACAATCAAGTTAAGAATTAAGTAAAATGAAAACTTTCAAATTTTTTGGAACAAAGAACTTTCTTCAACACACAAGACAATGGTAGCATACATTAAATTTATAAATTAATTCGAAGGTAGGCTAATTGTTATGGAAGCTTTCATGTTTGCATACACGATTTGATTTCCTTTCGGAGAAAGAGAAAAGCTTACGGAATCCACCAAGCAGCATAAAAGAACAAAATAAAACAAAATAAAACGAAAAGAACATGAAAAATGTCGATAAAATGAAGCACATATTACTGGGAAATCCGTAGCAGCTATAACCGAAACTAATTTAAGAATTCTTCAGATAAATTGCGTAACAGCCACTTTCAAAATGATAACGGATTTAATCAACATAATTAAGCTCACATTTCTGAATTTCAAGAAGTATTTGGTGAAGCGCAAACTTAGAGAAGGCAGACAACAGAACTGTCTGAAACGACATAAGAAAAGGAAAAATACGCGTTCAGTAGTCAGATAACTTCCGGCATTGAGAGTTAATTATTTCGGATTTAAAGTCTGGCTTAATAGATATCGGCTCTGAATGAGAAATCGCGACCTTTGAGTTCGAATTCCAGTCGGGTTTGTTATATTCATTTCCGCGTAAATAACATTGGGTAAGGAATCCGTTCCTTTTCCTATAGCTATGGGTTAAATAGCAGAACAGGCAGGGTCCTATATCATTGGTTGTCAAACAGTTTACTACAGAAACAAATGGCAACCTATAGGGAAAAAATGTCCTTAGTGAGTCATGAATCGTAAGAAACATGCTCTCTCAGGGGTTTAACACATACGCTATTTAAGTGACAGACTGAAGTAAAGATGGAACAAAAATACATACAAAGTGAAAGATTAACATGACATACATTGGTATGTACAAATTCGGTAATGGTCGTTTACCCAAATGGAACATGGATCCAAGCAAAATTTGTTATCTTAACAGTATAATACACACAGATTGACGACAGAAAAAAAATGAAAATTACAGGACTTCCTAAACATCAAATGTAAGAAGAATATAGGTCCTCAGCAAGAGAAAAAAAAAGCCCAAGATGCGAACTGGAGACGCCAACATGAGTCATGTATATAAGTTTAAAAATATGACAAATACGATAGTAAAATCAGAAGGTGCACCGGGATAATGAAAGAAGCATTCTAAAAGCTAAACTAAATACTAAAAACCACAGAGATTTAGTTAGAAACAAAGAACAGAGACTATATGATATCAGTCATCTGGTATGGCATTGAATGCTAGGCCATTTCCTGACAGATGATGAGAAAAGTTGAAAGCCACAGAAATGTAGTGCTACAGGAGGATACTGAGAATTTAATGAATGGGATATTAAGCATCTAGGAAGACTTAATGTATGAGGTAACTAAGAGGATCGGCATCAGAAAGAGACAACTGGAACGAGGAAAGGGTGTTTGGCGAACTTCACTCTCACAGGGCTTATAGAGAATCGGAGAGATAGGAACCATCTACTTGATGATCCTTTGTGAATGGATATTGGTACGGGAGTCAGTAGGCTTGGCAAAGAGTGAAACGAAGTTGTGAAGGACTATAATCGCTCATGCTTTTAATGCACTTGAAGAAGAAGAAGAAGAAGAAGAAGAAGAAGAAGAAGAAGAATGAGGAGGAGAAGGAGGAGAAGGAGGAGGAGAAGGAGGAGAAGAAGGAGGAGGATGATGAGCAAAAGAAGAAGAAGAAGAAGAAGAAGAAGAAGAAGAAGAAGAAGGAGGAGGAGGAGCAGAAAAAGAAGAGGAGGATGATCAGAAGAAGAAGAAGAAAAAAAAGAAGAAGGAGGAGGAGGAGCAGAAAAAGAAGAAAAAGAAGAAGAAGGAGGAGGAGGATCAGAAGAAGGAGGAGGAGGAGGAGGAGAAGGAGAAGAAGAAGAAGGAGGAGGAGCAGGAGCAGCAGCAGAAGAAGAACAACAAAAACAACAATAATAACAACAACAACAACCACAGCAAGACTGGTGAGCATAAACGTTTTTCTTAGAAGGAAACATTTGGAATTCATTGACGGAAACTTCAGTAAATTATAAATGATAAAATCTTTCTCTTAAATTCTTTCTTCTGGAAAATATACTTCACACATTTATTTAAATATTATCACCCTTTCTACTAATGATCAATGTTGCCGTCTTAACCTTATATATATTTAAGGTATTATGGAGAGTCAACATCTTGTGTAGGTTACAATTTACTCCTCGATTTACATGTGCTGTCCATTTTAGTTGGTGCTAATATTTGTAGTCTTTAAGTGAAATGTTTTGTTACTTCGTAAAGTTTCTTGTTTGTGATTTTATGGCCCAAGTCTATAATATCTGATGAAGGAGAGTCTTCTTTAAGATCTACATGGTCCATTCACATGTAGTCACTTTTAATTGCTGGTATGAGAAATCGGTTGCATATAGCTGCTATTTAAAGATTTCTCATGAGTTGGATGTGTCTCGTTTTTACGAGCTTATTTGAGAACATGGCTCGACATTTTGGTTAATATTTTTGTTAAATAGCATATGAGGTGTTTTTTTTTTTACTTTACTATAGAATAATTTCGATTGGTTTAACTATATCTTTGCAGGGAATACTACAATATTGGTATTAAATGCAAATGACAATTTTACGGTAATAGTTATGTTTTGGTTTTGTTAGGTAATGATCATTATGTGCACGAATTGCACAAACTTCACATAAGTGACAAGTTAACCTACAAAACAGTGTAGTGTAAACGTGTCCAATGTGATGCGTTAACTTATGGTAGAGTGTAGTGTAAATGTGGCCAATGTGATATTTTAAGTATTTTTAAAAATTTTATTGCTGATGAAATCGGTCAGTTATATCCCATGCGTAATACACGCGTAGGCGATCATTTATCTTCGATACATGACTGACGAGCCAGATCTTTTCCCGCAGTAGGTTGCCATTTTTTTCTAAGACCAGTTGCTATCCAAGGATATAGAACCCGGTCTGTCCTGCTATTTACCCATAGCTGGGGAGAAGAAGATGATTCATACTTTTCCCAAAGGTATTAGCACGTAAGTGACTATCAGGCAGTTATGTACCATGCGTGATACACGCGTAGGCGATCATGTATCTTTCGATACATGGCTGACTAGGCATATTTTTCCAGCAGTAGGTTGCTATTTCTTTCTTCGGTCGACCAGTAGCCATTCAAGACTTTATAATCCGGTCTGTCCTGCTATTTACCCATAGCTGGCGGGGGAGAAGAAGAGGGTTCATACCTTTCCCAAGGGTATATCACATAAGTGAATGTAATGGATTCGACTACAATAGAATATTATAATTCATAATCATTGCTTTACACAGGGAAACTTTGAATGTCCCAAATTGTTGTATAGGCATTATTTTTATTGGGTCCCAAGTTATTGATAAGGCTTTATGCTTCAAAAATCTTTGTAGAAAATGATATTTATTTTCATTGGAATCATAAAGAATTATATTTTCTTGTTTAGAAGGAGGAAGTATCTGGTCATGGGAGTTTATTCTATTTTTTTGTTTATATCAGAAGATTTTTGTGTTATCTTTTTGTCTAAAATTCATTAAAGATAAATTTATTTTTTATTCGCCGACAACATGTTTGGAGAAAAGTAATGTTGATAAAATTTTCCCAGATTAATATACATCTTGTGAAGGTTGGGTGTCACATCGGCCTAAGAGTCAGCAAAGATGGTGATAACAAACGGAATATAAACAGAGAAAATAATGTTTACTTTAGATCATTTAATCATTTTTTCAATTTAGAACTCCGCTTTCATATCTGTGAGGATATAATTTATTTTATTCGATATCACCGCATGCATGGCGGTAATGTCAATAAGACACAAGGGCTTGCAGTTAGAAGAATAATTAGAAACATAAATGTTAATAATGAGCGGGAAGCGGAAAGAGTAACCAGGAGGGCAGTAGATAGCGATTGACATTACATTTCAATTTTTGCTGATTAAAGTTTGCTGGTAAGCCTGAAGACGCAAGTAAGTTCATAAGGAAGAAATGTATAGGATACAAATTTTACAGATTTGTATCCTATATCATTCCAACAAGTAAAAAAAAAACACAAAGTAGATTTGCACACCCGCAAAATCGGATCAAAACGACTAAAAACAGATTTCGCAATAAGGTGTGAAATTAATTTTCTGACCAATGAAAGGAGGCGATTTGCTAAACCAAAAAAAAAAGATAACGAGCCAGTGTGAAAAAAAGTCAACAATAAATACAGAGTTTCAAGTCAGTCGCCAGTCAGAAGGGCGCAGAGATCATAGAAGACTGACAGTAAATTCCATCACTGACTCAACCCGACACTAAGAACCGAAAGTGGATTAGGAAAGGACAACAACAACAACAACACATTTACAACTGACCCCAAAACAACTCATAAGTCCATTTTCCTTTTATCTTTTAATTCCTCATCCACACTCTCTTTTTCAACTTAAATTGATCGCCCCTTTTTCCTTTACACCTATACAAAAACAAAAGAAACATACATTACTCTGCTACTCTGTTGAAAGACAGCGAACACACACATTCTTGTCAAAATCACATTTTGCTTAAACTAACTAACGCATTAATCCGTTTTACCCTATTCACAAGATAATAAATATACAATGTTCTATTTTCTACAAACGTTCCTTATCGTGTTGTTTCTTCTTGGAATTTGCGTTGTATTTTGTGGGCAGGGTATCCCGTATTAAATTCTCCTTTAATCCGGGTACGCTGAAACCCACAAGTGCAATAGAATAAACTGTAGCATAGAAATTACGGCTATATCAAGCCAAGTCAACTATAAATTGATGAGATCTGAATGTCAGTGTAGCACTGCGGTTAAATTCAAAAAGTCTAGATACCATATCTATGAGTTAATCCAACCATGAAAATATTTATAGAAAAGACAGGGACGCAACTTTATGCGGTAGGAAAATGAAAAAAGCCGATCTGCCAGATCAAGATTTATAATATTGTGGATTCATCTTTGGATTTTATCAAGGAGCTCAAGTTAAATAACAGGCACCGGATCATATGCGGCAGAAATATTCTAAGCATGGATGAATTGCAGACATATAGATATGTATGATAGATTCTCGAGGGAAAAATGTCTCGGAAAACATAGTGAACAAACTTTAATAGCGGCTAACCTAACAATGGATTCAATATAGTCTTTCCACTATATCAGCTGAGAACTTTAGGCCGAGAAGGCGTAACGTGTTGCTTTCCTGGAGGTTAAGGTTAGCCATGTTGATGGAAAGTAGAGAGGAATCTTTCCGTTGATTAATGGAGAGAAATTTTGTTTTGTAGGTGTTAAAATTAACAAGCCATCTTTTCCCAGTTAATGACGGACTTGAGGCCGTTTTTGACATCAGCTTTGTTTTACATACTTTTGAAATTAAGAAAAAGTGTTTTTGCTTCTTCTTTTTTAAGGAATCCTCATGAGTAAATCGTCAATGAAAGGAATCCTCTTAGTAATGCTAGGTACAAAAATATGCTTTTGAACAGAGTTACTCTGAAAGGTTAGTTTAATTTTTTTTTTCTTTTTTTATTATTGCATCCAGCTTCATATTTAGGATGAATAATCAATAGATCTATAATATTAAAGATTTTGTCTCCTATGTGAGTCATGTCCAAAATAGAATGAGTGGAATTGAGCATCCATTGCTATTACAGTTTATGTGTAAATGCTAGTAAAATGCTTATAAACTAGTACTGTGATGAATCGAGGTTTACGTGGAAAATTTGGTTTAAAATTCTGAAGAGGGAGCGAAAGTATATGTGATAGAAAGTATCATGAGAATTTGATAAATACATTTTAAGTAATTTATCGAGTCTGAAAGAAACCTCAACAGAAGGCAGAAAGCACTGGATAGCCGTTTCGTCCTATATTTGGGACATATCAGTAGTGCGCATTCACTACCGAGAATTTAAATCCTGACAGTTAGGTTTTCAAGTAAACATCATACCAACTGTTCTAATGGCCCTCGGTGACGAAGAGATTGCAAATCAGACTCAATATAGCGCCGCTCGCTCACATATTCCGTGGTGGAACTCAACTGAGTTCTCTGTAACCATAGGACTGTGACCCCCTGGAGCCACGACTACTCTCACCAAGCTACTCACTCTAGAGCATTAGAAGTCGGTTCAGGCAATAATATATATATATATATATATATATATATATATATATATATATATATATTAGATATCACCCCATGTGCAAGGCTGTAAAGCGGGATTACAGGATGGAAGAATAATTAGGATCATAAAAATTAATGTACAGGCAGACAAAAGACGAATGAGAAAGGCAGTAAATAGCCATTGGCATTGCAATTAAATTTTTGCAGGTTAAAGTTGGTTGGAAAAGCATGGATCCAGAAAGGAGTTCTACAAGTGAGAAGTGCGAGAAAAGAAACTGTTATCATAGAATTTACGGTTATATCTACCCAGCACATTTGTAAAATCGTACATATACACCCTTGGGCAAATTAATTGAAACAACTGCTTTAGTTTCCTTTCTTTCACCATACAGTCAGTTTTAGACCCACTGAAGTGTCAGGGTGTAATCGGTTTCTATTTTTCTTCAGATTAGGTCATTTGCAGTGGTGTGCAGTAATATGAATCTTTTTTCGGGTTTATGATGGAATTTGTTTGGCCTTGTATAATATCACGTCATCCGTGATTTCATCAGATTTTCATCACGCCCAAACACTATTGTCTTGAGCGTGGATTAGCTGTCCTACGGCCATTGTCTGCGATGGACGTTTCTCCAAAGAAGCATAGGAAAATTGTTACGCTGCACGAAAACACTGGCAAGACTTACCAATGATCAAATCAAAGTACTATAGACTGCCCCGGAAACTCTTCTGATTTAAATCCAATCGTGAATCTTCAAGGAACGACTTCGTATGTCCAATCCCCGGAGTCGTATGTATACTAGATTATGGTTAACAGAAAAAATACGAAAAAAAATAATAACGGAATTTATTCGTTTTGTTTCAATTTGCACAAGCATGTAATTTATATAATGTAATAATACAAATTACACTTATATTATACAAATGTCGTATTATTATATCTAGAGTTTATTGGAGACGGTCATTGGTAAATCCATAAAAAATGTTGATGCTGTTATTAATCTTAAACTGAGTGAGATATTTTAAAAATTAAAAAACAAAATTATGTGTAAAAAATAACACAAAAATTAAATAAAACAGGGAATTTTCGAACAATGGCGTAGTTTGAATTTTATATCTACATAGTATCGATGCAGGGATTCTTGGAATCAAATCCAGAGATCTGTTGCATTGAGCTCTGTCATGCTGAATAATTGCGTCGCCATTCAAATAAGGAATCAGATGTTCCTTCAGCAATTCAATTTATTTAATTTTATTTAAGTTCCCTTCCACCTGTTATCAATATTCTAAAGCCATCATTTTTTATATATCGTATAGTCTCCAAATTTTTCTGCTTTTGTTGCATGGCGGCGGCCATTACTTTTTCTTTTGTTCTTTTGCTAAATTCTCTCTCGTTAGTATGCAATTGAATTTTTGTTTCCTTTCTAAATACAATCATACTCCAGTTAAATGCGTTATGACCCCCGAATCGTGTATCATGCATGGCACATAACTGACTGATTTACATATCGCGAATTTCATTAATAATACTCTCTAGATCAAAGTTTTCTTTGTATACTTGCAGATCACGGACGGTGGAATGATCTATATTGTATTGTATTGAATTGATATTTACAAATTTTTTTTTTCCAAATGACGTTACATCAAATTGAAGGTCGGGGATATGTCCGCGAAAATGAGCCACGCAAAAGTAGCTTCATAATTTCTTTCCAAGCTTCATAATTTCTTTCCAAGCTGCGAGGCACAGAAGATGTATTGAATCGTTCAAAATCACGTCTTCCTCGAAAGCTACAACAAAAGACATTCCACAGATTGATAAGAAAGTCACAGAATCAATGAGAAAGCAAGAAACTGATGGATGAATGTATACTATACAATTTGGCATCCGTCGATACCGTTAAACATATCAATCGAGAAAATGCATTGACAGCATATTTTCAAAAATAAAAAATAGCGTTGAAAAACGTTTGAGTAACGAATTAGTGGTCAAAATGAATTAAATCTGGGACGCATTTAACTGGAGTATGATCGTATTTAGTAAGGAAACAAAAATTTAGTTGCATACTAACGACAGAGAATTTAGCGAAAAAAAAAAAGGAAAAGTAATGGCCCCCGCCATGCAACAAAAACAGAAAAATTTGGAGAATATACGATATATAAAAAATGACGGCTTTAGAATGTTGATAACATGTGGACGTGGACTTAATTAGAATTAAATAAATTGAATTGCTGAAGGAACACGTGATTCCTATAAAGTTGGTGCAAAAATAATGACGTAATAATGTCGTTTTTTGACGTTAAAAAATACGTCAAAAAACGACATTATTGCATCATTATTTTTGCACCAACCTAATAATTTGAATGGCGACGCAATTATTCAGCATGGCAGAGCTCAATGCAACAGATCTGTGGATTTTAATCCAAGAATCGCTGCATCGATACTATATAGCGGCTCGGACTGAGGAATCGGAGAGCCGAGTTCGAATTCCACTCGAATACATTACATTCACTTATGGGCTAATACCCTTGGAAAAGATATGAATCCTCTTCTTATCTTCCCAGCTATGGGTAAATTACAGTACAGACTAGGTTCTATAACCTTGGATGGCAACTGGTCTACCGCATGTATCACATAACTGACCGATTGATTATGTTAGAATGCACCGAAATACGTAGAGGTCAGTGCAATAAATAGATAGCACTGAGAAAAGACACAAATGTGATGCCCTCTGTAGTTTATGTAGAGTTAATCTGATATAACCACTACTTGACTATTTCACGTCAAAGGGATCAATATCGATTATACACAATAATTTGTTTTAATTTATTGACGTGTTAGAGCCCACAATTGAAATATATTAATATTTTAGAATTTGCTCTTCTGGTAACCGGCGTATTCTGGGAGAGACGGACACACAAAATGTGACGGGAACAGAGATAGAAATATAGAAATACATTTTTTAGTTTTTTTTACTCAAGTTATTGCCTATATTTTTTTTGAAAACTTTATGTTTAAAAAATAACATTAATATTCCCCAATTACAGTAGAATCCCTCATATCCGGAGTATCACATATCCGGAATCCCGCATTTCCGGACATGATGTGTATATTTGAACAATTTGGGTGATATGTAACTGTTTTGAAATTTCTATTTTTCAGGAAATTTACTTTTGATAATTGCTTATGCTCATTTCACGCAAATGGCTTGTATTGGCGCAAAAGATGAGCGGAATAAGAAGAAAAGATCAACTTTGGAATTATCGCAAAAAGTGGAAATTTTAAACAGACTAGACGCTGGTGAAAGTTCATTGTAACTAATGGCGGAGTACAACATAGGAAAGTCAACATTTATGATATAAAATCTTCCAAGGAAACTATTCATTCACACTGTCACAATGAACAAGGAAATAAAAAAAGACAGAATAATGATGAAATCAGGACTAAAATTGAAATAGCTGTTGTAAAGTTTGTCAGTTTAATGGAATGAAAGCCAGCATTCAGCTATGACGATTGCAATAACGCACGCAGAATTTTAAAAAAGTGTCTTTCGTTTAAAACATTTCAAGAAGAAAAGCAAAACGAAATGTGGAAAAAGTTGAGAATGACATTAGAAGAGAAAGAATCATCATGCAACAACGATTAAAAAATCCTCGTTACATTATTTGTTTTGCATCCGTGGCAGACTTAATTTAATGAAATTTCATTAACATTATATAACTTATTTCTTTTTCCTTAAAATCAATTCCGTTATATTTCACTCACCATTAGCTTATTTTGATTACTATAAAACATTGAAAATAAATGTTAAACCTGATTTCAGTTCTTTTATTTTAGTCTAAGCGTAATCCCTCATATCCTTCCTAGTCCGATTGTTAGGGAGTCTATTGTCCTGAGTAAAATACTATAGTCAATACTGGATTAGGTTACTGAAAATTTGTAGAAAAATAATCGCTTCTTTAAAGCTTAAACATGACATTCGTCTTAAACAAACGACATCTGAAATGGAAAAAAATTAACACAATGAGTTCTTAAGTTTCGAATATTGCGAATAATTTGTGATCATCGCAAAAATTTTGAATGACTTTATTTCCGTAAACGCTTCGGGGACCTGTTCCATTTGAGCTTCAAGGAGTAGTCATCATTGTTTTTGCTCTTTGTCTATTCCTACATGATTTAATATACTGGCGCTATCTTTCAACTTACTCCTCATCAAATATCATATAGGAAGAAAATGATTAACTCCCGACACCGAGGTTCGAGCGTGACACTCTGGATTTATAAATATATGTTTTCCACCAGGTCTATAAATAGCGGTGTCAGGCTACTGACTGCGGTGTTTATTGACTGGAACTATCCAGTCGAATTAGTGTGAAATATTGTGCGTCGATGATTTCGGTTTTGATTTAGGATTTACCGGACGTTACGCCGAGCCGCGATACTAACAAGCAATTCAATAAAAAAGTTAATCTTAATATCAAAGTTTTGAGTTAAACTTATTCATTAACGGCCATCGTACATCAAAATTAACATTATCTAAATTAGATTCACGGACAAAATCAATTTTCTGTCTCAAATGTTAGATGCAGACTATGTAAAGTGATTATATCCAAGGACTTTTTAGTGTTTCCATTTTTAATTAAGACCGTCCTTGGGATCAAGATAAACTAACAGCAAGGCCTCTGAGCAGGGGGTTTTGAAGAGTGTGGAACCACCTCTTAATTGATGGTATTCCGAAGACTACACTAACCTGGGATAGCAGCACCTATTAGGGCTCCAGCTATGGGCAAATAGTTAACTCCTAAACTCGGTTGAAAACGTGCAAAAATAGGTTTTAATACTAGCAATACATTTTTGTAAAATTTTTACCAGCAACGAATTTTTGAAGGAAAAAAATATTAACAGCAATACATTTTTTGTAAAAACAAATATTACAAGCAATAAAAATCTTGGCATTAAATAACCCAATGAGTTTGATATGACGTAAAATAAACCAAACCAAACCAAACCAATAGATAGATAGATAGATAGATAGATAGATAGATTACCAGCAATAAAAATCTTGCCGGCATTAAATAACACATTGAGTTTGATATTCCGTAAACCAAAACAAAAAAAAATCAAAACAAAACAAACCCTAACTTAGAACAATAGAATTACACTTTTATCATCATACATTATCATAGAATAAAAAAACACGTATTCGAGCAATCAGTAATTCAATATCATTGCCTTTTTTGCTTGAAACGAACAGAATTAATTTGAACATTTAGAAATTTAGCTTGGAAATTTATTTTTTAAATACTTAACCGTGTAAAAGTTATTTTTTAAATACTCAATTTTTGTACAGTAAAATGTAGAACTAACGAATAAAAAAGGACTTGGTTTTTAAACTCATTGTGAAGGAAGGCGAGATTGAAGGACTATGCATCAATTACAAGTATACAGAATGCATAGTTCCTAGCAATTTTTTTTCTTTGAAGTGTCTGCTTTTTTTTAATTCTTTATAGTTTAATCACCCTCATCCTGCTTCATTGAACAGACAATAGGGCGGATCCTTTAATGGGCATTACAATAGTCAACACTTTAATCATGGTACAATCCTTATATTACTTTCTTATTCTCATACTATTATCTTCCTACTACCTTTTCTTGTGCGCACTTCGCACACTTTAACCCTATATTTCAAAGGGCTCTCGAAAATTGAATTATGTGTGATACTATGTCTAAAGAAGACTGCCTCCTTGCGGAAGATGGGTGTGTCCCGTGATGGTCTTATCAGCCATTAAACACGACACATACATCCTGAATGACACCAGCAACTTTCATCTGACAATAGTATCGACAGCAAGGACGATGAATGAGGACTGAATCCACTGCAATTGTGACGCTGCTCGAAAAGAACGTTAACAATATTAGGAAATACACAGTTAATCTGCCTGGCTGCAATTGAAATATGGTAAACACATGGAAATCTTACTCGGCAGCCAAATGAGCAGTTAATAAACATTAATCGACAGAAGCAGCCCAAAGAGATATTATTTTTTAATCACTTCACCCCAAGAAGTGCAAAAATGCTACTAGTATGCAGTCACATAGAGTGAAATTAATGTAAAAGACTGAGTATGGGGTGGATTGAGGAAAGGACAAAAGATGAACGAGATTCAAAAATATGGCAATATTCATTGCATATAAATTTTTGAAGATCGTAGTTATTAGGGAATCAAGTATACAGAAAAGGAGCTACACGGGCGAGGCATGCGATAAAAGAAACTGTTGGAATATAAGTGGCAGCTGGATTTAACTATTACTGCTGGTGCAAAAATAATGACGTAATAATGTCGTTTTTTGACGTTAGAAATACGTCATTATTACGTCATTTTTTTTGCACCAACCTAATATTTCAACAGTAAGAGTGTGGGACCTAGATGCCAATCTAGTAGCGCGCTTAAATTCATGTAGTGGGGCCACCAGGAATAAAAGCTCATCAGAGTATTTGCCATGAAAATATTTGTAGAAAAGACAGAAAGATGCTACGTCGGCGAAAAAGTGACTGACGTCGAGATGCCAAATCAGGATTGATAACATTCAGAGAAAAACACAGAAAATCGCATAAACTTTGCCTGACATTCAACTGACGCTCGACTGTTTCAAAGTTTCTATTTCACTGCAGAAATCTGTCAACTTCTATGAAAAAAAAAATAGAAAATAATTCCCTTTGTTTTTCAAAACACAGAAAATAAGTAAACCCTAGTAAATTCAATCTCGTTCGGAAATATGTAAACTTTTTGTCCCACAGAAACTCTTTCTACAAACAATGATTTAAAATGGATTTGAACGAGTGAAACCTGTAGGCCTTGGCGAAAATCAGCCTTCTTTGGCGCTTACGAACTGGCAGTACAGAATCACATCAGTTGAGGACTTCAGACGACACCAACGCCTTAAATGGATATCACGTGTAAATCCAAGAGACAATGGTGATATAATCAAGATGTTCACCTTTGACATTACACCAAATAAAAGATTAGGAAGGAAATCTCCATCAATTTGGAAGAATTATACCAGACACATGAACTGAGAACCCTACTTGGCTGAAAGCAATGTTTCATGAAAAAGATTTTATAGACTTCAATTGTAAGCAGTACAAAATGCTCGATCCTTATAAGGAAAAGCCTAATATTACAATTACTGTTATCAATGTAGTTTAATATGTTGTCCTAGATCGTTACACTGATTGCTCATAGATAAATATAGTGAGACAGCGAGTTATTGATAAGGGAAATGAACGTAGAATATTTTTTATTAAATGTAGTTTTATCTAATAGTGAATTATCCTAAGAAATCGTAACGTTAGGGTAACATCTCATGATCTGTTCTGAAACTAGTCGAAATAGGTCTAGACACTTATATGGATATTATGCATAGATTCAAGATTGTTTATAAATGTCTAAATTCACAGCTATGTACATTCGTTTACTCAGATCCATGTTTAAAAATATATTATATGAAAATATAATATGAAAACAAAGTTTCTTTTTTTTTCTTTAAGAAAATACTCCCCTTCATCGGAGCTCTTAATATGGCGCTACAGAATCACAAAAAAATAATTCTATTAAACACCAGAATCCTAATCACTTTAAAACTTTCAATATCAGCAAAACTTAAAATGGATACCACGTGTAACTAGAAGGGAAAATGTTGAGATAATCAACATGATGTCTTGTCCAATTATTAAAAAAATGTTTAGAAAATCCATAACAGCTACTGATTCTGCAAAACGAAACTGAACTCTTTTTAAGAGAAATATTTTATAAATTTCAGCGGACAGTAACGCCGTTTCATTAATGAATGTCAAAGGTTTCCTTATAAGGAAACAGCTAACCTCACTATTATCCCTATAGGAATGTTTCTGTCTGGAAAGCCTCCCTGTTGGGCTGTTATTAAGCGTGAGTACTAGTGAGTTGTATTGTGCCAAAAGGTAATAAATATCAATAAATATACTTGCATAATTGCTAGGATGCGTGACATTTATGAAAGAGGGTAGCCGTGTAAATTCAGAGGCCAATTTCAAATTATCTGATAGAGACAATGTCACCTGAGACAGAAAGGAATAAATAACATGTCAACAGAAACACGCAATAAATATCAATCTCACTCTTATTATTTTGTCGCTTTACGCCATTGACATTCATAATGGAAATAAATATTTCTAGAAATAACATGGAATGAATGATTATACATGGAAGTTTTTTATGTTATATATTGGAACTGAAAAGTATAAGCATTGTTTTTTTTTTTTATTCTTTTAACTGTAGCGTTGAGGGCATATTTTTTAAATAATCTTCACCAAGTTCAAGGTCAGATTTGCCATGTAAAACTCGAGGTAGATTGTTAGGCACTAAAAGGCACAATTTATAGGGATTTGTGTGGAAGATGACGGCTGAACCTAGACTTAAAAAAGCCATGATTATAGTGATATAGAAAGCATCACCATGGGAGTTGGTAGCACAATGGCGCGTTTCGGAGGAAAAAGTTGCACTAGTGGAACTTACATCGCACCAATATTATACAAATGAAAATGAGCGTCGTTCGCTCCAATGTGTCGGCCATAGTGGCTCTTAGCCGTGTGAGGTAAAACTGGTAGAACTATGGAATATAGCTCGTCTGAACATTCCTATGGATATAGCAATAGACCAACAAGATGCTTGCGTTGTCGGGTGAAAAATAATTTGACGCGTTTTCATAAGCATTAAAGTTATTTGTCATTATATATATATATATATATATATATATATATATATATATATGCATTCTTTAAAAAAATTCAATACAGAGTAGAGCAAATAGTATTTATTCAAAAACAATAACATAAATATGTTATAACATCACAACAAAACACCCATTTTATTTCAACAAGTGATGGTGTTGATTGCGGAATAAAGAGTTTTTTTTTTGTTTTTTTTAATACAGTTATATGAAATTAATAAAAACATGACTGTATATTCTAAATGCAAACTGATTGGTGATTAAGGTTCCTTCCAGATCAAAACAAAAATTAATATCAAATTATTAACCTTTAATTTCCGATAAAATTAAAAACTAAAAATCAGAAATTTCAAATTTCAAATGAAATCGAGCATTAGGTTTAAAATATAAAGTTATTTAATAATGGAACGGAGGAAATATATATATATATATATATATATATATATATATATATATATATATATATATATATATATATATATGTGTGTGTGTGTGTGTGTGTGTGTGTACATGTGTGTTTGTGTGTGTATGTGTCTATTATCATTATTCTTATTCAAAGTCCTATATGTTCGGTAAAATCAATGCTGATATGATAAGTATAAATGAACGCTACAAATCTCATAAAACAGAACGCCGGCTGAAGGCACGCCAAATACATCTAAATATCTTAAAAATAGACACGTAGATAAAATTAAACATATATGCACGCAAATATAAGAATGGCAGATTGGACAGAGGAAGAAAAATAAGGAAAAAAAAGAAGAAAAAATAAAATAGGGGAAATGGAAAAAGAAAATTCAAAATTTAATGATGAAAAGGAAATAGACAAACGGATAAAAACGTAAAAAAAGGAAATCACAAGGGAAAGAAGCGTGTACAAGTAAAAATATCCGGACTCATATACAAATAAGCAAAATCGCCAAGGATTAAGCATTTATATAAACATAAAACGAAACGAACTACCGATCAAAATTTACATACAAGAACAAGGATATAGATAAAAAGGGTTTTTTGATTAAATAAAGGTAAAAAAATAAAAATAAAAATAGCGTATTTAAGCTGCATAAGTACTGTGCTGTTCGATAAAAGTGACTCACCTGATATTTTTTACTAAATGTTCTCTTCTCCGATGAAACGAAACTTGTGCTAAATTTAAAGGATGAGCGATCTAAAATCCGAAGAAGAAGCTTTGAAAGCTCCTTGAATTTAGCAGTAACTACTGTCAAGCATCTGTTCAGTATAATGTTCTGGGTATGCTTTTCGTTTCATGGAACTGATTTCTTAAAACCTGTTGAAAAGACCCCCAAGAGCGATCAGTACAATAGAATTTTAGAGTCTTTTCTGCTCCCTTCTGCTGAAAGGGTGCAAATCAACCCCACCAAGCTCATTTTTATGCAGGATAATGCTCCCTGTCACAAATCAAAATTGATGAAGGAATACTTTGATGAGATGCAGGTGAGTGTTATGACATGACCACTCCAATCTCCTGACCTCAATCCCATAGAAATCTTATGGAGTATGTTGCTCAACTGCTTTCTCGAGAGCCTGTACTTTATAATACTCCATAATTTTTTGAAGAAAACTGGTGCCAATGATCAGCTCGCACTCTTACATACGGTAAAGAAAAGCTATAGCGGTCCGTATATACATAAAGCCATGATCATCTTCACTTTAACATGTAGATTATCATGGCTATCCGCTGACATGCATATTTTTTTTTTTTGCTTTTGATAGGTTCTAACGAAGTTTCTGTGCTAAATATTCAATGGAATAATTTCAATTGTATATTTTGAACAAGATTCAATGAAGTCCCAACATTAACTAATATTTGCTAGATCACTGAGATCTTTGTTGTCATAACAGCATTTAGGCCGATGTGCCTGTCTCAAGTTTAATTAAATAAGTAGGCAATTGTGAATTTATTTAATCTACGGATAGATATACTGATCTCATTCTACCCTTAGTCTAGTTCTTATTAATAGTACTGTTCAGTTGTTGCTTGTCCGTCTCCACACACGGACCGACGCAAGTATTGCACTTACTATTTATACAAATTCACGAACCAATGATTTAATCCGCTAGACCATTGACCTGTAGGACAGTTCTCTGGAATGAACTTGGTACCTTAAACCTAGGTCGCCTGCTGGCTAACGCTGCAACTGCTGCTGCTACTGTTACTAGTATTTGATTGCTGCTGCTTCTGTTGAGGATTTGTTGCCATTTGTCTCTCTTTCTTTATTAGACTTAGAACTAGATGATAATTCCTAGACATGGGCGTGATCCCTGCAAATGAAATAAAGGCTTTAGTTCAGAATAGCATGTAGGTTACCCAGATCGATGTACACATGAGATATGCCGGTTAGTACAACGGCCGAAGCGTTGTGATAATAGTAGCTTAGATGAGAAAAATAATTCTAATATAAATAGTGTAAATGACTATGATCCCTTTTTCGTTTAGATTGTGGGAAATGTACTTGAAGGAAGCTTTCAAATCAGCCTCCATCAAAAGCATATAAAATCAGAAATATTTCAAATGCGTCTATATTTCTGAGATGAAGTTTTATGAACACTATTTACTATCATCCTCCTTTTTATTGTCATATTTATCACAACTTTTCGGTCGTTGTATACTCCGGCCTTCTTCAGGTGGTTGGAATGTCGAACTGAGACCTTTATTACGCTCTCTGGTGTAGACTATTCTAGTTCTACGTGACATGTCTAATGAATGTCAGTTATCATTTATCTCCTGTTAATTCACCTCTCTAAGGCGGTGGAGAATTTGGAGAGAGGAATTAACAGGAGATAACAGACATCCATTAGACATGGCACGTGGAAGTAGAACAGTCAACACCAGCGAGGGAAATAAAGGGTTCAGTTCGACATTCCGACCATCTGAAGAGGGCCAGATCGTACAACGGTCGAAACGTGATAAATATGGGAGCAAAGATGAGGAAGATAGTCCGAAAATGTAAATCGTATTTCAAATGCCTTAGTAAAATATATCAAAAGCATACATGATAATAGATTTTGGGGAGGAACATCTAGGTTTTACTGTTTCAGATTCTTTTTTCTTTTTTAGTTTAATAGAAGAGCTAAAATATTATCGACAAATTAGAATTAGTTTTAGACGCACTGGAAGCAACTGCTGATACTAATCCAAACACTTAGTTATATAATTATTCAATACGAAATGAGAAGATTTTGGAAATCTTCAAAGCATGCAAAATGTGTTCCACATTACCCTCTAGTAGAGAATTGCAAACAACCTTTCGATTATTGTAGGTCACGGCGTTGTGTTAAGCTTGGTCTGCGGTTGAATAATGAATATTTTACAACAATGTGAAGCGGTAGCATCAGTTGGTTAGTCGTTGTGGAAGCCCTGCTCAGTATTCAAAAGAAAAGGCAGGGTTGCATTCAAGAAACCGTATTTATATCTTAATCTGTATTAAAGCGTTTTTTACGAGCTTCTCATCAAAAAATGTTAATGCAAACGTGATATTCAAAGATTAAGAATCGAAAGTCACTGCTGGTTGATAAACAGACGTGGGCAAACAGCGTCCATTTTATCAAATTTAACTTTGATCACCATTCACTATGAAAATGCAAGAATCTATCACATATGAATGGCCAAATATCTACTGGAAGAACTCAGTTTGAAAAAAAAGGCAACCACTATATTCCCCAGATTTCGTTTCTTTCGAGTAACATCTGTCCAGACGAATTTGAAGGATTTTGTGACTTTTTTTTTCTTGAAATAGGTTTTACTTCAAGATAAGACATGGTCTTTTATTTCAGTACGAAACCTAAAATATTTTATACGCATGGTATTTAAATACTTGTTTACAGATATCATAATAAAAGATGGTTACTATGCCAATAATTAAATACAACCTATTAATCATTATTTTATTTTGGAAATCATAAAGAAATGTGGACAGAACTATAGCTACTGCCTAATAATATATGGATGGATATATTCTGGACAGAACATGCATATAATCAAAGGTGAAGAGAGTCCCTTTATTCGCAATCTAATAAGGTAGCGAAAGAGTAGATTTAGGCTCTTTATATTGTTATAGTAATTAAACGAAATGTACGTTGCAAGATTGCATTAATAGTTATAAGCACGTAGAAATATTAATAGGATTGTCTTCGTCCTGGTTAAGATGGGGTATTTGAAGCAGCGAACGGACTGGACAGGATAAAAGCTTTACCAGTAAATATTATTGTTAAATCAAAGAATCACTCTCAACAGAGGATAATGAACAGTTTAAGATAGATAGATAGATAGATAGATAGATAGATAGATAGATAGAAATTTAGCTGAATATAGTGTCTTTATACTTGTGTCTGATTGGTTAGTTTCACTGCGTATCAAAACGCTTATGGGTCATTCAATGTCGGATGTTGATTCACTTACAAATTCTTGATAAAAATCATTGCAGTTTATATAGGACAGTCGTCGATGGGTAGCGAACAGTTGTGTCCACCCAATTTCAACCACAATTCTTGGGCCAAATAACAGTGTGTTTTTCGAACACTACACAACGCTGCTGCAGACAGTTATCATTTGCCCTGGCCGATATTATCAAAAAGTCACGTCCTTGAAAAAGAAACGATGACGAGATTTGAACTCCGGTCTCAGACGCGAAACGCTAAATCTCTAGCCATACTACCACGTGTTCCTCGATCGCTCTATATTATTTGTACCCTTATTAAACACACAAACACACATACACACACACACATGGGCGTGTTAATACCACCTGCAGTATAGAGTATATCAAGATAATTTATCAAGGTATATAAGCGCCATTAAAATAAAATTTAAAAAAAATACAATGATGACATTTGTTACTTGAAATTAATACGCGTTAATGCGCGTAAATTCATATGATTTAAAGTTAATCACATTTGACAGCACTGCATTTAAAAATTTGCCCACTATTAGAAAGTATCTTTAATTATCTATCATACTATTGTAATGCTGATTGTTCCTCGCTTCGTCAGCAGGTTCCTTAGTTTATCGCACGACCTTTACGTCCTGCCAATACCTCATGAGTAACTAGGTTTTCTTCCGTATTGACCCCTCGAAAACATGGATATGACATATTATAGTTTCATTGAAAAAATGAAAAGAAGAAAGAAAAAAAAATTGTTTAACGTCTCCTTGTCTATTCCTCCAGGTGGACCGTAGTCGGGATCATTGAACCAATGCGAACGACCCGTTCTTTAGATGTATAGGCTACATACAGTTTTTAATTAAGTGTTACATTTTCATAGACCGGTTGTCACCCAAGTCTATAGAACCCAGTCTGCCCTGCTATTTACCTATAGCTGAGGAAGGGGGTGAAGAAATGATCCATACCTTTATCAAGGGTATTAGTACGTAATTGAATGTAATGGACCCGACTGGAATTCGAACTCGGCTCTCCAATTCCGTAATCGATTACCCCACAGCGCCTCTCCCAATATCTAACAGACAATTCCGTTTGAATCGCGTAAAAAGACAAAAGACATATAAAAACGCTACTTGGTTTCAATGAGAAAAATAAAGAAAGAACGAGAGAAATGTTTAACGTCTCCTGATAATTCTTAAAAGTAATTTTGATCGCGTGGGATGACAAAAACATATCGAAGATGTTTTTTGTTTTTAGTCTGAAAAACGTGCTAAAATTGCTAACCCCAAATATCTAACAATGGAATTTATATGGATATTTTTTGCCATAGAAACTCACATGAGAATATGCAATCATTAAGTTAAACTTTAAGATTCATTTGAATATTAAAATAAGTAAATCCTGAAATTTTCACCGTTCATTCTACTTATTAGAAATTAAATATAATTTTCGATATTCATCGAAGGCCGACTCAGTTTATCGTTATTTTTCAATTACTCATCTGAATTCTCTGTGATTTCGTTGATCAGAAAAAAATCTATTTTATAATAATCTATGATATAAGTAAAATCTATCACTAAAAATCTATATGAATAAATAGAGAAGGAAAACTTTTTAAATCAACGCGTTTCGTCCCCTACCTCACTTATTACATTAGTAAAAAAGTAAATAAATATATACATATATAAAAAACATATAAGAAAATAAACGAAAGCCATTAACATTAACTCAATTTTGTACATTAGTCACTAAATGACACAAATTGGTATCTTTCAGTGTTTAACTTGACATTCATAGTTAGTCTGCGTATAATTGTGAGTGTGCTTAAATTTAAATAATTTGAAAACCTAAAGATATTTTACTTATGTTAATATATACACGTCACAAAATAAAATCCTTAAGTTTGGTTTGATAACATCGGGGTGCGAAACGCCGTAGCAAATAAAACTTCTTTTTTGGTGGAAAGATAATGTCGTAATAATGTCGTTTTTTGACGTAAAAAATACGTCAAAAAACGACATTATTACGCCATTATTTTTGCACCAACTTAATATATATATATATATATATATATATATATATATATATATATATATATATATATATATATATATATATATATATATATAGCGAGACTCTTCGCAAGCCGAATTGAGTCACTGTCGGTCACTGGGCATGTTTCCTAAAATAAATACGCCAAAAATCCACCTTCATCCCAACCGTGCGCCGACAGCTTAGTGGTAGAATATCCGCCTGATACCAATTCAGTCGGGTTTCGATCATATATATATTGAAACATAGATAAATAGATAGCTGACCACATGTATTCCAGGATAACCGTCTAGTAGGGCGGCTAGCCAGTCCCTATTGCAGATGCTTGCTCAGCTGAGCAGACCTTATTTAGAATAGGGACCTTATTTACAAATGGGAAAGAGTGAACCCGGGTGTTATGGTCTTAATACGAACGTTCAAACACTCAGCTACGTGCCTCTCTCTCTCTATATATATATATATATAAATATATATAGCCCACCACTAGCAGCGGTTTACCCACTTCACGCCGCTGCCGAGTTTTGTATTTTCTTACTGTTATAAAGATTACCATTTCATTTCCAACCTACGTTTTTCTTATTCCTCATTCATACATTTTAGGTTACAGCATACCTTTTCCCCAATATAGTTCCTTATATTTAAAAATATATTTCGTTATACCATATATATATATATATATATATATATATATATATATAAAAAGTTTGTCTTCCATCCTTTATCGATATCTTGATTTGGTTAGAATTAAGAAAAAAAATAAATGCTTCCTGGGACTGATGTGATTCTCAGCATTGGAAAGACACGTAATATAATCATAAACAAGTCGTCCTCACATGTTGGGGTTAATATATAACAGGCTTTCAACCCGATGTAGTTCTTGTAACAAATTACCCTTTCAAGGACTAGAATTACCATCTAACCACCATTTCTTTCTTTTTTTTCTCAAGCCAAAAAGCCTGTGTTGTCTACTATTTAATGTATAAATGGGGTAAAGATAACGATGCATACCCTTCCCAAAGGTATAATACAGTCTTCAAGGTGTGACAGCGCATTTTGTAACGTAGTGGTTGTGAGTTCTATCCCTGGGTTGGATAGCGTGTACTTCGTCACAGTGTCAGCAATAACTGAACTGTAGGAAATAAAAATAAGAACTAGATTATACCCTAGACGTGAAACGTAAAACTAGATTAAATAATGGGTTCATTCCAGAATTGTAGCTTACCCATATCGATATACACCTGAAGATGGCCGAAGGGTACGACGACCGAAACTTTGTAATAAAGACAATAAAGACGATGACCACTATCCGAATATAAATAGCGTAATAATGCCACATCCCCGAAATTCAGACAAAATGTATTTAAATTTTATTCTATTTTCTAATTGTTGTAAGTCCAGATAAAGCTTGCTGAAAATTTGTTAATCTTTACGTGGCTTTCATAAGTCTGTAACGGAAATAGAGACTTGAGATGCAAACAAATAGATACCGGTTAGCTTATGTTTGCGAGGCGAGCCACAAGCTGGATAAACTATTTTAGTGTTTTACAAATTTGGCGAGTATTATTTCATATAAATTCGATTTTATTTGACTAGGCGAATATTATTATTGACGAGTCAAATTCATGAGAAAGATGCCTAGTATTTGCAGCAGCTTAAGGTAGTGTTGATCCCACAGTACATATCGAAGAAAACGATTTTATAAGCAAATATACAAATCCACGGCTACAAAGTTGCTACACAAAAATAATAGATCCCTTCTTCCTTTCCCAAATAGCAACCGGTAATTAAATCTGTTGTGATAGAGCAAATAATTAAACCATAGGGAAACAGCTAAGAGACACAGCAGAAAAGAAAGGAACCCGAAAGGGGATGACGACATAACCAATCAATCAAGAAACATTATTAGTAGTGATTAATTGCACTCGACCACTATAAAAGCTCACAGTGAAGCCCCTTACATTTTCTCTCTTTTCAATTTTAGCTGGTTCGCCAATCAGCCGCTTCCATCTTCATATTAGAGTTTTATCATGCTTAGATGGCCGGTACACATGTTAGGAAATTTAGTGTAACATTTCCCATCCACTTTCCAGGAGATGAACTAACGTAATTTATTCATTACTCTCTCTACCGAAGCGCGAAGTAAGTATGCATTTAGTGTGATAGCTTCTAGTATGTGTGTCGGTACCAAAAGCTTCTTCACAATTATCTAACGCTTCAATGAAAGATTAATCAAACCGTTTTAGTTTAATTCAACTTTCCTTTAATTTGGGTTTGCCCATTCGTTTCCTGAAAATTATTTGGATTATGGTCAGTGTCTACTCGCATAATAAAGAAAGACCATTCAATTTAATTTGGTGGGGGGTACTTTTCCCTTCATGTTTTTGTATCGCAAATACAGTAGTATTTTCATGAGATGGGAGGTTTAAATTGTCTGCCTTTTCTATTTTCCTGTTATGCCTGAATACAGACAGAAAATCTCCTTTTAGCACAATTCAAGCATACTTGACCAAATGCTGGACATTTTTTCGTTCATGCTTTTATTACAATATTTGCATCCCACAAGATTATTCGATGTACTGTATACTTCGGCATTACTTTTGGATGTATTTAAAATTTCTGTTAACTCTAATTTTTGCAGAAACTGTCTAGATACATCCAAGAACATTTTAGTCAACGGTAACCGTTCAAATATTTTATGTTTGTTAGAAGCATCGCACAAACTTTCAATTAATTTAAACTCTATCAACTCATCTTCAATGGACATTTCTCCAGTACCAAGTTTTAGAAATTCAGCGAGTCTGGTAGTCTTTCGTAGCTTGCGTACATAGTGCATTATTGTTTTGTTTGGCTCTTTTTAGTTCGCGAGAAACTTTGTACTGTCAGCAATAACTAAGATATTTTTCGGCTGCAATTTTTTCTTCTAATATCCAGAATTTGAAAAGGTCAAATCCTTCAATTCTCTAGGATACGCCATGGCAGAGAGACCTTTCTGGTGGCCTCACATACTGTCGAAGGAATAAGATATCTTCAATTTCGTTCTTCTCTCTTCTGACTTTGTGATCCATTAACATCTTGGCCGGTGCCCTAGCTGCAAAACTACAAACACAAGGTTGCACAAAATCCTGCTCACCAAACAAAGTTAGTGATCCTATCGACGCCATATTGCGGTGATGTCTTTTAGTCTGGGAATTAGAAATTTCATCTCCGTACCAACTGAAGACTGACTTATCAGACGTCGTTCGACTCTGTGTAAAATAGGAAACGTTCATTTCCCTACAGCCTTAATTTCCTGTATATATTTTGGATATGAGGTATTTTCTTTGTACTATCTACATTGTTCGAACTGTTCTTCCTATTTTTGACGTCTTATTCACGATGCTTAGGTCGTTGAACGCTCATGCTTTCTCCATGAAATTGGGATTTCGAGCTTAGACTGTTCTAGTTCCATGTATAAGGCCACTTCTGTATATCTTACTTTCAGTTATTTCCCTTTAGTAACTCAACTCCTCAAGTTTTTTGGTCAAATCTTCTGTGGCTAGGTATTGAACTCACAACTCTTTGGCCAAACATAGACATGAATACAATATGGGAATCAGTAATACGGATTTCTAGAGAAAAACATAAAAGGAACAAATTGTAATATGAGCTCTGGTAAAAATGATTACTGTAACATTAGGTTTACAAGTCCCCAAAACTCATCCACTGATTTCCGCAAGGACACATGGCCCAGTGGATAAAATCGTAGGTTGAAGTAATCCAGTGATGTGACCCAAATGCCTAGTCACTACAGAGGTGAACAAAAAGAGTTAATTTACTAAAGGGGTAACTGAGGTAACCGGAAGAGGCTTGGCACGTGGAACTAGAACAAAACCACGGTGGACGACATAAAGGGTTCGGAATTGCAATCGCCTGAAGGCCGAGGCGTACAACGGACGAAACGCCATTAATATGACAACAAAGATAAAGACAAGTGCCCGAAGAATACAAAGAGTGTAAATAACCTTAAATTACCTTTAAGGTCCCCATTCAGTAACTATCAGCAGCCGAATCCAGCCTCAAGACAAGCAAGTACGCGTATTAAACACATCTAAATTCTACTCCCTTACCCAGAAGGCCGCGTACGGAAAAAAGACCTTTAAAAGCCGATCGGCCACACAATAACATTTCGATAGATCCCGGGAGAAAGAGCTAAACTATGAATCATCGAGAGTTGTTAATATTTTCCAGATAACTGTACGAAGAGGAGCTTGCTTAATTATTACGACTCCACAAGGTTGCATAAATTCTAAGTTCCTCCCATATTGGCTACACTAGTTGGGAAATATCATTGAAAATATCCCGAATGTTTCTCCAACCATTGATCTTTTTAGTTCAATCAACTAACACGTTTCACGTCCATCTCCGCATCGTAAAACTCGAATCTGCATATCCTGTAAATGTAGGTCATTAACTGACTAACAGTCTAAAAGAGAAAAATAGCTTTTTTGTTTATTTCCAATTCTATTCTATCATGGATAAACACAGTTATTGAATACTAACGCGCTTTATTGATTGGCTGATTTTCCAGTGATCCACTTTCAGACTCCTTTTTTTTATCTGATGTCTTTCGGTCTGAATCTTGGGCCAAGAAACAGAAAATATTATCCTGCTGAAATAACCTATCCGCTTAGATGTACTTGAACCTTATGCGTTACTAGTCAAAGGTAGGTGCTTTTGGAGTACTGGACACTAGATTTTCCATGTTAACACACTACTTACTATAATGAAACCATTAGCAATGAATACATGCAAATATAAATTCATTTACTGAGGGTCGGACACATTTACTTATAACGTGAGCACTTCCACGTTTTGCAATTTTTGGCAAACTTGTATTGCTGGATCAGTTACGACTCAGTAGTGCTCCATACCTCCGGCCTTGTGCCATATCTAAACTACGATTATTAAATCGCTATATAGAGATGGCGTATAAAACTGTCTTAACAGACACATGGAATTTATTTGTATTTTATAAATGTGTATGGGTTATATGTGAATACATTTATCAATAGGGAAGCATATGTGTGAATGCAGTTTTCCTTATGTGTATTGGTGTATATTATAGTGTACGTAAGTCTGACTTATAAGGTGATTGGTTTAAAAATCGAGCAGTGACACATGTGCGGATTGAATTAACGTCAAATATATTTGACATTTATTTTCCAGTAAGGTGTATTAGTTTAGGTCGTACGTGATGTTTGACTTTTTTTTCTGTTACACGATCTTAAATACAATAAAAGATGAATAAATATTTGTTAAATAAAAACTGGATGAAAAAGGAACTTTAGTTTGCTGAAAGAAAGAAAGAAGAGGAAAGAATATTGTGTAAAAGCAAGCAAGCAAGCAAGCAAGAAAGAAAGAAAGAAAGAAAGAAAGAAAAATAGTGGAAGAGTAGAAAAAAAGAAAAATAGAACAATAGAAGTGTAGAAGGAAATGATTTGAGAAAAAAGAAATAAAACAGAAAATAAAGAGTCTTCAAAGAAAGAAAGAAAGAAAGAAAATAAAGAAAATATTGAAAGAAAGAAAGAGAGAGAAAGAAACACAGGAAGAGAGAAAGAAAAAGGAAAATTGTGGAAGAGTAGGACAGAAAGATAGAATAATGGAAGTGTACAAGGAAAGTATTTAAGAAAAAAAAAGAATCAAATAGAAACTAAAGTATCTACAAAGAAAGAAAGAAAGAACGAAAGAAAGAAAGAAAGAAAGAAAGAAAAAGAGGAGTGTGTAAACGCAAAACGACAAAAGAAAGATAAATGGAGAGAAAAAGAAAGAAAACAAAAAAGACTAAAGAAATAAAAATCTAAAGAAGCAAATAAAGAAAAATAAATTGAATGAGAAACAGAAATGAAAAAAGAAAAACCATATCTGATAAAATGAAAGAAATATCATGGAAGAGAAATAATAGGAATTTATATTAGAAAAGAAATTCTTGAAAAGAAAAAAAAGAAAGATAGAAAGAAAAAAAAGAGAAATAAAAAAAGAAGGAATTGCATTGCGGCAGTCATTACTGGAATTGTTTGCATACATTTGCTGCAGAATAACTATGAGTTGATTATTCACTTGTCTTGATTCTTGCACACACAATATAGTTCTCTTGCGCAGTAATTGTGACAAGTTGAGACGAGTAAGATCAGTGCAAAGGGCGGTTAACTCTGTTCTTCCGCACTTAGCTTTCCGCGGTAAATGTATGCAAAGAATACCAGTAATGGCTGCCGCCAACAACGCGAATGAATCCGAACTTTTACAGTCGATAAATCCAAAACGGTAGATTTTATCAAATTTATCAAGTCATTTTTGAATGAAGCCTGTACATTTATACCTAAATATATGTATTCGGTAACTTTTTAATGCAAGCTGGGCGCGAGTTTTTATCTGCAATTTAGCAAAAGAAAAAAAGAACGAAACAAAGAATAAATTCAAAGAATGATTTAAAGAATAATATCTGGAAATAAACGTAAATTTAATAAAAACGAAAAGAAAATGATAGAGAATAAAAGACAAGGAGGAACGGTGGAATAATGGATTGAAGAAATAGGAGAGCCGAGTTCGAATTCCAGTCGAATCCGTTGCATTCACTTACTTGCTAATACCACTGGGAAAGCTATGAATACTTTTCTTCCAACCCCCTATAGCTGGTGGGTAGAAGAAGGGGACTTATTCTTTGAGTTCTGTAGCCTCGGGTGGCAACTAGTCTAGAAAAAGGAAAATACTGAATTCAAAATCGTTCCTCCAGGTTTGAGGGGAAGTCTAGTTGTGCAGTTAAAAATGGCTTGTTACAGAAAACGCAACGATATGTTGCGGCTCTGTGTTCCTCATATATATATATATATATATATAAGACAAGAAAACGAAATGATAAAAGAAGGCAAGAAAATTATTTTAAAAAGTACAGCATTTCCGCTATTTGTGAATGGAAGAAAAATAAAAGAAGATAAATAAACGATGAAGGATAAATGAAGCAGGTAAAAACAAATTAAAAAATAAAGTAAAAGTAAGTGTTATATAGGTATAAAGTGTCGCTGCCGACACTTGAGTTTGAACATAGATCGCCAGTGAGCAAACACAAGCGATCCCATTATTGAATTAAGTAGACCAAGTGGCCATAGAAGAAACACATAAGTAGAAAGTAGCGCGACGTCGAAATGACCGCTGAATTGTAGTCTATCCTATATTACTATTGAGATCACTATTTCTAGTCTATCCTCTATCACTATACGGGCCACTATTCTCTATTTTATTCACTATACTATTATCTCTATTCAGATCACTATACGATGGTTACATTTTGAGCTAGTATTATCAAGCAAGTACTATTAGTGCGTGTGGTTATACGAAGGCGTCTGACACCAATATTGTTGAACAACGTACTATAGTTGTATCTGCGATTACAAAGTCTCTACTGCAACAAGCATTACGAAAGTGACAACGACTATTTGTTGGCATAAAAAATGCAAGATAAAAAGACATATCAAAGTAGCAAGAAAGAAAACAAACCCGGTATAAATCGCAAATTAAAGATTCTTAGTTTAAAACAACGTAAATAAACAACGAGAAAAAAATAGGTAAAGGAATTCTAGAAGCTAAAAACAGAAAAGGGCAAGTCAGTATACATGAACGTAATGAGGAGGCGGATGCAACTAAAAACTGAATATAGTCAATGAAAAATAAAGGGGATATAAGAATAAAGATTTTTGATGCAATATTTTTGAGCGTAAAATCTTTGAAATTAAACGAATCAAAGTTCAAATAAATAAAGAAAAATCTGTGTTTCCTCATTAAAAATCCGATAAAGATGTTTTTCCTCGGCAACTAGATTATAGGCCGAGAAGCTGACAAAAATGGAATGAGTAAACATTTTATTGACTTCATAAGAACTCGGGTTTTTTTTTTTCTTTTTTTACATATCAGAAAAATAACATAAATATTGCATTCCAGCAGATGAGAAAAAAAGCGAAAGAAAATAGATAAAAAGATGTGTATAAGGAGTCGAAACTGGAAATAGTATAATAAAAAATCACGCGAAGGTGAGAACTACTTGGGATTTAAAACGTCGAAGTTTGGGGATTTGGGGTTGTAATAGAAGAATGGAAAAGGCCTATGCAGTGTAATCAATACAAGAATAATATGTAAAAGTTTGAAATGAAAAGAATTACAAAAGTAAAAGAATTATACCGGAAAAGAGGGAAAAAATGTTGAAGTAACAAAAGAAGAAATAAAATAAAAAAATAATTGAATAAAGAAAATATGACACAAATTACGACTTGCAGATACGACAGTGGGTAAACAGAGTTTAGAAAGAAGAGAAATGACATAAAACATTATAAAGAAAAATTGAAAAAAACAAAGTAATAGGGCAAGAAAGAATGAACATGAAAAGAAAAAGTAGCAAAGAAGAAAAGGAAAAAAACAAAAGAAAGAACGAAAGAAAAAGAAAAAAGAAAAACATAGAAATGAAGAAAAAGGAAATAAAAATGAACAAATATATAAATAAATAAATAAAGAAAGAAAGAAAGAAGGGGTAAACAAGGAAAAAACAAGAGAGGAAGAAATAACGAAATAAGCAAAGAAGCAAAATGAAAGAAAGCACGAAAGAAAGAGTATGTAATAAAAATTGAAAAACAAAAATAAGTAAATATAAACTAACGATTTAAGAAATGATAAAGTGATGAAAAATAAAATCATTTGTGAAAATCAGTGGGAATGAAAGAAAAAAAATAAAACAGAAAATGAAAGTGTATTAAAGGGGAACTGAATAGGAAAAGAACGATAGAAAGAAAAATGACAAAACCACATTAAAAACTGAATGAAAGAAAGGAAAATAAAAGTAATTAATTAAAACTGAATGATAAACGACAGAAAGTGAAAGTAAGGATGAAACGAAGAAAAAGAAGAAATAGTAAAGAGAAAGTGAAAGTAAGTATGAAATGAAAAAAGAATTAGAAAAAGAAATTGAAAGTAAGAATGATCACAAAAAGAATGAGGATGAGAAAAAGGAATTTAGGACGAAAAGATAAATAGAAAAAAAAAGAAAGTGAAAGTAAGGATGACACGAAAAAAAGAAGTAGAAAAAAATCATAAATTGAAAAAATATGAAACGAAACAAAAGGAATGAGGAAGAGAAAGAAAGTGAAATTTAGGATGAAACGAATTAGAAAGGTGAAGTAAGGATGAAACAAAAAATGTGGAAGAGAAAGAAAGTGAAATTTAGAATGAAATGAAAAAATAGAAAAAAATGTAAGAGAAATTTAGGATGAAACAACAATGTGTGAAAGAGAAATAAAGTGAAATTTAAGATGAAGCGAAAAATAGAAAAAAGAAAGTGAAAGTAAAGACGAAACGAAGAAAAAAGAATTAGAAAAAAAGAAAGTGAAAGTAAGTATGAAACGAAAAAAAGAATTAGAAAATGAAAGTGAAAGTGTGGATGATCACAAAAAAGAATAAGGAAATGAAAGTGAAATTTAGGACGAAATGAAAAAATAGAAAAAAAAAAACGAAACTGAAAGTAAGGATGAAACGAAAAAAGGGATCAGAAACAAAAAAAAAAAATAGAAATTAAAAAAGTATGAAACGTAACAATGAATGAGGAAGAGAAAGAAAGTGAAATTTACGATGAAACGAAAAAAGAATTAGAAAAAGAAAGTGTAAGTAAGGATGAAACAAAAATGTGGAGGAGAGAGAAAGTGAAATTTAGAATGAAATGAAAAATAGAAAAAAAAAAGAAAGTGAAATTTAGGATGAAACAAAAAAGTGTTGAAGAGAAAGAGTGAAATTTATGATAAAAGGAAAAATAGAAAAAAAAAGAAGTGAAAATAAAGATGAAACGACAAAATTAGAAAAGGAAAGTTTAATTAATGATGAAACGAAAAAGAATTAGAAAAAAAAGAAAGTGAATGTAAGGATGAAACGAAAAAAATGGATAAGAAAAATAAATAACAGAGAAAAATGAAAACGAGAAATAAATAATATAACCAGCGGAAACTATTAAAACGCATGAGAGAAAATTAAAATTAAAGACGAAGAAACAATTTCCAATCCAAAAGTATAATGAAAAAAAGAATAAATAAAAAACCTAAGGACAAATAAACAAAATAAGGTGAAATTTTATAAAAAATAACAGAAAAAAATATCTAGATAGATATTTTTTTTATATAAACGAATTTCAATCTGAATATGTTTTATGCACACATGCGCAGTAATGGAATTTGTATATGGAGATCGATTCAAATGTTTCTCATATCAAACATCTAAAGAAAGCGTTTTCTTTATAATCAATGTAGACAGCGCGTGTATAGAACTGCATTTACGTAAACCCTTCTATGAATAAAGCATGGCGAACATTTCGGGAATTTTCGTTTGTGCTTTTGTTTGCAGAAGTGATGATATAAAAACAAGCTCATCGAGAGTTGCGATGTCTTTTTTTTCAGTTGATGCCAATTGTGTGATCTCCGTCGTAAACGGGTATTTATTTAGCCATAAATTGAGACATATATATATATATATATATATATATATATATATATATATATATATATATATATATATATATATATATATATATATACTTAACAGATCACAAAATTTCAAAGAATACTGTGATCTGTCCAGAAAATCTTAGTCCGGATATTTCCCTTATTTCAGATTGATTGTAAAAAAGCATATTGAATATTTTCCAGCATGTATTTAATCGCCGGCCGTGTCGCGTTCCGTGTTGTTACAGGCTTCAGCCCTTTGTACCCTGACTCACTCCATCGACTGCATCATGGAAAGGGGATTTATTTACTTATCAGTTTTATTATATGAGAGGAAACGACGTGGGTGCAACGATTCTAGCGAGAGGGGAAAGTTCAGAAGAGCTCACGCACATGCTTTGGCTTAGCTTCGTACAACGTGCGGCCTTAACCTGTTTATGGAATCTGAGTGTGGAAAACGTTTAGACGTTTTATAATTCCTGCAGCGGTCAGCCGATTTTACGCCGTTTTGGGCTTATATACAAAACTTAAACAAAGTCAATTCATTACTATAAAGATTGCATGCCTATGAGTTATCCTGACCAATCGCTCACCATCCTGTACCAGCCTCTGCATTCTGTAAGCGCCTATTATATATGAAGAAGAAAAATGCTTAAAGAAGTAGAAAATGGGTAAAGAAGAAAATGGTTAAAGAAGAAGAAAAATAGTTAAAGAAGAAGAAAATGCCTAAAGAAGAAGAGAAATGCTTAAAAAAGAAAATGGCTAAAGAAGAAGAAAAATGGCTAAAGAAGAAGAAAAATGCTTAAAGAAGAAAATGGCTAAAGAAGAAGTAAATGGCTAAAGAAGAAGAAAAATGCTGAAAGAAGAGGAAAATGGCTAAACATGAAGAAAAATGCTTAAAAAAGAAGAAAAATGCTTAAAGAAGAAGAAATAACTAAAGCAGAAGAAAAATGCTTAAAGAAGAAAATGGCCAAAGAAGTGGAAAATGGCTAAAGAGAAAAAAATGGCTAAAGAAGAAGAAAATGCTTAAAGAAAAATATGGCTAACGAAGGAGAAAAATGCGTAAAGAAGAAGAAAATGGCGAAAGAAGAAGAAAAATGCTTGAAGAAGAAGAAAAATACTTAAAGAAGAAGAAAATGGCTAAAGAAGAAGAAAAATGCTTAACGAAGAAGAAAATGGCTAAAGAAGAAGAAATATGCTTAATGAAAGAATAGGGCTAAAGAAGAAGAAAATGGCTAAAGAAGAAGAAAAATGCTTAAAGAAGAAGAAAATGGCTAAAGAAGAAGAAAAATGCTGAAAGAAAAATATGGCTAAAGAAGAAGAAAAATGCTTAAAGGAGAAGAAAATGGCTAAAGAAGAAGAAAAATGCTTAAAGAAGAAGAAAATGGCTAAAGAAGAAGAAAAATGCTGAAAGAAAAATATGGCTAAAGAAGAAGAAAAATGCTTAAACGAGAAGAAAATGGCTAAAGAAGAAGAAAAATGCTTAAAGAAGAAGAAAATGGCTAAAGAGAAGAAAATGGCTAAAGAAAAAGAAAAATGATTAAAGAAGAAGAAAATGGCTAAAGAAGTGGAAAATGGCTAAAGGAGAAGAAAAATGCTTAAAGTAGAATATGGCTAAAGTAGAAGAAAAATGCGTAAAGAAGAAGAAAATGACTAAAGAAGAAGAAAATGGCTAAAGAAGAAGAAAAATGCTTAAAGAAGAAGAAAATGGCTAAAGAAGAAGAAAAATGCTTGAAGAAGAAAAATACTTAAAGAAGAAGAAAATGGATAAAGAAGAAGAAAAATGCTTCAAGAAGAAGAATGCTTAAAGAAGAATATGACTAAAGAAGAAGAAACACGCTTAAAGAAGAAGAAAATGGTTAAAGAAGAAGAAAAATGCTTAAAGAAGAAGAAAATGGTTAAAGAGAAGAAAAATGCTTAAAGAAGAAAATGTCTAAAGAAGAAGAAAATGGCTAAAGAAGAAGAAAAATGCTTAAAGAAGAAGAAAACGGCTAAAGAAGAAGAAAAATGCTTGAAGAAGAAAAATACTTAAAGAAGAAGAAAATGGCTAAAGAAGAAGAAAAATGCTTAAAGAAGAAGAAAATGGCTAAAGAGGAAGGAAAATGCTTAAAGAAGAATATGGCTAAAGTAGAAGAGGAAAGCTTAAAGAAAAAGAAAATGGCTAAAGAGGAAGAAAAATGCTTAAAGAAGAAGAAAATGGCTAAAGTAGAAGAAAAATGCTTAAAGAAGAAAATGCCTAAAGATGTGGAAAATGGCTAAAGAAGAAGAAAAATGCTTAAAGAAGAAGAAAATGGCTAAAGAAGTGGAAAATGGCTAAAGAAGGAGAAAATGGCTAAAGAAGAAGAAAAATGCTTAAAGAAGAAGAAAATGGCTAAAGAAGAAGGAAAATGTTTAAAGAAAAATATAGCTAAGGTAGAAGAGGAAAGCTTAAAGAAGAAGAAAATGGCTAAAGAAGAAGAAAAATGCTTAAAGAAGAAGAAAATGGCTAAAGAAGAAGAAAAATGCTTGAAGAAGAAAAATACTTAAAGAAGAAGAAAATGGCTAAAGAAGAAGAAAAATGCTTAAAGAAGAAGAAAATGGCTAAAGAAGAAAAATGCTTAAAGAAGAAAATGCCTAAAGAAGAAGAAAATGGATAAAGAAGAAGAAAAATGCTTAAAGAAGAAGAAAATGGTTAAAGAAGAAGAAAAATGCTGAAAGAAAAATATGGCTAAAGAAGAAGAAAAATGCTTAAACGAGAAGAAAATGGCTAAAGAAGAAGAAAAATGCTTAAAGAAGAAGAAAATGGCTAAAGAGAAGAAAATGGCTAAAGAAAAAGTAAATGATTAAAGAAGAAGAAAATGGCTAAAGAAGTGGAAAATGGCTAAAGGAGAAGAAAAATGCTTAAAGAAAAATATGGCTAAAGAAGAAGAAAAATGCTTAAAGGAGAAGAAAATGGCTAAAGAAGAAGAAAAATGCTTAAAGAAGAAGAAAATGGCTAAAGAAGAAGAAAAATGCTGAAAGAAAAATATGGCTAAAGAAGAAGAAAAATGCTTAAACGAGAAGAAAATGGCTAAAGAAGAAGAAAAATGCTTAAAGAAGAAGAAAATGGCTAAAGAGAAGAAAATGGCTAAAGAAAAAGAAAAATGATTAAAGAAGAAGAAAATGGCTAAAGAAGTGGAAAATGGCTAAAGGAGAAGAAAAATGTTTAAAGTAGAATATGGCTAAAGTAGAAGAAAAATGCGTAAAGAAGAAGAAAATGACTAAAGAAGAAGAAAATGGCTAAAGAAGAAGAAAAATGCTTAAAGAAGAAGAAAATGGCTAAAGAAGAAGAAAAATGCTTGAAGAAGAAAAATACTTAAAGAAGAAGAAAATGGATAAAGAAGAAGAAAAATACTTAAAGAAGAAGAAAATGGATAAAGAAGAAGAAAAATGCTTAAAGAAGAAGAATGCTTAAAGAATATGACTAAAGAAGAAGAAACACGCTTAAAGAAGAAGAAAATGGCTAAAGAAGAAGAAAAATGCTTAAAGAAGAAGAAAATGGTTAAAGAGAAGAAAAATGCTTAAAGAAGAAAATGTCTAAAGAAGAAGAAAATGGCTAAAGAAGAAGAAAAATGCTTAAAGAAGAAGAAAACGGCTAAAGAAGAAGAAAAATGCTTGAAGAAGAAAAATACTTAAAGAAGAAGAAAATGGCTAAAGAAGAAGAAAAATGCTTAAAGAAGAAGAAAATGGCTGAAGAGGAAGGAAACTGCTTAAAGAAGAATATGGCTAAAGTAGAAGAGGAAAGCTTAAAGAAAAAGAAAATGGCTAAAGAGGAAGAAAAATGCTTAAAGAAGAAGAAAATGGCTAAAGTAGAAGAAAAATGCTTAAAGAAGAAAATGCCTAAAGATGTGGAAAATGGCTAAAGAAGAAGAAAAATGCTTAAAGAAGAAGAAAATGGCTAAAGAAGTGGAAAATGGCTAAAGAAGGAGAAAATGGCTAAAGAAGAAGAAAAATGCTTAAAGAAGAAGAACATGGCTAAAGAAGAAGGAAAATGTTTAAAGAAAAATATAGCTAAGGTAGAAGAGGAAAGCTTAAAGAAGAAGAAAATGGCTAAAGAAGAAGAAAAATGCTTAAAGAAGAAGAAAATGGCTAAAGAAGTGGAAAATGGCTAAAGAAGGAGAAAATGGCTAAAGAAGAAGAAAAATGCTTAAAGAAGAAGAAAATGGCTAAAGAAGAAGGAAAATGTTTAAAGAAAAATATGGCTAAGGTAGAAGAGGAAAGCTTAAAGAAGAAGAAAATGGCTAAAGAAGAAGAAAAATGCTTGAAGAAGAAAAATACTTAAAGAAGAAGAAAATGGCTAAAGAAGAAGAAAAATGCTTAAAGAAGAAGAAAATGGCTAAAGAGGAAGGAAAATGCTTAAAGAAAAATATGGCTAAGGTAGAAGAGGAAAGCTTAAAGAAGAAGAAAATGGCTAAAGAAGAAAAATGCTTAAAGAAGAAGAAAATGGCTAAAGAGAAGAAAATGGCTAAAGAAAAAGTAAATGATTAAAGAAGAAGAAAATGGCTAAAGAAGTGGAAAATGGCTAAAGAAGAAGAAAAATGCTTAAAGAAGAAGAAAATGGCTAAAGAAGAAGAAAAATGCTGAAAGAAAAATATGGCTAAAGAAGAAGAAAAATGCTTAAACGAGAAGAAAATGGCTAAAGAAGAAGAAAAATGCTTAAAGAAGAAGAAAATGGCTAAAGAGAAGAAAATGGCTAAAGAAAAAGAAAAATGATTAAAGAAGAAGAAAATGGCTAAAGAAGTGGAAAATGGCTAAAGGAGAAGAAAAATGCTTAAAGTAGAATATGGCTAAAGTGGAAGAAAAATGCGTAAAGAAGAAGAAAATGACTAAAGAAGAAGAAAATGGCTAAAGAAGAAGAAAAATGCTTAAAGAAGAAGAAAATGGCTAAAGAAGAAGAAAAATGCTTGAAGAAGAAAAATACTTAAAGAAGAAGAAAATGGATAAAGAAGAAGAAAAATGCTTAAAGAAGAAGAATGCTTAAAGAATATGACTAAAGAAGAAGAAACACGCTTAAAGAAGAAGAAAATGGTTAAAGAAGAAGAAAAATGCTTAAAGAAGAAGAAAATGGTTAAAGAGAAGAAAAATGCTTAAAGAAGAAAATGTCTAAAGAAGAAGAAAATGGCTAAAGAAGAAGAAAAATGCTTAAAGAAGAAGAAAACGGCTAAAGAAGAAGAAAAATGCTTGAAGAAGAAAAATACTTAAAGAAGAAGAAAATGGCTAAAGAAGAAGAAAAATGCTTAAAGAAGAAGAAAATGGCTAAAGAGGAAGGAAAATGCTTAAAGAAGAATATGGCTAAAGTAGAAGAGGAAAGCTTAAAGAAAAAGAAAATGGCTAAAGAGGAAGAAAAATGCTTAAAGAAGAAGAAAATGGCTAAAGTAGAAGAAAAATGCTTAAAGAAGAAAATGCCTAAAGATGTGGAAAATGGCTAAAGAAGAAGAAAAATGCTTAAAGAAGAAGAAAATGGCTAAAGAAGTGGAAAATGGCTAAAGAAGGAGAAAATGGCTAAAGAAGAAGAAAAATGCTTAAAGAAGAAGAAAATGGCTAAAGAAGAAGGAAAATGTTTAAAGAAAAATATAGCTAAGGTAGAAGAGGAAAGCTTAAAGAAGAAGAAAATGGCTAAAGAAGAAGAAAAATGCTTAAAGAAGAAGAAAACGGCTAAAGAAGAAGAAAAATGCTTGAAGAAGAAAAATACTTAAAGAAGAAGAAAATGGCTAAAGAAGAAGAAAAATGCTTAAAGAAGAAGAAAATGGCTAAAGAGGAAGGAAACTGCTTAAAGAAGAATATGGCTAAAGTAGAAGAGGAAAGCTTAAAGAAAAAGAAAATGGCTAAAGAGGAAGAAAAATGCTTAAAGAAGAAGAAAATGGCTAAAGTAGAAGAAAAATGCTTAAAGAAGAAAATGCCTAAAGATGTGGAAAATGGCTAAAGAAGAAGAAAAATGCTTAAAGAAGAAGAAAATGGCTAAAGAAGTGGAAAATGGCTAAAGAAGGAGAAAATGGCTAAAGAAGAAGAAAAATGCTTAAAGAAGAAGAAAATGGCTAAAGAAGAAGGAAAATGTTTAAAGAAAAATATAGCTAAGGTAGAAGAGGAAAGCTTAAAGAAGAAGAAAATGGCTAAAGAAGAAGAAAAATGCTTAAAGAAGAAGAAAATGGCTAAAGAAGTGGAAAATGGCTAAAGAAGGAGAAAATGGCTAAAGAAGAAGAAAAATGCTTAAAGAAGAAGAAAATGGCTAAAGAAGAAGGAAAATGTTTAAAGAAAAATATGGCTAAGGTAGAAGAGGAAAGCTTAAAGAAGAAGAAAATGGCTAAAGAAGAAGAAAAATGCTTGAAGAAGAAAAATACTTAAAGAAGAAGAAAATGGCTAAAGAAGAAGAAAAATGCTTAAAGAAGAAGAAAATGGCTAAAGAGGAAGGAAAATGCTTAAAGAAAAATATGGCTAAGGTAGAAGAGGAAAGCTTAAAGAAGAAGAAAATGGCTAAAGAAGAAAAATGCTTAAAGAAGAAGAAAATGGCTAAAGAGAAGAAAATGGCTAAAGAAAAAGTAAATGATTAAAGAAGAAGAAAATGGCTAAAGAAGTGGAAAATGGCTAAAGGAGAAGAAAAATGCTTAAAGAAAAATATGGCTAAAGAAGAAGAAAAATGCTTAAAGGAGAAGAAAATGGCTAAAGAAGAAGAAAAATGCTTAAAGAAGAAGAAAATGGCTAAAGAAGAAGAAAAATGCTGAAAGAAAAATATGGCTAAAGAAGAAGAAAAATGCTTAAACGAGAAGAAAATGGCTAAAGAAGAAGAAAAATGCTTAAAGAAGAAGAAAATGGCTAAAGAGAAGAAAATGGCTAAAGAAAAAGAAAAATGATTAAAGAAGAAGAAAATGGCTAAAGAAGTGGAAAATGTCTAAAGGAGAAGAAAAATGCTTAAAGTAGAATATGGCTAAAGTAGAAGAAAAATGCGTAAAGAAGAAGAAAATGACTAAAGAAGAAGAAAATGGCTAAAGAAGAAGAAAAATGCTTAAAGAAGAAGAAAATGGCTAAAGAAGAAGAAAAATGCTTGAAGAAGAAAAATACTTAAAGAAGAAGAAAATGGATAAAGAAGAAGAAAAATGCTTAAAGAAGAAGAATGCTTAAAGAATATGACTAAAGAAGAAGAAACACGCTTAAAGAAGAAGAAAATGGTTAAAGAAGAAGAAAAATGCTTAAAGAAGAAGAAAATGGTTAAAGAGAAGAAAAATGCTTAAAGAAGAAAATGTCTAAAGAAGAAGAAAATGGCTAAAGAAGAAGAAAAATGCTTAAAGAAGAAGAAAACGGCTAAAGAAGAAGAAAAATGCTTGAAGAAGAAAAATACTTAAAGAAGAAGAAAATGGCTAAAGAAGAAGAAAAATGCTTAAAGAAGAAGAAAATGGCTAAAGAGGAAGGAAAATGCTTAAAGAAGAATATGGCTAAAGTAGAAGAGGAAAGCTTAAAGAAAAAGAAAATGGCTAAAGAGGAAGAAAAATGCTTAAAGAAGAAGAAAATGGCTAAAGTAGAAGAAAAATGCTTAAAGAAGAAAATGCCTAAAGATGTGGAAAATGGCTAAAGAAGAAGAAAAATGCTTAAAGAAGAAGAAAATGGCTAAAGAAGTGGAAAATGGCTAAAGAAGGAGAAAATGGCTAAAGAAGAAGAAAAATGCTTAAAGAAGAAGAATGCTTAAAGAAGAATATGACTAAAGAAGAGGAAACACGCTTAAAGAAGAAGAAAATGGCTAAAGAAGAAGAAAAATGCTTAAAGAAGAAGAAAAATGGTTAAAGAGAAGAAAAATGCTTAAAGAAGAAAATGTCTAAAGAAGAAGAAAATGGCTAAAGAAGAAGAAAAATGCTTAAAGAAGAAGAAAACGGCTAAAGAAGAAGAAAAATGCTTGAAGAAGAAAAATACTTAAAGAAGAAGAAAATGGCTAAAGAGGAAGGAAAATTCTTAAAGAAGAAGAAAATGGCTAAAGAGGAAGGAAAATTCTTAAAGAAGAATATGGCTAAAGTAGAAGAAGAAAGCTTAAAGAAGAAGAAAATGGCTAAAGAGGAAGAAAAATGCTTAAAGAAGAAGAAAATGGCTAAAGTAGAAGAAAAATGCTTAAAGAAGAAAATGCCTAAAGAAGTGGAAAATGGCTAAAGGAGAAGAAAAATGGTTAAAGAAGAAGAAAATGGCTAAAGAAGTGGAAAATGGCTAAAGAAGGAGAAAATGGCTAAAGAAGAAGAAAAATGCTTAAAGAAGAAGAAAATGGCTAAAGAAGAAGGAAAATGCTTAAAGAAAATATGGCTAAGGTAGAAGAGGAAAGCTTAAAGAAGAAGAAAATGGCTAAAGAAGAAAAATGCTTAAAGTAGAAAATGCCTAAAGAAGAAGAAAATGGATAAAGAAGAAGAAAAATGCTTAAAGAAGAAGAAAATGGCTAAAGAAGAAAAATGCTTAAAGAAGAAGAAGAAAATAGCTAAAGAAGAAGAAAAATTCTTAACGAAGAATATGGCTAAAGAAAATGCTTAAAGATGAAGAAAATGGCTAAAGAAGACGAAAAATGTTTAAAGAAGAAGAAGAAAATGGCTAAAGGAGAAGAAAAATGCTTAAAGAAGAAGAAAAATGCTTAAAGAAGAGAAAAATGCTTAAAGAAGAAGAAAATGGCTAAAGCAGTGGAAAATGGCTAAAGAAGAAGAAAATGGCTAAAGAAGAAAAATGCTTAAAGGAGAAGAAGAAAATAGCTAAAGAAGAAGAAAAATGCTTAACGAAGAATATGGCTAAAGAAAAAAATGTTTAAAGAAGAAGAAAATGGCTAAAGAAGAAGAAAAATGTTCAAAGAAGAAGAAGAAAATGGCTAAAGGAGAAGAAAAATGCTTAAAGAAGAAAGAAAATGCCTAAAGAAAAAGAAAATGTCTAAAGAAGAAGAAAAATGCTTAAAGATAAATATGGCTAAAGAAGAAGAAAAATGCGTAAAGAAGAAGAAAATGCCTAAAGAAGAAGAAAATGGCTAAAGAAGAAGAAATTGGCTTAAGAAGTGGAAAATGGTTAAAGAAGAAAAAAATGGCGAAAGAAGAAGAAAAATGCTTGAAGAAGATGAAAAATACTTAAAGAAGAAGAAAATGGCTAAAGAAGAAGAAAAATGCTTAAAGAGGAAGAAAATGGCTAAAGAAGAATAAAAATGCTTAAAGAAGAATATGGCTAAAGAAAAAAATGCTTAAAAAGAAGAAAATGGCTAAAGAAAAAGAAAAATGCCTAAAGAAAAAGAAAATGTCCAAAGAAGAAGAAAATGGCTAAAGAAGAAGAAAAAAGGCTTAAAGAAGAATATGGCTAAAGAAGAAGAAAAATGCGGAAAGAAGAAGAAAATGCCTAAAGAAGAAGAAAATGGCTGAAGAAGAAGAAAATGGCTAAAGAAGAAGAAAATGTTTAAAGAAGAGAAAATGGCTAAAGAAGAAGAGAAATGCTTGAAGAAGAAAATACTTAAAGAAGAAGAAAATGGCTAAAGAAGAAGAAAAATGCTTAAAGAAGAAGAATGCTTAAAGAAGAATATGACTAAAGAAGAAGAAACATGCTTAAAGAAGAAGAAAATGGTTAAAGAGAAGAAAAATGCTTAAAGAAGAAAATGTCTAAAGAAGAAGAAAATGGCTAAAGAAGAAGAAAAATGCTTGAAGAAGAAAAATACTTAAAGAAGAAGAAAATGGCTAAAGAAGAAGAAAAATGCTTAAAGAAGAAGAAAATGGCTAAAGAGGAAGGAAAATGCTTAAAGAAGAATATGGCTAAAGTAGAAGAAGAAAGCTTAAAGAAGAAGAAAATGGCTAAAGAGGAAGAAAAATGCTTAAAGGAGAAGAAAATGGCTAAAGTAGAAGAAAAATGCTTAAAGAAGAAAATGCCTAAAGAAGTGGAAAATGGCTAAAGAAAGAAGAAAAATGCTTAAAGATGAAGAAGATGGCTAAAGAAGTGGAAAATAGCTAAAGAAGAAGAAAAGGGCTACAGAAGAAGAAAAATGATTAAAGAAGAAGAAAATGCCTAAAGAAAAAGAAAATGTCTAAAGAAGAAGAAAATAGCTAAAGAAGAAGAAATATGCTTAAAGATAAATATGGCTAAAGAAGAAGAAAAATGCGTAAAGAAGAAGAAAATGCCTAAAGAAGAAGAAAATGGCTAAAGAAGAAGAAAAATGGTTAAAGAAGAAGAAAATAGCTTAAGAAGTGGAAAATGGTTAAAGAAGAAGAAAATGGCTAAAGAAGAAGAAAAATGCTTGAAGAAGATGAAAAATACTTAAAGAAGAAGAAAATGGCTAAAGAAGAAGAAAAATGCTTAAAGAAGAAGAAAATGGCTAAAGAGGAATAAAAATGCTTAAAGAAGAATATGGCTAAAGAAAAAAAATGCTCAAAGAAGCAGAAAATGGCTAAAGAAAAAGAAAATGTCTAAAGAAGAACAAAATGGCTAAAGAAGAAGAAAAAAGGCTTAAAGAAGAATATGGCTAAAGAAGAAGAAAAATGCGGAAAGAAGAAAATGCCTAAAGAAGAAGAAAATAGCTGAAGAAGAAGAAAATGGCTAAAGAAGAAGAAAAATGTTTAAAGAAGAAGAAAATAGCTAAAGAAGTGGAAAATGGCTAAAGAAGAAGAAAATGGCTGAGGAAGGAGAAAAACGCTTAAAGAAGAAGAAAATGGCTAAAGGAGAAGAAAAATGCTTAGAGAAGAAGAAAATGCCTAAAGAAGAAGAAAATGGATAAAGAAGTAGAAAATGGCTAAAGAAGAAGAAAATAGATAAAGGAGAAGAAAAATGAGTAAAGAAAAAGAAAATGGCTAAAGAAGAAGAAAAATGCGGAAAGAAGAAGAAAATGCCTAAAGAAGAAGAAAATGTCTGAAGAAGAAGAAAATGGCTAAAGAAGAAGAAAAAAGGTTAAAAGAAGAAGAAAATGGCTAAAGAAGTGGAAAATGGCTAATGAAGAAGAAAATGGCTAAAGAAGAAGAAAAATGCTTAAAGATGAATATGGCTAAAGTAGAAGAAAAATGCGTAAAGGAGAAAATGCCTAAAGAAGAAGGAAATGCCTAAAGAAGAAGAAAATGGCTAAAGAAGAAGAAAAATGCTTAAAGAAGGAGAAAAATGCTTAAAGAAGAAAATGGCTAAAGAAGAAGAAAAATACTTAAAGAAGAAGAAAATGCCTAAAGAAGAAGAAAAATGCTTAGAGACAAAGAAAATGGCTAAAGAAGAAGAAAAATGCGGAAAGAAGAAGAAAATGCCTAAAGAAGAGAAAATGTCTGAAGAAGAAGAAAATGGCTAAAGAAGAAGAAAAATGTTTAAAGAAGAAGAAAATGGCTAAAGAAGTGGAAAATGGCTAAAGAAGAAGAAAATGGCTAAAGAAGAAGAAAAATGCTTAAAGATGAATATGGCTAAAGTAGAAGAAAAATGCGTAAAGAAGAAAATGCCTAAAGAAGAAGAAAATGCCTAAAGAAGAAGAAAATGGCTAAAGAAGAAGAAAAATGCTTAAAGAAGGAGAAAAATTCTTAAAGAAGAAAATGGCTAAAGAAGAAGAAAAATACTTAAAGAAGAAGAAAATGCCTAAAGAAGAAGAAAAATGCTTAGAGACAAAGAAAATGGCTAAAGAAGAAGAAAAATGCGGAAAGAAGAAGAAAATGGCTAAAGGAGAAAAAATGGCTACAGAAGAAGAAAAATGCTTGAAGAAGAAAATAGATAAAGGCGAATGAAGAGAAAATGACTAAAGAAGAAGAAAATGGCTAAAAAAGTGGAAAATGGCTAAAGAAGAAGAAAAATGCTTAAATAAGAATATGGCTAAAGAAGAAGAAAATGCGTAAAGAAGAAGAAAATGGCTAAAGAAGAAGAAAGTGGCTAAAAAGAAGAAAATGGCTAAAGGAAAAGAAAAATGCTTAAAGAAGAAAATGGCTAAAGAAGAAGAAAATGGCTAAAGAAGAAGAAAAATGCTTAAAGAAGAAGTATATGGCTAAAGTAGAAGAAAATGGCTAAAGAAGAAGAAAATGGCTAAAGAAGAAGAAAAATGCTTAAAGAGGAAAATGAATGAAGGCGAATGAAGAGAAATTGACTAAAGAAGAAGAAAATGGCTAAAGAAGTGGAAAATGGCTAAAGAAGAAGAAATCGGCCCCAAAAAAGAAAATGGCTAATGAAGAAGAAAAATGGCTAAAGAATAAAATGACTAAAGTGTTAAAATTACTAGACAAGAAGAACAAAATTGGCTAAAGGAAAACAAAAATGGCTAAAGAAGAAGAAAATCGCTAAAGAAGAGGCCGAAAGACCTTGGGACAATTCTAAAAAAAATAATTTGTACTACATTACACCTAAATCATGGACGATGCTGGAAAAAAAATTAAATCCTGCTTGCTTCCCGTATTTGATGAAATATATATATATATATATATATATATATATATATATATATATATATATATATATATATATATATATATATATATATATATATATAATAAAAAGGCTTAAACACTAATATTCTATGGTCATAATTCATACCATTGGAATCTTAAATACGATCCAATTCATCATACCTAAAAAAAAAAATTATTATATATTTATATATTTTGCATATGTACGTGTATATTTTCCACTAATATTATATATTTATATTTATATATATATATATATATATATATATATATATATATATATATATATATATATATATATATATATAGTCATCTTCAGTCTGTTTTGCTGTATTACATTTCATCAGTATTACTAGACATGCGATTGCTTGAAAAAGGGATCCAACTTGACTGATTTTAAGCTAATTTATACAAAACAATAAGGTGTAGCTGTTTGACACTTCAAGCCGTCTTAAATTACTTATAATTAAATCAAAATTTTGAGTGAAAAAATTAGCTCACCTCATAATTTTATGATAAATCTTAATTTTCATCTTAAAAAAATGACCCATCTTACATTTCCATATTAAAATACGCATTTTTCCTTTGAAAGATTATTTGCTTTATATTTTCATGTTGAAATGAGTTCTTTTTACGTAAAAAAAATAACTATGCCTCACGATTTACAAGTAAAATAAGCGGCTTTAGGTTTCTTTTAAATTCGCTTTCTCTTAAATAAATGTAAATATTTTACTTCTGCCTCAATTTCTGGGATATGTTATTGTAGCTATTTACATTATTTACATCATTCTGACTGTTTTCCTCATCTTTATTGCCATATTCACGAAGTTTCAACCATTGCGCGCTCCGGCCTTCCTCATGTAATATGCGTTGGACTTTCGAACCGAACCCTTTATTTAGTCTCTCCCCGTGGATTAAATAAAGAGTTCGGTTAGAAATTTCAACGTATATCAGCTGAAGGAGGTTCGAGTGTTCAACGTCCGAAAAGTTGTGAATATGGCAATAAAGATGAGAACAACATTCCGGATGATGTAAATAGAGTAAATGTTTTACTGTTTAGATTGTAAAGTTGCCTTTGCTTTCAATCCTAAAAGAAAAAATAATTCCTTTACAAATCTTTATAATCTTAAAGCGACATCTTTTGACACAAAAATTGATTCTATTGCAATGTCATTCTCAATGAATTAAATCTCTACAATTCTCAAAGAATCCGAGGAACGCGATCCTGTTTTAATGATAAAACCATTGATTTCGTTTTAAATTGCGGTATTTTGAGAACTTGAACCTTTAGAATTCCTACTGGCCAATCAATTCCTCATATTTAGTGAGACGGTATGAGGCCGTCCGAAGGGGAAATTCGCCATTTTGTCTGCCTATTTTCACATCCATCTTTGCGCAACAAAACCTTTTTACATTCGTCAGTATTCGTACTGGATACACCTAAAATTAGTACACGCGAAAAATAAAAGGACAAAGCAATAAACAATAAGAATGTTTCTTTTATGTCTTTTAAGTCTGTAGAAATAAGAGAGTTTTGCTGAATATAAGAAAAAAAAAATACTTCGATTCCGTATTTTTGGCCAGTCGAAGAAAGATATGGTGAAAATAGCATAAGTAGACTTAGCAAACCCGATTTTGTTTGCATCTCTGTTTTTATAGCTAGACACAGAATCTGGCTAATGAAAGATAACAGTGAGACTATACCAAAATAAAAGGTAGGGAAATTTACACCTGCTGATGTCACAGGGTATGCGAAATTTGACTGCAATACACAGTAGTGTCCCTCCCCTCAAGCACAAACATCATCATGTTACTTTCAAGTTACGAGAAGGAAAAAGTTTTTAAATAACACTAAAAAGTTCAACTTTTCGAGAAAACTTTATTTGGCAACCAAAATATAATTCTGTGCGAAAATCTGAGATTTATTATTCATTTAATTATTCGTTTCGCAAGAAGGACAGTCCAGGATGTGTGCTAAAAAATTTAGTGGGCTATGATTGCTAACGTCCTGAAGAAGCACATAGAAGAAGAACGTTTGCAATATCCTTTTTTGCCCAATATTAAAAATAAATGTGTATCTGCTTCGCCAGAGATATGTCAAAGCAAAAAAATCTCGTTTGTATGTGTACCTCTTAATGACTGGATGTTGTGCCGAACAATGATCGCCAACGTCTTTAAGGGATTGGCACATAGAAGAAAAACGTTTGGAATATAATTTTTGTTTAATAAAAAAATTAAATATATGACTGCTTCTCAAGAGAACAAAGGTCCTTTGAATGTGTGTCTTTTAATGCATAACAGGCGTATGGATCCTGTAAAAATAATAATAATAATAATAATAATAATAATAATAATAATAAAAATAATAATAATAAAGGCTACAAACAAAAACGGTGTCTCCTTATTGATATGGCAGTCCCTGCTGACTGCAATGTATCTTCGAAGATATTCAAAAAGCTGTCAAATACAAACACATTGAAATAGAAATCTCAAAAATATGGCACATGGGAACATCAACAATCCCAGTTGTAGTTGGAGCCCTAGGACTGGTGGGAAAAGATTGCAGTAGACTAATTGAAAGGATTCCTGGAAGTCCATACCTCAAAGATATACAAAAAATTGTTCTGACAGGTATAGCCCACACTTTACGAAGGGCTTTATCTATTTCATTTTTTTTTTTTTTTTTTTGTCAGTGGAAAGTGTCATGATGCCATTTCTAACCTTAGGTCACTGGGCGGGACCCGGAAAGAAATGTGTAAACGCCAGAAATCAAAGATGATAATAATAATAATAATAATAATAATAATAATAATAATAATAATAATAATAATAAAATCGAATCTCAGAAATGTGTCACATCGGTATATGGGAACATCAGCAATCCCTGTTGTAGTTGGAGCCCTCGGATTGGTTGGAAATGATTCCAGTAGAATCATTGAAGGGATTCCTGGAAGCCCATGTTTTAAAGAAATACAAAAAATTGTTCTCGTTTGTACAGCCCATAGATTACGAAGGGCTTTATCGATGTAAAATATGTATTTTTTTGTTATTTGTTTTTTGGGTTTTTTTTTAATTGGTCAGTGGAAAATGTCATGATTCTATTTCTAACCTTAGGTCTCTGGTTGGGACCCAGAAAGAAAGGTGTAGACACCAGAAATCAAAAGAAATAAAATGGTAATAATAATAATTAGTTTTAACTCGTGAAAATTTCACGGTTTTCCTATTTTAATATTCTGATGAATCTTAATTATTGAGTTAATGATTAAATAGGTTCATAACGAAGAAAGAGAGCTCGGAAAATTTGACACTCAGTATCCCGAGGCTTTCTGTGGTAAAATCTGAGAAATATAATAATTTATTTCCAAATAATTATTCGATTTATATATGGTCGCTAGCAAGAAGGACAGTCCGGATGTGTACTAATAATTTGGGAGAGCTATCATCGCAAACGTCCTGTAGAAGCACAAAGAAGTAGAACGTTTGAAATACAGTTTTTTTTTTCTGTCTAAAATAAAAAAATGCATAACTGTTCACAAGAGATATGTCAAGAGAACAAAGCTCGTTTGTATACGGATCTTTTAATCAATAACAGGAGCAAGGATCCTGTAATCAGGATACTACGATTAATACTACTACTACTACTAGTAGTAGTAGTATTAGTACTACTACTACTAAATTTTCGAAATTTGCTCTTTCTTTTTGAATATCCCTGTATACAGAAAGTAGCTTATATTTTCTAGGATGGCAACTCGGTCCCACCCTTTCATTGTAGGAACGGTTAGATTGAACCGTCACTTCCACTTAAACATCTTCTTCTCTCGCACTTCCCGCCTGTGGAATTCTCTTCCTCTTGCTTCCCTGATAACTATAATTTTCAAATATTCAAGTATAATGTTAATCGACATCATCTGATACCTTGATCTTGTTCCCCGTCCATCTCTATATCCTCTCAACAAACACGCCTCTTTATTCTTGTTGTTTACCCTCTGTAACGCCTTGCGTGCTAGTGGCACTCCTGCCTTTTTGGGGGAGAAATGCTTTAAAAAGACTGAAGAATCTTATATTTTATGACAACCGGGTCAACTCCTTAAACTTGCGCGTGTGTGTGTATGAGAGAGAGCGAGAGAGGGAGATAGATAGAGAGAGAGAGAGAGAGAGAGGGAGGTAGAGAAAATGGAAACCAAAGGACACTTATACTTAACTACAGGTAGAGACAATAGAACATTCTAGGCCACGTAATGAGAAAAGAGGCCTTGAAACATTTGACACAAAGGTTAGATTGAAGGCAAGAGGAGCAAAGCAAAACCATAAATAACCTACTTGACTTATTAAACAGAATACTACTACTGATACTACTAATAATAATACTATTAATAATAAAAAGTTATTTTTTAACCCGTAAAATTTTTACGTTTTTCCTATTTTAATATTCTGATTAATGTTAATTACTAAGTTAATGATTAAGTAAGTTAATGACGTGTTCTACGATAATAAAATATCCATAAAAATTAAATATTTAAATAGTTAAATATTTGGGCTTGACAACTTTAAAAAGTATTGCAAAAACAATCATCATTATGAAAGCTGGTTATTATTTTAAGAAATGGTTACAAATGAAAAGATTTGAATCTAACAACTGTTTCCACTTCACTGAAACAGCAGTTAAATAGTTTCATCCCCTTTTCTTTTATTTTCTCAGTTGGTTTTCCCATGCAGTCAATATGGACTAGTCCATTATTTATGAGGTATTGTCAGGAGATGTTAAACATTTCTTTCTTTTAATTTCTTATTGAAACCAAGTAGTTTCTTTTCCTCTCATTCCCCGCGTTCAAAATGTAATTGTTTATTATTTATGAGGTATTGACTGTAGACATTAAACATTTCTTTCTTTTAATTTCTTACTGAAGCTAAGTAGTTTCTTTTCTTCTCATTCCCCGCGTTCAAAATGGAATGGTCCATTATTTATCTGGCAGGGCGCACCGATCGTGTGAAGTAGCGAAAGAAGGGACAAACAATTATAATAGGATATTATTTTCCACCCTACAACCGCTTTCCTGCAAAGTAAACGTCACTAACTGTTTTGATGCTCTATCGCCATTCCCATAAAAAGTGTTCAGACGAAGGATTGTTGTTCTAAACATCACGTCTGAGACCAACCGTGCGACACACATTGTCATGAGCAACAATTCTTTTCATATTCCATTGGTTCCATTGTAATTTCGACGCGAGAAGCATCTTCGCCTGAACTGCTGCTTTGTGTAACTGCTTTTTAAGTGAATGCTTTCCCGATCACAACAATCTTAACATGTTCAAGTCTTGGGTCAACCGTTATCATCCCATCATCCCCGCATAAACTTACGCAGCAGCCATCTATCTTGAGTGACTCTTTAGCCTTGTTCACAGTGATTATCATTATAAAAATATCTATATTATCAGAGGAAAGAAATTGCGACAGAGAAATTCCAGTCTTTCAAAAGCTAAGCTAAATATTAAGAGAGGGAAAAATGGCCCTAGATATTTTCTTTTGTTTTATGGCATATCAATCTCAATGCCGACGACTTTTTTTCCTGGTAATATTTTAATTTGTCAAAAATCTATTTCTGGTAATAGGGTGGCAGTCAGTTTAGCTATATACAAATTTTCTCAGATCAAGGATTATAAATTGTCTGAAGGGAATGAATCAGTTAGGTCTTAATGGAAGGCAATCCTTAAATCTAGCTTTTGGACTTGCACTAAAAAATCACCTTACCAATTAAGGAAAACCATATCATTGAATTCTTCTGAGAGCAGTAACAATAAACTTGGGTATAGCATGTAACTCGAAGAGAAAATAATGGTATGATCAAGATGTTGACTTTCCACTCTACCTTAAACAAAAGGTTAGGAAAAAAAACTCCCATAAGAACTAGAAATCGCAGTAAATGTTAGTGAAGCCTATTTTCAACGAAAAATAATTTATTAAATTTAACGAACAGTAACGCTAACTGTTCGGACAGTGAATGCTGAATATATAAGGGATTCTTCTGGGTTTTGTATACTCCAACCTCGAGAGCTACTGAAGATGGATAGTTTCTATTGAAATGGTTACTTTGAATGCGCTGTGATAAGAAGTGGTAAATATCTCCAAAAGGCACCTGCTACAAAAATGTTCTCGTATCTAGAATATGACTTTGTGTTTATTTATTTTTAATACTATATGCTATCGGGAGCTACTCATGTTAGAGGGTTTCGGTCAAAATGGTTAAGATGAATGTGATCCGATATGAGATGGTAAAAATCTGAAGAAAACAGCTGCAGCAGAATTGTCCTCGTATCCAGATTTTGATGCTGAGGGTAGTTTTTTTTTATTTTTTTTTTTTATTAAAGTTTCGATAGCAACTCAAGATAGACTGATATTAATACTATTAAAATCGTTATGGCCAGTCACATGTGATAATAATTTAAACTTGCGATAGTTGGAAGTGAATATTATTAGAAAAAGAAGGATAGACTGTGTTGAGAAGTTAAGACTATAATCTATGAATAAGCTTATATTTATTTGGCAGTTGTTATAAAAGCACGATCCCTTTTGAGGATTGAATTGTAGGAATTAGTATCTATGGTCGTTAGATTTTATATATTACTTTATAACTCTAATGCATCTTAATTCACAAAATACCAACATAAAAATAAAATAAATACCAATATAAAAATATAATATAAAATAAAAATACCAATATAAAAATAAAATACGTCCAAGAGCAAGGCCTTTGTTCAGAAGGCTTTGAGGAGCATGGAACCACCTCTTAATTGCTGGTTTTCCCACGTCCAACGTGACAGGGTCCCAACTATGGGGAAATAGTTAACCCCGAAACTGAGGTAAAAAGCATTATAAAAGTTTAAAAATAGGTTTTGATACCAGAAATACTTAGTAAAAAATTATTAATAGAAATAAATATTTGAAGAAACAAATATTACCAGAAATACGTTTTTGAAAAAATATTACCAGCTGTACGTTTTTGAAAAAATCATATTACCAGCTATACATTTTTTAGGAAAAAATATTAACAGAAATAGATTTTTGATAAAACAAAAATATTACTAGAAAAAAAAAGGTTGATATGGCGTAAAACAAACCAAACCAAACCAATCCAAACCAAACCAACCCAAACCAAACCAAACCAACCCAAACCAAACCAACCCAAACCAAACCTTTCTGCTGCTTGCTAGCAATATGTTGTAATAGAATTAAGAGATTGTCTTTAATTGTATATTTTTTTTGATCCCGATCTTTTTTTTTCTTGAAACATAAAGAACAGACTTACCTTTAAATTGTATTTTTTGGCTTGACAAAGCCTCATTCAAATTAAAACATTTTCAAATGTCTGCGAACAGAAGAAAATGGGAACCTGTCTCCTCCCGGTTATTATAACATTGTGTATCAATCAGCACCCATCCATACAATAAAGATAAAACAATAAAGATATATCTTATTATCTCTCGCTTATGATGAGCCTAGAGTAAACATCAATTAGAAGGTAAGAATTCCGAGGTAAATGGAATGTGACTTCGAGACAGAGTCAGATTACAAACGGTCGCAAAATAACGGGCGAGGCAGTCGTGATAATAGCGATCGTTCGAAACTTCTAGGAAATAAATTGTACTAAAATATAAACAAAAAAAATATTTTTGTGATGTCAACGAACACTCGTAAATGCTCATTGTAGTAGAGACTTTGTAATCGCAGATACAATCTACAGATCGCCGTTGAACGATACTGGTGTCAGACATCTTCGAAAATCGCTCGCGCAAATAGTACTGTGCTCGATAATACTAGCTCGAATAGTAATCCGTATAGAGAAATAGTATAGTAAATAAAGTAGAGAACAACGGTCCTTATAGTAATAGAGGATATAAATACCGATCTGTATAGTATAGAGGAGATACTAGGAATAGCGATCAATCTAGACATCACGTGACTTCCTACATATGTGTTTCCTCTATGGTCACGTGATCTACTTAATTCAGTAATGAGATCGCCTGTTTGCTCACTGGCGATCTATGTTTAAACTCATGTGTAGACAGCGACACTTATTCCTATATAACAGATTGAAACAACAAATGTGAGGAAATTATTTTATTCCTATATAATACATATACATCGCAGAAATCTTGAATTGTAGCCATTATTCGCTGAGGAAATTTTGATTACGGAACAACTCTTTTCTTTAACTTTAAACCGCTTTATTCTAGAATGTAAGAATATATAAGTTCAATTTGAAATCAGTTCAGTTATTCCATATTTTCCTGTTATTCACCATAACTCTAAATTCGCACATCTATTTTTATTTGGCGTGTATATTAAGAATATACGCGGTCATGGTTCTCCACGATTTCTTATTTCCTGCAGCTTTAACCCGTTATATCATAAATTTTCAGAAAATCAGGATGTTTGCTTGCCGTTTCCCTGCTCCCTCCAATTATGTCCCAGGAGTCGTATTAAATTCCTTATTTCATTTAAATATTTACACTTGTCAGCTATAATTGCCATATTATTCCTATTAAAGAAACCTACCCGGGTAGGGGAGAAAAGCGAGCAATGTAACGTGAAAAGTCTTTGAACAAGATTAAAGCACCGGAACACTTGGTTATAATACTTTCTGTCTTCTTATTAGGACAAGTGATAACCAGTTTTATTCAAAAGTTTCATGTGGAGAGTCGTATTCGATCGGCTCTTGGATATTTTTAAAAGCAACCTAAAGAATAAGCTTAACCAGCAGCATTGTAAGACTAATTGAGTGTATAAATACACGCGTTGTACTATGAAGAGGATCAAAGTGTAGTATTTGTTCCTACATCTGGGCTACTGTTCCAGCTCGCCAGCCCGCAATCATCATCTCTAGCGCACCACCGGATGCCCGTCCAGCTCCAGTCATCCTCGCCAGCAAAACGTTAGCATTAAACTATTCTTTTCAGGACAACGCTCTCCAGTGACTATATAACTCTCCTCGTTATGACAACACACTTTTCACACTCTACATAAGTAGGCAACGGCCTTTTTCCCTATTGTCCTATAACCTTATGTTTGCTTATGTATTTTCTTTTAAAAAATAACAATAAAGTTTTACTTCGTTTTTTGTTATTGTTTACTTCCTTCAATTTATGTTGTCGACATCAGTCATACTTTATTGTTGACTTGCGCCTTTCTTTATTGTTGACTTGCGCCTTTCTTTATTGTTGACTTGCGTCATTCTTTGTTGTTGATATCTGTCATGCTTTATTGTTGTTGACTACTGTCACTTTTTGTTGTTGACTTCCTTCTATTCTTTGTTGTTCACTTCTGTCATACTTTCTTGCTGACTTCTGTCATTCTTTGTTATTGACTTTCTTCACTCTTTGTTGTTGACATCCGTCATTCTTTGTTGTTGACTTCCTTAATTCTTTGTTGTTCACTTCCGTCATTCTATTGTTGTTGACATCCTTTTATGTTTGTTGTTGAAATCCGTCATTTTTGTTTTTGACTTCCGTCATTCTTTGTTGTTGACATCCTTCACTCTTTGTTGTTGAAATCCGTCATTTTTGTTGTTGCCTTCTGTCATGCTTTATAGTTGTCTTCCTTCATTCTTTGTTGTTGACATCCGTCATTCTTTGTTGTTGATTTCCTTCAATCTTCATTGTTGACATCCGTCATTCTTTGTTGTTGATTTCCTTCAATCTTCATTGTTGACATCCGTCATTCTTTGTTGTTGATTTCTGTTATACTTTATTGTTGACTTCCGTCATTCATTGTTGTTGACTTCTTTCATATCTGTTGTTGACATCCGTCATATTCTATTGTTGATTTCCGTCATTCTTTGTTGTAGACATCTGTCATTCAATATCTGTTAGCCAATACATTACCCGCAACAGAAATACAAGCTCGAATCTTCTCTTTATGTCTTTATAACCACCTGCTTGACATACTGAATATTCGAACCCTTGTATCTCTTTAGCGGAATTTCAACAAAATATATTTTATACATGTTAAAATGCGCTTCGTTACTCCATTGTTTCTTAGCTACATATTTAGGTCGACCAACGGAGGCTATATCAGAAATAAAGCATCGACTCTTACAAAAGACAGAACTGTATAAATTTAATAAAATTTAAATCGTAATGTTAAATACAGTGAGCTCCCGCCTATTCGCGTTTCAGCATTCGCTGCTTCGCACATCCGCGGATTTTTCTTTAGAACATTATGTACTTGTTATTCACGGAAACCCCGAATATTCACTTGTTTTTTCGGAAGAACATATATACAACTCATTCGCTGAGAACGCCCTCAATTCACGTATTTCTCATTAGAACATATTTAATAAATTCTTGTATTATTTTCCTGTTATTTAAGTGACTTAAAAAATAACAGTTCATTTTTATTGTAAATAATGGCAGTATTGTACATCTGCCTTGTAAAAGAACAAAGACAAAACATGCGTAGTGCTTGGGCTTTGTTCTTTGTTAGAAGCAGGGGTGTTAAAAGTGACTTATGCTAAGTCTGGGGGCAATATCACAGTTCTGTTTTTAGAAAATATTTTAAACTTTATATTTTATGTCTTGTTACACAAATTATATACAGTATTTTCAATGGTTGTATTGATCTATGCATAATTAAAAACGATTATTTACGCATGAAAGAAAATTTATGCTAAGTGTATGGTCAACAATACTATTTTTCAGAAATGTTTTTAAACGTGTCTGAAATGTTTCTAAAGTGCTTAGGATGAAAGTTTATTGTCTATAGTGTTTTAAGAATCAAAATAGGTACTTATAAACGCTTTTATGGGGGTTACAATTATTCGCGGATTCTAACTATTCACGCGAATACGTGGGACTCACTGTATTTTAAAAAGAAGTGAATGATGACTTGAGGTGAATTATTGATTTATTGCCACTTTTTATAGATTATTTATTCTGTGTATTTTAAAATCACAATTTTATCATCATATGTAAAAAAAATAAAAATAAAAGCGTTGAATTATTTTTCTAAGTGCCCGGTGTAAAAAAGTCATGATTTAATTTCTAACCTGCACTCTATTTCTTGTGGCATAGAAAAGGCACCTACACAAAAAAGTAGCAAATAACTCAAGAGAACATTTCTGAAAAAGCAGATAACTTATTTACTAAAGTATTACGTTGGTGCAAAAATAATGACGTAATAATGTCGTTTTTGACGTTAAAAAATACGTCAAAAACCGACATTATTACGTCATTATTTTTGCACCAACCTGATAGAAAATAATCTACATAAATAAACACGAATGTCAGTGTATCACATTTTTTCAACTTCCGGACCGGAAATCCTGAAATTCTGCAATCCAAGTTTTTTTTTTTATGAGAACTTTTTTGTACGATAACAATTTTTATAACTTGGAAATAAATTTACGAATAATTGAAAAGTAATTGTAAAAATCATGGAAAGTTAACCATGAAATAAATAATTGTTTATACGGAAAGTACGGACCTACGTGCATCAAACTGTCTTAAGGGGGTAACAGAAGAATTATCGTTGGACTTTTAAAATATTAAAGCATGTGAAAAGAATCTCATCTGTTACAAAACTCATTCAGATATTTATAAATATCAAGATTGTTGAATGTACTAAATAAAATCAGAAAAATGAACTTTGTAATATATACATATATATATATATATATATATATATATATATATATATATATATATATATATATATATTATAATATATATGTGTATAATTTACTCGAAAATTACAATATAAATATGTTATAAAATCACTACAAAAATAGCCATTTGGTTTCAACACTTCTACACTCTGCTTTTATCAATGGTGATTATAAGACATCAGAAGTGCTGAAACAAAAATGCTATTTTTGTAGTGATTTTATGACATATTTTTGTTATAATTTTATTTACTCTACTATGTATTGAGCAATATTTAAGAATAGTATTTTTCTATTATTGTAATTTATTCCGCATACTCCAATTCTCTCTCTCTCCATATATATATATATATATATATATATATATATATATATATATATATATATATATATATATATTAGGTTGGTGCAAAAATAATGTCGTTTTCTCACATAGTAACATATGTGAGAAAACGATATTATTTTGCACCAACCTTATATATATATATATATATATATATATATATATATACATACAAGCATATATATATATATATATATATATATATATATATATATATCCAAGTACAGAATTAGTGTATGCGGCATAAATTTACATAAACGAAAAATACTATTCTTAAGTATTGCTCAATACATATATATATATATATAATGAGTGGGGTTGATTGCTTGTTTGTGTGCTTGTGTTTGTGTGTGTTGTTTTCAGACAAGATAGTTTGTGGTCTTGTTTTCATCGGCGGTTGTGAATACCCAATTTCAATGATATTGATGCCAGTGGAAGAACCGAGTTTGTAATCCTTACAACAAGAAACCACTTAATTATACATATATATATATATATATATATATATATATATATATATATATATATATATATATATATATATATATATATATATATATATATATATATGATTAAGTGGTTTCGGGTTGTAGTATTTATGAAAACGTCATAGTTTATTTTTTTCAGGTTGGGTTTCAACTGTTTTATATATATATATATATATATATATATATATATATATATATATATATATATATATATATATATATATATATATATATATATATAGCTTGAAGAATTCATAAAACAGTTGAAACCTAACCTGACCAAAATAAACTATGAAATCTCAACAAATATTCTTAAATACATATAATTGGTAACAGAAACCATTGGTTTATACTAACGTCTTTTCATACTTAATACTTCTCGTTTTCACTGGTCAGGTGTGACGTCATGACCTACTGTGCGATTTTCGCTTCCAGCGTCTTATATGCACGACTTTGTCGTTGCTTTGAAATCTTCCATGTATATAGAAACAGACTGTTATCACAGTCTTGTCCGTCTATTGCTTAATATATTGTAATGTAATTGTCATCTTTGATAATGTAAGACGAAAGCTTAGATAGTATTAAAAAAATATGTATCAATAATGTGATTTTCTTTCTTCGTTTAATCATAATATTATTAAGCTTATCAGACTATATGAAAATAATTTCCATAAATAAATAAACACTTGTCTATATTATTTAAGGGAACATGTATCAATGAAAAAATGCTGCCTAAATACACACAATACACACTCACACACACACACACACACACACACACACATATATATATATATATATATATATATATATATATATATATATATATATATATATATGAGAGAGAGGAATGGAAAGAAAGAGAGTTGGGGTCATTGCTTGCTTATCAACTCTTTTCGGGGAATATGCGAGGTAATTAATTAACTTCATAAACCGTATAAAATGTGTCCACCTTTTCAAAATCCTAATTGCAAGCTTCCGAAAATACATTGCTTCCTTTGTCTATTATTCACATCATCGGTTCTGTCTTATGTTTAGAATAATGTAATATTCTCCGTAATTAAATCATCTTCCATGTCAACGTTCAAACCGTGTCTAATATCAAGTGTTGGTGATTACATAACAAAGGTCCCATTCTAGAGCTGATTTTTTTTTCTCTTTTGACAGATATTGCGTGATACTCTTGATGGAATGTAACGAGATTGAATGTTGTAAACATCCTCACTGCATTTTGCTGATGATCCTTAACCATGATTTGCACATCACGCGAGCTGTACAAATCGTGATTTTCTAGAATTTGATTGGTTCACTCAATGACGAATAGCTGGGCTTCTCAATATTTGAAATATCTTGAATTATTTCGATCAGCTGGATTTGGCAATTGGCAAGAAAAGCGCCAAGCATCAAATCCGACTAGAATCGAGGAGTTCACTGATATTGTCACGTTAGACATATTTTAAAGTGCAGTAGCGCTCCAGAATTTATTTAACGCGGGTGACTGTCGAAAATCTGAAGGAATTTAAACGAGAAAGCCCTCAGGCAGAACGATCCCTCTTTGTACTACAAAGAGAGATTTGGTTGATGCTGAATCTAGAGTGATAGGGATCTCGGAGAATTAAAAGTTTTTGTCCTTGGCCTATGCATAGAGTCCAAGGACAAAATGCTTAACCCTAGAGGCACTCCGTGCTAAACCGATCTTGTGGCACATTCGATTATCGTGAATACAAAAAAAACATTAAGAAATATTCATCCCTCGTTTATGGTGAAAATTTGTTTAACATAACCTATCCCTTTCGTCGTCCTCAAACGAAATTATTACCCCGAGGAGACAAAATAAGATCCACATTAAGCTATTTTTTGTTGTTGCTGTATTCTGCTTCAAATTCGGATTACGTAAAACCTTTCCTGACTTTAACTAATGTAAAATTTAATATAAAACCCATCAACGTCTACTGCTAGGGAATTCGTTTCACTCTGTCGTCCCAGAAAATTAATTCCTCGTCAGAATCCATCTTCTATCCGTTCATGCCTTCGAACAATATTGCTGCTATATCTGGCCCGGAGATTCTGCACTATATCTCGAAATTCTAGACAAAATTGAAAGAGTGGTTTGTAATATAATCGATAATAACGAGGCATCCCGACTACAGTGACGTTCTCGCTGACGTAACTATCTCACTGACGTGACTTTCTCGCCGACGTGACTTGGTTTCTCTCTGTCTAATCTACAAATATTTTATGGCATCTCTTCTGCTGAGCTTTTCTCACTGTTAACGCGACACCATCTATTTAAGCGTGCTACTTGATTGGTAACTAGGTCTCACCATTTTACACTTGAACTATCTTGATGTAGCCGCCATTTCTATTTTTATAATTTCATTTCTTTCGACTATTTTCTGTAGAATTGCCGTTGATTTCTCGCTTCGAATCCGCCTGTAAGTCAGTTATCTGCCATGTGTGATACACGCTTAAGCGATTATGTATCTTTCGATACATGACTACTAATGAGGCAGAATTTTCATTTCTGCGATAGACCAGTTGTTATCCAAGGCTATAGAACCATATTTGTCCTTCTATTTACCCATAGCTGGAGGGAGAAGATGAATATTCATCCATTTCCCAAGGGTATTAGGACGTAAGTGAATGTAGTGGATTCGATTGGAATTCGAACTCGGCTCTCCGATTCCTCAATCCACGCCGCTATATATTACTCCACAGCTATAGAAGAGTTTTTGCAGGTCTATCGGGTAACTCCTAATAGTAGTGCTCCATCTGCCAAGACGCCAGCGGAGGTCATGTTTCCAAAGAAAATAAAATCGGCATTTGACAAATTACTTGCGAGTGTAACGAATGTGGGAAATAGGGATAAAGTGCTTAAAAAGCGGTTTAAGATCGGTGAAAACATTTTTGTCGTGTATTTGGGAATAATAAAGCTCACTGGGAGATAGGGAAAATAGACAGACAAATTGGTAACATTATTTACATGGTTTCGGGAGCAAAGTTTATACACGATTCTGTAAAGTACCATAAAATTGTTACAGCCCTACAGAGGCCTATGATGAGTTTTAGCCACCCATCAAAGATACATTACAAGCTGCAGGAACAGCCATGTTAATAAAAAAAAAACAACACTTTATATGCTTGTGATCTTTGATCATCTTGAGTGGGCGATTAGCTTTGACTGTTTTGTGTGTGTCGTAAAGTCCCATAAAATTGTTACAGGCCCTACAGTGGCCTATGATAAGATTTTAGCCACTCTTCATTACAGCAATTTTGCCTAGTGTTATAACATCAATTCTATTCTTTCAGATATTACCGTATTAGTATCAAGCTACTCTCATCTATGAACAATAGTTGACATATCTTGCAATGAAAGTTCGTGGAAGTAAGGAAATGAGTAATTTTCAGCAAGGGCATATAAATGGTGGCATCAGTGTGGCAAATCAAATAGTGAAGTTGCTAGGTTTCTCCAAGTTAATCATCAAACAGTTAGTAATATTGTCAAAAAATTTAATGAAGAATGCAGTTGTCGTGTGGAACAACCTTCAGGATAACAAAGCGTTGTGTCTGAGTGAACAAGAAGGGCACTGAATAGGGAAGTCATCAGACACTGTCGTCAAAGACAGTCAAAAATGTCCCCAACGACACGGAAATGTCGCCATGTGCGGTGAGAAGGACTCTGAAAGAATTAGGTTATCAAAGAAGAGTTGCAAGAAAGAAGCCTTTCCTTTCAGAGATTAACAGTGACCTTTGCATAAACTGGGCGAGAGAATTCGAGAGCAAAGTTCATGAAATGTGGCAGTCTGTAATTTGGTCAAATGAAAGCAAATTCTGCCAATATACGAATTCGACGTAGGTTTACGTTTGGAGAAATCAGAATGAGACTTGGAACGCTGAATGTCTGCAGGTAACCGTGAAACATGAATGGATTGGAGTAATAGTGTCAAGTATTGTCTGGTTTGGAGGGATATCTCAGCTAATTCTTGTTGACGAGCGGTTGAATGATCCAAAATACTCTCAGATATTAGATAAAAGACTACTCCCGCTATTTGAAACCAATCAGATTGACAAGAATATCTACATTTTTCAAGAATATGGAGCGCCATGTCATACGAGCAAAGTAGCAAAGGCCAGGAAGGAATCGCAAGGAATTAAGTCACTGCCATGCGTAGCCCAAAATCCTGACATGAATCCAATTGAGAACGTTTTGGAGCACCTTGCCCGAAGACTTCGAGAGCATGCAACCAAAATCACGTCAGTGTCAACCCTTAAAGAAACATTGTTAAGAAGTGGCAAAATATGGCTTAGATGATTGCTGCTAACTTGATCAAATTCATGAAATATCGAATACAATCACTGAAACTAGAAAATGGACGACCTACTCCATACAAGTTCCAAATACTGCTTCTTTATGTTGAATAGGGTTTACGTAATTAAATTTTGAAATTGGATCAAGTTATATCTCCTGGGTAAAAAAAAAAATTACTTAGGCCACAGTATATCCGTAATATATGGCAAACTTTAAGTCATACTCGATATTCACAAAAGACAGTTCCGGACAAAATTGGAGTATTACTGGCTTTTGGAGGTTGGACCTGCTCAGTCCTCACTTGCCTGCAATGATAGTTTAAAGCGTCTACGAGGCATTGTGAGGGATTAATCATATCTACCCTAAAAGCCCTTTTTCACAGTTGATTTGGCTAGATTTCGTTTGATGCGACCAGATATTTATCTGGTGTTCGGAATACAAGAATTTAAGCTTGTTACTAGATTGACATATAGGTCCCATCCTTTTGCTGATGAAATACCTAAATGCAACCGCCACTTGCACTCTCTGCCTGTGGAACACACTCCAATTTCCTGGCTGTCGTGATAACTACAATCATCAAAAATTTAAATGCAACATCAATAACCATCAATCTGCTGGCACATTGTTCATATATTGCAATTTTCTCAATCATCCCTATTCTCGGTATTCTCATTCTCTTTTACTCCCTGGAACCCCCTTTAGACCTTTTCAAGGATTAAATATTTTAACTGTTAAATAAGTAATAGCTTTTTGTATGTATGCTTTATAAAATGTTTTCAAAACACGGTCAATATATTTTGTCCATGTTCAAAGTTAATATTAAGTGTTGTTTTTTTTGTTTTTATTAATAAGGCTTCCAGTATTTTTAGCTTTTTTTGCATATATATATATATATATATATATATATATATATATATATATATATATGAAGAAAAAAACATACATACAACAAACTATTTCTTATTTAACGGTTAAAATATTTAATACTTGAAAATGGCTAAATGTATAGCCGAAAGCGCTCGGATAAAAAGAACATTCGGACAGTTTTTATATAATTTATCATCCAAAAAGAAAAAATAGTATTAGATCACATGAGAAATTGTATAAAAAAGTAAATAAAAGCACCTTGTCTGTGTATTCAATGAAATGTGCATGAAAGAAGGATTGCTGCCTAAACATACACATACACGCGCACACACACACATATATATATATATATAAATATATATATGAATATCTTCGCTGTTTTAGTCTTTATTAAACGGGCGATAAGGTTTTGACCTGTTGTATGTAGTAGGGTTTATATCCTTATGCGATCGATTATATTTTGGGGTACTATATTGTAAGAGATTCTGAAATGTATCCACTTTCTTAAAAGGTGTTGCAGTCCAGTTTACACATCCAGTTCATAAAGTAATACAGTCTGGGGGCTTAGAAAATTTTGCACCCACAGCATATATTGAAGGCAGGTGGTACAGAGCAAAGCAGCGTAACGCTAAAGGCATTGTGCAAATAGTTGGCAGAATAGAGATTAGGATTGATTTACAGACTAATTTGTTTTTTACTGACTATCAACACTTTGTAGGTTTTTTAAGCAAGAAAATATATTCAGTTTGTAGGAACTTTTGGGATATAATAATTTGCTGATAACGCACTAATAATAAGTCTATAGCTTGGGAGTAGTGAAAAGGTGAATCCATAAAATTCCCAATGTTATTAGTGCATTAGCTAATAAAACGAATACGACTTGATGTGGATCTCGACTCAGAGAAGTTATCCATTACACTATACGCACATCCAAGTTTGCTGGATCAGTTATTCCCGAGCAGTCACGAGTTATTGACCAGGTTCGATGTTGCTTAACTTCAATGATCTTGCAAGAACCGATGTTTCATCGGGATATGACCATTAGTCCAACGTTTAGATGAGATAGAAAAAAGAGAAAATTTATAAAGAGCTTAAAAGAATAAGAAATTATGGAGAGCCTTGATCGCTCAATTCCGGAAGGGATACGACACCGAGAAGAAGAGGAATTATTTTGTAAGTTATACAAGACGATATTACGAGCGATTTGTTCTTTTGTTCAAACGTTGCCCACCGCAAAACCTTCAGCGTTTTGTCTGCCTTAAATAAAACAGACAAACACCTTTGAGAAATTGCTCCACCACTCAAGAGAGAGAAAAAAAAACGAAAAATTTCTTATCCATTTTCACGCATAAGTTATGTGACCTTTAGCAAAACGCCGTCACAAAGTGATGATTGCAAGAATAATTGGCAATTTTACCAAAACAAAATACCTTGCATGAAATGAATCAGGAAAAAGATATTGCCAAAATTCGCTACACGTGCCGAAAGATTTTTAAAGGATGTCGCTAATTCATTACGTATGCCATTAGAAGGCTAGAGGGAGGAAGTCATCAATTGCTACGCGGTATATAATCTACACCTTTATCATTAGATGAGGTGGGTGGTGTTCAATGTTAATCATTTTGAAGTTGAGATGCGTGGAAAAAATATCTAAGAGTCTCTCCTTATATATGTAATTAGACGTATACACTAGCTAATTAAATCTAATTTTAAAATACACAAAATCGTTTATCATCTTTATTGTGTTACTTGCTACATAACTTTTCACTTTCAAACATAGTTTCATGGAGATATTGAATTTTTAAATAGAGATATAGACAGGGTGAACATAGGAATCAACATTTCTAAGAGACTGAATGTTTCATGTTTCATTACGATCTTCAAAGCAAAAGCAGGAAGATCGATTTACAGTGCGAAACTTCACAGTCAAAATGAAATGCTGATTCCTATGTATACAATGTCTAGCCACATCATTATCTCTCTCTCTATATATATATATGTATATATATATATATAGCAATTTTCGTAGCGTAGTATAGATGGTGCACAAGGCCGAAAGTTTCGCACAGTGAGAATCGAACTCACTATTCAGTCCTTATTGTTCTAGCGAGACAAGCTTGGTAACCATTACACCACGTCGAGGTATATATATATATATATATATATATATATATATATATATATATATATTAAACCTAATGACAAACCACTCTACATACACACATCTTCCAACCATCCACCTTCTATAATCAAACAGATACCAAAATCGATTAACCGCAGGCTCTCTGACAATTCCTCCAATGAATCCCTATTTAACAAAGCTAAGAAAGACTATGAAACAGCCCTAAAAGATAGTGGATTCCCAGAAACACTCACATACTCACCACAGAATACAAAAAAGGCCAACAGAAGAAGAAATATCATATGGTTCAACCCACCGTACAGCAAGAACGTAAAAACAAACGTAGGGAAAATATTCTTCAAACTCTTACACAAACACTTCCCAGAATCAAGCACCTTACACAAGATATTCAACAAAAACACTGTAAAAATCAGCTACAGCTGCACCGAGAGCATGGCACAAATAATAAAAAAGCACAATAGGAAAATTATCAACAAACCACACGAACAAATTAAACCCACGTGCAACTGCAGAATAAAGAACGAATGTCCCTTAAACGGAAATTGTTTACAAAACAACGTAATATACCAAGCCACGATAAAATCAACAGATAATGAAGAAAAAGTATACATAGGAGTAACTGAAGGACCCTGGAAACAAAGAAATTATACACACAAAACATCTTTCACAAATAGTAAATATGCAAACAGTACAATGCTTTCTAAGTATATCTGGGAAATTAAAAACAAAACGAACATCACACCAAAAATATCTTGGAAGATAAGGAAAAAATCATCAGCCTACAATAACCAATCAAAAACTTGCAAACTTTGCTCGGAGGAAAAAATAGCTATCATTACTTTTCCCGACCAAAATAAATTATTAAACAAAAGATCCGAACTCATCTCAAAATGCAGACATGAAAATAAATTTTTACTACGTAACCTAAAAAATTAAAAAACGGAAAAAATAAAATAAAAACAAATAAATATACTAATAAGCAAAAATAACAAAATAACAAAAAAAAAAAAAAAAAAAAAAATAGAAATAAAACATAAAAAAATACTGTTACTTAAAAATCGAAAACCGAAAAGAGAAAATATACAAGTAAAATAAATTAACCTAAATTCATCCAAGTAAATAAATAAACAAACCAATCCCAAATAAAGATAATCAATTAAAAACTGTTCCCGCCAAAATACTACTTAGAATGAACTACAACAATCAACCCCAAAACTGAACAAATAGTTTTAATTAAATTCCCAAACCAAAACAAAACTGCTAAATAAGTGATATAAACAAATTTTTACTACGTTAATAAATAAATAAATAAATAAAATAAGAAACAAAAATAAAAACAAGCAATATAATTTGACCTAAATAGATAAACAAACGACTTCCGGTGAAATAACCGCCATAATAGAATACCCACAATGCACCACTAACCCGTATATATATAAATAGCCGAGAAAAATAACAGCACACGTGGCTTGACGATTGCATATAGCATG
>OZ010595.1:79733251-79755751 GCA_963932145.1 Acanthosepion lycidas | reverse complement strand
TCATATTCTGATAAGGCAGGCATAAATTGTATATGCGGCCGCGCGAATAGTAATGGAAGCGAGGCTGCACGGTTAACCAGATTTTGTTTCCAAAGCGAAAGCTGCAGAGTAACCTTTTCTGCTGTTTGTAGTCGCATTGCTGGGATAGGATTCTTGCTACCACAGAATATGAATCGAGAAAACATTACATTATCAGCATCTACTGTAAACTTTCTTTAATCTTAATAACTCAAAAACGAAAGATTTGCAAACTTATGTCTCTGCCCTCTACGTTTGTAAAAATGGTTTTGATACAGCCTCTCTCTCTCTCTCTCTGTCTCTCTGTCTCTCTCTCTCTCTCTCTATATATATATATATATATATATATATATATATATATATATATATATATGTTTGTGTATATGAGTGTGTGTAAAAGTGAACATTGAAAAAAACACTCAGAGGCGCAGGTTGTGTCATGCTAGATGCAATTGTCAGGCAGATTTCTAGCATGAAACAGCCTGTCGCCTCTGAGTGTTGACTTAAATGTTCACATTAATACTTATATTTACATACGCTCTATCTCTGATATTGAGCACTTTATCCCATAAATATAGCACACCTTAAAACTATATTTCTTCACATATACATACATACATACATATATATAAATATATATATATATATATATATATATATATATATATATATACATATATATATATATATATATATATATATATATATATATATATATATATATATATATGCGTTTCTTTTGAAGAAAAAGATATTTACAAATATTTTAATGATTCTGGTGTTTTTAATTGTACTAAGTTACATCGTGAAAACTAATATTGTATCTACCTTTTAAATCACTTGTAGACCAAATTTGTATCTACCTTTCTGACTCTCGTGTAAACTAAACATATGAGTGATGTTGATTCTCTTGCAAACCGAAGGTTTCTAATATAACGTACACAGTCTGTTCAATATCTACAATTTAAGGCCGAAAGTATAAGAAATTTTTTTATATAGTAACAGTAAGGGAATTATTTGACCTTTCCTTATACGAAAACATTTGGCATTCATTGACCGAACAGCCAGTACTGCCTCAAGCTGAAATTTATAAAATATTTCTCTTAAAACATTTTTTCAGAAAAATAAGTATCTTAATTCCAGTACCTTTTATTGCTCTATATAATATTGATGGGCTGTTTTCTTCCTAACCATTTGTCTGAAATAGAATGGTACATCAGCATATTGATTATGTCATTATTTACTCTTCAAGGTACATGTGATATCTCTTCTAGTTGTGGCTGCTGTTTGTTGTCCTCAAGTGATGTGATTTATCTTATTTGATACAATTCTTTCTTATTAAGTCTGTAGTGCCAGTCGATGTAGTTCAAAGATTGAAAGTCCTCGTTAAGCCTTACCGTCTTCATTGGCCGGAAACAAACTTTATGCATTGACCGCAGAAAGCAGTTGTAAACAACTGGCTGTTTAGATATTACTAAACGATTTTGCCTCCAAGATTGACATCTTTATGAAAGTTTCGATTTGGCGAGGCTTTTTAAAAGCATGACTCGAGGTTTTTGTTTTATCACCGTTTTGGTTGTGCAGGATTTTGAGCTGTTCTGAGACTATCCTTCGTACAACTCATTCTGCGCTCACTTTTCTTATTTCATATACTAAATTTGTTATAATTGATCAATGCACAAGGATTATTACTGGTCAACATGATTTTTGGTGCCAAGAAACAAAACGCTTTTTTCAGCTAATTTAATGCTGCCATTCCGAAAATGACCTTAGCCTTTCATGGTTACTTACCATTTTTGCTGTTCTGAAATGGCTTATATTTTGAAAAAAAATGATCAATTTACTATAATGGCTGATCCGAAAAGTTTAGTTAATAAATGTCTTAGATTTCCATCAATTTTCAGGTCGACCTCACAATTTATTTCAGCCACCTGAAATAAACTATTTTTATTAGAAAAAAAACTTTTTCGAGTAAAAATTTTAGAATTACCGAAGTTCTCCAATTTATCGCCAAATTCTAATTAACTGATGAACTTTTACATCTTAGTAAGCTTTATAATTAAAGTGACATAAAAAAATGAAATCCTAAAATCTTCTGTTTGATATTCCTAAATTTATTCCATCACTTTTATCTTTTCACTACAGAATGAAACCAAGCATATTGCGAGCATTTATTTTCATAGATGGAAAGAAACTTCAACTAAAGTTATCCTAATTGAATGCACCTATTCCATTGTATGTGATACTGCTGAAGTATCAGAAGGACTTAAATAACATTGAACATGACAGACAATCAAAAAAGAGAAATTTTTTACCATAGTTCTTATGATCACAAAGGTTATATTACTGCTGTTGGTTTATTAAATGATTTGATGAAAATAATTGTTGGTCTTGTGTTATTTGTAAAGACTTAGAGTCTGACAGTTATTAAAAAACATAGTATTTTTCAATAAGTAGTCCAATATTTGTTGGTTTAAATACGAATTTATTTTGAGAAATAATTTTATTTTGAGAAATATTGCCATCGTCCAATATCACATATGCAGAAAACAAATGAAAAAATGTTTGTCTTCCAAAAATGAGTGATTTCTGTGCAGCATAACCTGTAGCTAACCAAGAAAAATGTAAATACATTTTCAGATTCAGCGACCCCTTAATTAACTAAAAATGCTTTGTGTATTGATACCATTTCATTGTTTTGTTGTTATTTGAAGTGTTTAATATTTTCTAATCCAAACATACAATATTTCATTCTGAATGATTTTATTGGCATCATATAAATTTAGGTGAGCTTGTAATATAAATACCTCAGTGAATGCTGGTCAATTTGCTCAAAGATGAAGAGAAGAACAGAGGCAATAAAAATGTAGTTCTAGAGATGGATGTTGAAAATATCACTGAAAGAGTATGGAAGACACGAAAACATTTGAAGAAAAATGGAAACAAAAATAGATAAAATTATATAAAATATATATTAAAATCAGTAATTAAAACCTGAAAATTCTGGGAAGCCTAAAGAGGAAGAAAAGATGAAGAGACGAACTGAGGTAACAGAAATGTGGTATTTCAGAAGGATGCTGGAAATACCACGGAAAGAGTAGGTAAGCAATAAAAAAACAACTGTAAGGAAAATGGAAAAATCGTATATAAAAAATGTATATAAAACCTATACTAAAATCAGTAAGTAAAAACCGAAAATTCTGCGATATACAATAAGGAAGGAATACTTGAAAAATACGACAATCACAATACATATTGCAAGCAAAAATGACAAGGATAGTCAATGAACAAGCTACTTAATGAGGGGATGTCAGAATACAAAGCAGAAAAAATAAGACAAATATTACGAAGTGCTATAAAACATCGGCAGATATGGAAAGCTATGTTTCCACATAGAACAAGTGCTTATACATAGGATTTTATGTTACTTGAGTTTTATTCAATTCACGATTAATATGAGAGTTACAAATTTCAGTTAACAAGTTCAGATTTTACAAGTATTTTAATTTATCAAAGCAGATTTTAAAACTTCAATTTCTGTTTATACCTCGTTAGACACTTCTCTATAAATTAAAAAAAAAACATTTTTTTTCTTGAATCATTTCACTCCAAGCTAAGCAACACAGCCACTAGGACCCAAGAGGCTACTGACTGTTAAAGAATATGGAAAATCTACTATTAAGGGGTGAGAACAATAAAACAACATGAATAAAAAGAAAAGAAGATAACGATTGATATTGGATTTAAATCTTTGAAGATCAAGTTTCACTGAGAGGCAAGAATCCAGAAGAGAGTTCCCCAAGTGAGAAGTGTGATAGAAGTAAATTTTAGCATAGAATTTACGCATATATCAAGCAATTTCAAATGTAAAATGATGACACCTTGCCACCAATATAGCATTCTTAATTTTACTTCTAATATGCGGTACAAATTTAAATTTCATAGTACAAAGTGTAGGGATTTGGTAAAAAGCAAAATTTATTTGAAGATTTGTGAAAGATAACATTCTTCTTTGAATTGCCACAAAAAGTCTGAATTTTCCTCAGTGTTAAAATATCTTTAATTTTCGGACTATTTTGTAGTAATAAAAGATAAACAGTCTATTTCTAAGGTTAAAAAATTATGTGTCAGGAAAAAAAACATACTTTCTGCAAGAATAAATGATTTGTTTAAATATTTCTTAATACAGAGAATAATCGGAGGACAAGTGAATGTAAAAGTCCGAAACTCCCACAGGAATGTAAGAATCTGTAAGAGAATTCTACAATCAGGTAGTGCCTGAATATTAGAATAGAACAGATAAATCTAGTAATTTCAGCAGTAAAATGGTGAGATTCAACTGTTACTCTTGTACTGAACATGCGTGTTTTTTATGTATTTTTCATGTTCGAACAAGTGTTTTAATTTCTGAACACAGATTGCGCAGAAACTATCCTGTAATCCCGAACGCTTTAGGCTTTACCCTTTGCCATTATCAAGGGTGATTTTATTTTTGCTTTTTTAACTAGCTGTATGGATTTTGTGTATGTTTTTAGTGTTGTAGATATATTTTATTATCCGAACACAGTTAGCACATAATGGCGGTGTTCGTAGTGAATATTATTGAGTGTTGGATTTTTTCTTTTTTATGATTAAGGCTTTCATTATGTTTAATCGTTTTTTACATATGTATGAGGTTAATAATTTTGCATTTCCTGCTAGTATGATTCGGATATAGTCTGGTAAGTTTATGTGTGTGTTTTAAATGTGTTCTAATAGAGCCGTGGTCTCATAGGTTCCGCGTAAGGCGTCTGGATTGGCATGTACTATTCTGACCGATATAATTATTTATGAATTGTGTTTGGTCAGAAACACAGTTCTCTATAAAGCATTTGAACTCATAAATAATATTCGTTCGTGGGAATTTTGAATATGATGCGGTGCTTTTTTTAAAGATCAAGCTATCGTTTTTAATAAAACATGTATAAATTAAGGATTGCTCCCGAAATACACAATAAATATATATATATATATATATATATATATATATATATATGCCAATGAGCCAGGTACTACCTACCTAGGTTTCCCCACAAGGGATCATCAGGTGGACTGGCCAGATGATACAATTTGGTGAAACCTAGGTAGGTAGTACCTGGCTCATTAGGATTTATATATTTTCTTTATGCTCTACTTAGTGTATTGAACACTTTTCCTTTTAAACTATTACTATTATTAAGTTTGTTTTTGTTTTTTGTTTTTTGTTTGTCTTTTTTACTTTGTAAAGAATTAACGTACTGGACAATTTTTTTCGTCCTCCTCGGAGATTTCTCGTGCTTTCTATTTTTTTTACATTTTTCCTCGGATGTCAATTTATTATTCATATATATATATATATATATATATATATATATATATATATAAAAGTGAGCACTGAATTCAAAACTCAAAGGCGACAGGCTGTTTCATAGAAAAAAGAGAGAGGGATATATATATATATATATATATATATATATATATATATATATATATATATATATATATATATATATATATTCGATGTATTCAATGTTGGATTGAGTAGCGAACTTCTTTCGTAAGTTGCAATGTCAACGCACAGACCGTTCGTCTATTTTCTTTGTGGAATAATGTTTTCTAGCACACACAATATATTACGTATGCACGCGCGTCCACACATCTTCGACCTTACTGGATTTTTTTTATTTTTTTTAATCTTAAGATGGAATCCGTGTAAGACTATGGTAGGTATTTTTTTTATTATTTTATATTTAATTTTTTTATGCTGTTGTATTTTTATTTTAAATCCGGTCATTTGCATGTTTTTGGCAATTTCGCTTATGCAAAGTTAGAAGCTCCAATTTATAAAACATATTGGTATTTATGCGTTGGTATTAATTTCGCTGGTTGGGGGAGGACGTATAATTTTGGACTGAAGCAGTAATGGTAAATATGGTGCGGTAGTAATTGTGTACTAAATATTTAGCTCTATCACAGATATTGGGCATTTTCCATTAAGTACCGCAGATATATTATAAAAAATAATATATATATTTATATATATATATATATATATATATATATATACAAATTGCGCACACACACACATATATATATATATATATACTAATATATTTATATATATGTACACACATTTTACATATACACACGAACTCACACACATATATATGTGTGTGCGAAATATATATATATATATATATATATATATATATATATATATATATATATATATATATATATATATATATATATATATATATATGCATATATATATATTCATATATATATATATACACTGATTTTACAAATACACACGAACTCACACACACAGGTTTGCTTCGGAGCGACATTAGATGGATAGGAGAGAGGAAGTGATTAGATATCTTGAAAACATTTCTTCTTTTCCCGAAGGAATTTAAAAATAATTATGATTTTTAAAGCTGATTTTTAAAATAACGTTCTTGCTGTCTTTTTTCAGATTAAGCGATGCTCTTTAAATTCCCAAATTCAATCATTTGTCTGCTGGATTCGCTAATTTCTTGCGGCTCGCCAACGCCACTGATTCGTTCTTGCGCGCTCATAAAAAAATAAAAATATTAAATACAAATTTTTCAAGGCAGACAGCACTCATCAGCACTTTGAGAATTGTCGCAAAACCATTTTTCAATCTGCTGTTCATTTGATCTTTCGCTGAACTTTCTAATCATATACAACTCAAAAATGCATGTCGATTTGCGCATGCCTGTTTCAAGTTAATGCGTCTTATTCCAGATGCCATTCGAAGAGAATTTAAATCATTTTTTCGACAGTTTAATCTGATCATTTGAGTTTAAGTAATGTAATTGAACTTTTAGCTTTCAAACTGTCATATATTTTTTGTCTAATTAACCTGGCATGCTAATCGCTTTTACATATTTTTAACACAAATAAATAAAAATATAATTAGAAATAAGAAGCACACAATTTTATGCAATTTATAATAAGTTTTTTCTTGTAATCAAATTTAAATGATTTCAGGCTTTAATTTAATTTCAAATATTAATCTGCTTTCTGTTTAATTTATCACGTAATCCTTTTTTTTTAATTATAGGTGAATTTATAATTAACATTCTATATTTAGACGCAAATTTAATTTTTTGATAATTGCCTATATAAACTAGCTGTTTTCTAGGTGTAAACTATCTCTGCGTAGAAGCTAAAAGATTCGACTTTTGCGTTGTCTTTTTATGTATTTAGACCTTACGGACTGTTTTTCTGTAGGATTTTGTCAAGGGAGATCACTTATTAGGCTAAAAAATTTAGAGATTATTTTAAGAAAAATAAAAGGTAAAAGTACACATAATTTCCATCAGAATGAGACAACTGGAGTATATAATGAGGAAAGAAAGCGTGGAGAATATTAAACTCGCAGTACATATTGAAGGTAAGAGATATATAACATAATGAAGTCAAAGAGACATAATAAATAGACATATTTAATTAAAGTAACAAAAATAGGTACGCTGTGTAGCCCTTTTACTGCCCACGTCTTGATAAGTTACGAAATATAAAAAAGAATAGATGCAAAAATGTCTAACTGTAAGAGACAGCCCAGAGTGTTTTTGTACGTTTTAGGGACATCCTAATGGAGAAGGTATTAAAAAAAATGTCTGTAACAAAAGCAAGAAATTGTGACACTAATTCAAACGTGCATGGGAACAGTAAAAGCTGTCTCAGATAAACTAAACAACGCAGACAGAAAAACAGCCTTAGAAACAGTCAAAGGAGTGCTATTTAATATCTAATCTCCTTCATGTCAATGAATCTTGGTCAATCTCCTCACAGTTCAAAATGAGAGGGTGAAAGCGATATTCCACTGCCTAATACTAAGACTATCATGGATTGAAGACGTAACTAGGACGTTTGAAGTACGAAAAAAAAGCAAAGAAACTGATGCTAATCTCATTAGCATAATCTTATTCACTTATCAATTCGGTTGTTGAACAACTCTACAATAACATACATATTCTATACACTTGGTGATTTTTGATAAAAAAAAAAAATGGACGTCTTGGCTTCAGTAACTTTCCCGCCGAGTTAAAGTCGCTTCTATGATTCTTTTTTATAATATTCTCAAGCTCATTGTTCAGATGAGATCTTCGTTATGGTACATAGACTTTATCAATTTAAGGTCTTATCAAATTACTGTTAAATTGGTTAGCTTTATCCGTATGTTCTGTGCTTACAGTTTCTTTTCTGACACTTGTCGCTTATAAACTCATTTCCGACTCCATTAATTCTAGCTAAATTTAATTTTCGAAAATTTAAATACAATATCAATCGTTATCTACTCTCTTCCCGATTACTCTTCTATTACTCTTGTTCCTTAGTAATGTTTCTGCTTTCTAATTCTTTCACACCCATTACGCTTGTGTCTTAGTGACTTGATTGCCTTGCTTGGGGCAAATCTTCTTTAAAAAAACAAACAAAATAAAACGATGTTGCTAAGAGAGAGACATTATCAATTTTGCTATTCTATATCAGCTGCTGATGTCGTAAATGCTATTACACACAGAAACAGCATCCCGTGGCCACCCTCTGTTTCATCTACAATTATTTTCACAGCAACTGTTCCGACGAGCTACTTTCGATGGTTCCTGAGCTGCATGAATTAAAGGGAGCTACCAGGCTGGCATCTGGGTCCTACACTTTCACTGTCAAAATGGTTAAATGTTACCGTCTTGTCTACTCATTCTTCTATCTTCAAATATTTAAGTGTAATGTTAATCGACATCTGACACCCTGATTTTTTTCTTTGTCCTTCTCTATATTCTTTCCCCAAATATGCCTATTTACTCTTGTACTCAATCCTCTGTAACCCCATTCGTGCTAGTGGTACTCATGCCTTGATGGACAGAATTGCTTTTAAAAGAATCCGATAATAAATTTGTTTTTTGTTTGTTTAACGGCATATCAACTTCTAGTGGTTCATTTAATGCCGAAAATTAATTTTCTTAGGAGCTTTGAGATAATAAAATTATGAGATATGTTATTCGGCTTTTACATATACCTCCAAAAATATGCTTGATCAGAGTTTGGTAGCTGATCACTGCTCTGAGTGTGTTCAAGAAACTCAATAATCAAAAAAGTGACATGTAATATTAATTAATTACAAAACCAACCTGGAAAAGTTTCACCATTACCTAACCGACTCTGACTAATTTCCAGTCATTATGAGCGTGTATATTGTCAGTTAGCTTCCTTGCTTTGATAGTCTGTTGATTTGTTTGTTTGTTTGGGTTTTATGGCATATCAACCACCGTAGGTTATTTAATGCCAAATAAAGTTTATATGAATTTTAAATGCCTATTTTGTATGGAACAAAAAACGTATAGCTGGCAACATTATTGTTTAAAAAACGTACAGCTGGCAACATTATTTTTTTACGAAAACGTATAGCTGGCAACATTATGGTTTCAAAAATGCATAGCTGGCAACATTATTGTTTCAAAAACGTACAGCTGGAATAATTTTTTTTCCAAAAAACGTATAGCTGGCAACATTATGGTTTCAAAAACGTACAGCTGGCAACATTATTGTTTCAAAAACATATAGCTGGCATCATTATTTTTCCGAAAACATTATCTGAGGCCTTGCTGTTTGATGTAGTTTATCGCCATACCCAGGACGCGGATGTAGTTTAACGTCATACCCAGGACATATAGTCTGTTGTGAGTCAAGTTCAACCCAGAACGCATCTAGAACACAGATATACAATACCTCACTTAAGGCATGAGGAGAACTTGAAGCCCAATAGACAGGTAATTCAATTAGACGCATGAGAGTACAACTGCTCACCAAAACTCGACGAAATGTAGTATTTGCTCAGGGGCGATGAAATGTTATTAGTTTTTTTTTGTTTTTTTTTCGGCAACGAAAGTTACACGCCCTTTCGGCTGGGGCTTCGGAATACGTCGAATGCACCTCTGCAGAGGGGCACCCTACCAAAATAAAAATGAGGCGTTCTGGGTAAGATGATAAAATTCATCCGATAGCAAGGCCTCTGATCAGGAGGTTTTGAAGAGAGTGGAACCACCTACTAATTGCTGGTCTTCCCAGATCCACCCTGACCCGGAGCGGTAGCACCTTTTTGGGGGGCCCACCTATGGGCAAATAGTTAACCCCAAACTGGAGTTAGAACGCTATGGAACTGTAAAAGTAGGTTTTAATAACAGCAATACATTTTTTGTAAAAAATATTATGACTAGCAATGAATTTTTGAAGAAAAATACTATTACCAGCAATACATTTTTTGGGAAAAAATATTACCAACAATACATTTTTGGAGAAAAATATATTGCGACTTTATTTTGATCTTGGCCGCATTGGTGCTTTCCACCCTTCAGGTGAGACTGGTTAGCGTATGCATGGTGCGTGAACACCGTCCAGATTCTTTTTTAATATCTTTATCTTTCCTTGGGGTATAAAAGCCTCTATTTGTGCATTGCAGGTGCCGACCGTCTGATGATTGCTTAAAGATATGAAACTTAGAGTAGTGGTCGGACAGTGCACAATTGAGATACGACTCTTCATTCAGAAAAGCTCTATCATATTGTATGTTGTCGAGCACATTCCTTTCTGATGTGCATACATGTCAAACTCTTATTAAGAGATGCTTATATATATTAGGTTCGTGCAAAAATAATGACGTAATAATGTCGTTTTTTGACGTTAAAAATACGTCAAAAAACGACATTATTACTCCATTATTTTTGCACCAACCTAATATATATATATATATATATATATATATATATATATATAGAGAGAGAGAGAGAGAGAGAGAGACAGACAGAGAGTGAGAGACAGAGAGTGAGAGACAGAGAGTTATTAAAAAAGAGTGTAATTTCAAACATTTAATAACAAGTGCTATGAGACAAACACATTACTAAACAGGAAAAGGTTCAATATTAATAAAATATGTGGATGTTTTGTTTGAAAAACTTTTTCCAGATTGCGTATAAATTGAAATTGTTGTAACTTATGGAAAAGAGAACCTTGTTCGTCGTCTGTAGCCTCTCATATCCCAAGATATGCGATATTTATCTGTCGGGTATATAAAAAGAAGAATGTTTGTTCTACCTATGCCTGCAACTCTTGATGATTTACGACATCAAAGTTTTAAACTTGTGAAGTCTATATCCACAGATCAATTGATTTGAGCGCAAGTAATGGAATACTGTTTCAACGTTCGTCACGCAACATATGGTTTAGATGTTGAGTGTATACATGTTGAACAATAAATACACTGTAAATACACTGTGTCTTTTGTGTTCACAGTGACGCCAAGAATTTGTTGTATATTATTTTTCCTTACATTATTCATTCACTTGTCGCAAGAACGACTTTGACAAATATTTTCAGTTAATAATTTAAGAAACTCAAAGAAACGCTAAAGCTAATGCAATTAACCAAAGTCTATTTGACTTTTACGACTCGGAACTGAAACAGTGTACTAATGAAATAAAAGTGGGTGAACTAACTTTGGCAGTAAAATCTTTGAAAGACAAATTGGTAGATTATTTTAGAATTTGGTGGATGCAAATTTTGATATACATCTGTCGAATAATTATCATTCTATGTTTAGAAAAACGTTCTAGTTGGTCTAGATTTCATATCATTATTTTTAAAGAATAATTTTTATGTAGACCTTAAGATGTTTACTGAAAACTCTTATCACTTTCCGACGACTCTGTACTTTCTTCTTCTTTTTTTAATCATATCCAAGTCAACGTTATAATATCTTGCTGGAAATAATCTAATCAATGATTATGTATGATTTCTTGTTTAAAGACAATCTGATTTAACTGTTTTTTTGAAGTTTTGTTGCTTTTAGTAAAGTTCACACTAGACAAGCTTCTCGAGGTAGATGTCTATGAAAAAAATTATTTCGTGAGTGACAAGAGTACATGGTAAGAGGCAATGCTTTTTCAGGATATGTGAGGAATCTAACGGTTAACCCTAGGCTATGGCAGATTTGAGCCGTGCACACGCTAATTTTTGACAGAGTTTAAAGTAGAAAGAGATTCAAAGACAATATTATTCACTATATTATTTAAATGTGTTTTGTTTTACTAGTGTTCACGCTATACAAGGTCGAAGACTCCCTCTAGATTGTTGATTACTGAAGGTGCTAATTGCGTGAGTGGCAGGAGCACATGTTAAGACGCGCTGGTTTTGAGAATATGTTGGAAAGATAACGGTTAAAATTAGGCTATATATATATATATATATATATATATATATATATATATATATATATATAGAACGCGCATCGATTTCTGACATGTTAGAGGTGCTCCGATCTCATTTAATTACAGAAAATATTTTTTGCATATATATATATATATATATATATATATATATATATAACTTTTTTTTCATATTTATATATATATATATATATATCTCTTTTGCATATATATATATATATATATATATATATATATAGAGAGAGAGAGAGAGAGATAGATAGATAGAGAGAGATAGATAGATAGAGAGAGATAGATAGATAGAGAGAGAAAGAGAGAGAGAAACGCATCGATTTCTAACATGTATATGTTATAGGATCAAGACTATTGTTATAACTCCGATGTTTTTATTTACAGAGAATATATATATATATATATATATATATATATATATATATATATATGTATTGCATAAATAATTTTAGCTCTAGATATAACCCATCGATATCGGACGGACAAAGAATTTCCCGCGTATAAAGAAATTAAACTATTTTTTTTTTTATATTCTTGCTCACTTCAAAATATAGAGGATCATGACATTTGACAGATAATTTTTTTTTAAGATTATCTGTAAAATCCCATGCAATTTTTTTTTACGGAAATAATCGAGCAGCTTCCCAGTTGCTTTCTCAACTTCTTTACATCACTGTTTTCTTTATCTTTGGTCGACAGACATGATTAGAGATCCAAATTTAACCCATAGCTAGGGAGAAAAACAAAAGATTCATGACGTTCCGAAGGACATTATTGAGAAAATGACCGCAGCACACAAAGCTCAAATTTGAAGATGGCTCGCCGATTCTACCTGCTAGTCGCTACCTGTTGCATTACTCGCAAATTCGCAATTTATTTTTTTAAGAACATGAAAAACTCCAGCACGCCGTGAATATAAAAATATGTGCACTCATGAATACCATTCTGACACGGACGTGCTTTATGCTTATATATATATATATATATATATATATATATATATATATATATATATATATATATATTTTATATATTATATATATAGATTATATATATATTATGTATATATTATATATACATACACACACACTCACACACACACTTCGGCTTAGCCTCGTTCGGGTTCCTCCCCGCCCGAAGGCAGAGAGTTCAACCGATCAACCAGTATTTCGTCACCCCCCCTCGAGGGTATCATGTGAGAGAAGGAGGGTTTAACGTGGGATCTCCGAGCCCGTGGGCTCGGCCAAAACTATGCCCTTTGTACCCGTATAAACGGGTTCAGGGTCGGTTTACCTCCCCGAAAGATACTCCGCCCTTAGGCGTAGCCTCGTTCGGGTTCCTCCCCACCCGAAGGGTGGGAGTTCAACCGATCTGCCGATCAGCCGATCAGCCGGTCGCCCGACTTCGGACTGAACAGTATTTATTCACCCCGCCACGAGGGCATCATGTGGCACATGGAATCTCCTAGCTCGTCGGCTAGGCCAAAACTATGCCCTTTGTACCCGTATAAACGGTTTCAGGGTCGGTTTACCTCCCCGAAAGAGACTCCGCCCTTCGGCTTAACCTCGGTCGGGTTCCTCCCCGCCCGAAGGTAGCGAGTTCAACCGATCAGCCGGTTAGCCTGTCGCCCGACTTCGGACTGAACAGTATTTAGTAACCTCCAACGAGGGCATCATGTGGCACTAGGCCGGTTTAACGTGCGGTTTTCGAGCCCGTGGACTCGGTCAAAAATATGCCTTTTGAACCCGTATAAACGGGTTCAGGTTCGGTCTACTTCCCCGAAAGAGACTCCGCCCTTCGGCGTAGCCTCTTTCGGGTTCCTCCCCGCCCGTAGGCAGAGAGTTCAACCGATCAGCCGGTCGCCCCACTTCGGGCAGAACTCCTTGCTTCCTCTTGAGGCGCATTATTTATTACGTATGGAATAATCCATTATGTTATTATGGGTAAGGTCCCATAGCAATATAATATACGAATGAAATGACAGATGATGTCAGAATGTGATCTATAGAGATTTCTTTCTTTCTCGTTTATGCCTAGAAGATAAACTTTTCTAAATATTTCTCTCTTGAATTTGTTTCTCGTTTTATACTTGATTTGTTACCCTATTGCTTTTCTTCATAGATAACAATTTTAAAACCTCCATTATGTCTCCTGTTCCTTTAACACTTCTTCATTGATTATACAACGTGTCAGATACGAAAGCGAATGGATTTATACAGGCAAAAATATTAATAGAACATTCGAACAATTTGTCAAGCAAATAACGCCATCAGATCCAACAGTTCAGACGATATATTCCATATCCATGTTTAAGAATTCGTAATATCAAGTTCCATTCAAGAGGTAGGCGATCATGGCTCTCCGCAAATGGTTTTCTTTATTATCTGTGAATTTTCTTTTAGCATTTAACTCCAAACACGGGGCTCCAGAGAGTCTAAATAAGGGAAAAGACTGTGTATAGAGGGACGGATAACAAGCGTATAGGAGATGAGGAAAGGATAAATAGAACAGAGGAGGATAAAAAGAAGAACCGGGATTAAGGCAACAGATGTCGATTGATGTTACATTTAAATTTTTAAGATTAGAGTTATCAGGTAAGCAAGAAAGAGGAAGTGAATTCCACTGTCGGGAGGTGCGAGAAAAGAAGCTATTGAAATAATAGAGGCGGATTGGTAGCACAAGACCTTAGGATTTGTCTTTATTTTAATTTTCTCATCATAATCTATTTGAAACATGCGACTGGTGCTTCTATAATGTATCTACCTATTCTTGATAAGATAAAAAAAAATCTGCAATATTATGGGTTCTGACCTAGCATCTAAGCTCCAGTTACTTATCCCCAAATATTAGGTTGGTGCAAAAATTATGACGTAATAATGTCGTTTTTTGACGTTACAAAATACGTCAAAAAACGACATTATTACGTCATTATTTTTGCACCAACCTAATATAATGTAGATTCCCTATTCTTTTTCTATAAATATTTTCATGAAAATTGTTCTGATTAACTTTTGTCTTTGGTAGGTCGACTTTGCAAATCCAAGCGCAGTACTTGATTAGCAGCTAGGTCTCATCATTTTACAGTTGAAATTGCTTGGGATACCCATAAGCATTAAGCTAACAGTTTATCCCCTCGCAAGTTTCACTTGTGGAACTCACTTCCAGCTTCTTGCTTTCCAGTTATCTTTAATCTTCAAAAATTTGAATGCTATATAAATTTTTCTTGTTTTCTTTTCTTATATCCTGTCTATATTTCTGCTATGAGGTATTGGAAATATCTACACTATTTATATTGTTCGGACTATTGTGCTCAACTTACTCTGGATATCGCTGTTTAAGTTATTTCCTTTTAGTAACTCAAATATTTGTTCACCACTACTGTGACCCAAGGATAAGTGTCCCAGTTGATAAAAGCGTTGGTTGAAGTAATCCAGTGACTTCAACCAAAGAATTTTGAGTTCAATACCTGCCTGCAGCAGAGATCTAACAGAAGAGTTGATTTACTAACTGAAATATCCTAAAACGATCTGTTGTATACTGACATATATTTTCAGTTGATCATATGAATATACAATAGCTTTTATAAATTCTTCTAATGGCTAACATTTCAGTTTATAGACACTTTGTTTCCATAAATTTATTTCATTTTGTGCCTTGAAAAAATCCACTTTCCTATGGTCTTTTCCATTTTATATATATATATATATATATATATATATATATATATATATATATATATATATATATATATATATATATATATATCCAAGTATATGATTGGTGTATACGGAATAAATTCCAATGACCAAAAATTACTATTCTTAAAAGAGTGCTCAATACAGAGTAGAACGAATATAATTATTTATTTAAAAATTATAACATAAATGTTATAAAATCACTACAAAAATAGCCATTTTATTTCAACACCCCTGGTGTCTTATCAAGTGAGGATGTTGAATGTAGATTGTACATTCTACAATCTACATTCAACATCCTCACTTGATAAGCCACTAGAGGTGTTGAAACAAAATTGCTATTCTTGTAATTATTTTATAACATATATATGTTATAATTTTTAAATAAATAATTATATATATATATATATATATATGTATATATATATATATACATATATATATATGTATATATATATATATATATATATATGTATGTATATATATATATATATATATATATATATATATATATATATATATATATAGAGAGAGAGAGAGAGAGAGAGAGAGAGAATTAAAGAAACGCAGTACATTGTCAGTCATCTTTAATGAAACATGCAGAAAAGATGAATTGCTGCCTACAATCACAATTATTAAAAGGCCTGACACGTGGAACTAGAACAGCTTTCGCCGCTGGATGAAATAAAAGGTTCGGTTTGAAATTACACGTAAATACATGACAAAGATCGGAGCTTGAAATGGCCAAAATATCGTGAATATTTGCCTTTCCCTTTTACACGGATTAACATCTAGATATTTTTCTCCTCCTCGAGGTAATATCTAAACCTAATCCCTGCTTATATTTAATCTATTGATGGAGAAAGAAAAGATGCATTTATGTCTCTCCCAAGAGCGCGAAAGTAAATAGAGCCGAAGATTGAAATCAGCTCTGCCTATTACACTCTAAGTGATGATTAGTTACGCTACTCGCATATCCGCGATTTTATCATGGTTTTAAAATCATTTCAACCCGAAGCAATACGATATTCTCACTATTCTGCCAGGGATTACTGGGCACAAAAGAGAATGAGAAAAATTTAGTGGGGAGAACGGACAATAAAAGGACATAATTCAAAAAGTTTGCGACTAAAATCACCTTTCATTTTTTGAAGTTTGTAGCTGACAAGGAATCAAGAAATCGGAAGACAGATCTACAAGCGAGAAAAAAATATTAGAATAGAAGATACGGTTGAACAGCCAGCTAGTTCGTCAGTAAATCGATGAGACCTAGTTCCTAATCTAGTCGTACCTTTAATTCTTGTTGTTGTGGTTTAAAATCTCATAAGATCAACTACTTTGAAAATATGTATAAGACAGAGAAAAGCCACGCCAGCGAGTTGGGGAAATGAATGGTGCCAGGAGCAAAAACATTATAATACGATCTTTGGATTGTATTGAGAATAATGAGATATATATCGGCGGACCTTTCCAGATATTCAATGTATGGATTAATGTTAGAATTATAATTGTGCTAGATTTCTTCAAGCGAGTAGAATAGTCTAGTTCGATAAACTGTACCAATTAGTATTAGAACAAACAACATAACTCTACTTCATGTTAATAGAGAGCGCGAGACCAAAGAGACGCAATGAATTTCACTCCTGAATGTTAGCATCAGCCATGCTTATGGAAGGCCAAAACTGCTTTCTATGATGTCGACAGAACAACTCGACTTATGCAGGGTTCTATAGGCATATGCTGCTTTGAATACAATTCTAACATGCGCATGTTTTAGGATATTATGTTTTCAATATCAGGTTATGTTTATATACGTATGATGCGTCGTCCTGGGTATGACGATATCCTATATCAGGCAGCAAAGCTTCTTTTTCGGTGGGGCATGGAACCCCTTCTAAATTGCTGTTGTTCTCAGGTTGACCCTGACTCCGGGTGGTAGCACCTGTTTGAGTCCTAACTATGGGCAAATAGTTAACTCCGAAATTGTAGTCAAAACACTATGAAAGTTTAAAAATAGATTTTTATTGTGAAAATACCAGCAATACATTTTAAAATTTCCAGCAATACATTTTTTTTTTAAATTACCAGCAATATATTTTGAAAAACGCAATATTCCCAAGAATACGTTTTTGTAAAATAAATTACTAATGTTCCCAAGAAAATTAAATTTCGGTATTAAATGATCCATAATAAGCTGATATGTCAGTAAAAAAAAAAAAAAAGTATCCTAATAATTTTGTCGGAATTAAATATCACACTGAGTTTTATATGTGTAAGACAAAATAAAAGCAACCGAACCATTATGATGCAGCAGATGTCACAATATGTTCTGTCTCTTGAAGAGATGGACTTAGCTATTTTTAAAGAAAATGGTGGGAAAAGAACACAACAAGAATATATAGATATATATTGAAATATCTATCCCTCTTGTCGTCTCGCTGATTTCTCTTGCCTCGCCGAACAAATCTACATATAATATAAAATCTGTATTGCATAAAATACAACTGAATATATTAGGTTGGTGCAAAAATAATTTCGTTTTCTCACATAGTAATATATGTTAGAAAACGAAATTATTTTTGCACCAACCTAATATTAATCTTCAAATTTCTTGATACTGCAGACTCTCTAAGTTTATAAAATTACATATAATGTAGCGAAAAATTAATCTGTGTGAGTCCATCAGTCAATTTTTATAGAACAAAGTTAATATTTTACGACCGGAAAATCAATGTTCAGTGTTGACCAGAAGACCTCTTTTATTATTATATCTAAATGTGTTTAGGTATAAGGTCGTTAATATAGCTACCGAATGGAGAGACTAAAAAGTTTTGGTGTGAAGGGCAACATCGCTAAGAATGCATAAAAATGTTCAGACAAGATCTGGAATATCATTGGAAAAATTGCTGGAATTAAGCTTTGACGGAAATATCAAAATATCTATCGCTTTTTCCTGAACCGTTTTTTGCTACTTCCTCCGCTATTTTATAATGATTATTAAAAGATGATCTTAATGCGACCATCTTAAAATTAGATCAAAATTAGTTTTTTCAAAAGTCGTATGATACACGAGTATATACGACAAATAGATTTTTTTAATATACACTGAGCATTCTATCCTTAGTTGGAAGACAGTCTAGGATAAAGAATACATTGAATTACAAACTATGGCGGAAAAAAAGAAATATACGGAAAAGACTGCCGCAAAACTATACCAATTTACAGATAAGAAAGTAATCTGCAGAAAACAATGATCGCTTAAGTTTTTAAGGGACATATTATTGAAGCATTAAGAAGAATGGTATAGGAATTACTAATATCATCTGTAAATTTGCCATTTTCCTATATTTATTCATAACTCTCCAGCCATTATTTAAATTATCTGCGAATTATATAAAGAGAGCAGAGACAATAATTAGAAAAATAATATTTGCCTATATTATAAGAATTTCATTAACGACAACGCACGTTATGTATAAATTACTACTGCTGGCTTTAAACCTGACATGATGTTTTCGCTCAAGAAAGCATTGAAATATGTATAATAAAGGATAGCAACAATGGAATTAAATTAATTAATGTAACCAAGGTAGGGAATGGGTTGCCTATGGTAAATCGTCATTCCGTTTTCAGTTCAGTAACCATGTAAAACCCATGAAAAGCCCATAAAGATAATAATTTCCCTAGCGTTTCACATTTTAACCAACCATTTCATTGAGTTGATGATATCAGATGCGTGCTTTTAGCGGCTTCAATCAAGAGCCGACAAGATAGAAGCAGATCGGAGTTGAAATTTATTTTCAAAATAAAATCACACAGGGATTACTCATAAGGTATAATTTCCACAGAGAGACCTCTAAAGATCAACAATATTCCTTTGAAGAGTTAGCGCCACTTCGTTGTTTATACCTGGTATCACTGAAAAAGAACACAGACGTGTCCGAAAATTTCGACTTTAAATTCTTTCTCTTCATGCTTCATTTTATTCAAAAGGTTAAATTATAATAAATGCCATTGCCAATATTGCTATCATTTTTGTAGTGTTTTATACGTCGAATTTTATTAACCTGCCTATTAAATCCACACACACACACACACACACACACACACACACACACACACACACATATATATATATATATATATATATATATATATATATATATATATATATATATATCTGTATGTATGTAAAAGTGAACATTGAATTAAACACTCATAGGCGCAGGTTGTGTCATGCTAGATGCAATTGTTAGGCAGATTTCTAGCATGAAACAGCCTGTCGCCTCTGAGTGTTTACTTAAATGTTCACATTAATACTTATATTTACATTCGCTCTATCTCTGATATTGAGCACTTTATCCCATAAATATAGCACACCTTAAAACTATATTTCTTAATACATTACACACACACACACACACACACACACACACACATATATATATATATATATATATATATATATATATATATATATATGCATATGCGTTTCTTTTGAAGAAAAAGCTATTTACAAATATTTTAATGATTCTGGTGTTTTTAATTGTACTAAGTTATATCGAGAAAACTAATATTGTACCTACCTTTTAAATCACTTGTAGGCCAAACTTGTATCTACCTTTCTGACTCTCGTGTAAACCAAACATGAGTGCTGTTGATTTTCTGGCAAACCAGATCTAAGTCTACATCTATTTACTATCTGCAAACCAAACGTTTGTATCTTTCAACTGCTTATCCAAATAAGACAGGAGCTTTACTGAATGTGAAAAATATAGCAAAAAGAAATACACTACTATTTTGGAAAGTGAACAATAAAAGAAGTGTAAAGAAGGAGGCAAATCATAATGATAGACATTGAATTTAAAATTTAAATTATCTGGAAAGCAAGAAGCTGTTCTACAGGCGAGAATTGAGAGAGACGGATCTATTAGCATAGAACTTACGGTTGCATTTAGCATTTTCAAGTGTAAAATGATGACACTTTTTAGTCTAATATTGCGCTTGAATTCGTAAAGTCAATAAACCAAAGAGAAAAGGACATCAAACCAATTACCAGGAAAATATTTATCGACAAGAATTCCAGATTTTACAAGAAAAGTGAAAATTGATATTATATTACTTGATGCTCTCTTCGTTAAACAAAAATAATTAAAACAAAAAACAAACAAATTATGCTTATCGGAAGGAGATTTGAGATGAGATATAAACACATGTTTATGAATGAATTTGAAAAAAAATATTTTCTTATTATTATGTCATATATTACTAATATGCGTTCCAAACATGAGGTCCGGGTTCGAATCTAATCATTGGCGATTCGTCAAAGAGTTGACTCCTGGATAATATAGTGCTAAAAAGACGATCCATCAGCGTGGAAGCATTGGAAAGACATGAAAAAGATAGCGAGAGTTAACCAAATCATTGTGAGCAACAGTAAGTAGAATAAATTTTTCGAAAGTCTTAGTTGATTTTACTAGCTAAAAGACATCGCGATCAAGAGTCCTTGTGTGTTGACCTCGTTCAATTCCTATTTACGTCAGATTAAATGCTCTCTAACAGCAATTGTCACTGAGATCAGCTCAGAATATTTTCATGATTTTCTTTGGGTTTTGAGGAACACAAAATTACGCCGAAGTTAAATCTTACAACCGAGATTGACAAGCGATCCACGTAGATACTATAATGTCATGAGGCGGACGGATGCTTATATTCGTGTGTACTGACATGTTTCGCCTACTGACCACACCCAATTTTACACTCCTTTCCAGTAACGATAACTTTCATCATAGTTGCAGTATAAATTACAGTGTGACTTCCTAGGCGCTGAAGGATCCCAATGTGCCTGTGTAGATTTATTCAACAGCCACCCCTGGCAGACAGGTGCAGACAAAAACAAGCAGCCAGACATTTACTAACAGATCAATGCATTCCTTATTATTATAGCAGACTAACTCATCTCTTCAGTTTGAGGAACATACGTTTTCTTTTAAGTAATGTATAGAGAAAACCCAGTATTGCCACTATGCTAAATTACAACGCTCTGACATGCCTCGACGTCAGTGACAAAAACAAGCTCTTGCTGAATAGTCCATGTTAATTTCTGTCCCTAGACACGCCATCTTATACTGTGCACATGCGCAAAGTAAGTTTAGTGAATCATTCATTGTCTCCCTTGAGGAAGTGCGAGTTTCAATTCAGTTATTTATTGAATAGAATCCTCGGAGAGGGATTCTATGCAATGTAAAGTTTATGCATCAATTAAGATCAGTTTGTACACATAAAACATCTGATGTCTTTATTCCAAGGTCTTTTATCTCTCTCGCCCGCGCTCTCACCCACAAAAGAAACATACATAAATAAATACATACTAAATTTTATCAAAGGACGAAACGTCTTTGCATAAGTTTTCCTTTTGTCTTTATATATATATATATATATATATATATATATATATATTAATGCTTGTGGTGTGTATTTAAATGTAAAATTCATATCATCTAACC
>OZ010595.1:79703251-79730751 GCA_963932145.1 Acanthosepion lycidas | reverse complement strand
TTTTATATTTAGAGATGCTCTGTTCCTGATATTGAGCTCTTTAACCCATACATATCAAGCTCTTCATAATAACAGCGAAGCTCGAGCTGTTACTCTACATATCTCGAAGGCTTTTGACAGGTTTTGGTAAACTGGTATTCTACGGAAGCTCAAGAGATACGGTATTACAGAAGGTTTGTTTGATTTAATCCAATCGTTCCTATCAAATCGTGAAACGAAGCTCGTTTTAAACGAGCTGGCTTCCATATCCTTTTACACTAACGCTATAGTCCCCTAAGGATCTATCTTGGGTCCAATACTTTTTGACCTTCATCAATGATCTTTCTGATGTCATTTGCTCCCAAGTTGGCATTTGTGCAGATGACACAAATATTTACTCTTCTCTCAATAACAAATCCGTCAGAGCTGACAAAGTAAACCTGACTACTGCTCTTGAAAAGGAAAATAATCAATAGTTAACAAGAGGAGGGAAATGGCTTGTAAATTTTTATGCCCCCAAATTGAATCTGATCTCATTTAACCACATTAGAGAATTTTTCCTGTTGGCCATCAGCATAGATGATGCCAGACTCCTGGAGAGTAACACACTGCGCCTTCTCCGCCGCACTTTTTCAAATAGCTTGCTATAGAACGAATACATCATATCAATATTTTCATCTACTGCCAGGAAATTTAGCTCACTGTATCGTGACAGAATGTCTTTCCGCCAGAGTCAATCTTGCACCTTTACAAATTTATCATTCTTCCGTACACTTGGTGCTACTTGATTGGAATATTCGTCACAGATTTTTTGTACGCAGTTCCCCCCTGTGGAACTCCACTCCTTTTACTTTTATCGAAGAGAATTACAATCGACAAGAAAATAGTCAATCGACATCTTCTATCTTCTTGAATCCCGTGCATTATTTATCTTTTCCTCAATCCACTGTATAACAAGTTTTTTCTTTCAATTTTACTCTCCGTAGGAGAGAACTATGCTTGGGGTGAAATGATTAGAATATATATAATATATATATATATATATATATATATATATATATATATATATATATATGTGTGTGTGTGTGTGTGTGTGTTATGATCCAGGTCAGGACAAAGGAAGAACAAAACGAACACAAGAGTAGAAATAATGAAGGTATATTAAACGAAATAATAATAGATGTGGAAGGTGTCAGTATGACTGTCAGTCTGGTTTGGAGTGAACTACTATTGGCTAGAATCGATTCGAAATTTAATTAACCCCACGAGGGAACGATGTGGCAGAAGGGCGAGTTTACGTGGGTTTTCCCAGCCCTTTAAGCTCGGCCAAAAAATGCCGGTAGAACTCGTATAAACGGGATTGAGTTGGTCAACCTCCCCGAACGAGACTCTGCCCATCGGCGAAGCATCGTCCGGGCTCCTCTCTGCTCAGAGACAGAGTGTACGACCGTCAATACCAGATGCCAGGCTTGATAGGTATCTATCCCCCACCCCCACGAGGGTTGCATGTGGCACAAGGCCGTTTTTAACGGGGTGTTCCGCAGCCCATAGGATCGGCCAAAAAATGCCAGTAGAACCCGCTTAAACGGGAACGGGTCGGTCAACCTCCCCGAACGAGAGTCTGCCCATCGGCGGAGCATCGTCCGAGTTCCTCTCTGCTCCGAGGCCGAGAGTTCGACAGTCAAGCCAAAACGGCTCGACTCGATTCGGTATCTAGCCACCCCCCACGAGGGTTGTATGTGGCACAAGACCGAGTTTAACGTGGGTTTCCCGAGTCCATAGGCTCGGCCAAAAATGCCCGTAGAACACGTATAAACGGGATCGAGTTGGTCCATCTCCCCGAACGAGACTCTGCCCTTTCAAGCCGAGAGGCTCGACTCGATTCAGTATCTAGCCACACCCCCACGAATGTTGCATGTGGCTCAAGGCCGAATTTAACGTTGGTTTCCCCAACCCGTAGGTTCGGCGAAAAAATGCCCATAGAACCCGTATAAACGGGATCGAGTTGGTCAACCTCCCCGAACGAGACTCTGCCTTTCGGCCGAGCCTCTTCGGGGTAGCTCTCTTCATCGATTCGGCATCTAGCCACCCCCAATGGGGTTGCATGTGGAAAAAGGTCGAGTTTAACGTCGAACTCCAGTGCCCGTAGGCACGGCCAAAAAATGGGATCGGGTTGGTCAACCTCCACGAACGAGACTCTGCCGTTCGGGGGAGCCGTGTCCGGGTTCCCCTCTGCTCAGTCACAGAGTTCGTCAAACTAAGAAGCTCGGCTTGATTCGGTATCTAGGAACCCCCCACAAGGGTTACATATGGCACAAGGCTGAGTTTAACGTGTGTTTGACGAGCCCGTAGGCTCGGCTCAAAATTGCCCGTAGAAACTGTAAGAACACAATCGGGGTTGTCAACATCCCCGAAAGAGTCACTGCCCTTCGGTTGCATGTGGCACAAGGCCGACTTTAACGTTTGTTTCCCTCACCCGTAGGCTCAGCCTAAAAATGCCCTCAGAAACTGTAAAAACAGAATCGGGTTGGTCAACACCCCCGAACGAGACTCGTCCGGGTTTCTCTCTCCTCAGAGGCAGTGAGTTCGACCGTCAAGCCGAGTGTCTCGGCTTGATTCGGTATCTAGCCACCACTGAACGAGTGTTGCATATGACACAAGGCCGAGTTTAACGTTGCTTTTCCCAACCCGTAGGCTCGGCGAAAAATGCCTGTAGAACCCGTTTGGTCAACCTCCCCGAACGAGAGACTGACCTTCGGTGTAGCCTCGTCCAGCAGAGAGTTCGACCGTCAAACCGAGAAGCTCGACTTGATTCGGTATCTAGCCATCCCCAAGAGGGTTGCATGTGGCAGAACGCCGAGTTTAACGTGGGTTTCCCGAGCCCGTAGGGGCGGCCAAAAAATGTCCGTAGAAACTGTAAAGACAGGATCGGTTTGGTCAACCTCCCCGAACGAGACTCTGCCCTTCCACGAGTGTTGCATCTGACACAAGGCCGAGTTTAACGTGGGTTTCCCGAGCCCGTAGGCTCCGCGAAAAAATGCCGGTAGTACCCGTATAAACGGGATTGAGTTGGTCAACCTCCCCAAACGAGACTCTGCCCTTCGGCGGAGCCTCGTCAGGGTTCCTCTCTGCTCAGAGGCAGCCAGTTCGACCGTCAAGCCAAGAAGCTCCGCATGATTCGGTCTCTAGCCACCACTCCACAAGTGTTGCAGATGGCGCAAGGCTGAGTTTAACGTGCTTTTCCGGAGCCCGTAGAAATTGTAAAAAAAATCTGATTAGTCAACCTCCCGGAACGAGATTCTGTCCTTCGGCGAAGACTCGTCAGAGTTCCTCTCTGCTCAGAAGCAGACAGTTCAGCCGTCAGGCCGAAAAGGCTCGATTCGTTATGTAACCACCCCACACGAGGGTTGCATGTGGAACAATGCCGAGTTTAAAGTTTGTTTCCCGCACCCGTAGGCTCGGCCTAAAAAGCCCTCAGAAACTGTAAAAACAGAATCGGGTTGGTCAACCTCCGCGAACGAGACTCTGCCCTTTGGTGGAGACTCGTCCGGGTTCCTCTCTGCTCAAAGGCAGTGAGTTTGACCGTCAAGCCGAGCTTCTCGGCTTGATTCGGTATCTAGCCACCACTCCACGAGTGTTGCATGTGACACAAGGCCGAGTTTAACGTCGGTTTCCCGAGCCCGTAGGCTCCGCGAAAAAATGCCGGTAGTACCCGTATAAACGGGATTGAGTTGGTCAACCTTCCCGAACGACACTCTGCCCTTTGGCTGAGCCTCGTCCAGGTTCCTCTCTGCACAGTGGCGGAGAGTTCGACCGTCATGCCGAAACGGCTCGATTTGGTATGTAGCCACCCAACACGAGCGTTGCATGAGGAACAAGGCCGGGTTTAACGTGGGTTTCCCGCCCCCGAAGGCTCGGCCTAAAAATGGTCAAACTCCCTGAACGATACTCTGTCTTCGACGGAGCCTCGTCCGCGTTGCTCTCTGCTCAGAGGCAGAGAGTTCGACCGTCAAGCCGAGCTTCTCCGCTTGATTCGACCTTCTCTCCTGAGTGCTGTAGTAAACATAGTTTTAAGAAGGTTTCATTCTTTAGTTATAGGTAAGAACCCATGACAATATATATAAATATATATATATATATATATATATATATAATTTCTATTTAGTTCCTCTACTTACCGTATTGAGCACTTTATGTTTCATAGTAATTACTCAATTATTGTTTTTTTGTTTTTTATTAGACTGCAAATTTAAGGCATTGGACCATTTTAGGACCTGTCCGGATATTCCTAGTTCATTCTTCTTTTATCCATTTTTTTTTTCCCAAAGCCAAATTCTTTTGATAGATTTATATTTGCGAATTGTGTCATGTTTTTGTTTTTTTTTTTAGTTCCTAGTATATATATATATATATATATATATATATATATGTGTGTGTTTCATATCTTCATTCAAGCGTGCTTCATTAAATAATATAGATGGTATTTATCAATCAACACACGGGGATCGAATTTAGCACAAGACCTTTTTAATGTGGGTATCTCGGAGCCCGTAGGCGCAGCCAAAAATAAATAACCATCCAAACCCGCCGAGGCGGGCCAGATCCGTCAACCTCCCCCAACGAAACACTACCCTTCGGCGGAGCTTCGTCCGGGTTCCTCTCTGCAAGCAGAGAGTTCGACAGACACCCGACCCGGCAGCTCACAAAGCGCAGATACTACACTTTGATCCTACCCACCGGGCCGAGCGGGTATTTATAGATTAAATAATATAGATATATCCAGTCTAATTATTTGTATAATAATCTTTTCGGGTTCTCTAATTAGTTTTTTGAGGTTAAGTTGAAATTCATCATGAATTAATTAAACCAAGTAATTTCTGTCATCCGAGATCATCCACAATGGTGAATAATAGTAACTGGAATCGTTGTGTTGCTTATTTTTATGAACACACACGAACGCGTTCTAAATTTTTTTATATTTATCCGTTATAGATATAGCGATTTTGCAAGCACGCCAATATAAGTGAGCTAACAAGTGAAGGTAGGAATGCAAAGAGGTATTGAATGTTGGTCAGATGAATTTTAAAACGATACAATATATATATATGTATATATATATATGGTCAAATATATATATATATATATATATATATATATATATATATATATATATATATATATATATCTTTTGGTATAAATAAGACAGTGCTCAATGCAATCTAACAGAACTCTTATATATATATATATTATTAAATATGCATAATAGACCATGCCAACAGTCCGACTTAGAGTTTATATATGCGCGTGCGCGCGGGCCCGCGGGCCCGCGTGTGTGTGTGGAGGGGTTCTGAAAAACTTTTTAACCACGCCGGTATTGACCAATAAATATTGTTACTTTCTTCTAACTTTAGTAAGATGAAGAATGAAGTTAAATTTGAAAGAGACTCAAATGAATCAACAAGGATTGATTTATTGCTATTTTTTTCTTTTAAAGGAATGAAATAAATGTTTTTTCTTTTTTTTTTTTTTTTTTTTGCTGTCCGGTATTTTGTCCTTTCTTTTGCATCGGAACAAAGCCGTCAACGAGTCCATTACTTTCTAGCTACAACAATTTCGCGTGTCTCGCACACATGAAATACCGAAACGTATCATTTATCAGTTCAATATTCATTAAATCGAACCTAATCAACAAAAGATTGACATCGTCTACCGAAGGATAATTACCTTTCCTTTTCTTTTAGTGCGCAACACATTTGTTTGATTTGTGCTGTAATTACTAAACTTTGTAAAAATTTCCACTCTTAATTCTTCTTGTATGTGTCACGTTCCTTCAGGTCGACGGCAAACATAACTCTTATGTTGTTTTGTCTTTCTTTTCGTTATTTTCATATATATATATATATATATATATATATTGAACAATAAAAAATATTAAAAAATTAAAATCTTCAGACACACTGGGTTGTAGGTTAATATTCTTTCGTTTTTTTATTATTATTTTATTAGATTCCTCATTTAGACTATATATATACATACATATAATGAGTAAATAGCGTGAAACTAAGGGTCACAAACTCACATCAACTGTATATATATATATATATATATATATATATTGAACAATAAAAAAAATTAAAAAATTAAAATCTTCAGACACACTGGGTTGTAGATTAATATTCTTTCGTTTTTTTTATTATTATTCCATTTAGATTCCTCGACTAGTTTCGGCCGAAATGGCCATCATCGGGAGGAGAAATATTTCTGCTTGCTGCTAGCACTAAACTACAGAAATGAATGTCTTGATGGAGAAAATGAACTTTTGTCTGTAGTTTTCGTTTGCTTTTTTTTATTTTTTTTATTTTTTAACATGAATCTTTTAACATTACTTGTGTTGGTCAAACAGTCTCTTTTAAGTTGTTATTTGAGATAAGAGCTGGATAGATACATGCTGCTATGAATTCTCTGGTCAGTTTGACAGTTTTATTGCACTTGGTGAGGGGATGTATCTCTGTTTAGTGTTTGTGTGTGTGTTATTTGGTTCTTAGGGAGTGAGTGAGTATGATATGTGTAAGCGTGTGTATTGATGTGGGTGTGTGTTATCATTTGGCTCATTAGGGAGTGAGTGCGTATGGTGTGTGTAAGTGTGTATATTCGTGTGGATTAGTGTATAAGTGTGAGGCCTCCACACCTGCGTAAGCCTGTCTGTCTTGTGTGTGTGAGAAATGTGGGTAGGTTTTGATTTGTTGAGTTATATATATATATATATATTGTTAAATTGTGATTTAGTCCGGCTGGATATTTTGTTTTTAGACGTTGTATCCACTTATTTTCATGCGACTCTAAAATCTTTCTAATGTTATCTGCTCTGAACTTTTCTATTCTCTCAATTATAGTGAATTTGGCATGGGTTTTAAAATCGTGTTTTTCCAGGCGGAAATGTTGTTCTACAGGTAATAATTTTTCATGGGTAGTCGACTTAATTCGTTTACGATAATTGTTAATTCTGTAGTGAAAGGGCCATTCAGATTTTCCTACATATTGTTTCTGGCATAGTGTGCATTCTAGGAGGTAAATTATGTTATGGCTTCTACAGTTAGAATCGTGGTAGATTTTGAAAGTAGATTTAGTGACTGGGCTAGTGAATAAATTCGTGTTTTCAATATGGTTGCAACATAAACTTCTTTTGTTGTTGCATGGTTGGGAAAATCCTGTTGTTTTTGTTCTTAGTTTATTACGAATTACCTTGTCCCCTGAAATGTGGTTACTACCTATGATTTCTTTTAGGTTCTTAGGTCTACGATATGCAAGAAGGCCAGGTTCCTTAAACAGTTTTTTAGGTCTGGTTTGAGATGTAGTATTTCCCAGCGACGTTTGATTATTTGGGATAGTGGAGGCAGAGTGGGGTTGAAAGTGATTACTAGAGGGATGCGGCTAGATTTATTTTTAATCTTGTACATTAGGGTGTCTTCTCTAGGTGTGGAAATTGCTTTATTTATTTGTTCCCTGATTAGGTGTTGTTTATAGCCACATGTTGTGAATTGATGCTACAGATTTTCAATGTGTTTATTTAATTCTTCATTGTTGGAACATAACCTTCTGAGTCTAAGTGCTTGTGAATAGGGAAGGTTCTCTTTGAGGTGTTTAGGGTGGGAAGACTTAAAGTGTAGATAGTTGCTGGTGTCGGTGATTTTAGTGTGTAGTGTCGTTTGTAGTTTCCTGTTTTCATCTATGTAAATGCGGGTGTCTAAAAATGTTACTGATGTTGTGGATTTTTCATAGTCAAACTTAATTCAGTCGTGCACTGTGTTTAGGGTCATAAGGAATTGGGTAAGTTTGTCATCACTACCCGTGTATACAAAGAATATATCATCGATATATCTTGCATAGAATACGCAGTCGCTACCAATGATTGGATAGATATGGGTCTCCTCAAATTTTCCCATGAATATTGTAGCATATGATGGAGCTGCAATGGTTCCCATGGCACAACCTCTTATTTGAAGGTAGTGTGCTCCATTGAAGTTGAAAGTATTCAATGTAAGGACATGCTCCATGAGTTTTATGATGACTTCTGTGGAGGGGTCTTGTTTTCTTCTTTTAGTAAGTGCTTCCTGAAGGGCGGTTAGGCCTTCGATGTTTTTAATGCTTGAATATAGTGACCTAACGTCCATAGTCACTAGAGTAGCTTTCTCTGGTACTGTTTGTATGTGATTAATTTTGTTCAGTAGATCTGTTGTGTCTCTGATGTATGATTTTACTTCCTTAGCTAGCGGTTGTATGTAATGGTCTATATATTTGGAAATTTTAGTCGTGTGGCAGTTGAACGATGAAATAACCGGCCTTCCTGGGTTGTTGCTTTTGTGTATTTTAGGAAGGAGATAGAAACGAGCAGGTATAATGTTTGTGGGTGTAGGTGCTGTGCGTGTTTCCTTGTCGATTAGATTGTTGCGAAGCATTATGTTTGGTGAACTAGTTAATTCTTTTTGGTATTCTGGAAGGAGATCTGTAGGCATGCTTTTATAGGTTTCTTTGTCGGCTAGCTGTTTGTTGGCTTCTTTAATGTATTCTTCGATTCCCCAGATCACTGTCGCACCCCCTTTGTCAGCCTGTGTTATGATTAGGTCATCTCTATGTGTCAGCGTATCGAGGGCTATAGGTTCCCCTTCAGTAATATTGTCACGTGGCAGCTTACGTGCTGTTGTTTTCTTTATGTCATTTGCTACGGCTAGTTCAAATGTCTGTATAGTAATGTCTGTGTTTTGTGGGGTGTAGGTAGTGTCCTTCTCTTTTAATGTCTCAAGTATGGAAGGTGTATGATCATTTTCCCCGTAGTGGGCTTTTAACCGTATTCTTCGGAAGAAGGATTTCAGGTCCTTTGCCAAGGTGTCTTTATCAAACCTTGGGGGACTAGGGCAAAAGCTTAGTCCTTTATTTAATACCCTGAATGTATTGAGTGAAACTTTATTGTTACTCAAATATATATATACTATCTATATTTCTCATGTTGTCTGTTGTGGTTGTTGTTATCTTGCCCAGGGCGCATTTCTCACCGATTTCGATGCGGTTTTCACATAAGTTTGCAAATGGCTGCCGTAAGGACATGACGGAGCCTGATTTTTGAGTTCGGACTCAGGTTCCGAAAAAATCGATAATCGAAAAAACCGATAATCGAAAAAATCTGCTTACAGAAGGAATGATCGCATTTCAACCAAATTTGACACCATCTTAGAGTCTACCATTAGAAGTTTCATGATCACGGTCCCCTAAACAGCGCGGATAATCGATAAAACCCCAAAACCGATACGCCCAGATTGCTTCTGAACCGCATGTCGGTTTTTAGCGAAAACTGACTGGATTTATGAGTTGGCCATTGGGAGTCGCCATGTGAAGTATCAACTCTGAGCGCCCCACAAACAGAGTGCAAATCGACAATCGTCAACCCTTAAAAATGTTTTTCCTGTTGGGGATTTCCTAAATGCAGTTTAATTTAAGGTCACGCTATGCGCGGGAAGAAACAGGTCAGTGCGTGCAGTGGAGTGGAAGAAAACATTTTACCTCAAATTCTGGAATGGGTGCAGGGCCATTGAAATTCGGCATTTTTATTCCTGCTACCAGGTCTGAGTTTGAGCCACAAATGACATATTCAACTTTGTCAACACTTTTGCTTTAATCGTCGCATCTTACCAAAATAAACACTTCTTTTATTCGCGTCTTTACTGAAAAAAAACTCACAAACGTGCTGAGTGAAAATGGTTCCGCCCTCTGCAGTCCATTTTCCAATTCTCTAAACATTTTCCCTTAGCCCAGGCCGCATTCCAGACCTGACGAGGAGTTTTTGCGCTAAAACGACAGGGCTTTCTCCCAATCCATTTCAAAGCTAATGCCGGCAAACGGTTAGCGGTTTTTCGTTGTCGCACAAACCAAACGAGCAAACGCTTCATTACAGCTCCTTGCATTCTCATCGCCGGCATCACGTGCGTTAGAGCCACGCTGCGTATGCAGCATCTAGCTTGACTCCGTTTACGGCCAAACTTTGCGCTTGCCAAATCATGCGCGAGTGCGTGAATGCTCGCTAGCATCTTCCATTTTGCGTGAGCTCATTCATTGTTCTAAGTCATGGCCATTGTCGAGGCTACACCAATCAATAACAAGTCATGCTCCATTTAAATACCTTCAGCGCATCTGTCGTTGGATTAATTGACAGCTTCCTGCTACCGCAAGTTACCTATTTGCTTAAACGTTTGCATTACCAATTTAACTCCGCGTGCTGCCTCTATTGCGCAGCCCAGTCCATCTTAGCGTTCCATACCTATTTCTACATTTTCGTAGTTCAGTTTTGATATTAGACAGTTAACTGCTGTCGCAAGTTACTTCCCTTCTGCCTTTACTACACGGCCCAGTACACCTCAGTTTTTCACTACTTTTTAACCTTCAACGCTTCAACGTTTTGGTTGCGTAACCTCTTCCTACAGCGACGTTTTCGTGCTGCTAGAAAGCACTGCGTATAGCTAGGAGAAGCGTTTCTCATACTGACCCACTGCATTTTTAGTATTCGTATACAACGAGGTTGCAGCGCTTCAGCTTCGGCATCAACTTCTATTCTCATTTTTACACAGTATTTCTACAACCCTTCAAATGGCTCCTACACAACGAACATCCGCACGTCAGCAACTGAAGACCCCTAATACGGTTAACGTTACACATACAGAACAGGCGACTGCAAAGGAGCACATAATAACTCCGTTTACAGATGATCATATAGCGTCTACTGCAACCTCTGCTTTACACTCTTCTGCGTGCCGTGGCGATGACCAACCCGGAATCTCTGCAAAGGCTGCAAAAACACCCAGGCGAAGCAACCTTAGCAGGCGTTCTAAAAAAGCCTCGCCGGCTAAGGGGAATCGGGAGCAGGATTCCATTGAGTGCGCCTCCTTGGGGGAGAAATGGCTGGCGTCTACTTCAACCTCTGCTTTGCACTCTTCAGAGTGCCGTGGCGATGACCGACCGGGCAGCTTTGCTAAGCGTGCCAAAATACTATGTTGAGGCAACCTTAGCAGGCGTTCTAAAAGAGCCTCTGCGGCAAAGAGAAAGCGGGAGGATGAAACTGAGGTAGAGGCCTCTTTGAGGCTTTCCAGTCAATCTCAACGGAGGCAGTATGTTTTGTCACATGAAACGCTTGGTGAGCGTAACTACCGTTTGTACTGCAAATCAGTTTACACTTATTCGTTGAAAAGTAAGAGCAAACTACCTAAACGCTTTCAAGACAACAAAAAAGCGGTTTCATCACAAGCGGTTTTGTGGTCCCGACAGAGCCCGCACCGAAAAGCTACTCGCAATGCAGTCGACGCCGCAGCAACTTCCATTCGACGGTCCCAGGACACCACAGCTGAGAAAACCGCAGGTAACGCAGCGAAAGCTTCGGCAACGTCCATTCGACGGTCCCAGGAATCCATGGTTGAGAAAACCGCACGCCATGCAGACGACGCCTCTGCAAATTCTGCTGCTAGGGCGTCGGAAAGTTCCGCGCAAAAGCGCACAAGGCGGCAACGTGATGCAATTTCAACTTCCGCTGCTAGAGCTCTAGAAGGACCTACTGAAAGGCTTGAAAGGTTGCAAACTGTTAACCAGCGCCGCCATGCACAGCGTTCAACTATGAGCCAGTTTTGAGGCTTTCCGGTCGCAAAGACCTCTAAATAGGATCCAGGTCAGTTGCAATGGCAAAAAATGGCCTGGAGAGCCAGCAGGTTTGTGTTGTTCAGACGGTAAGGTACAGTTACCACCTTTTGTAGAGCTACGTGCTCCGTTGAAAGCTCTGTTGGAGGGTTCCAGTTCAGACTCCAATCATTTCTTCGCAAAATTCAGACAGTACAATTGTGCCTTCCAGATGACCTATTTTGGTGGTAATGCCTTCCGCGAAGTCGGTTGGAATCCCACCTTCAAGGTTCAAGGTCACTTTTACCAACGGATTGGATCTCTTTTGCCGGAAACTGACACTGATTTGGCCTTTCTACAAACATACTTCATAGCTAACTACAATCAACAGGCAGATGCCCGCATGGACATTCCCGAGAACGATACAGGCCAGGATAATCATCCTCGCAGGGATATCATAATGAGTCCCCAACAAATGCTCCACGAGACAAACAGCTATGTCCGCAGTTTTAAGTCTGCTCTCGAAAATAACACATATTCTGATATCATTATTGTAATTGATCCTGACAAACGGCCTCAGGGAGAGCACGGACGTCGTTACAATGCTCCCGCAAGTAACAAAGTTTCCGTCATTGTCACCGGTGATCATCACAACAGACGTGACATTGTTATCGAATCGCGCGGCTGTTGGCTCCGAAGAATCAGTGAAACGCACCGGTCCTACGATGCACTGCAATACCCACTTCTCTTCCCTTACGGAGAAGATGGATACCACTTTGACGTTCTGCAAAATGGGTCCACCTTAAAAACAGTGTCTTGCTGGGCTTTCTACGCCTACCTATTGATGGTACATGAGGGTGCATTCAATCATCTCCCTCGGAGCCGGCAACTTCTCCATCAATTCATAGTAGACATGGCTGCTATGATGGAATCCGAAAGACTCTGTTACATCAGATTGAATCAGACCAAGTTGCGCTGCGACTCTTACATTCACCTCCGCGATGCTTTACAAAATGACACTGATCCACGAAATATAGGCTGGATGTGCATACTACCTGCAACGTTCACAGGCAGTCCACGATACATGCACGCGAGGACGCAAGACGCGATGACATACGTTCCCAAGTACGGCCGACCAGACCTATTCATAACATTCACGTGTAACGCAAAATAGTACGCAATTGCTAAAGAATTTATGCCAGGGCAATCGGCCTTCAACCGTCCAGACCTCATTGCGCGCGTTTGCCATCTGAAGTTGGGAAATGGATGTGATTACAAAGGGCCAGGTTTTGGTGGCTGTCGCATGCACACTATTGAGTGGCAGAAACGCGGCCTGCCTCACGCACATATACTAATTTGGGTTGCGACAAGACTGAGGCCACAGAAATCGATCATCTTATATCTGCTGAAATTCCTGATCCGTCGGCTGACCCTGAATTGTACGAAATAGTGACAACCAACATGATTCATGGTCCCTCCGGGTCGCATTACAATTACACCAGCTGTCACAACACCGACGGCAAATGCACCCGGCACTACCCACGAGATTTCGTGAGCGAAACCATTACAGGGAGCGATGGTTATCCACTATACTGGCGAAGGAATCCCGTTGAGTGAGGATTTACAGCTGTGGTAAAGGGCTACCAAATTGATAACAGATGGGTAGTGCTATAGTGTCCCCTGCTAACAAAAGAGTTCAATGCGCACAACAATGTCAAATATTGCCATTCAGTTCGCTCCATCAAGTATGTATGCAAGTACATCAACAAAGGGACTTATGTAGCAATGTTTGGTATTAGTCAGGAAGGTTCCGTAGACGAAATCCAGGACTTCCTTGCAGGGCGTTTCATTAGCAGCCCATAGGGCCCTTTGCACATATTCAGCTTCCCCATCCACGAACGCTTCCCAGCAATCGTCCAGCTTGCTGTGCACCTAGAAAACGACGAACTTCGTTATTTTTCTGCGGATACATCAATGGATGTGACTGCGCGTACCAAAGACACAACGCTTACAGCTTTCTTCAAACATTGTCGACAGAAAGAGTTTGTTAGGACTCTACTGTACCCAGACGTGCATTCATACTACTTGTCGACAAAAAAGAACACCTGGGCTCAGCGGAAGTGCGAGGCCAACGTCGAGGGCTATCCAGGCATCAAAAAAGGCGCCACACTCGGAAGGGTATTCACGGTTCCCCCATCGCGACAGGAATGTTTTTACTTGCGACACCTTTTGCACGAAATTAGTGGTCCAACGAGGTACAATAACTTACGGACGGTTAATGGAGTTTTATGTGACACTTTTCGTGAGCCCTGCCTCCGTCTCGGCCTTTTGGTAGACTGCAGCCAGTGGGATGCCACAATGGCTGAGGGAGCTCTTTTAAAAATGTCCTCCGCTTTGCGCCACCTCTCACCAAAATCTTACAAATGTGCGAACCCAGAGATCCCAAATCACTTTGGGACAAATGCAATGACTTTTTGTCCGAAGATATACTCAGAGAAGCGCAACTGATGTGTCCAACAATGGCTCTTACATTCAACGATGGAATTTACAACAGGGCGCTTATAATCATTGATAACCTGTTTGTTGAAATGGGGGGAATCTCTCGCCGCTATTGGGCTTCCAACGCCAGATCATGTGACTTCCTCCAGTCTCTCACCTTAGACTGTGCGGGAGACATCCTACTCTGTTGAGGAGCTCAACGTCTATCTCACAACAAATGAGCCAAAACTTCTCATAGACCAAAGGACCGATGACGATGCGGTTCTTGCATCCATCGTGCAGGATACAGGATCAATTTTCTTCCTGGACGCGCCTGGGGGAACGGGAAAAACGTTCGTAACAAAACTGCTTCTTGCAAAGATTCGGCGCCATGGCGATGTGGCACTAGCAGTAGCGTCTTCAGGCATTGCTGCCACATTACTAACGGGTGGCCGAAAAGTGAACTCAACGTTTAAACTTCCGCTTGACCTGATTAAGACAAAAACAGCTGTATGCAGTATAGCCAAGCAATCAGATCTAGCGGAGGTTCTCAGCCGATGTAAGCTCATCGTCTGGGATGAATGCACTGTCAGTCCCAAAACTCACTCGAGGCTGTAAACCGCACTCTGAAGGATATTCGAAACTCCGATGACCTTATGGGAGGTATAACTGTCCTTCTATCCGGTGACTTTCGTCAGCCCCTCCCCGTTGTACCTTAGGGGACAAGGGCCGACACTATTCGAGCGTGCTTGAAATCGTCACAACTTTGGCCCACTGTTAGACCATGGCACCTTACCACCAACATGCGTGCACACCTAACTGGCGATGTTTGGTCCACCGAATTTTCGAATTCATTCCCCTGACGAAGGTATTATTCCAGCGGACACTAATGGATTTGTAAACGTCCAAGGGTTGTCTACAGTGGTCACAACGCCAGCAACACTCAGGAAATCAGTTTTTCCTGATCTTCACACCAGCTACAACAATATTGTGTGGGTGGCTGGGCGGGAAATTCTTGCCCCCAAAAACACCACTGTGACAACCCTTAATAGACAGCTTCTGGAAACTGTGCCAGGGGTGTTGCACGTTTACAAATCCATTGACAGAACTCCAGACCCCGCTGAAATGGCGAACTTTCCAGTGGAGTTCTTAAACAGCCTCCACCCCGCTGGTCTCCCTCCTCACATTCTGGAACAAAGTGGGGATCCCGGTTATGTTGCTTAGAAAGCTGCGTCCACCGAAACTCTGTAATGGGACCAGGATGGCTATTCAGGCCCTACACCCAAACATTATTTTTTCGTCACAGATTTAATGTTTAGTATAGAGCTTAGAAAAAATTCGCAGTGTGAGATAGGCAAGAAGTAAGGCATGTAGCAACATCAGCACGGCGAAGGTCACTCCTTTAAAGACAAAAAAATCAAGCATGGGCAACGCCGGGCCATGCTGCTAGTATATATATCTGTCTATATTTCTGAGTGTAGGTATTATGTACATTATTTACATTATTCGGACTATTGCTGTTATCCCCATATTTATTACAACGTTTCGTCCGTTGTTAACTCCGGCCTTCTTCAGGTGGTTGGAATTTCAAACTGAACCCTTTATTTCAAGGACACATGCCGCAGTGGATAAAGGCGTCAGTTAGATCCAGTGACATGACCCAAAGTGGGTGAGTTCAATAACTGGTTAAGGTGCAGAGTACTTGGATAGGGGAAGTAACAGGAGATAACTGATAACTCACATTCATTAGAGATGGCACATGGATCTAGAACAGTCTACCCCAGTTAGCGAAATATAGGGTTCAGTTCGAGATTCCAACCACCTGAGGAAGGCCGGAGCGTACAACGGCCGAAACGTTGTAATAAATATGGCGACAAATATAAGGACAATATTCCGAATAATTTAAAGTGCATATATATATATATATATATATATATATATATATATATATATATATATATGGGGGGGTATGAGTGTAATTATTACTTGGTAATCCGTCTGCATAATTCTGAAAAGGACATAACCCAGAGAGCTCAATTTAAAAACAGAGCAAACATATATATATATATATATATATATATATATATATATATATATATATATATATACAACGCGGTTCACCCTTTAAAATGCCCCCGGGGCCACTGGAGGTAGAGTGTTACGTTTAGGGGCCATTTATGCGTATATTAGTTGGAGATACCGGTTAACTCTAGTCTTGAACAGGTTAAGATTTTATTGGTCTGAGAAACATCCTGTCGGTTCCACAGGGCAATGGTTCGTGCGAAGAAGCTGCTCGAGTGAAACTTACATCTCACCGATTGAATACGGAGGGAATGCGGCTGTTTTGCCACTATGTATGTGACATGACGTGTTCTCGCTGTCTCAGGGGAACCAGGGAATGTAGTTTATCCGAGCACCTTCCGTGGAAGTAGAGCTAAAGCAGTGAGAGACTTGTCACATCCTGCCTGTGGGAGACAGATTGAAGTGTGGGGAATAAGTCGTCATCTATAATTGGTTGAAGACGCTTTTGAACTCTATAATGGCAGGAGATTTAGATCTGGTAAAAATATAAGAACATTACTCCATTTTGGGGCTGATCCTACTCATGTAAAGGTAGATTCGAGCAGGAGGAATCAGGTACTTACTGGAGCGGTAACGAGAACTGAACATTTTATCTTCATCCTTATTAACAGATCGTATGTACGTGTTTCAATTTAAATAAGGTGTAAGTTTGTGGCCCAACAGTCTTTTAAGACATGGTGCCTCATCGAGTGGACCTCCATACATCCTGATTGATGGTAGTTCTCACTCAGGTCGGCGATGATGTTGTAACTAGCTTATCTTTCCAGGCATTGAATATAACCATCCAGTTTTTTTACACCATTCGGTAGTTTTTACAAGATCGGAAGAGAGATCACTCGCCAATGTTTGATTATCGAGCTTTTCAGAAGTTCGCCCCTACATACATAAATTTGTTTACAAATCATCTGAGTATTTTCTGAGGCATATCATTTATCAAGATCAAAAAAAAATTGTTCTGAGGAGTGACCCATGCGGACACCTGCGTTGACCTTTAGGGTCCCATAGGACTGGTCATTAATAACTACCTTCATGGACCTACCCGTTAGGAAGGATTTTATGATCGAGAAGACCCTACCGGTGACTCCATAACTGGAGAGATTATATAGTAAATCTTTGTGCCACACCTTGTCGAAGTCTAGAGTCTCACGGATTCTGTGAGTGATAGTAGTTAGAAGCGGTACACATGCTGCTCGTTGCTAAAGTGGTTGTTCTTTTCAAGGTGCTCAACGAAATTCTTATTGATTGTGACCTCAAATATCTTGCTGATGATACTGAGGAGACTGAAGGGTCTGCACTGGTAAGGGAGAAAACCAGACGCCAGCGTTCCTGAACACAGGGCATAAATCTGGACACTGATTCAGGAATGATCTGACATTCCTAGGGGAAGCAGAACTTTTGCCAAAGCATTTATCAGGGCAGGAGGTTAGGAATAGGTCAACGAAGTTCGCCTGATATCCAGTCGTGTTCGGGACCCGGGTAGGTTCCTTGATGATCTGGGTTAGCTCATTGGCGATAGGGAAGTCACTGCAATATCTGCCTTCAAAATCGCTTTTGTTGGAGTGTACTAACCCGGAACGTTTAGTGCCTTACGCTTTCATGATCCTTTAATACAGAAACAACAAAAGTAACAATGTGGAAACGGATTTATATTCTACAAAGTGTTTCGTATTATAGAGAAATCTGATTATAGAAATTATAATTCACACCTTTCGATCATCTTACGACCTAAGTCATTTTTACAGCCTTTCCTGATACATAAGATTCTTTTGATTATTTCTAATTTTTATGTGAGGTCAATCAACGTGTGTTACTGATAACATATAGCCCTGTACTATTTGCTGCAGGCTCCAGTCATCGACGACTAAACCAATTTTCACATGAGATTTTCTCGTGAGAAGGTGGGTAGACACCTAGCAGGATCAGAAACAAGATAACTTAAAAGTCGAATGAAATTATAGAGTAATAGGCCATCAGATATTATTCAATATAATGCATTCCATAGCCACATCTATAGGCATTGAGGTGATGGCACAGCATCATTGGGTAAAATCCTTTCTAGACGGAAAGCAACGGACAGAGTGAAGGCTTTCACTGATGGAACTTAATGATCACGATTCTCTCACCAATCCGCGCATTCACTTTCGAGAACATACTCAGTAATTTTTCATGGAGAATGATGAATTCCGCCATGTCGACATGCCCCCGTCCCCGAAACCCTACCTATTAATGAATACATTCCGACTTCCAATCGGGATATAGACTGTGTAACGAATTATTATCTTAAAGACAATTTTCCATTTTGTTAAAGAAAAAAAAAGAACTACGCGTTGGAATTTAATGAAAATTTCACAGGATAATGGCAACAGTTATATGCGCGTTCTGTGTAAAAAACTGTAAAGTTATGCGCAAGTGTAAACATACCGCAGCCATTTGCATGAGCAACACGATGATTCAGTGTTCCAGATTTTTAACAAGTAACTTCATAACGTGCAAATATTGGTTGCAATTGAGACTTAAAGGCTTTTGAGAATTCCGTTATAACATATGAACTCGCGAAAGGTAAATCAACATTAGAAATATCCAAAATGATTGGAACATATCACCAAACAGTTTGTTGCCCCCCTTACGAAGGTACGTAAGAGGGCCGATATGGGTCACTCCAGGGCTGTTCTCCAATTTTTCTCTGTCGCAAATTAAACGTGAAGCTGTAAATAACCCCGGTCTGACCAGCGGAGAAACAACTCTGTCCATAACTACTTCGTGTTGTCTTCTGAAAAAGTTTCATTGAGACCGGTGACAACGCCTCCATTGACAAAAAGACACGTTCAAAAGCGTCTGAAATGGGTAGATGTTAACATGAAGCTCAATTTCTCGAAGGCTTTTCTCCGTGATGAATCTTATGCTACCACTCATTGCCCTGACGGTTGGGACAAATGTTGGGTCATGACCAAACGACATCGTCATCAACGCTTGATATGCAAACAGGGAGGAGGGGGTATCATGATTTGGGCGAGTATTATTGGAGATATCATGGTTGTTCCGTGGAAAGTTCCTGACGTTATTAAAATGAGTTCAGATGCTTGTATAACCTTTATAAGGGAGCACTTTGAACCTTGCTTAAAAAAGACAAAGAACACGTTCAGGAAAATCATCATAGTTATGCCTGATAATGACCCTCGCATGCAGCGCATAAAACGACGGAATACCTACAACAATTTGATTTCTGTGGACCTCGGAAAATGAATTGGTCGGCCCCTGGATTAAACCCAATCGAAAACTTGTGCGACGGGTTTACGAGGATTTAGAAGCAAGTAGGACTTGTGGCAGGCAATAGTGAATGTATCATGTGGAATTACATCAGAGGAGATCCAGAAATTAACATATTCCATGGAACAGCGCCTTATCCATGTCATTTCAAAAAGACGATCACATATCCCTTATTAACAAGCTCTACTACTATTTTTTTTAACTCTGTGTACTTGTTGATATCTATTTATTTCACGTCAGTATCCATAACAATCTGTATATGAAGCAATTAAATCATTACTTTCTTGTTTACATGTACTTCGCTAATAATTTAAATCAGTTATAATTGAAGTGTGGAATCTTCCACAACACAACCAGCCTTACATCTTGTTACGAAATGCACTCTTCCTATCTTTTAAGTAAAATTCTACTTTCATACAATATAACAAATATTCATTGGTCATTCACCTCCAATCTGGCTTGCTGATTGATCAGTTCCGACCGATCAAACCGCCTGCACGCGACCATTCTGTTTTCCCGCGCTCATATGCTAGGAGCCATTATATAAACCGAACACGTGTGATCGTTTTGAGTACTAGTTACCAAGTGCCAAGATGTAACCTTCACCGACTCCAGTTTTAGTCATTGCTGACCAAAATAGTCAGTGACAGCATCACAGAGAAATTGCCAACTTACTCCACGTCGTTCGAAACCAGATTTTGCCGCGCAAATGTACATCAACACCGACTCACTAACAATTCAAACTCAACCAACCCTGTGGACATTATTTCTCAGATATTGCTTATCTAAAGTGAATTGCATTCACTATCTATTAAGTAAACATTTATGTGCGAACGACCTTAAAAAGTAAAATGTAAATGACCTCTTAAGAACTTTCTGTTTAAAAGACACTTAATATTAACAACTTTAATATCAACATTAACGATCGATTACAAGAAAGACATTCTGAAACCTAAAACATCTTACACATTTGCCAACATAAAATATACCAATTATTCTGCTTGTATATTGTTTTGAATTGTATATAAATGTTTTATTAGTTTCTAATTAAATATGTCTTGTTCTTAATATGAATTCTGGTACAAATATTTCCAAATCAAAGAGACACGACTCTGTCCTACCTTTTCATTGCATGCTTGTACATCAACCTGAATAAATCTAATTGTTACGTTTTAAAACAATCCAGTTGAATTCTGTATTTTATTTTGATGTTAGTGGAAATAGTTAATTGACACGCAACCTATTCTCAACAAATATTACCACATAATTAACCCATCCACTACAGAAGTAAATTATGTAAATGACCATAGTCTCTGTGTATTTTTGCGGAACTTTACACTTTTTACAAAGTACGGGCATCTAAAGGTTGCCATCATTGAAATGTGAAAATTTCTTTAAATTCCGCTGTATAGCGTTTGGACAAATTCGAAAATTGTCATCTCGTTAATAAATTGTTACATAATGTATGCAGAGAAGTAGCCAGGTGTTTAACAGCAACTTAAGACTACCCCAAGGCCATGGTAGGAATGATGGTACTGATACACAAGATGAAGAATATGTCAGACATTACTAATAACATTTAATGTCGGCATAATTCAAAAGAATTCTAACTTGTATCGAATCTAACGAGAAAGCTTTGTCAATAAGTAATAAAATGCATGCGATTTTTTTTTTTAGATTTTCACGCCTCCATGTGGCATGCTATGCTGGAAGAAATGAATTCTAGAGTGAATTAGTCAGCGTGTAGTGAGCATTTCTCAGTGGACATTTCAAAGTAGAGGTAGCATAAATTTTGTGATATCAACGAACACTCGTTTCCACTTTTGTAATATCAACGAATACTCGTTGTCACTTTCGTAATTCTCGTGGTAGTAGAGACTTTGTAATCGCAGATATAACTATAGTAAAGCTGTTGAACAATACTGATGCCAGACGACTTCGAATAATACTCGCACTAATATTACTGGCTCCATAATATTCGCTCGAAATATAACCACAGAATAGTAATCCGTATAGTGATAGAGGATAGAATAGAAATGGTGATCCGGATAGTAAAAGAGGAAAGAATAGAAATGGCTATAAATATTTCCCATCTGTACATTTCCTCTGTCATAACGTGATCTACTTATTCGAAATGGGATCGGTTGTGTTTGCTCTCTGTCGATCTGTGTACAAACTACAGTGTCGGCAGTGACAATTTATTCCTATAAGGAAATTAAAATATTGTACAAAGGTAAGATAATACGTTCCTGCAAATGCGTAGAAATTTTACTCAGGATAAAAGGCAACGCAAATTCATCGTTTTCATGTTTATAACTGGACGGCAACAGCGGGAATTGTCAATGGAGCCTAATCTGGTTGTTTTTTATAAGAATATTTGAAAAACGTAGCTAAATCCGGCACAAATCATACAATAGTTCGCCCAATAGCAGCAAAATTGTACGTTTCACATTCCTCCCAGTCTTTTGAAGTTTATTCCTTGTGTGACACTATTTAGCGGTCTCGTTAAAAATGAAAAGCGAGAAATAATTAAGGCGATAAGAAGCTATCACGAAAAGACATAATGAGAGATGTTATTTTTTTTTTTTTTTGGCAAAGAAAAGTGGTGAAGATTTTGTTTTCGTTTGCGAAAAGAGAAAGTATATTTTTTTCTCTCGCAGAAGATAGGAGGTTCGTACGATCTCGGATCTGTCGAATTAATTTATGTTACGAGGCGGCGAATAAAAGATAGCCATCTGCCGATGGCAATAATGAAAATTTCAAATTGGTCAAGTGGCCTGCAAAACAGGATGCTAAGTGATAATGGTAATCAGGTCACGCACTGATCGAGAAAGACATCAGCTAAAGACCACCGCCAAAGAAAAAAAGAAAAGAAGGGAAAAGATAAAGGAAAAGAATGAACCATTAACTATCCTTCGGAGTTATCATTTGGTTTTGGGAAAAACACCTGTTTTATTGTCCAGACCTGAACATGATAAAAGTTTGATACCAGGATAGATAATTGGCGACAGAATGCGAATACGTCTAGTTAACCGCCCACTTGACGCTGGCGGAAATCTCGATTGATAAAGTCCAGGTGACATTCGGTTAAGATAGAGATTAAAAACCACACTACGCGTCGTAGGGAATTGTTGCCGGGAAGAGAAATAAAAGAAAAAAAGAAAGATAATTTTTTTTTTCGTTGAGCGATAATTGTGAACACCCGCGCTGCCGGACATCATTGGCTGAGTGGTGAAGTGAGTGGTGGGCGAAGGTAAACATGTAAGAGAGAGGGGGGCCTGTTGACGCCTCTGAAGGGATTGGTGTGACATACCACTGTGAGAGAGAAGGGGAACCTGTTGTCGACCTCTGAGGGGATTGGTGCGAGATACCGATATGACAAAGGAAGAATTTGGGAGGACGATACCCTTAAGAACCCCTCTAAAGCAAAAAAGTAATGGACTTCCAAAAATGAAATGTGTTAAATTTTCCTGTCCGAAAACAAAGAAAATCCTTGTTGTGGATTTAGAATTATCGAGGACCCCCCAAACCACGACAAGCCCACACCCGGTTTTGGTTGGCGTCCATATAAGCAGAGTCGCAGCGAGTTGGAAAGCAGCTGGGGTTAGTCAGAGAGAGAAGTTAGTTGCAGTTGAGGCTGTTGAGCTCTGAGACCAGCCTCGCAGGAAGCTGACTGGAGATCCACGCATCCCGACTTCAACTTCTAATCAAAAACAATTTATTTTTGAAGAACGACTTAGACTCACACCACCAAAACAAGCTTTACGAATATCGCCGGAAGTTACAAACAAAAGAACAGTTTATTGAAAAAAACAACTTAAGATGTTAAGACTAGCCTACCAAACACAAAGTGTCACGAATCCATATTAGCGGTTTGGGAGAAAGACGCATTCCTGTATTCAACAAACAGATATAAAAATATTTGTTATTCTTTTTTGAACACATTTGAACTTTTCGAGTTGTTCCTTTATTTTACATATACTTGTGTGGTGTTACCTTTGCTCGGACTCGGCTTCCATTGCGGCCCGGCGACTGATTGATTTCGTCTACCTAAGATCAAATCACAACGTGGGTAGGTTAGACTAGAAATCAAAGCAGTTACTTCGGTAACCAGACGTTGGAGGCGAGCTGGGAACGACAAAGCTGATACCGAATCTAACCAGATTCCCATCCGAAGCAGCCAAGGGTTAGAACGTCACATTTGGTGCCGCATCCAATACCAAGTCATATTGGTCGTCACAGGATAGCACGGCGGTGGGCGTGGAGAGAGGCCGGGGTGACGTCACACTTTTTTCTGTTTAGGATTGTGTTTGCGGGTTCTTCTAAAACTTCCCATTCCCTGTCTAAGTAGCTGCTTGACACTTAGTGGTGATTTCGCTTTGCTTGGGGTAAATTGATTAATAGTATTCGATACGTATGAAATAATTTATTTCGGATATGCCAACGGGATATGTATTATGTCGAATTTACATTCCATATACAGTTGGGCGCATTGGACATAGAACTATAATTTTTCCATGTCTGGGTCATATTTATTCACGGCATGTTTGATAAAGGCACTCCCAAACACTTCCTTTGTTTTTTTCTGCTGTCAGCAAATACTTTTGTTGAAACCATTTATCGAGATACCACACATTGCTAATATTCTTCAGATGTTCCGACATTTTTTGAAATGCTGCCAGCCATTATCTGAGACATTTGTTTGTCACTTCGACGTGGATATTGTTCCAATAGTGTTTTCACATGTTGATTATGATTCGGAGATAGACTATACTACCTTGATCTTCAAGTGACGTATCCCCATTGCGGAACTTCAGATACATGGTCCGCACTATCAATTCACAAGTCGATGCTTCAACACATGCTCCATTAATATTTTCGGTTGTTCGATAAGAATTTTGATGAAGCATCAACTTTCAAATAATTAAAAGAATCTCTTTTTCTTCATCTTTAATATGAAGAGTAGAATTTTTTTAAAGTTACATTTTAGAATATCTACTCGATTAAGGGATGCCGAATATTTCCTTAGATGGAAATGGTTAATATTGCAGTTAATATTATCATACACGTATTGAATGTAGTACACCACCAAGGTCAAATTATTATTAATAATAGCACAATACAAATTACATAAAATATATCAAGTAATTGTACCGAAGATATTGATTTTCTAAGCACAGCTTAGATGTGGCGCAAGTCCGAAAGTATGAAGCACCCAGTGAGGATCGAGCTCACTACTCAGTCGTAATTGATCTAGCAAGGCAAGCTTTCTAACCATTATACCACGTCGAGGTGCCCTTAATTTTCTAAGCGTTGCTTAGATGTGGCACAAGGCCGAAAGTATGGGGCACCTAATGAGGATCAAACTCACTATTCAGTCGTAAGTGTTTTAGCAAGACAAGTTTGTTAATCATTACACCACGCCAAGGTACCCAATTTTTCCAAGCGTAATTTAGATGTGGCACAATGCCGAAAGTAGGGGCATCCAGTGAGAATCGAAGTCACTGTTCTAGCGAGACAAGCTTGCTAACCATTACACCGCCTCGAGTTGCCCTAAGACTTACTGAAGATAAAACTATGACAATGCTCCATATCGATCTATCTACACATATGGATTATATATTGATATATATTATCATCCCGTATAAAATATTTATACTGCGTGTAACAGCAAAATTGTCTAAATCGTGTAACAGCGTAATTATCCACCACACAAAATATCTTAAAAAAAAACTTCTAAACGATTTGAGTTTCTTTATCTCAGGTTTTCACATAAGATGTTTAATCATCTTCAAATCATTTTTCTTAAGAATGAATGAAAAACACTTTGAGTTATTCAACTAAAAATAGAGCAGGTTACAATTGTTTTATGGCAGACCCATAGTCTTCACAAATGAGCAAAGGTGAGAGGAAAAATATTAGGACAGATTTAACAAAGATGCTTTAAGCATTAGTAATGAGTAACATATATTTTTGAAACTATTATAATAATATATTAGAATACAAAATATTTATACTAAAATCGGATGCTCCTCAAAACCTCCAAATTGTTGCTCGGTGTTCTTTATCGTCATACCCAGAACGAGTTACAGGTTAAAGAAGCAACATAAATTGACGGGCATGAAAAAGAGAATATTCTAGCTAATACAAAACCCCAGACATTAGCTTATGTTCTCGAGGCGCACGTTTTTTAAATAAACTTATCAGACCGAAATTGTCTTATGGAGGTTATGCCTAGTGCAGAACCTGCCCTGAAATTTCGAAACTGCCAAACATATATAAACCCTTTCTTAGATCAATGAGTAAAAATGAATTCAAGACAATGAACATTGTCGGTCTTTTAGAGGACCTTCTCTCTTGGCGCTACGGAAGCACAAAGAAAGAATTATATCAAATAATAGGAACAACGTAAGTGAGGGATTTTCAACAGCAGAAGAAAGTAACAACGATAACGTCAAAGAAGAAATAATGACATCATCATGACATTAATTTTCCGCACTTTTTATAACAAAAGATCAAAGGATTCACGGAGAGATCACATTGAAATACCGGTTCCGGGTCGATCACCGAAGTTAAACAACGTCGAGCCTGTTTAGTACCTAGATGGGTGACCGCTTGGCAATGCCAGGTGCTGGATCTTTTGATATGCGGGTTGTGTTAATGGATAATGGTTTCGTATTTTTTTTAATTGGAACGCCGAGTTTCACTTTCAGTTAGGTTTGTTATAATCATTCACACGCAAATACCCTTGGAAAATGGCATGAATCCATCTGGTCTCCACATCTATGGCTTAATTGGTAAAACATATATTACTGAAACCATTATTATCGCAAAAAAATAAAATTTCCAAAAAATTTTAATTTCGGCATTATATAATTCATAAAGAATGAAATGCTAACAAAAATAACTAAACCAAACAAAATAGGAAAGTAACGAGGCACCCATCAATACTGGAAACAGTTCCTAGGCATGAGAAACGTTTTCTTGAGGATAGAAATATTTCAAACGAATATAGTATTGGCTGCCCAGTTAATAGATACCGAATATTTCCTTATAAGGAAACGGTTAATATTACAATTAACATTATCATACACGTAATGAACGAAATACGCTAACAAGTCCAAATTATTATTATTATTATTATTTTTAATAATAATAATAATAGCACAAAGCAAACTCCATAGAATATATCAGGTAAAGGTACCGAAGATAAAAAAATGAAAACATTTCATCTTCAAATATGTAGTATATACAGATATATATGAGCAGTTCTGACAATATATATATATATATATATATATATATATATATATATATATATATATATATATATATACCTATGTAAAAATAAGTGTCTAAATCGTGTAACATCCTATTTATCTGTCTATATATTTATGAGATGAGATATTATGTACATTATTTAAATTATTCGGACATATTTATTACAACGTTTCGGGCGTTGTAACCTACGGTCTTCTTCGGGTGGTTGGAAAGTAGAACTGAATCCTTTATTTCGCTCACTGAAGTACACTGTTCTATTTCTCCCCCAACAACATGTGTAATATCTAAAAGAACACTAAACTAATTGAATTTATTTTTGTAGGTTTTCCTAGGTTTTACAAGGTATTTAGCCAACTTGACATCATATATATATATATATATATATATATATATATATATATATATGAGTGTATATATAAAATAAATTGAATCGATAAATATCTTGACCTTCTTAGAAAGCTTAGACAGCTGTGTGATATCAAGGTTTTAGACGTGCCAGTCATTATAGGAACACAGGTATCGAAAAGAGGAAATAGCGAATAGAACAAGTGACCTACCATTTGAGAGCTTTATAGGGAACAGATACAATACTTTACAACATTGTAGTGGGTTTGCTATCACTTAGCCTCGACTGTAAAACACCATTTACTCTAAAGGGAGATAATAAATAAGTAAAAGAAAAAAAATATCGGGTAAGAATTGAACTTGAAACCTTATATCCGGACAAGAAGCCTGTGGAGACGCACTTGGAGTGCACAAAA
>OZ010595.1:79630751-79698251 GCA_963932145.1 Acanthosepion lycidas | reverse complement strand
ACAAATAATCTATTAGGACAGCAAAAAACAAAAAAATTATTTCCGACTGGAGAACGAAAAAAAATCCTCCAAGTGAAGTCTAGGCAAGAACGAGACAAAATGTCTCGTTCTTGCTCTAACCGGCATTCTAAATTATGGTGCATTATTTTCCGGCATTTACCAATTGATTCCCATTCGTTCCAGCATCATTTAGCATAGTTATTTGGTAAGTGTTCTTCGGGAGAGTCTCGACGATGAATTGGGAAAAGAGAATTATTGTGAAAAAAACAATGATTTGACCATAAGCAAAATATTGTCAAAAACAAAGATTGTTATCAATGTCCGGAACATTAGTTCCTTTATGCGAAACTTAGGACTATTTAATGAAGAACAGACACACACACACACACACACACACACACACACACACACACATACATATATATATATATATATATATATATAATGGATACATGGTAATGATTTCAGAACATTTGCGTTCCGACCATTTGTCAATAAAATTGTGTAAACGAAAATGTTCAGAAGCCTTCCCTGCTTGTGCTAGCCTGAATTTACAAGGCAACGTGAACGAGAGTTTGAAAATACTCTCCTTGTAAAAACCACTGACCACGCCCTGTTAAGTGCGATCTCCGAGCAACTGTAAATGTCGGCCCGCTGAAAACTAATTACAGTATAAACCGTCGTTTACCTCTGTTGGGGATGAACAAACGAACATCTACCTACGCAAGCGGTGGTAACAGGGAATATTAAGGAAATGATCTTACATAATTCAACAGCCTTCATATTGAAATGTGGCTTTTTAATGGTACATTCTTTCGTTAACTAACATTTTACACTAATCGACAGATGGAAACTCTTGTGTAATCATTTGCTAAAATCATTTAACATTTATTCCTATTAGCAAACATTTAATGTCTGTTCCTAAATTCTTAAAATCGGAAGACGTTTGTACGAACGTACACGTTAAATGGAGACCATTTTTAAGGGCAACTTTCTGCTTATTTTCGCTTGGATTATAAAAACTCTGCAAATGATAATTTAAAACGTTTGCATCTATAAAATAAAACAAATTGAAATAAAGCAAATGTCATGTTCCTTGCTGGATCTGTAATATAATGGATACTAACAAGACATCTTGACTCCAGTCCCTTTCTAACCGACATCACGTTACGTCACTCTGTCTTTTCTAGAAATATTTTAATGGCGTCTGCTCTGCTTTTTTTTCTCTGTTCCCCCGAATACACGGATTTATGTGTGCTACTAGAATGGCATCGAGATCCCACCCTTTTACTCTTGTCATAGCTAAAGGCAACCGCCACTTCTCTTCTACTACCTTTTTTCTCGCACTTCCAAACTGTGGAGCTCCCTTCTGTTTACTTAGTCACTTGATAACTACAATCTTCAAAAATTTAAATGCAACGTGAATCTTCTGTCTTCTGGAATCCCGTTCATCTTTTGTTCTTTCCTCAATCTTCCCTATATTTAGGCTTGTCTCTTAATTTTACTTACTGTAACCTTTTGTGTACTAGTGGCATTCCCGCCTTGCTCGGTATAACATGATTAAAAAAAACAATAACACATAATGTTAACAATATAAGCAGATTTGACACTGTATAGCATACACGGAAAAATTAATTCGAGGTACTCCTACAGAATATAGTAAAGGAAAACGGGAACTATTTATTGTACGAAGGCAGCTAAAGCCACCACCCAAGATGTGAATGACCAATTTGAAACACCAAAATCCGGCAAGCACAAGAATTTTAAATATCTAGGAATTATTTTAACCAAGGTGCATTCGGATCGCGAAAGATGCCTTCCCAAAGTTAAGCAAAATATCAGGAAACAGAAAAAAATGGTTAGATTCAAATAAAAGAGGGTCGAACTGTTATGCCATATCGATCACCGTATGCGACAATGAATGCTGGACAGTCTCCTTGCAGATGAAGAAGAGACAACAGAAATGTTTTATGACAGAAGGACGCTTAAAATACTATCGACTGAATATATGTGCAACGACGAATTTTTAGGAAAAAACGCAAAAGAAGGATACCCGTACATTGAATCAGAAAGCTGTAATTTATCAGGCACATAAAGAGGACAGAGGGCATGAAAAATTTAATACTCACCGGAGATATTGAAGACGAATAACCTACCTAATAATTAGTAGTGGTAGCAAAAAGACAAAGATTCCTTAGAAGTATAAGGAACAGGAAGTTCTGTGGAACAGAGGTTGAATACCTCCTAAAAGGACATGGAACAGAAGAAGGAATTTATTCCTTTTTTGCTTCGTTTCTCTTCAATCAGTAATCTTACACATGTAGTGGTATCTTGGCTTATCCTTCCAACTTTACTTGGAGGTAAATTCACCAAGAAATAATCCTAGTAAATAGTAAGCTCATCGATTTGACTATTAGCCATTTCGAGCTGAATTATTAATGATGATCGTTTCGTTGGAAACTGGTTCCATTATCAGTTGGTGATATTCCATAATATTTACTGAGACGTCAATTATTAGGACATGTTGTTTGTTATTTACAAAAGATTTAATCATAGAAGGCTTCTTCACATACCAAAATATACACAAAGGCTCAGTATTCCTAATCTTGTCTAAAAAAACATCGTCCACTCGCTTCTCAACTTTAATATCGTCAGATCAACATTTCATATGGATGTCAGGGATGAATCAAATCCCTTACAGAAATACTGTCGGATGTATAAAAACCGGTTTTCTAGATTGATGTTGAAAAATGATTTCGAATGAGTAAAACTTGCAGGCCTCACTGAAGACCATCTTCCCACCCAGGGTTTGCTGCAACAAAATCAAGAGTAACTATAACTGATAACTGAAATCACATCACTTTAGGACTTTCAACAGTAACATAATGCAAATGGCGCAGTCACTCGTATCCGTGGATGCCAGTCTACAAGAGTGGCTAGTTGATCCCTGTTGCTTACTCCTTCTCAGGCACATTTGTGTTTGTTTAACACGCACAGAGCCCACTTGTGGTGTATACTGAAACTATGCAGAGCGGACATTAGTAACAGTTTCTGGGTGTGAGCGTGTGATTTATCGTGATAAAGTTTGAACAAGGCTAGAAGTCTCAGTTACGATGATATTACTTCGAGCTAGCACAAACACCGAGTACTTCGAATGGATTCATTTACCCAATTTCACTCACAACACTTGGATGAACCCGTGGTATGGTTTTCAAGCACTTTTCAAATGTGTCACACGCTGGGATTGCCTCCCCCAGACCGAAAACATAGTCACCTTCCTTCCAAATCGACAATGGTGAAATTCGAACCCAGGTCTCATGATCCGGACCAAAAGTTCTAACGTACCCCACAACTGAAATAGGTAGCACATGCAAGTGGGTGAGAGAGAGTAATGAAATAATCAAGGTAACGACATTTAGCACTGCTCCAAACAAAAAGGCAACACAGGAAGACATCATCTATTGTGTAAAGTGCATTAAATGGTAATAGATTTGAGGAGCTTGTTTACTTGTAAAACTCTTTTAATAGAATTTTTTTATGAATTTCCACTGACTGCTTGTTTAATGAATGCCAAATGTTTTCCCAAAACGAGTAAGATAAAAGATAAATAGGGTTGAAAATGACAGAAGAGGGTGAATGACTCTGAAATTCAATTTTTGAAGATTGTAGTTTTCAAGGAAGCAAAAGAAGGAAGTGAGTTCCGCATACGGGAGGTGCGAGAAAATGTCGGAGTAGAAGTGGCGGATATATTTAGCTTTTTAAACTGTAAATTGATTTTTCAAGTGTAGCACAAGGCCGAAAATATGGGTCACCTAGTAAGGATCGAACTGACTACTCAGTGATAATTGTTCTAGGAAGACAAGCTTGTTGACCATTACATCGCCTCGACATGCCCAAATGCTTTCTAAGTGTAGCTTCCAGGTGGCACGAGGTCGAAAGTGTGTGGCACCCAGTGAGGATTGAACACACTAATCAGTCGTAATTGATCTAGCGAGACAAGCTTGCTAACCATTACAACGCCTCGATGTGCCCAAACTATTTCGACATTAAATGGCTGGGACCTAGTTGCCAATCTAGTAGCGCGCTTAAATCCGTGTATTCGATGCAGAAGGGGGGAAAGCTCGTTAGAGCAGTTGCCATGGAAATATTTGTAGAACTCAGAGGGAAGTCACATTATGATTGAATTCGAGATTTCAATGATGGATCGATTAGATTACATTGCATTACATTCTTTGGAGTTTGTATTAATCAATAAATTTATTTCTACGGTTAAAATTTCTTTATTTTAATAGATTTAACCTTTCTCTGTCAGAAATCGACATTTATACTTTGAAATTCAACTTAACGGAAGTAATATTTATCCTGTGTTATTATTCAAGATGGTTTATGGAATGTATCTATAAATAAATTTGCGACATCATTGTGACTTGTTTTATCCCATATTTTTTTACCGGGTTTTCGTGTTACGTTCAATGTAAAAGCATGAATCTTGATTTTGAAAGGTCATAAATATAAAAAATATTGAGAAATGTGAAAAATAATATATGTTTTCGGCAATATTTAATCGACGTGCCCTCAAAAACATAGTTTGTCAAAGGTGCGTTTGCTCACTTGATACTGTTATTTTTGCGTACACATTTGACTCTCTCGGCAATGATTATATCCAGGATTGCAAAAATATGTGAATGAAGTAAAATGCTATAATTATTTATTTTTTATAAAGATTTATTATTTAACATGGCCGCGTGTAGCATATTTTGAAAGTTCCTGAAACCCACACCACGAGCTGAGATTTGTGTGTGGAATTGAATAGACGGAACAGTTTGAGAGTCTTCGATGCACGAAGTCTCAAGTCATTGTGACCAAGCGTTTGAGCGCTTTGGCCTTGTTCAGAAGGATAATCATTCGAGATATTGCGCAGCTTACCAGAAGCTGTAAGTAATATCCGCTCAACAGATTTTCAGTATAAACCACAGCTGGGCCCTGTGGGTGTTGAACAAACACGAATGTGCCTGAACAGATATATGCTACAGGGATTGGCTAGCCTCCATAGTAGACAGGGATATTCGGACATGAGCGGCCAGCGACCATTCTCACATTTGAATGAATACATATATACCTTCTTCCTAGAAGCATACGAGGTATTTCTTAGTCAATCTATCTCGTTCAAACTTTTCAGCATTAGACACTATCATTTGTGTACGTTCTTCATGGTTGCTATTTGAGTTAAGCAGTTTATCTTTATAGAATCTATCAATGACGACTTTGCACACCTTTCATTAGCCAAGAGCCTGCATTAAACTACAGGTACTACCGCGACTTACAATATGTTGTACATAGATTTGTATAATCTCTTTAGATATTTACGTCGTAGTGATTTATTTTCTCCTTTGATGACAGTGATAATTTTTGATCAAAGTTTTGGGTAATTTCCGTTGAGGTGGGCAACCGACGCATTTGATGTATTATTTTGTAAAATATCTCTTTTGTGTTCATATAGATTTTACTTAAATTCTTTGAGGTTTCTCCCATGTATTTTTTGTGAGAATTATTACAAGGGATAGAGTAAAATTCCCATTCCGGTTTTAGCTTTCTGTTTTGTTTTCTATTGGCTAAGTCAATGTTGTGGACGTTTTAGTCAGAGATTGTTATGTTGGGTTTAACTAGATTCGTTTCGATTGTATCAAAATTATTTTATGTTCAATGCAAAAAAAAGGCCCATGTAATAATCCAAAACTATACGGTTCCTCCTGAGACAGCCAAAGAATCCAAAAATATATAATCTTACCTCAGAATTCTATCACATCTAAAATCGAAGATAATCTATTTAAAATTAACTTAAAATTTACTATAATGACTAGAGAAAGCCTTACTCACAAGGACATCTACAGTAAATTTACCTCCTGAATCTTACAAGATTTCACCATTTTCGGCAGATCATCCAGTATCACAGTGATGGAAAGTAAAAAAGAAGACCCGAAATGAATTCTGCTAGAAAGAAATTTCCCCCGCACCCGTTTGGTGTGCGCTTCTGCAGATCTCCCTAAAAACTTAGTCCGATGATGTACTGAGGGACGAAACGCGTCACAAAAAACTTTTTCAACTTTGTCACACAATTTCCCCAATACCCTTTCTAGATATATATAATTATATATAAACAGAATATATATATATATATATATATATATATATATATATATATATATATATATTATGAAATGGACAAAGTCCGACAATTATTTTAAGACATTTTTCTGTGAAAATTTCTCGGACATTCAGGCCGGTAAATGTTGTTTAATACTTTTTATTATAAACAGAACATTTACCTAAAGTAGATACCTCAACGAGATCGCAATAAAAGAGTATAGCAGGATGAAAAAGACGCCAAACTTGAAGAAAACAAAATTTCATCGTCTAAATGTTTATGTTATAATTAACAGGAAAGATCAAAGTATTTTCGGGTTATTTTTTTCCATTTTTTAACCGTTCCTAGCACGTCTGAAATTTTCGTTAACAATCTTATTTTTTTTGAGTCAGCAAAATTGACCATTTTTTTTCCATTTTATAAAAAACTGGAAATCTCACTTTGAAATTCTTTTAAATATCAATTATCATTTTTTGAAAACTTATTTTAAGAAAATCAGAAATTATAATGTTTATTTAGAATATCTGGAACAAAGCTTCACTTAGCTTTTGCGCAGAAAAGATGTAATTTGAAAATAAAATAATGTAGGTCATAAACTTTCGCGTCACTTGATATGTGGTTAATGACATATTGACGGATTCCGTGAGGTTAATTTGTTCTACGGAAGGAGAAAAGTAAAATAATTTACATTTAAGTGAACAAATTATTTACATTGTTATTTTTAAGGAAAACTTTCAGCGCTCTATTTTTTTTTTGTACTTAGCTTTCACCTTTACCTTTACGATGCTTTATGGAAAATATATTCTAAAGAAATTAAAATAAGACTGTTAAGAGTGACATTAAATTTCATATTTCATAAGAAAGGTATCTAATTAATTTATAGTTAACTTTCTTATGAAATTTTATCAGAAGTGTACATAAAATACTATAACTTTATGTACATTTATTACATTTTACTCTGTTATTTGTATTTCAATTCATTTTATTATTAATATTCATATTACATTTATGGAAAAATGTCATAACTAAGATTAATATAAAAATAAGATCATATAAATTTCATAAGATGATACTGATACTTGTAGGTACCCTTCTCAGTTGAAATTGAAAAATCAAATTAACTTCTCCACACGTGTCTCACAAAAGTAAAGGCCTTAACAGCGGAGAACAATGCTTAACTCAAATAACGGAACTTAATTGTATTCTGGTTGGTCTTCCGTACTTTATAATTACATCCCGATTATAAACACAAATTCACATTTTTTTAATTCACTGCGAATCTTCTGATTAGTCAAAATGATACAATTTACAACGCGCTAAATAAAGATCTATCTCTTAGGAAACCCGATGCAGCTTTTAACTAATTTTATAATATTTTAACAACTTAAATGTAAAAATCTATTATAATTAAGAAATAACAAATAATTGTATTAAAAATTCATTTTTCATCGAATTTTTTTTTTTTTTTGCTTTCAGAAAATATTGTCCATATTCATAAAAACAACTTTTATTGAGTTTTGTTTGTTACAATTCAGAGCTGATTTTCAGGCAGGGGCTCCAATTAAAAACAAAAAAAATCATGATTTGCATTCCTCAAAGCCTTGTGCCTTTAACTATTGCAATCACTAAACCGGACGCTATCGAATTTCTAGCGTTTTCATAAAATTAGTTATGAGGGGGTAATAAATATTTAATAAAATATTTCTGCCATGACTTTAATAAAAAAAAATCTCATTTATAATATTACGATCATCTGTGAATAGTTCCTGAAGCTTTCATTAACATCCGACAATGATTTATATTTTTGCAAGATTTTCCAAATTAATGCGTGTCATACCAAAAAGATAACGTGCTAAAAATTGTCTATGTTATTTATTGGTTCCGCTGATACAAAGAGAAACAAGGTTATTTAATCAAAATTTAGAATGTTCTAAAAAGAAGGAATTTTTTTAAAAAATAATTTTAAAAAAATTTGGTCTTTCCTCTTCATAATAACATAAACATTTAGACGAGAAAATTTTGTTTTCGGCAAGGTTGGCATCTTCTTCATCAAGCTATGCTCTTTTTTTACCGATTTCGTGGAGGCACCTAACTTCAATATTTTTAACTATAAAAAGAATGTATAAACATAAAAATGCCTTAAAATAATTGTCGGACTTTGTTCATTTCATAATGTGTGACGTCATTTGTTTACATTTGATACACCATGAGCAGATATGAATGTACGTCATAGATTCATGGAAGATTGAAGTTAAATTACAGTAAATTCGACATTGCTAACCGATCGCTCCTTCGTGGCCAAATCGGTAAAGGCACGTCAAGCTAAATGACGGTTCCGTATAGGATACAGGTTCGAATTCTGTCGGAGGACCTATATTTCACGGATATTCAGGCCGGTAAATGTTGTTTAATACAGTTTATTATAAACACAGCATTTAATTAAATATTGTATCCAAAAAAACATACCCGCTCGGCCCGGTGGCTAGAATCAAAGTGTAGTATCTGCGCTTTGTGAGCTGCCGGGTTGGGTGTTTGTCGAACTCTCTGCTTGCAGAGAGGAACCCGGACGAAGCTCCGCCGAAGGGTAGGGTTTCGTTGGGGGAGATTGACGGAACTGGCCCGCCTCGGGGGGTTAAGATGGTTATTTATTTTTGGCTGGGCCTCCGGGATCAGAGACACCCACATTAAAAAAAGGCCTTGTGCCACATTCGATCCCCGTGGGTGAATTGATAAATACCATCCATAAAAAGAATACCCGCTCGGCCCGGAGGCTCGGATCAAAGTGTAGTATCTGCGCTTTGTGAGCTGCCGGGTCGGGTGTCTGTCGAACTCTCTGCTTGCAGAGAGGAACCCGGACGAAGCTCCGCCGAAGGGTAGAGTTTCGTTGGGGGAGGTTGACGGAACTGGCACGCCTCGGCGGGTTGGGATGGTTATTTATTTTTGGCTGGGCCTCCGGGCTAGGAGATACCCACATTAAAAAGGCCTTGTGCCACATTCGATCCCCGTGGGTGAATTGATAAATACCATCCATAAAAAGAATACCCGCTCGGCCCGGAGGCTAGGATCAAAGTGTAGTATCTGCGCTTTGTGAGCTGCCGGGTACCATCTATAAAAAGAATGTATAAACATAAAAATGTCTTAAAATATATATATTTCCGCGGAAAGATTTATGAGAAATTGGAAAAGTCATAAGTGTTTCCCCTAAAATTTCACATTAGTTTAATTTATTTTTAATATAGCTTCAAGAATGTTTAGTTTCTGTTTATTATTTCCATGCAAAAAAGTATAGATTTATTCTGAAGAAGTTTCCAAAATTGTTAATGTAGACAGGTATGCCGTTGAAAATGTTGTTATGTTTATAAAACATTTGAATCAAGTCTTAATAAAATTAATTATGAATACAAATGTTTTAAAATGTTTACAGTAGATATTTCAGGCTTTAACCAACAGATTTTTTTAATTTATGGACATTTCAAAACTTACTTACCTCCCCTGACGTTTACATCGCGAAATTTAAATCGTGCAGTAACTTAACGCTTTCAATTCATAGATGAACACAATTTTTTTCTTAGAAAAACAAATACCCTGATGATGACATTGTGTTCATTTATTTAGTTATAGATATACTTATATTTAGGTTAGTTTTTATATATATATATATATATATATATATATATATATATTAAGTTGGTGCAAAAATAATATCGTTTTTTGACGTTAAAAAATAATCTCAAAAAATGATATTATTTTTGCACCAACCTAATATATATATATATATATATATATATATATATATATATATATATATATATATATATATATATATATATATATATATATATATTTGCTTAAACCTGAGTATATGTAAAAATGCATAAAGATACGGGAATATATATATATATATATATATATATATATATATATATATATATATATATATATATATATATATACGGCGAAATATTTGCTAAAAACTGAATTTCATGATGAAAAAAGCCTCAAATTTAATCAAACAAGTTTTATCGTAAAAATATTTACGTTATTATTAAGAGGAAATCGCAAAGAATTTTTCAATATTAAATTATATTTTTTAATCTTTTTTATAACATTCACAATTCTGGTTAAATTAAGTTTTCTTCTGTCTTGTGTCATAAATTAGCATAGAACATTTTAGCGTCTTTTACTGTGAAAAACACATTAATTTGGAAATTCTTGCAAAAATCAAATCATTGTCGGATTGTAATTAAATGTTCAGGAAAAATACACAAATTCATTAAATTATTTTTGAAACATTCACAATTGTCGCCCCCCCTACACACAGACTTACTTAATTTATGAAATTTTGAGAAATTCTTTTTTTTTTTTTAGTATCGCTTACTGCTTACTATTAATAAGAAAATGTTCTTGGAGAATGTAAATCAACAATTTATTTTTGTAAAATGGGACCGCCAATTATCGAACATCATTTCTAAATCTTTAAACAAATAATTGCAATAAATCTAATATATTATTTAATTAGAATTGCTTTTAATTGCTTTTATGATTAAGATATATTATGGACATTATAGTTTTATACTTAATATCAAGAACAGGCAGCTTAATTTTCTGGGAACGAGAATCGAATAGATGGAAAGAGAGTCAAGGGAAAAAATGCCTGTCATACCTGGCGAGCTTAAGCAAGTTGATGACAAAAGTGGTCTGGTGAGGAGGTGGCAGAGGGAAAGAACTTGTTAAGATCGGCAAGGGATAGAAGGAGGTGGAAAGGCATGATCGCCTACGTCCTGAAAGGTCATGGGCCATAAAAAGAAAGATTGTCTCCAGAAAAATATTTCGAGAAATAACGAATTTTTGCAAGAATTTTTTTCGTTTTTTTTTTAATAATATAATGATAACAATTTATAAAATTTTAAGTCTTTGAAAATTCTGTATTAATTTATATTTGTTATATGATATTCTTATTATTAAAAAAAAATATATTTATTAATGATGAAATTAATTAATTAATGCAAAAGTTTACTACTATTCACCGATACTCTATATTTTTAAACGTATTTTGATTGTTGTGTTTTTGTGTATAAACGTGCCGATGTTTCTAAATATGGATGTCCATACACGACATTATCAGAAAATAAGAGTGGTAAATATAGTATATTTAAAGCCAAATTATGTAAAATTCACTAACAACTCCGTTTAGAAAGAATCTTTTTAAGATTACTCTATAGATACAAAAATAAAAAATGGCGCTCACTCTATAAATACAGTAAATTGGAGCGTACGAGTCGAACTCAAGATTTCCAGCTTAAAATTTTAGGCTTATACCTACTATATCGGTCGACGCACACATATACGGGAGGCTAACAGTTGTCTAAAACATAAACCTATTGGTAAATTAAGTAAAACTATAATATAGGTGTAGTAGCCTATGGAAGGTTACTGAAGAGAATAATCAAACAAATGTTGGTATTTGAACGATAATACTTAGGACAAGAACAACACATATAAGATTCGCCAGAGGCGCGTAGAAGTAATCAAGTGCTATAAGTGAGTCAAGTGAAATCCACAATGAATTTTCAACTGCAGGATATCTACCAACCGCCCCACTCGGTTATATATGGCACAAGGCCGAATTTTAATGTGGGTTATCAGAGCCCGTAGGCTCAGCCAAATATTTCCCGTAGACCCGGTATAAAATGCGTCCGTGTAGCTGTTTCCCGAGACTAGACACTGCCCTGTGACATAGCCTCATCTGGGGATCTTCTTTGACCGGAGCCATAGAGTTTGACCAGCAAACCTGGAGACGAATCTCCTACTGTATAATATCTACCAACCGCCCCACGAGGTCAGATGTGGAATTTAACGTGGAGTATCTGTAAAGGAAGAAAATGAATAAGGTTATAAAAATATATATATTTCTTGAATAGTACTCGCTAACTTTTGTCTTACCAGATTTTGAATTATGGCACTTTGTGACCTCCACAGGATTTGACTGACCTTTCAACAACCTGATAAATATTCATGAACGTTCCCACATTTAAAAGCCTTGCTCTTGTATGTAAACTCGTGAAAGAAAATATATCTTGCTAAAGTTCCTCGGAGTACGAAAACGGTGGCTACGAATAGTTTTTCCTCTTGTCTTTTTATTCATATATATATATATATATATATATATATATATATATATATATATATATATATATATATTCATACACGTTTCATTAAATCATATAGACAAGTGTTGTCTATTTATTTTATGTAAATTTTTCTCGTAACTTCTGATAAGTTTAATAACATTATCGTTGAAAGAAGAAAGAAATTCCCAGTAGTAATCCATAATTTTTTAATACAATCTAAGCTTTCGGCTTACTTAAGCCATTATCAAAGATGTCAATTACAATATATTAAACAATATATGGACAAGACAGTGATGATAGTCTGTCAATGTTTACATAGGAGATTTGTAAGCAACGATAAACACGCGCATATAAGACGCTAGAAGCGAAAATCGCACCGCATCTCATGACGTCACACATGACCACACGAGAGTGAATTGTAGAAGTCTGAATCGAAAGCCGTTGGTATAAACCATTGGTGGTATTTATTCGTACAAAAAGTACAAATTGTGGCACGAGGCCAATAAAGGGGAAGGGTAGGGCTGGTCAACACTAACTATCTTATACCTAGCTAATCAGATTGGCGACCCATTCGTACATTACATTTTACGCATTCACCAAAAGAACTCGTCCATCACCAAACAATCCTTCAACCACCATAATACCACGTGCTCTCAAGGGAGACCTACCAAAATCGCGCCCCATACCATAAAAATTCTAATGATGATATATATATATATATACAATTCTAATAATGATAAAATGAGAGGGGAGGGAAATGAACCCAATAATAAACTTAAAATAAACACAAATACAAACTAAACATAATTGATGTTAGTAGGGACCGTCCAACCCATAAAACAGAGAGGCCGCTGTATTCTGCCCAGGGGACAAAATCAAGAGACGCTCTCGCTAAGGGAGTGGGAAAAAGTATAAAATATTAGGCTGGAATGGGAAAATATAAAACTGACTCAGTCGAGATGAAAATGGGGCGGGGGTCAAAACAAACTGAGGAGGATGGGAATCTCGACTTGGATCATAACCAAAGAACGGCCGGGATGCAGGCCAGGAACAACCCTTACTCACATTAACTAGGTACACTGAAGCTTGTCTAACCTAACCAAGGGGAGGGTTCCACAGGAAGCCACCCCGATGTGCAAAAGGTTGACCTAGAAGAGAAAATCAAGGCTAGCCCCGTTCACACGAAGCAAGCTCGCTTCTTTTACCCACCTTTCGCTAAAGACTGTCGAATACAATCGTTTTCTATCCGATCTAATCTTCATCTTGAGCTGATGCTCAAAGAATCGAATTAAATCCGAATGAGAAAGACGATTGCCTCGCAAGACTTCCTCCTTTCGCGTCGTCCAAATCACCATTCGAGCCTTGGCCATCAGCGTCAGAAACACCATCCGTTTCATCCCGGAATACGGGGGCGACACATTGTCACACGCGTATGCGCGATCAATGGACACAAGTTGTTCGGGAGCGAGACGAGCCGTCAGCTCGCCGACATGGTACCATAAGGGGTGGACTTGGGGGCAATGGTAGAAGGCATGCGCAGCCGTTTCTTCTAAGCCAAGGCCACACCGTTCACAGTCTGGCAAATCCGCCAAGCCCCATATGAAAGCCTTGTCGTTGAGAGGCAGCCGATTCCTAGCCAATCGCCAGCTAAGCAAAAAGTCAGGGTTACTGAGGTAATCGGCCGCTGGCGCCCAAAACCACTAGGAGCAATACTCCTCCTCCGTCAAGCTGAGTGTATCTCGCAGGAGATCCTTCGCGGGCCTCTCCACTAATTCACGATAGAAGACCTTCCTAGGCCGAGAAAGGTCACTGGACCGGGGAACGGCCCTCAAGGCCGACCGACACTCGCGAAGGAAAACCGATTGATCCCGGGGTTTACGACCGCGCTCAACCCGCGAGATGGGGGGACTGATGGTAAGGCCAGGGAACGCGTCCCTAACAATCCCCTCCAGAATCGGATCTCCTCCAGTCAATGCAAGGTGTAGGAAAGCCAACCTAGAGGCACGGATGTGACTCGGCAGGTGCGGCATTCCCAGCCCCCCATGACACGGACGTTTAGTGCAGACTCGTCTGTCGACCCGATTCTCGCGTCCCCTCCATAAAATGGAGGATAGTGATTGCTCGAGCGCCTTCTTGTGAGTCTTACAGAGAGGAAGTACGGACAATCGATAAAGAATCAGGGGGAAAATGTATGTAGCAGACACCTCCGCCCTGCCCTTCACGGACAACCTCCGTCGATTCCAAGTCTGACCGGCGGAATCAACCTTTGCTCGTACTTTAGACCAATTCTTCTCCAGCTGGAGGTCAGGCCCAAACCACACTCCAAGAATGCGGACAGGACCGTCTGTCCAACCGAAGCGGCCCGGATGAGCGACCCCCTTCCAGGCACCTAACCGCAAGCCGGACGACTTGTCGCGGTTTATTTTGGCCCCTGTCACCTTCTCGTACCGATCAAGCGCCTTCTGTACCACCTCAATGTCGTTGCGGGACGACACGAAAGCAGATACGTCATCGGCGTACGCGGAAACCCTGGCTCGAGACCCTCCAAGAACGGAAATTCCACGTACGGCCGGACTGCCGGTCTCGTCCTTCAGCCGGCGAAGGAGAGGCTCCAACGCCAAAGCATAAAGGAGAGGCGACAGCGGACAACCCTGACGAACCGTCCTAGACAGCACGAACGCGTCCGACAGCCTTCCGTTCACCTGTACCACCGCACTGTGGGAGCGATACAGGAGGCTAATCCAGCGGCAGAAGTTGGGTGCGAATCCAGCGGCCTGCAGGACAGCTGCAAGGTAGCGATGGTCGACCAGTGGTTTCTGTTACCAATTATAGACATTTAAGAATATTTGTAGAGATGCCATAATTGATTTTGTTTAGGTTGGGTTTCAACTGTTTGAATTAGGTTGGGTTTCAACTGGGAATTTCTTTCTTCTTTCAACGATAATGTTATTAAACTTATCAGAAGTTACGAAAAAAATTTACATAAAATAAATAGACAACACTTGTCTATATTATTTAATGAAACGTGTATGGATGAAAAGATGCTGCCTAAATACACATAATATATATATATATATATATATATATATATATATATATATATATATATATATATATTATGTGGCCTTTCTTTCAGATAACATGATAGTATTTGGCCATTTGCTTATCGCCTTATCAAACATCAATTAATATCAAGAATGATTTTAAAAAACCCTGGATGCTCAAATATTTTACAAATAAAACAAAAAGTAAAGTATTGAATGATCACATTTGATTGTTGTTATACTCTCGTCTGACTTAATCAAAATGAACGTCCGTTTTTAGTATTGGGTCGGTGCATAGTTATCAGGCGTTTTGTAGGCAAGTTATTTGTTAATAAGAATTTCTGTTTTGTTTACTTTTTTCAATAAAAATATTATTTTATATTCAGGTTATAAAAATGTGTGTCGATAATCACACGCTCCGGAAGAATCATTTAAAAATGTTATTGTTGAATCGTTATATTTCTTTTTCATAATAAATATTGTTTAAAAAACGCCTGATAAATATACACGGATCAAATAGTTATATGAAAAACTGGGCAACAGTTATTCACCCAAATGTTCCCCACCATTTTGGAAAATGGAGATTTATCATATGTTTTAGCGTGAGTAAAACCCAGATTGTTTCCTGTTTTGGATAATTATTTTTGAATGAGAATCAATTAGTATATTCTGGATGAAAAAAGGGGAAAATATTTGAGGAATGAGGGTGGTACGTCAGAGCAACTCGATCAGCCTGTAATATTTTTTATGTGCCAAATTTAGGTTAATTAGCGGTGATTACAAATACAACGATTTTTTCAGCAACAACAGCGGCGTATTCATTCTTTATTCTTACCTTCCCAGTAAAGGAAATATTCGAAAATCCGAACGACAAAAAAATTCTAATGTGTTTAAAGCTTTATCTTGGTTTAACTGACAACGTCTTTAACGTTTTCTTTTTGATTATGTCTTCTTGACACCGATGAAAACAATATTCGACATTTGCTAGGGCCTTTTTCCAATTTGTTGAAAGGAACTGAAGTTTATTTAATTGAGTGCGAAATTTAAATTGGACAGCAGTCGAATTCACATCTTTTCAAATGAAATAAATGTATTCTGCTATTTTTCCAGGTTAATGAAATCGATTTTAGCAACTCACAAGATTTTCTATATTGTTCTTGAACGAAGATTTGCAAACTAAAGAACCTTGGGTCACATCAGGTTTAAAACAAGACACAATTTAGTTTTAATTTCGCCAATTATTTTTGTCCTCACTCATATCGTGTTTATTATGATATATATATATATATATATAAAAAAATAATAATTGATTTCAAATTATCAGTTTATTCATAATTCTTTCCCATTATTTCATGAGTAAAATATATGCAGATCTTATTTTCGTAAATATATTAGAGTGTACAGCTTTTAAATTATATCATAAAGAAGTAATTTATAAAACGAAATAATTAGCAATGTTAATGTGATTAATGGCGAAATCACTTTGCTAACAGGACTTAATAAAAACCATTTAGAAAATTTAGATCCACACGATTCTATCAGAAAAGAAAATGTTGAATTACTGTAGTGAGGTGAGACGGCTATATAATCTTCATGTAGGAACTAAAGGACAGGTTGAATAAAGAATTAGAAAAACTGGGCGTTCCAAATTTATTCAGCCATCCAAAAGGGGATAAGTGACCTCAAATCAAATTTCAACAACTGTAACAACGACAACCGCTACGAATCTAACATTCACATCAGACTGAATCAGAAAGCGAATTTGAAGAGACGGAAGCTTTTGAAGTACAATCCACACGAAAAAGGAAGAAGTATAGGAAAACCAAATCTCCGACTAAATTAATAACATCTTCAAACTTACTAACCAGAAAAGTAGCAAATGTTTGTCAACAGTTATCTCAAGAAGACATCTTCTCAGTCTGGTATTTACAGACCACTCTTAAAGAAGCTGTTAAAGAAGAAATGAAGAAAACAAAATACTGAGAAAATTGCGCATTGCATTTTGATGGTAAACAAATTCATGGACATGAATATCAAGTGTTTGTTTTGAAGAATGAACGGAGAAGAATTATGGTAGAAGCATTAAATCTATTAGGTTGGTGCAAAAATAATGACGTAATAATGTCTTTTTTTGACGTATTTTTAACTTCAAAAAACGACATTGTCACGTCATTATTTTGCACCAACCTAATACCATATGTAAAATTAGATGTGATCTAACCGAAGGGACCACAGAGAATTCTTGTCGATCTGGTATGGTTTTATAGTGGCTTTAAGCAAAATCCTTCTAACGACAGATCCCTGTGTCCAGGCGGACGCCAGTTCAAATCTTGCCGGACATCGCGTATTTTTAGGTTTCGCAAATAGTCAAGGTGATAGACAAAAATAAATAAACACTATTTAATAAGTAAACGGAATATCTACTAAAATATAATTATCCACTAAAAATAACATTTAAACTGATAAAACAATTCGGATAAAAAAAAATAAACAAACGTCCAATAATTCTTTAGAAAACACACACGCAAACACACGCAAAATTAAACCTGAGCCGATAGACTGACCTAGAAATGATTTTTCTTTAAGGACTATATATATATATATATATATATATATATATATATACATATATATATATATATATATATGTTTGTAAATATGTATCTTGTTCCTGTCTCAATTGTATATATAATCCTGGTCAAAATCTTATGACCAGATACAAAAGGGTTAAAAATAGTAACTACTCTTACTTTAATCAAAATATATTTACAAAACATTTACATTTAATTAGAAAATATAATTTATCAAAAAAAAAGAAAATTTTAAGCTTTGAAGTTATCACTTTAAACAAACATTCTATTTTTGTTGGTCACAAAGATAAGACCATGTGTGAAAAAATATTACTGGGCAAAAATTTTACAACTAGTCAGAGTGCTCATAGCTTCAGACGTGTAGACCTCTATTTAACTCATTTCCAGCATTATATTACAGATTTTAAAATGGCTGAGTGTATAATTTTATCAAAGTTCGAGTAGCGCAGTATTGTTTAACGTAAATGACGTGTTCTTTCGCACCGAGACATTGCAATTGAAATAGGTTGTAGCAGAGTTGTCGTTGCTAACTTCATTAAAATTCCAGATGCGTATATTTCTAACAAATTAAGCAGTCGTCCCAATAAAATCTCACCATCTCTAGACAGACGCATTAGGCGAGAACTTAAGAGAGATTCCAGCCCTAAATGAGATAAAAGTAAATACAGATGCTGAATGCAGCTCTCGAATGATTCGACAGCATTTAAATGTGAAAAGGTTTAAGATCTTGAAACTGCTGCAGAGGTCTCACCTTCTTCGTTGCTATAAAACCTCCCGCTTCTGATTATCAAACTTGGGATGTGGATAAATGGAAGAAAGTGTTGTTTACAAACGTCAGAAAATTCAACCTTGATGGTTCAAACGGTTTTTAGCGTTACTGGCATGACAAAGGTCTCTCAAAAGAAATTTTCCACACACGACACAGTGGAGATGGATCAAATATGGTATGGGGTGCCTTTTCGTATAATGTAACCCTTGAGTAACAGGTTGTAAATTAAATTTAATATAAATGCTTTGCAAATATATTTCAATTAAAGTAACAGTATTTTATATTTTTTTAAGTCTTTTGTATCTGAGATTAAGATTTTGACCAGAAGAGTATATAACAAAGGCAGACAAACGCCTGCACACACCTGTACACACTGATTTTTAAAAAAAATCAATGTTTCCTTATAGGGAAACGTCTAATATTACCTTTACCATATATATGATATAAAATACGGGTTCGACAAAAGTAAAGCCCTTTTGCTAGCTGGGGCGGAGAGGAAGGCTGGGAGCATTTGATTGGCCATAACGATTAACAAACTTAGAACCACCAGACATGTGTTTTGTGAGATATACTGAAAGATCTTGTTTACAGGCTCAGGCCGAAAATATTTTCTGAATTAAAACAAGAACTTTCTGAAGATTTATGTAGAAATGCGTCAAATGATTTTTGGGAACAGTTGTTGATAGGGTTCAGCGTTGAATTGAATATGAATAGGACCATTTTGAACAGGTTATATAGTTTTTTTTAATCATAACAAATTTTGTTTTGATGTGACAATACTCATAATTTTTTCTTTAATCGTAATGTGTAATTGAATGATTTTTTTTATATAAAAAGTTACGCATTTCGTTGCTCTAAAAGAATTCTCCAGACTAATATTCTTTGGATTAACAGTTATACGTATATAGTTTGGTAAAAATACAAAAGATATGGCAAAGATTTTTCATGGGTATCCTTTGAAGATTCATTATTGCTTAGAGAGTTTTTAAACTTTTGGTGGCGAGAACGGTATATCTAGATGCATAATTGTTCATTATTATTCCGTCTTTCCTTAATTGAGAATTATTAGTCTTGTTTTAATAATAATATAAATATAGTGCAAGTGCCTACACATTATGATTACAACCGGGTGTATGTAACTTATTTCAAAACTTCTGGTGGTGCTGCGAGAATCTTCCTGAGTTATGCCAATTTCTTGTGTTACTTGAAGGGCCGCGATGCACTAAAATCATCAGACGTCCTCTCCATGATGACCTGGCCACGAGCGATCACTTCCTGCTCAACCAGCCGGTTTCTTTATATAAGGAAGCCAAATAGAGTAACAAGTAAAAGAACACTATATCACATCCTTTCTTCAGTTGGGAATGCCAATATCTATGTCTCGGAAATATGTATAGAATGCCATATCACGTTTAAGAAAGGACATGAAGAAAAAAAAGAATGATTTTGTCAATTTCGATCTACCATAGAAACGTAAAAAATGGATTTGGAAATATTCGACATAGTAAGGAAAGACAAAAATCTTACAAGATGATAAGAAAGAATGTTCTATTCAATAATCAATATTTATTATAATACATAATGTTATAATTATCCTGTTTTATTATTATTTATTATTGTTAATCGTATATTATGCATAATCTAAAAATCAACTTCAGAAATCATAATTCTCTTGATATGTACGTACAGGAAAATATTAGATGAAGAGAGAGGTATTATCCTCATTATGAAGTATTATCTGGACATCTTGGAAATTATCTACCCTCTGATAATTGTGATGATGTACATGTATTTTTGTACTAAATTTCACCCAAAAGAAGACTGGGGTACTTTGTGTGGTACGGTGGTTACTGAATGAGATATGTGATATGAGTGTAAGCGGAGGAAGAAGAAACTGAAGACTATGATAAGGCTGACAGTTAGCAACAGATTCCGGACTTGAAATGGTAGAGTTAATGGAAGCATTCACATCTACCTACAAAGAATGGAGATCATCTGAAAATGTCTCATTCAAATAGCGATTGTGTAATGATCAAGCTTATAATAAATGCTCTAGTAGAGTGAGAAATAAGCTAGGAACTACAACGATATTGAACTTTATAAAGGACTAAATTTAACAGCTGGTCGCTATGCCTTATTTTTGAGCAAGTCTGATTCTTGTAACCATAAAGCTTTGAGAAGTATTCAGTTAATTTTGGGAAGGGTAAAAGATTTTCCACTAAACATTAATCATCAATATGTTAGAGTCCTGCCTGATGTCCGGGATGAACTTTATTCCTAATAGACATTAACTCAAAGACCGTTCAGTTGTGACACGAGAAATCTGTGCAATATCATTTCTTCATGTGATCCCATAAATAGTGGCATCATCTGTATGAATGTTTACCAATAATCTTTTCCCAGGTAATGTGTTAATAAAAATGAAGCAAGAACAGAGACCCAACGAATGTTTACTTTTGAAGATTGGTCATTTATATGGAGTCTCATGAACTTAATAAAGGGTGTTCAAACAACTTGGACCGATTTTAAATGTGAATTAATTTTGAGCGTCTAATGATTGTTTTCCCTTTTCCTTTCAGATTTAAAAACTTAAGTCTTTGGCAATTTCAACCAAGGAAAGATTAACAATCAAACAACGCGTTTATATTTCAAGATTTCAATTAGAAGAATTGTTTGTAAACTCAAACAAAATGGGTCGGTTACAGATGTGAAAACACCATTGCGTGCTCGTTTACGCCGTTCAGCTAAAAACATTGCTGCAGTGCACGAGAATATGGCCGAATAACGAGACACCTCTATAAATCATCGCGTGCAGGAGTTGCAAATCTACACAACGATACATCGTTTCCAATTGCACTCTCGGTTAGTCGATTATGTTGACCAAAAATATTGCGAAGTGCGCGAATGGCATTTCTGTTTGAACGTCCATTTTCACAATAGGCTTCGATAAATTTAACACGTTGTTTGTTAAACCTTCCGTTGTTGAAATTGCCAAAGACTTAAGTTGTTAAATCTGAAAGAAATAGGAAATAATCATTAATCTTAATTCACATTTAAAATCGGTCCAAGTTATTTGAACACCCTTTATATAGCAGTGAATGAGTGACAGTTTACTTATAGATGAAGAAGAGACACGAAATGACAGACATACGGTTCTACAGAAGGATGCTGAAAATACCATAGACTGAGCATGTGATCAATGAGGAATTATTAAGGAAAATGAAAACTAAAGGGACAATTATTCTTAAGTCAGCAGTAAAATAAATCAGTGTTAATGCTGAAAATTTTATTTATTTCTGTATTGGATCATGTTTATTAAGTCCTGATAATTATGTGGGAATAATAATATCGCCCAAATGTCCGTCAAGGCTTCGGCGGCACACTTCCATTCGATGGGCAAAAGTTCTGATGACGTCTCTGAATAGTTTCGCTTTGATCGCACCAATATGACTATCTCATCATTCAGCTGTTGTTGTTGGCTTGTTGGAATAGACCTTTGAGATGACCTTAAAGGAAGAAATCTAAAGGCGTCAAGTTGCATGATCGTAGTGGCCAATTGACCTCGCTGTTTCGAGAGATGATGCGATCTGGGAACTTTTTATTGCATTTCTGTTTGAACATCCATATTCGTAATAGGTTTTGATAACTTTAACACGTTGTTTGAGGGTTAATCTTCCCATGGTTGAAATTACCAAAAACCTAAGTTGTTAAATCTGAAAGAATAAGAAAAAACAAACATTAGACGCTTAAAATTAATTCACATCAAAAAGTTATTGAAACACCCTTTATGAGAAAAAAGAGTCTACATTTGCGTAGACGCTTCCAGAGATGATATAACTGGAGTGTTTGTATAGTAGCAGACTCTACTACCCTTTGTCAAAAGATTTTGAGATGTCTGAGGCATTACTTCTAGTAACGTAACTACAATCGCATTCTTCATTGAGTCTTGTCATTAGTACAGATGTCAAACGTATAGACATATATAACGGTACAACGTTCTATATTAATGAACTGATATTGAGATTAAAATATATAATAAAACTGAGACAAGATTTACCGTTCCTTTCTTAATATTGCCAAAGTTTAATTTCTCTTTACGACGATGGGCCAAATAGTCTCTACTTATAATGTTCATTTATATCTTCAGAATGTAGTTAATATGTCAAAACAAAGACATCATAGAACAACGCAGAATGTATATTGGGCTATTGTTTAGTCAGATTCCAATTATCTTCCGATGTGAATTTAATGCTTTTTAATTTATTGAAGCAGAAATATCTATATAATATTCAATTTATATATTCTTTCCAAGGTTAAATTTTAACAATAAGAAATTTAAACAAAGTTGCCACTGACGACCGGTCATTGTTGGTGACTGATATGATCCAGGTTAGGACCAAGGAAGAACAACATGAACATTAGAGTAGAAATAACAAAGGTATATTACACGAAATAATAATACAAGATGTGGAAGGTGTTAGTATGACTGTCAGTCTGGTTTGGAGTGAACTACTATCGGCTCGACTCGAGTCGGTATCTAGCTACTCCCCACGAGGGTTGCATATGGCACAAGGCCGAGTTTAATGTGGGTTTCCCCAAAAATGCCCGTATAACCCGTATAAACGGGATAGGGTTGGTCAACCTCCCCGAACGAGACTCTGCCCTTCGGCGGAACCTCGTCTGGGTTCATCTCTGCTCAGCGGCAGAGAGTTCGACCGTCAAGCCGAGAAGCACGGCTGGATTCGTCCTACTCTCTTGATAGGCGTAGTATACATAGTGTTAGGAAGAGTTCATTCTGTATTTATAGGTAAGGAACCAGGACAGTGACGGTCTTCGATTTTTGGTGAACTGATTGATTGATTGATTTTCAATGAGTTTTCGAAATGTTGCATGTTATTTAAAGCCAGAATATATATTTTAGAGTGTAATATTGTTGTTAAATAATAAAAACTTTTAGTGATACAAGTTTTACTAATTAACTTATAGCGGATGGGAGAAGAGATGGTTTTATGCCTTTCCAAATGGTATTTGCGCGTAACTGAATATAATCAACCCAAAGGAAATTCGAACTCGGCTCTCCAGTAAACAATCCTGAGGCATTATCTATTACATCAACCGCAGACTCAAGCCGACAGCTCTTGGTATTTCCAAACTGTCAGCCATCAAGGAACTGACCAGGCTCAACGTTGCTTAACTTCAGTGAACCTACGGGAACCGACGTTTAAACGTGATGTGGCAGTAAGCCGATTATCAGTGAAATAAATCAGAAAAATAGTATTGTTTTCTTTTAAGTCTACTCAAATCAATTCTTAAAAGACACTCAAGATAAAGCACTACTGCAGTATAAAATGCAAAGGATTTTACTTGAATAGCTTTAGAATTTACCGTTCGAATAACCATCCAGAAAGCTGGGGTTCTTGGGAAACAATTCATTGAGTGGAATTACTCTCGTATAATGTCAATTGCTACTGAGTGAAGGAATTGTGATGTAGTGATAATCAATATCTACTTCCGAATTACAAAGGAAGAAGAGGAGATTTGGGGCAACAGCTATGCGGCTCTACAGAATTATGCTAATATTAACATGAATGGAGTATGTGAGCAACGAGGAAGTTTTAAGGAAAATAGAATAAAAAATGTTACGTATACTTAAAGAGAAAGATTTAGTTAAAATTATTTAGATAGATAATGAAGAAAATAGGACAGGAGAATTTGGCACATATGTAGACTTACAAAGAATAAAAAGTTATGAAGAGCCATGATTGGCCACCTTTTAAATGGACATGGCAGGTAATTTAACTATACACGCATATCCGAGTCTTGTGACAATCACAAGGAGTAATGGGTCATATCGACATTCACTCTAATGTGAAGAGATATCAGGAAACTATGTGGATCGACTGTCCACTTGTTATCCAGGAAAATAAAGAATAATAGTTCAATTTTCATTGCAAAACTGAAGAAAAAGTCATGGATAAAAAAGGCGCGTATTGCATATTGATATCAATTGAAGATCAATTACTAGTTAACCAAGAAAATACAAATATCGATCGACAAATGTGCGCTTCATGCTCAATTTGCAATTGTGATAAAAAAAATGTTGAGAAGGTAAAGTGACAAAAAGTAATAATCGAATATTTTCCATCTGGACATTTCGATACTACATATTATTTTAACGCATATATATATATATATATATATATATATATATATATATATATATATGTATATGTGTGTGTGTGTGTGTGTGTGTGTGTGTGTGTGTTGTGGCCTTGTTAGGATCAGAAATAGACACAAGTGAGAAACTGAGTTAAACAAATATATTAACAGAAACAGTAATACAAACATATACAATCGAGAGTATTAAAGGAAGTATGTTCGGCCCGACTGTCAGAGCTGACGGCTGGAAACTTCACCATCCAAAAGGCAGTACCTGCTCCTATTTATAGCTGGAAGAGTCCATGCGTACATGGGTAAATTAACATTACAATACACACACACAAACACACACACACACACACACGCATATATTTGTTGTGGATTCCGAGATGAAATTCGGTCTCCAATGAATGACAAACGCAAGAATTAAAGATTAGAAATTACATGTATTTACACAACAATATAATGGGTAAAACGGTTAGTAAATCCAGGAACGCGGTTAGTCGTAATAATAATATATATAGATATAGTCTCGAAGTAGGACTTCTTTAGAGTCTACGTGCTTGTAACTGACTTCTATAAGCGGTTACCTCACACTATTACTCTACCTCCAACTCAATCACAATCTCTGCTCACTCTCTCTATATTTCGACTGACTGTGGGTATTTAACGGCAGCAGTCCAAGTAACACTCTGATCTCGTCCACTTATATGAAAAAGGGGAGGACCCCACAACACCCTCTCTTTAGATCCCTTTCTGGGGGGAATTAATATTTTTGTCTCTTATGGTTGATAATCAGGGGTTCGACAAATTTTTTCTTCTTGTTTGACCTTCTCATTTCTGTGTCTTCCTGCGGTCTTTGGATCTCAAACGCTTCGAAGATTGTATCCATAGAATCCTCGTTTTCTGGGGTTGACGAGATTGGCTCCTCAATCCGTCTTTTTGTAATTGATCAATATGACTTCTATGTGAAAACTTCTCTCCTTTTATTGTATACATTAGATTTCCTAATCTGTTGATTATTGTGCCCGGCTCCCAGTAAGCCATATTGTTTCTAAACATCCTAAAATAAACCCGTTCTCCAGGTTTAAATGATCTCTTTGGTACAATCGATGTATACTGGTTTCTGTTCTTATTCTCCGAGCAAACATCAATTCCGCTGGTGAAAGACCCGATGGCGTGTTCACGTTAGATGTTATTCTGTACACTTGGAAGAACTGTTGCATCGCTTTTATCGTCGGTACATCCTCGGCTTTTTTAACGCAATTTTTAGTGTGTCAACAAATCTTTCAGCTTGTCTGTTCGACCTCGGGTGGTACGGAGCTATCTTGATATTTTTTACTTGATATGTCTCACAAAATTCTTTGAAGTCACTGGAGGTAAACTGTGTGCCGTTATCGCTTACCAAACAATCCGCGACGCCAAATCTCGCGAATAGTTCGTGTAAACAATTTATAGTATTTTCTGTCGTCGGGTGTTTAAATCTGGCAACCTCTGGCCATTTACTGAAACTATCTACTGTTATTAAATAATAGAAACCTTCAATGGGTCCTGCGTAATTCACGTGTGTTCTGGACCAAGATCTGTCTACTTTAGGTCATGGCCTTTGTATAGAGGGTGGTGCTTTCGCCGCAGCAGAACAACCTTTGCAACTTTCCACCATTTGCGTAATATCATCGTACATGTTCGGCCAGTAGGCAAAATTTCTCATAAGTGATTTCATCCGTTTTTTTTCCGGGATGTCCTAAGTGAAAATCTTTTAAGATCCTTCTTTGTAGTGACTTTGGTATTACTACTCTCTCATTATACAACAATATGTTGTCACAGATTGAGAAACTGTATGTTAAATTCCTCACTTTCTCTTCTATTGTTTTCTTTTTATCCTGAATAAACTCGTCTCTTTCTGCTTCTCGTCTTATCTCTAGCAGCGTTACAGGTAGTTCCTTTATTGTATTGCATAGTACCTTACTGATTTCGTCTTCCGCTTGTAATGCTGCAATTACCGAATCTTCTAACGATTCAATTTTCGCAGGTATTAATCCAGATAGTCCGTCAGGGTGTCCTATTTTCTTTGATGGCTAGAATTTCAGTTTAAAATTGTAGTTTAGTAATACAGTTCCCCATCTTAAAAGTCTGTTTGCTGAATAGACTGGTAGACCTTTTTTTTTTAACCGAAAATCGTAAGAAGTAGTTTGTGGTCCGTTTGGAGCGTGAACTTCCTGCCATAAATATATCTGTTAAAACGAGTTACTGCAAAAATTAGGCCCAATGCCTCCTTTTCGATCTGTGAATAGTTTCTCTCCGACGGTAATAATGATCTAGATGCGTGTGCAACGCGTTTGTTGGTACCGTTCCGCATCTTGTGTAAAATACACGCACCTACACCATGTGAGCTCGCGTCCCTTGAAATAATGAGTTCGAGTTCGGGATCAAAATGTGTCAGTGTTAACTCTGAAGTTAATTTCTGTATTATTTCCTTGAACGCTTCTTTACAGTCCTCTGTCCAATTCCAATTATGCTCCTTTTTTAGTAACTCATTTAATGGAGCACTCAGTTTATGCATATAATCAATAAATCGGCCATAGTAGTTAGCTAGGCCCGGGAACTTTGTGGTTCTGCAACATTCTTTGGTTCCGGCATATTTTTAATTGTCGATGCCCTCTCTGGGTCCGGTTTCCTGCCATTTTCATTTATTATCTAACCTAAATATTTAATTTCATTCAGGAAAAATCACACTTTTCTCCTTTTACTTTGAACCTAAAGTCCTGAAGTCTTCTGAAAACTTCTTTTATGAGTGATGTGTGCTCTTCAACATTGTCGCTCTTAGTTAGAATATCATCCAGATAAGCGGTCGCGAAATTCTGGCCGGTGAGCATTGTGTCCATCGTTTACTGAAAAATTGCAGGTGCAACTTTCATTCCGAATGGTAGTCTGTTGAATTTGTACAATCCTTTGTGCGTATTAATGCAAAGGATTTTCGTACTCTCTTCTTGTACTGGGATTTGTAGATAAGCCTCACCTATATCTATTTTTGAAAATATCTTACCGCCGTTGAGCTTTGTAAATATTTCTTCTGGGCTCGGTATTGGGTAATGGTGGTCTTTTATCGCCTTGTTGAGTCCCGTTGAAAAATCTGCGCATACGCGGATTTCTCTTACTTCTTTTTTACATAAACCACCGGCGCTACTTACTCCCTAAACTTTGTTTTTGATAGAATCCCAGTTTGTTCAAGTCTCTCCAATTCTTTGTCTATTTTTTCTATAGTAGCGAACGGAACATTTCGCTTTTTTTTAAAAATTGGTTGGACGTTTTCTTTTAATTCTATTTTGGTCTTAAATTTGTTGCATCGTCCCAACCCGCTTGAAAATACCTCAGGAAATTGATTATATAATTCTTCCTTCAATTTTATATTATCTGATGGTTCAACCTATCACTTTTTGCAAAAAGAGTTGATAGTTAGGTCCCAAACTTTGAACTTCTGCATCCAGACGATACCTACTAGATTTAAAGTATCTTTCATGACGTATATCTTAAGTTTTTTTTTGTTTTTTTTTGCCGTGAAATTTAACATTCTCGATTATTTCTCCCTCAAATTTTATTCGTTTGCCTGTAACTGACTTGTCAATTTTGTGTGTGTCTTTCTTGATTTTCTTTTTGTGTTTGTAATAATTGCTTTTGCCATTTTTCTTCCATTCTTTCTTGTAGTTGTAATTGTTGATCATTTTGGTATTTTATCAGTTCTACCAAAATAGTTTTAAAATCTTCCATGATAACACAATCTTACGTATTCTTTACTCCTCGTAGCTCTTTGTCGCTAATTATTTGTGGACGAGAGACGGATTTCTTCTTGTGCGAGTTCGAATCGCTCGGCGCGAATTTGTTGTTTTTTTCCCGTATGTGTGCCAATTTGTTTGTTAGACGACGAGGGAAGATTTCTCTTTTGTTGATCTTTTCTTTTCTGCGTGAGCATCTTTTCTATTCCGCGTGGGTTCGAATCTTCGTCGCCAATTTGTTGTGGATTCCGAGATGAAATTCGGTCTCCAATGGATGATAAACGCAAGAATTAGAGATATGAAATTAAATGTATTTACACAATAATACAATGTGTATACTGTTAGTAAATCCAGGAACGTGGTTAGTCGTAATAATATATATATATATATATATATATATATATATAGATAGATAGATAGATAGATAGATAGATAGATAGATAGATAGATATAGATATAGTCTCGAAGTAGGACTTCCTTAGAGTTTACGTGCTTGTAACTGACTTCTACAAGCGGGTTACCTCACACTATTAATCTACCTCCAACTAAATCACAATCTCTGCTCACTCTCTCTATATTCTGACTGACTCTGGGTATTTAACGGCGGCAGTCCAAGTAACACTCTGGTCGAGTCCACTTATATGAAAAAGGGGAGGACCCCATAACAATATATATATATTTATATATATATATATATATATATATATATATATATATATAAAATTAATAGGAAAAAACAGTTAGATTTATAATCCACAGTACTTTAACATTTATTTAAATAAAAAGTGTTCGATACAGAGTAGGGCACAATATTATTATTGTTTTTGTTTGTATCCATCGCGATACAGAAATTACTATGTTTCGAAACCGAAACTTAAATCTTAAAATAAACTTAAAAATTGAAGTTTGGTCCCATTTTCAAGCGTTGCTGAGAATAACCTTCCAAAGAAATGATTTTACTCGATTTATTAGCCAAACGTTGCCGCGCCGCTGGGTGTTTTGCTCAATATCTACATCAGCAAAAGTACAGCATGAACCACGTGTCAATGCCTACAGTAATCATGTCCACACAAACGTTTAGAGAGCGCGATGTGTAAATTGTCGCCATTTTATATTTTTAATTTCGCGCATGCGCGTTGTTTCGTTTTTATCGATTGCCCGGTATAGTACGGTCAGTTGGGAAACGTCTGTGACAAAAAGAGCACAATGACGTTATTCACTCCGACAGAAACCTGGAAACTGCACGCTGTACTGCTTGGCATTCGCACCGGAATCTCCAATACAAACATTTCATTATGTTTGGCTGTCAATCTGGTGACAATGTAGAGGATTCGGAAAGAGTGGTTGAGTCTAATGGTAATTACGAAGGTGATTGACGTGATCACTAGTTATGGCGACGTTATGCATCCATTCATTTTTCTACAGGGCCTCAGACTCAATAGGGAGGCCTACATCAATTGTCTTGAGTAGCTAGTGTTGTCGTGGTTAAAGAGGGTGGCTGCTGGAAGACCCCGTGTCTGACTGCAGGTACTCTACACCATGTCACACAAGCAGGAGTATATAGACAAGACCGTCAGACAATTTCTGCGACCAAATCACACATTACATCTGTCTACCTAACTCCTCAGACTGCAACTGCCTTGATTATTATGTGTGGAGCGCAATTGTGCGAGAGACCAACAAAATTCCTTGTAACACCAAAGATGAACTGAAGGCAAGGATTATGGTAGCATTCACCAACTTAAACGAGACAGTCCAGAAAAGTTGCAGGAGATTTCCAAGTCGTTTGTAGGCCGTGGTTGCCAATGGAGATTTTATTGAATAAATTTACTCTTTTGCATTTCAAGGTATTTATGTGTAATTTTGATAAATATATGTTAAAATGAGATTTCAATGTTATTTTCATTTTTGCGTAATTAGACGACAATGTTTTGATTATTCGAGAAATCTTAAAGAAAAATATACGCCTCCCGCAGGATTTGAACCTACATCCCCTGCGCAGACGACAACAGTTCCAGCAGGTATGATAATTTCGAGAAACCTATAATTTGGGGGGATTTCGCTTAAAGTCACTGTTCAGATATTCCTTGACCATCAAACCATATTTTTGTCCGAGTTTTTTAAGGCACTGCGAGTCTAACGACGGTTTCTTTCTGCCCAGGAGAACGCAGTTTCGAATCCTACCGGAGAGTGCGTATTTTTCTTTCTTTTTTTTTTTTTGAGAATAAAAAATTAAGTGACATTAGTATTCTGTTACTACTTAAATTATTGTGTTTATTTTACGAAAATATTAAACATGTATAGACATAGAAATTTTCAGCAAAAATTGAAGTTTCATCAAAGGTGTATTTGAGCAACATTGCTACAGAGACCTCCGTTACCGAGCGGGCAAAGCAAGACCGGAAAAAAAAGATTGTTCCCTGTATAAATAGCACGCGATTTCGATCCCTACCGAGAAATACATTTTCTGTTCCGTAGGATGTGGATATCAATTTCACTATTTAAAAAACGAAGATATGCAACCAAACTTCTATACCCACGAAAAATAACTTTTAAACTATCAAAAATACGTGCTCATACGCACACATATACCATTATATCTAAATCCCTGTTTGAGTGTATGTCAGTGTTATTTTAAAGTTTTCCTATATTTCAGAGGTTAAATCATAAACTTCAACTATAGGTTAAAGATCAGACGAAGGTAAGGTAGGTTTAGCTTTTGAGAGTCGAGCTGAAGAGAAACACCAAATCCAAAAACATATGAATGCAACGAGAAATCCCTCCACTATTTTCGCTAGGAAAACAAGTCAATTGACAGATAATGAAGAAATGAGATTTATGGGGTACCATGATCACCGAAATCTATAAAAATCCCATTGAATTCAAATAAAAGGTCTGATCAAAAAGGATCGGAACTGCTGCATTGCTAACGTGGCTAATGTACGCAGAGTGAATCCACTTGGCACTGATCGATCATGATCTCTGTCGCGCAAGCATATTTAATTATAACGTTCCCGTTAACTTCAATTGTGTCTAGCAGTGATTGGAAGGAAAGTGTGTAGAGTGTGGCCGTCTCCCCACACTACAGAGTTTCTGTCAGTGACCATTCATTTTGACTTGCACACGAGTTTTTCGCCAAGCACAACAATTCTTCAGGTCCAACCACCATATTCACCAGGTCTCGCCTCTTGCTACAATTTACTCTTTAAAATCAAATCCCATTTGAAAAGAACAAGATTTAACGCCTCGTGGAAATCCAAGAGAATTCTACAAAGCAGCTGCTTGCTATAACAAAACAATGGAGTTCTAGGGACGCTTCCCTCAGTGGAAACGACGAAGGATAAAGTATGTGGTGCCAGAAGGGGACTAATTCGAAGGAGACTAAATGCCGAATTGATATGTGTTGTAGTTTTCTTTTTTTATCACCTGATACTTTTGAGCTTACTTCCTACAGTAGCTATTTATTTTTGACCATACAAGGTATCGGAGATAATAATCTTTTATTTTATAACTTGTAAAGAAATCATAAAAAATTCACGATTGGTCAGTAATTGCTCATTTCGTCTGAACTATACAGCTAGGCGTATAAAATCAATTCATCTTCGGGTAAATCTTAAGCTGGCACTTATTGTCTCCTGAGACATTCTGAATTTAAATTTAATAATATTCTTACGAATGATCTACAATATATTTAAATACGTTTTAAGCTTCGTTTTCTTTCTTCCAAATTAATTGTATATTCAGTAATTTCCTGAAGCGAATGGTTTTCTTTTGGTTTATTCAGTACTGAAGACAATAAACATTTCTCTATTTGACTGTTTCTCTTCTGACAACGTTAAATCTGTATCATTTGCAATAAGTTTATTCAACATTGTGTTAACTGAATGGCAGGAATAAAACCATCGTTGTCTGTTCATTATGAAATCTCACATTTCTTCGTGAATTGAATAAAATCTAAAGTTGTTCTTTGTTATTTTTGTTGGTGACTCGTGCCTTCTACTTCGATTGTCTTTTCGGATACTTTTATATTTTTCGGCATCTTTAAATTCCAAAAATGGTAACATGAAGACGAGTTAATGAGCGAAAGAATGGCCAAACCAAGCTGTAAAAATATCATTATTTCCAAGCATTATTTTATTATGAATAAATATCCATTATAATTTTGATGCAAAAAATAAACTTCATTCATTTTTATTCTGTGTGTGCGTTTAAAAAACAAAACATTTATTCATTTAAATTTCAAATGTTTTCCCTAATAGTATATTCTATAATATACTTCTGTACGAAGTGATTGTCACGTTTTATTTTCCCGAGAGACGCGATTTCGAATCTCACCAGGGTCGATTTGTCAGGAAGGTTACTTCTTGAAGTTATAGGCCTGGGCAGGCGGTCTCAGGTTTGAAAAGTGTCTGAAAATCGTACCATTTATTGACCAAAGACTTGTCAGTGAAATAGGGTATTCGGGAGCCGTTGGTGGTTGCGCTAGCACGAAGTCACAAGTCGCCATGACTGAGTGTTTGAGTATACTGGACTTGTTCAGACTGTTGATCACCCCGGGTAATGCGCTCACTCCCAGTAACAGTAACTAATAGTTTCAGTATAACACACGGGTGGGCTCTGTGAGTGTTAAGCAAACATAAATGTGCCTGAGCAGGCGTCTGGAACAGGGATTTTCTAGCCGCTTCTCTCAGTTTCGGATACGAGAGGGCAGTAATTATATTGTTATTTGTATCCAACCAAAGCCTTGAGGACAAGAATACCTGGCCCAGTAGATAAAAGCGTTTGTTGACCCTAGTGACTTGACCCAAAGAGTTGTGAGTTCAATTACTGGATACTACAGTTGTGAAGAAAATCTTGGAATGTTTACTTAAAGAGAAATAACAGAGACATCCGGAAAAAGCCATGGCACGTGGAACTAGAACAATCTACACTGATGGAAAGGATAAAAATTTCAGTTCGAAATTTCAAATCACCTAAAGAAGGCCGGAGCGTACAGAGACAGATACATCGTAAATATGACAATAAAGATGAGGACAACGGTTCGAACAATGTAAATAATGTAAGGCTTGCCTTTCCAGGAATAATAGAGTTTAAAATGCTACACATGATCTTTTGAAGGATAAATTATTTTCTGTTTTATATCTACCTCCCCAAATACAAAACGTAGAGATATACTTGCAACGTGTTGTCTTTGGGAAGCTCCGTACACACAGTTTCTGGGAGAGAGCACATTAACTGGCGGAAATAAGGCTCCTTCGACTGGGTCGAAGTAGCATCACTTGTCATAGGAGTAAGGGTCTGAAATGTTGAAACAATTGAAGGTCTCTACTAGGCATATACTCAAGTGCGAGCCATTCATTTCTTTCAAGAGTTCATATACTCCTATGACAAGTAATGTTACTTCCAAGGAGTTGAATCATTCTTATTTCCGCCGTGTTCCACGCGTAAGGAGTAAGTTCCCCTTACACGGCATTTCTTTTCAAGAGCTTTCATTTCTGGAAAAGATTATGGTATAGGTGCATCCGTAAACAATTTAGTCTTAACTTTTTCAAATTAAATTTCACGCGTTACTCTATTGATGTATTACACCTCATCCATCATTTTACGCATATAATTTCAGTAGCGTAATTCCCCATGTATAATACGCCTTCATCCATAATACACACACATGAATTGTGCTGAAAGTGTGGGAAAATGCTTCTACTCGCGCATAATACTCACCCCTTTTTTGATAAACAAATTAAATAAATTGTACATCTCCAACATCATTACGGCCAGCGTTTCCTACTCGTATTTAAAAAAAATGGTTATAAACATAGAATAATGTTATTCAAATTTAGTTTATGATAATTCTTATTTTATTTTACGGCAATTTTTAAAAGATTCTTTGTAGCTGTGCATAATAGGCACCCCTGATTTTGCTTATTATTTTTTTACGAAAAATGCGCATTATACATAGGGAATTACGGTAGCTCTGAACCCTTATAATCGGTGTAAAATTCGTAATAATAAACTGTAATCACATAATGTATGATGCGCTGTATGTTGTGAAATAAGGGAGAGTGACAAGGTGATATGTCAGGATAATGTGTGTACAAGTTTTGATCCCAGTACAATGAACATTTACATATGCAAGTGTTTTGAACGTGGTTTTACAAGCGACAGTATTAATTTTCAATATACCCTCTTAGGAAAACGGTATTTTATATTTAAAAGCTTCATTAAAAGTAGCTTCTTGCTGACGGTAGCGTTTAGTACTAAAACGTTGCTCAGATTACAGCAATCAGGCTTGAATCACATTAAAAATAGTAAGTAGATTCTCTTCAGGTTGAAATGTCGAATGCAAATCTAATGCACTGTTGCTTTTTTGTTCTTTTTGTGTTGTCTTTACTTTAATAGATGCCAATATATGCATTTGAAAGAGACAGTCTGCAGCAGGTCCGTGCATCACAGAAAAAAGAGAAAAATAGTACGTGTTAAATGGTAATTACTTCATGGTAAATTTCAAATAGCAAAGGATATGTATTTCTATTCGAATAAACATGTTCATCTTGGTTATTATACTCATTTTTTCGGCCAGTGTATCCACCGGCCTTCTTCTTACTATTTCTTCGTAAAATAAAAATTTGTTTACTCGGGTCTGGTATCCGTCTGCTGTGAGTTCAATCTCTCTGTTACAGTTCAAATATCAATTATTCTGGTTCAATGAAAAACACTGGTAAGATCAAGACTCGAATATAACTAATGTGTATTAACTCATATGAAACATCCACAAAACATGAACAATTTGTAGAGAATAGTCGGGTTTATTCATACTTCCGAGAAAGTTACCGATTGCGAATATGGAGGTAGGAAGAAATCTAAAAATACAACTGGCGAAATATTGTGAGAAAAGTAACCACAATAAACATGGTTGTCCGAATAAAAAAACAAAATGATGTAAGTTTATGATAATTACTACGGAGGATATATTTTAATTTTATCTTTGCTTTTAGTATTTACAGTTGTATACCAAATACGAATACGTTGATATATACGATTTGTGTTTGTATAAAAGAAATATAGGCCACAAATATTAATTAAATGCAAATGTATTGCTGATGATGAGGAAGAAACAGAGCAATTATTCCAGTTTACTTTTGCTGCATAACATTGTTAAAATATCAGTTTGCAATAAATGGTATAGCAGTTTGAACAAAAGTATCAATATTAATGATAAAGGGCACCTCGAGTCGGTGTAATAGTTGTACATCCTCACTGTGGATTTTTTTTTTTAATTTTTTGTACATATGGGGACTATTTAGCTTTTACATAGAGACAATGGGGTATTATGGTGGATGTAGTAAGAAAGGTTAGTAAGAATGTGGTGTTTTGGTGTTAGGAATATTGTGGTATTTTTGAGTCAGTGTTTTGCGGCTAGCTAAGTTTAAAGTTAAAACAGATGAAGACCGTTTTTTTCCCCATACCCTTTTTTAGGCTTTGTGCCATGTTTTCTATACGTTAACAGAAATAAATATCGTAAGGGTTACCAAGCTTGTCTGACTAAAACAATTACCACTGATTAGGGAGTAGGATCCTCACTGGGCGCCTCCCATTTTCGGCATTGTGCCATATCTAAGCTACGCTAGGAAAATCACTTTACCAATGATAATTTATTTTTTCATTAAACGTCAATTTTAAAAACAATATACTTTTCATTTTTTTCTCTGCGGTAAAGCCATTCGTTTTTTGTTTTTTGTTTTTTTTGTTTTGTTTTGTTTTTATAGATAGCAGAAATCTATTATCAAGACGGCATCGGAAACTTCAGTAAACAAATTGGGCCGTTAGGTACATTTTCCACAACATCGGAATATAAATCAAGACCGATATTCCTGGAGTAAAATTTACAACACATCCTAACCTACAATTTCGCGGCGAGGTATGCAAAGCAAATGGAATATTTTATCAATTTGTTTTATTTATATTATAAACGATATATTAATGGTAAAAAAACGCGCGCACACACACACACAGACAGACACACATACACCACACACACACCACACGCACACACAGACACGCACATACACATAAACACACATATACACACCTATATACATACATAAACAATAAGCTAGAATTAGCAGTTTCTCTCTGCTGAGTGGTGATGGATTCGAGGTAGAAACTCCGACTGACACCAAATTGGTCGGGTTTCGCTCCTGGCTTGAGGCATTCGGATGTCTAGTTGCAATGAGGACCTGTGATAGAGTGAAACAACACTGTCTGCAAATCACACACACATAGACAGATAGATAAAACTACAGTTGAAAAGTTTGAAGAAATCTCAAGAATTAGCATGGACAGAAATTGACAGAAGAGTGAAAAAAAATTAAAAAGTTCTAAGACTCATTGAAAAAGGAAGGAAATCAATTATCAAACATACTTTGAAAAAAGGATGCGAAACGTTTGTGCCCAGTAATCAAAACCAAAGGAGGATATTTTGACGAGAGCAAAACTTAATCATAAAATTTTCTAATAAAAACATCATCTCTCACATTTTTAACAATGTATTATAATTTTCTCTTATTTAATATACTAGACAACTAACAATTTAAAAATTATCGAGGGTGGTTTAAAACTATTGAATTTTATTATTATTATTATTATTATTATTATTATTATTATATATGCGTGTGTGTGCTTGTGTATGTATTATTATAGCTTTATTCACGATATTTTATTGACGATAAATGTTTATTCTTGGAAGTTTTCAATCACTAGAATATTTTCAAAGTACTATAATGTTAAAAAGTTGTAATTACATCATAGAAGAATGGGTCCCTTTGTCATTCAAGGAACGTATTTTGTAATATTTACGTATTTAACTGGATTTGGATGTGATATGTGTCGTTATTTGTGCAATTCTATCATCAGTTTCTCTATGTATAACAAACTTACTTTGGGATATTGATTTTTTTTTTAATTTAGCGGTGTATTACATACATTTTTAATATTCATCGATTAGTTTGTCAAAGAAGCTTGTATTTCCTATATCGAGAGAGACGTTTTTTTTTTCATCACGTCTGAGTCTCCTTTCCATGATTTCATATAACACATGTCGTCATATACCGAACCAGTTTTTTTCAATTTACAGCCTTCCAATTACTAACCTTTAAACATGAAATAAAATCAGGAAGTTTTGGTAAATCCTGCAAATGTTCAAAAGTAATTCAAAATTCGATATCATGGCAATATAGCATTTTTGGTCGAAGAAGAGACACATATATAAAAGTAGATATCTTATTCTCATTTCATCAAACACGTGGTTGGTACACGTTCGTATCCTAGAATTGGCAGCGTCACCCTATCACCTTATTCCTTTTCTCCTCTCTGGTGTCGGTGGTAGAGATGGGTGTGAAAGCCCAGCCTATACCTGAAGTGTCGTAAGCAGGAGTCGCAGAAGTGTGTGGGTTCTGGTCGCAACTGGGCGAGTCGGTCTCTCCCGACAGCACGTCGTAGATCCTCTTCATGTGGACAGTTAGACTCGAAAGTATTGCTCCCCACTCCCCGGATGGACCTACGCTAGGAAGGCCGATTTGCAGGAATGGCTTCCCAGGAGATCGAAGTTGGCGGGTGTCAGGGATGTATTCATTTGATTCTTGCTTTCATTTGATTGTTTTGGGGCTCAGCTTAGCCTCTCGCTGCTGGCGGCTTAACCGAACAGGATGATACGCGGGAGTTTAGTGGGATACATTCTGAACACAGGACGCACCCAGCGGAGATGATTTTGAAGGACGGTAGCTTCGATGCTGGGTAGAGATATCCGCCTGGGCACTATTGTTGATGATGCAGTCCTCACAGCTGATGTGAAGGATTCTTCAGATCTTCGTTTGCTGGCACAGTTCTAGGTGTTTGATGTCCTGGCGACACAAAGTCCAGGCCTCACAAGCATACAGAAGAGTGCAGAGTACCACGATCTCGAATAGCATGATTTTTTTTTTTTTTTTTTTTGATTGCCGAAGACCCGATGTGTGAGCGTTTCGTACACAGTACGAAACGCTTTGATCATGTTTTCAAAATTGAAATCAAACTACTACATTTCAGATAGGGATTTCAGAATAAAAATAAAATTAATGTAGTAATCAAATATTTAAAATGCATTAAATGATTTTTGACACATTTAAATAACCTCTTCGTTTAAATTATTGTATTTTAAATTGTATTTGATGGCACCTATAGTCAATTTGGTAGAACAATATTGGTAACACGAAGCGATGAGCATAGGTTGTCATACTAGCAATGCTGACCATATATATCGGAAGTAAAGTTGGTTGTAAATGTTACTTAAGAAGAATATAGTTCTTCGCTTGATTGACTTACCATCTCCGAGGCAGGAATAAAGGGTTTATTCTAACCATAAAAATCTGAGCGACTACTCCACCCACCTCTACCTCTCTGTGAGTCGAAATTCACAGACAAGCTTCAATCTTTACACTAACAGAGACTCCGCTGTATATATCTACATGTCAATGGTGCATTTTTCTTAACGTTTAAATCTTTAATTGAAAATGTTTTTCAAGATGTATGTTTTATTTAGTACATTTTTTTTTGTTTTCCCTATCTTGAATATATTATTATTATTGTTGTTGTTGTCGTTGTTATTGCTGTCGTTGTAAGCGATGAAGAGTTACTGAAGGATGAATAACCAAAACGGACGTTGGAAATGAATTTGTAATCTTTATAACATCAACAATATACAATACTCGCTAGCGGCGTGAAGTAGGTAAACAACTGCTAGTGTTGGACTTCTAGGACAGCATATATCTCCCACTTACAATAGTATCCAACGTATTTATGAGGATGGGAACATAGATATAAGTGTTCATATGTAAGGTATATAATAGATAGATAGATAGATAGAAATCGTCTGGAATATATACGAATAGTTTGCGGTAGATATGAGAAGTCAGAGATAGATAATGTTGTAACCTAGAAAGGGTTACAGAATGAGGAATGACCAAAACGAAGGTTGAAAATAAAACGGTAATCTTTATAACATAAACGGAATACAATACTCGCCAGTGGCCTGAAGTAGGTAAACCACTGTTTGTGGTGTACTACTTATACAGCATATTAATCCCAATTACAATAGTGTCCAATATATTTATGAGAACTGTGACATACCGATTAGGGTTCAAAGGTATGGTATATAACAATATCTATCTATCTATCAATCTATCTATCTATCTATCTATCTATCTATCTATCTCTCTCTCTCTCCCTATATATATATATATATATATATATATATATATATATATATCACTATATTATTTCTATCTATCTGTTGGAACTTAGGAAGGGTTACTGAATGAGGAATAACCAAAACGGAGGTTGGAAATGTAAAAGGTAATCTTTATAACATCAACAATGGTATACTCGCCAGCGGCGTGAAGTAGGTAAACTACTGCTCGTGAAGGTCTACTTAGACAGTATATTTCCCCCAATTACAATACTGTCCAACGTATTTATGAGGATTGTGACATACCCATTAGTGAATACAAGTAGGTATATAACAATTATTTTCGCTTTATTTCCTGTGGTTTCTGGTGTGTACTCATTTCTATGCGAGTCCAGACCAGAGGCATAAGGTCAGAAATGGCATCATAACATTTTTCACTGAAAACAAAATCGCACATATTTTGCATAGATAAAGCCCTTAACAAGGTGTGGGCTGTACTTGTGACTACAGGTTTTTTATTTTTTTCAATCTATCCGGGTGTTCCATCTACTAATGGAATGGTTAATGTCCTCATGTCCCTCATTTTTGTGATTTCGATTTGAAGGTCCTTGTATTTTGAATGTTTTTTAAGATCTTCAAAGTTACATTGCAGCTTTTAGAAACTGTCATATCAATAAGGAGGCACCTTTTTCTTTACTGTCTCTAATAATAATGTCAGAGTGATTAGCTTTAATGTCTGTATGTATTGCAAAGTCTCATGAAATTGTTACAGGCCTGACGATTGCGTCTAACATGAAACAGACTGTCGACTATAAGTGTTGACTTCAATGTTCACACACACACACACACACATATATATATATATATATATATATATATATATATATATATAATATATGTGTGTGTGTGTGTGTTTGACAGTTGTGTTGTGTAGAATACAGCTTCAGTTCATGTCGGGGGACACATAATTTCTCAGAAATTTCTCGGATATTCAGGCTAATGCTGCTAATATTGTCATTATAAACACAACAAGATTAAAACGTATGTATGTTGGGTGAACCATATCGTTTTCTTTTATTTAATATACACTCACACACACACACACACACACAAACATACACACACTCACATATACATTACTTTTAAAACGTTTGAGCTGACACCTTGTATTTTTTAAATTGATCCAAAATAGTTGTTTTGTACTTTAAATAAGAGAAAATTTTACATAGAATAAAAAAAGTGAGTCCTAATGATATATTAGAAATTGTATCATGACAAAAAAGCATTTCATGATTAAACTTTGCTCTCACCAAAATATCCTCCTTTAACCTTGATTACTACAGCACACATTTTTGACATTCATTGTAACATTTTCTCAAAATGTAAGTTTGATAATTGATTCCATCTTTGTTTAATGACTCTAAAAGCCCTTTTTCATTTTTTCACACACACACACACACACACACACACACACTATATATATATATATATATATATATATATATATATATATATATATATATATATATATATTGATTTTGTATGGCTCAGAGTCGTGGACTCCATACAGGTACCATATACGCCAGCTAGATGTTTTCCATAAAAGCTGCCTGCGTGCAATCTGTGGAGTTAAGCTTCAACATAGGACATCTAACGTAGATCTGTTTAACAGGTGTGATACCGGAGGAATCGTGACTTTTATCCTACAGTCTCAGTTACGGTGGACTGGTCATGTCTTGAGAATGTCTCATGACAAGATACCCAAGATCCTAATGTACAGCCAGTTAGATCAGGGCTACGGGAATGTAGGACGCCCATGGCTGAGATACAAAGACAAGCTGAAAAGCAACTTGCAAGCATTCAATATACCATATAACATCCTCGAGCGCTTAGCCTTGGAGCGGGTAGAATTGAGATCAACGTGTTTTAGTGGTCTCAGCCATTTTCAATCTGATTGTCGCAATCACCTTCAAGAAGCGAGAGCAAGATCTAAAAGGTCAGCCAATCTAACAGTGATCTCATCTCACAATCCTCACACTTGCACCATATCTGGCCTCCTTTGTAAATCACTAGCGGGTCTTAAATGCCACTTAAGATCATCGCGCAAAATTTCATAACTGAATCAATAAGCTGTCAGATCCTCATACGTCGAAACCGACGGGGAGATTCCATTATTACATATATATATATGTATTACCAGTTAGTGACTTGTAGGGATAATTCCAAGGAGGATATTTAATCCAGGGAGAGCTCAATGTTGACCACAGAGAATAATAATAATAATAATAATAATAATAATAATAATAATATCAACGAAAGAAGCCTTAAATATTAATTTCGGTTAGAATTTATATCGTGAATATCGAAATATTCATTTCTTCAGACCAAAATCTCTTAATTAATATGAATTGAATATGTCGTTTTTTCCCCATTTTTGGGTGTGCCTGTTGGGTTAGTTTACCTTTTCATTTATTTAAGACTTCAGATTTGGAGAAATGCAAGAATGACATTAAACAGAGGAAATTTTTTCAAAGTTTTCAAAAATATCAAGAATTCTAAAGAATTCCAAAGTCAAAGCAATGGAAAATTGATTGAGATGAAATAAAGATAAAAATGAACGGCTTACGGTCATATGTTTGTCGATTTGATTTATCTTAAGCCTTAATATATCTTTCTTTTACAGCGGGAAACACATTGAGAACTATATACATACTAATATAAGTCTATAGCAGGTGTGACTAAGAATTTTATTAAGTTATATTTTATGATTGCAATTTAATATTTACATACTTTTTGCTCGACGATTAATTATATCTCCGACATAAGCTTCCTACACGTGTGGAACTCACAAGAAGCAGAAGCTCGACAGGCCAAAAAATTTGCTCGTTTTGAATTGCTAATATTCATCTTAATTGACTCTGGTTTTCGCTCAAAAATTCAATTAGAAAGGAATCTGTTGGAGCTTGATGGTTACGTATATGCAGCTAGACACTTATGGTGTTAATCTGATTAAATTATTCGCAGATGTAAGCAAAGAAATAAGAATCCTAGACATGATGCTGCTATATCTTTTAACAATAACATATATATATATATATATATATATATATATATATATATATATATATATATACTCATCTGCTAGTAATAACGTACACACACATATATATAAAATTAACAGAAATGTAAATAAGCATAAACAAACTGATCCTAAGTTGTGTGCAAAATATATCCACATCTGTTAGCAATAACACAAACACACACACACACACATATACATAAATATATATATATATATATATATATATATATATATATATATATATATATATATTTATATATAAACTAAAATTAAAAGAAATGTAAATATATTTAAGTCAAACGATTCGTACGCTGTGTGCAAATTTTAAAAGTACATGATGCTGCTATATATATATATATATATATATATATATATATATATATATATACAAAGAGAGAGAGAGAGAGACACACACACACACACACACACACACACACACACACAAACAAACAAACAAACAAACAAACACGGTGGGGTAATGGATATCGGCTTGGATTGAGGAATCGGAGAGCTGATTTCGAATTCCAGTCGAATCCATTACATTCACTTACGTGCTAATACCCTTGGGAAAGGTATGAATCCTCTTCTTCTCCCTCCAGCTATGGGTAAAATAGCAGGACAGACTGGGTTCTATAGCCTTGGATGGCAACTGGTCAAGGAGAAGGACAACTCTGAATTCAAAACCTGCGGAGGGTCATTTGGGAACCTTATGGCATTCGGTGCACCAGGTCTCTATATTCGTCCCTCCAAAAAGTGTGGATGGTCCTGCACGAGCCCTTCACCACTATACTCACATCTCATGGGCGGGTGTCGGGCTGTCGGTTTCCTCGAAACTGATCTCCTTGACCCTCATACGTCGAATGTCGACGGGAGAGTCGATCATCATCATATATATATATATATATATATATATATATATATATATATACTCGTCTGCTAGTAATAACACACACACACACACACATATAAAGTTAACAGAAATGTAAATAAGCATATGTCAAACTGATCCTAAGTTGTGTGCAAAATATATACACATCTGTTAGCAATAACACACACACACACACATATATATATATATATATATATATATATATATATAAACTAAAATTAAGAGAAATGTAAATAAACATAAGTCAAACGGTTCGTACGCTGTGTGCAATTTTTAAAAGTACACGCTGATTTTAAGCGAAGTTACTTTCTCATACCTTGAAGTAAAAATAATTCTATTCATCAAGCATCTACGTTTTACTGTCTACTTCTTAAGAGATTTATGCAAAAAATATTTTCAGATCTCTGACAAAAAATTCTATAGAATTTTATATTGCAATATCTTGTGAAGGTTTCTAAATTTGGATCGGAGTGTTGAACTGCTTCGTGTTCTTTCTACAGTTAATCTCCGACGGGAGTGACAAAAGAATACATTCATAACCTCGTATGTAAAAGTGAAAAGGAAAGATTGATACCTGCCGTTCTTTTTAAGTCAGACACCATGATAAATGTAAGGCAGAAGTAGGTTGATAACGGTAGTATATCAGACGGAAAGGAAATCGACGTCTATTCCGCTCGCTGGAATGGGGTTCAGTTAAGTATAAAAGCGGACCGCTGGAGAGTTAGGTGATTGAAGTAGACTGCGGATAGTGTTTTTTCTGACAGCTTCTTATATCAGACAATTATAATTTTGTTTTGTTGTCTTAATGCTGGTGAAGATAGTATAATTTTGTATAGTGATCTTAAGACTGTTCAGAGTACATGTGTGATGGCAAGATTCCTTAAGGACATATCATTTGTTCTATTTCTTTCGTCATAAATAATTTTAAATTACATTATTTCTTATCCTATCCATGCTGATCTGGCGTTCAATTACAGGCTCATAGACATCCCACTTGCAATCTTGTCTCCCCTTTCTTTTAACATAATTTAAATTGATTTTCTTTTCGATTGTTTAAGATTCTAAATTCTAAACTTTCCTTCATTAGACACATTTACATCACTTTCTCTCCCCGCCTCTCTCTCTCTCTCTCTCTCTCACACACACTCTCGCCTTTCATGATTATTTTCCGGCTAAAAATATAATTTACACTATTTGTATTGCGTGGACATTGTCGTCGTCTTTATTGTTATATTCACAACGATTCGGCCATTGTGACTATGACAATAAAGACGAGGGCAGCAGTCCGAACGATGTAAATAGTTACAATACCTCATCTCAGAAATATAGACAGATAATGATATGATGTGTAATCGTTCAGAAAGCACAAATGGTTTCAGTGATGGAGAGTTCCCGATGCGGACATATATGACACTCTGATTCAAAGTGGAAAATTTATCGGTCGTTTATATGAGTAAGCAGAACACCTGAGACAATGCAATGCCCAATACTTGCTTATAGTAAACAACTTTACGTATTGCATTCATTGAATCACTCGTAGTGTAGGGGTTATTGTCAAGCAGTATTTGATATTATATTTCTGTTTGGTGACATCTTGATTATTACATAGTGATACTAATGTGCATAGTACAATTTCTATATATTATTAGACTTTTTTTCCTTAGGACTGCGCTGAAAAAGGAGTAGTTGTCCTATTGAATATTATGCTCTTCTTTTATGTACCATATCCTCACAGGAGGTCAGTGATCATGGCTCTTCACAATTTTCTGTCTCTCCAAAGTCTTAATAAAGGCTGTCCTTGTGTTATGTCTCCTAAACTCTTTTCCCGCCATCCATTACTCAAGCGCGCTAGGTAGGTTAAGCGCTGTTTTTTTATATCCTTCTTGTCTTCAGTCTCATCTGTAAGTAGCAAATTTCCAAGCGTTCTTTGCACAATTTTCTCTCTTTTCAAACACTTAAAAATATTGCATTTTTGTTATCTCCCCTAAACTATTTCCACTCATTCATTTACTCAAGCTTGCTAGGTAGGTAAAACGATGCTTTCGTCTTGTCTTCAATCTTTCCTGTGAGTAACAGATTTTTCCAAAGCTTCACTATTTACATTATTCAGAATATTGTACTCATATTTGTCGCTATATTTATTACAACGTTTCGGCCGTTGTACGCTCCGGTCTTCTTCAGGTGGTTGGAATGTCAAACTGGACCCTTTATTTCGCTCACGGACACATGGCATAGTGGATGAAGGCTTTGGTTAGATCCAGTGACAGGACCCAAAACTGTGAGTTCAATACCCGGTTAAGGCTGTGGAGAACTTGGAGAGGGGAATTAACAGAAGATAACTGATAACAGACATCCATTAAAAATGGTACGTGGAACTAGAACAGTCTAATGAGAAAAGAAGAAAACATCAGCACTTTCTCAAAGTAAAATTCAAAGTTACAAGAAAAAAGAAAAATGAAGTTAAGAGACAAAACGATTTGTACAAGGTGAAAAGGGGGACATATAAATGAGAAACAAGATCTCTCAACACTGCTATCCAGAACGCATGTATCTAACCTATTTAACTTTTGGGTCCTGACACTGGATCTAACTAACACCTTAATCCAATCTGCCATGTGTCCTTGAGGCATATTGGATTCAATACCCGGTTAAGGCAGTGGAGAACTTGGAGAGGGGAATTAACAGGAAATAACTGATAACTGACATCCATCAGACATGGCACGTGGAACTAGAACAGTCTACCCCAGTGAGCGAAATAAAGGGTTAAGTTCGACATTCCAACCACCTGAAGAAGGCGACAAAGACAATAGTCCGAATAATGTAAATATTAGGTTGGTGCAAAAATAATGACGTAATAAAGTCGTTTTTGACGTTAAAAAATACGTCAAAAAACGACATTACTACGTCATTATTTTTGCACCAGTCTAATAGTATACATAATACCACATCTCAGAAATATAGACAGATGCTTTCTAAAGCTTCTTTTCTAATTATATACCCTAGAAATATCAAATCACACGCTATCAATAGCGCGAAGGAAGAATAAAAAATATTTCATTAGAAATAGAAATATTTAATAACCTAATGTTTTAATCGTAGCTCTTGTACAATACCTTAACAAAGAAAAGGATTTATTGTATTTTAGCCCAATACAACGCCCGTGAGCCACCCAATATAGATCATTACTGTGTAGTGTTATACGAGCGTGTGAAATGACAAGTACTGAATTTCCTGCTGCTATACAGGAAAGATTATGGTTAACGCTATACTTGAAAGTTTTAAGAATTGAGAAATCATCCTCCCGGTAATCTGTTCCACAACGTATCAGATCTTGAAAATGGAACTTGCTTCTTACTATAGGAATACGAAGGGAATTGGGATATTTTACACATGTGTAGGTGTCATGCTGCGTCCTAAGTGATAAGATCAGGTGTGGTCCGACTAAGAAATATCGCCGAACAGAGCACATGCCATGGAAATAGCGATAGTATAGCGAGTTTCCCAAGATATCTTCCGTGGGAAAGAGGTTGTCGGTTGTAAAATAATAAAACACTAATAAAGTCACGAATACGATTTTAAATGCTATCAAGACAAGCAATTTGGGATTGGGAAACTTCAGGACAAATCCGGCAATACTATATTTTTGTCCTATCTGAAACTTGTAAGTGCATCACAAGGGGAGGGAGATTCTTAATAGACGGTACGATGAACCGACAATTAACGTAAGATTTTATTAATTCTTTCAGGACGAATCTTCTGAAATATACGATCCATCTGATGTTAGTATGCAGAATCCATGGATACCGCATTTGATTTGAGGATTAATTTTGTCAAAAGTCAAACGATTTAACAAAAATCATTCAAAACAATTTCGAGTTCTTGAGGTTTATGGCTTATATAACTTCAGATGAACTGTGAAATTTCCTTTAAAAAATAAATGAGGTTGAGTGCAATAATATTTCGATTCATATATATATATATATATATATATATATATATATATATATATATATGTGTGTGTGTGTGTGTGTGTGTGTGTGTGTGTCTGTGTGTGCATATATGCGTATATATATATATATATATATATATATATATATACATAGAGAGAGAGAAAGAGAGAGACATCTTATATATATATATATATATATATATATATATATGCACACATATACGCACGTACACACACACACACACACATATATATATATATATATATATATATATATATATATATATATATATATATATATATATATATATATATTAATGCGTTTAAAGGATACCCCGAGGACGAAATAAAAGGTTTAGATCAAAATTACAATCCCCTGAAGAAGGCCGGAGTCTACAGCGGCAGAAATGTCGTGAATATAACAATAAAGAAAAGGACCACGGTCCGAATAATGTAAATAATGTATTATCTTTCCAGGCATGATAGAGGTTAAAATCATTCACGTTGAAGGTTGAATTATTTTCTGTTCTATATCCACCTCCTTAAATACAAAAACGTAGTGATTACTTGCAACGGGTTTTCTTTTAGGAAGGACCTTACTCTCAGTTTCTGGGAATGACCGCACATCCTGGCGTGATCCTGGCGGAAGATTTATGATTACACAACCTCTGACCTCACTCTCGTTGACGTAGAAATAGAAACAGAATTAGTTAAGAGTATTTTTTTTTTTAAAGATGACATGTTTAAACATTGAAATACTCTGATATATCATATATACTAGCGTATCATACGACTTTTGGAGACCAAATTTTGAAGCTAATTTTCAGAGGGTTGCCAGGATACAAGAGATACAAAAATAAGTGTATATACTGCAAGCTCTGGTTACGCTGTTGAACTATATATCCTTTTACTGTAGTCAAATTGCCTTCAAAATAAGGCCTTAAAACTTTGCATGATACGCGAGTATATATGAAAATTAGAAATTTAAATCAGATGATATGAGGAAAATTTATATTATGAGTATCGGAATAAAAATGAAACAGATCGTTATAAGTTTAGAAACTGAAACAATAAATTTGAAGTTTGAAAATCATATAAGATGATAGATGAAAATTGATTTGGTTTGGTTTGGTTTGTTTACGCCATATCAACATCAATGGGTTATTTATTGCCGACAAACTTTTTATTGTTGGTAATATTTTTTCCTCAAAAATATATAGATGGTAATATTTTTTTTTCAAAAAGTATTGCTGGTTATATCTTTTTATAAAAAATATTGCTGTTAGTATGTTTTTTTCAAAAATGAATAGCTGGTAATATTTTTTTCAAAAATATATTGCTGGTAATACTCTTTTTTCAAAGATCTATAGCTGATAATATTTTTTTCCAAAAATTTATTGCTGGCAATATTTTTTTTTCAAAATCCTATTGCTAGTAATATTTTTTTCCAAAAATGTATTGCTGGAAATACTCTTATTTTCTTCAAAAATTTATTGCTGGTAATATTTTTTTACAAAGGATTTCTGTTATTAAAACCCTTTTTTTTACACTTTCATAGTGTTTTGATCTCAGTTTGGGTTTAACTATTTGTCCACAGCTGGGACCCTAACAGGTGCTACCTCCCTGGGTCTGGGTGGACCTATGAACACCAGCAATTAAGAGGTGGTTCCATGCTCCTCAAAACCTCCTGACTAGAAGCATTGCTGGTGGACGTAGTTTATCATCTTACATCGGACACGGGGCTAGTTTATCTTGATACTCAGGACGGGATGGATATTGAAATACGTTAAGATCATTAGAAACTGAAATACGGTGAATGTTTGGAATTTAAATACGAGCAGAAAAATAGAAAACATCTTTCATTTATAGGAATAAGTATTGGAATAGGTTGTTAGAAGTGGAAGTAAAAAATATGGTGGAAAAATTAGGAATACTAATACCTTGATAAGAGTAAAGTTTGAACTAAATGCAAGGAGAGAAAATTGAAATCCGCTAATAGGAGTAAAAACTAAAATTAAGATATTGCTGATCAAACTGAGAGGTGGCGATGTGTAGGAATTGGAATCCCGCGAAAAGAAAATGAAATTAAATGCATTGATAAAAGTCGATTCCAAAACTTGATCAGAGAATTCGAAATTGAAAAAAGATATGGGTAGAAATTTAAATTTGAGTGATAAGAGTATTACTTAAGAAAAAAATGACACGGATATATATTTAAATATGAAAAGTCAAATCCCAAGATAGGAGCAGAAAATTAAAAATGATAATAGAATTATAACTTGATACGGGGTAATAGATGTGGAAATTTAAAAAAAAAGACTAAAAGACCACGTAAAAAAATAAGTACTGTGAAAGAAGTAGAAATTTGAACGCACAATTTTAAATGCACGCATGAAGTTTAATGAGACAATATTATTGGAAATGGATTCTTGCAGGGTGGGGATAGGCTCCCTCGGATTGACTTGTCTGGGAGGCGTGGCTGCATTGCACGTGCTTCTAATGAGGTACGGTCTCGTAATATATATATATATATATATATATATATATATATATATATATATATGAAGAAATATAGTCTTAAGATGTGCTATATTTATGGGATAAAGTGTTCAATATCAGAGATAGGACGTGTGTAAATATAAAAGTGAACATATATATATATATATATATATATATATATATATATATATATATTGCGACGACCAAGAACTAATTATCTGCATGCATATGAAGGGCATGTCTTTTGAGACTGGCTCGAAAATTTCACAAATGACCACAAACCGTACAGGTGATTGTGTTGTGAGGAATATGTCCTGATCTCTCAATCTGAATGAAATCTTGCAGTAGCGTAAACGTGTATGCCCTCCATGTTTGTAGATTTCCGCAGGGATAGCATCCTCGCCAGGAGCTTTTCCTAAGGTTATCTGCTTGATAGATGCTTTCACTTCCAGAAAAGTCGGTTCCAGAAATAACAGGAATTTCAAGATGTTGTTTTACAGCGGACAGAACATATGTGACTGAGATACTGTTGAGTATTTTTTCAAAAAGATCTTTCTAGCACTGGTAGAAAGTATTGCTTTTTTACCAGGTAGTAGATTATCACCGTCATTTGGTACAATTGGAGAGGTATCGGCACCCTTAATATATATATATATATATATATATATATATATATATATATATATATATATATATATACTGTCATTCACAGATTGTTTTGCTGTAACACAGCTCATTAGTGCGTCTAGGCGTCTGGTTGCCTCTATCTAGGATCAAAACCCGACTGAATTGGCGTCAGTCGGGGATTCTACCACTAAGCCGATGAAGCACGGCAGGGATGAAGGTGAATTTAAGCGTATTTATTTTTAGATAAACACACGGTGACTGAGAGAACTCGATTCGATTTACCAAATAGCCATGCATTATCAGCCGTAATAATGACTGTTGACTAACCCACACTTCCTCCCCAGAGAGCTCAACCGAAATACATTTTTCAGGAACATATATATTGTCATCCACAGACAGACTGTTTCGCTGTATCAGCTCATCAATGTGTCTAGACGTCCGGTTGCCTCTAGCGAGGATTGAAACCTGACTTAATTGGCGTCAGTCGGGGATTCTACTACATCCAGTTGAAAGTAGAACAAATGGAGTATAATTCCATTGTACGTAATTTAATTTAAAAGATGGATCAATGCCTATATATATATATATATATATATATATATATATATATATATATATATATATATATATATATATATATATATATATATATATAGATTACCAATTTCTGACTGGTATGGATAATTCCAAGGAGGATATTATTCCAGGGATAGCTCAATGTAGTCTACATTGCTTATAATAATAACAATAATAAAGAAGAAAAACTAAAAGAATCATTTCGGTTATAATTTATTTCGTTAATATCTATATATTCGTCTCTTCAGACTGAAATTTCTGTGTCCTCTTAGATTTATATCTAGAAATGGCTTATTTCTGTTCCCTGAATCTTATTATTTTACGGTATCGTTATTACATTATCCTATACATGTATGTATTTATTCGAAATATATCTTGCAGTTTTATTCTTCCCTTCCTCGCTTTTGAATCTCTCTTTTAGTTGCTTCCCTTCATCCCAACTATGACATTCAAAAAATTTAATTCAATATCAATCAATTTTTTTTCTGTCTCCTTAAATCCTGTTCTTTTTATTTTCCTCTTGTAGTGGTTTTGTAAATAGGATTTTCCCTATTTTCATATGTTAAGTAGAAAGAGAAATACAGTGTTTAGTAAACTAAGAGACAGGGAAGAAGTTGAGTGTTCATCATGTGGTCCTAGAACAAAACACAATGTAACAGTTTTGATGAAATTGGGTAAATTGTTCTAATTTTGCTACTGTTCTATCATTCAATTGAACTCTTGGATATTTCCGCATTAGCAGACTTAGGGAATGAGTTCTCACCTTCTAGAGACAGAGATGAACTTTACCAATAGTTTTTTTCAAGATGCCAAATACTTTCAAGAATCCTCTCCTAAAGAACTCTAGTTTATTTAGTGTTCCAAACAAATATGTCTATAAATATATTTTATACTGTATTTTTCTTTTTATATTGTAATTACAATTTATATGTTTTAATGAAATAGATAAAAATTAAAAATATCATGATAATATTTTTAGAGGTCAACCATTATTTATATTAAACAATGACTATTGTAGTCTCTGGATCTCTTGCACATAAATGCCGTACATGGGAGATAATAAATAATTTATTGAAACGTTGGAAAATATAAGAACGAATGTAAAATTTTGTTGTAGATTATTTAGATAATTTTTTATAGATAAATTGAAATATTTTGGGTTAGGAAAAAAGTGATGTGGTTATTCATTGATTCAGGAAGATGATAAAAATCTTTTTGTAGAGGATAGATAATAGGATTGTACATATTTCTATCTGTTAAGTAGAAGAGAAATATAATGTATAGTAATGTAAGAGACAGGCAGAAGTTGGCTTCTGATCATGTGTCATAGAATAACAATACAACAATATGGCGTCAACGATATATCTTGAACTAGTTTGGACGAACCAGAATTTGTTGAGACTTAGATCCTGTGTTTTGAATACCAGGCTAGGTTTAAAAAGTAAACAACAATGAAATACAAGAAGAAAATGGAATTACTGAGATCTTCTTTCTTCGGAACGTTGTGAATCTATGATGAAAATTTATTTTATGTCATATCCCAAACAATTGTAGAATTTAACTTTCAGCGAAATTTCAGAAATTTAAAAATGAAGATTACGATCTAAAAAGAAACTAGTCACAGCAGAAAGAACCAAATTTCTATTGATTAAAGAGAAAGAAGATGAAGCAATTATGCAATATCGTTAGAGATTAAGAGAAGTCAGTAGATTTTCCGAATTTTCAAAACTTGGATGTCAAGATTTGATTATTGAGGATTCATTGATCCAATTAAAGATAAAACTATTCATTTTATAAATATAAGTTATTGGAACTATTAAAATTGAATAATTTGTCTCTGACTGCATGCGTGGAAGTTATACAAAAGCTTGAATTGATAAAAATATAATCCTATTGAGGACAATGTGGAAACGTACAGTAGAAAGAAAGGGAATGAAAATACTATAACTATGAGCCTGATATAATTGACAATAGAAAATTGACACACTTTTGGGAAAATATGCTATAACTACCGAAGAAATTAAAACATTTTTGTCTGTAGGCAAAGCTAAAATGAAAATAGTATAGAAAAGCGACAAGAGAGAGAATGAATGACTTTTTTTCGATACAAAGACCCCAGGTAAAAATACTGTGAAAAAAATTATATTAAATAAATGGAATGAGGTTTCAAAAGCAAATGGAAGATAGCGGGAGTGACTCAGCCATGGAAGAAGATTAAATTAGATCAATATCTCCAATAAAACGAACAGAACATAAATAATAGAGAAGAGAAATAGTTGTAGAAGTTCGAGAACAACCAAAGGCATTAAAAATCTTCGGTTCTGGGAGGTGTAGTGGATTGGTACATAGGGTTTTATCTATTTGCATATGATAAGTGGAAGAGAAATAACGTGTATAGTAATGCATAGATATCTAAAAGGCGCTTATCTCCTTTTGGGGGAGATATATCACGTGACTCATGTGACGACCATTTAGTGACGTCACTGTATACCGTAAGGAAAGCGGCAGTCAAATCCAGTTCGGTTTACATCAGCCAACAGGTTCTTTCTTTATCCCGGGCACCTCATGAGCCTGGCAGAGGCTAAATCTGCATCCTCATTAGCTTACAAGTCCATTGTGCCGTTTCTTTTTGGGAATATAGCTTTCCCAGATATAGAGGGAAATTTTAGTTCGCAGTTCTGAATTTGGGAAAACCAAAGACACGCTGTTTCCAGTCCGAAGAAATTGTGCTCGCCTGAGACATATTTATTTCCGGCCCGTTTAAGTAGTAAGTCCTAAACATATCTTCTCCAGACACAGAAGTATCTCCATATTAAATATAAGAACCTTCGTGTTTGTTTTTCCTTACACTCTGCGTTGCTGTGATATATGTGATGAATTATCTCCGCGAAAAACCAATATATATATATATATATATATATATATATATGTTAAAACTTCAACGTTTATTTTCATTAAACAGTGCAAAATATTTCATACAATTGAAATGAGGGCACCATTAGTAAATAATCATTTTCACCTACGAATTTTAAATTTACAGGTTTTTTCAAACTGTTTATGGTGTCAATTTGTTGGAGAATACTGGGTAGCTGCGGAAAGAAAGAAAGAGAGATCACAATACGGTAAAAAAAACTGAGATATAGTAAGAAAAGGATAAATTTGTGTAAAATTGGTAATTGTCAGAGTGGACAAAGAGAAGAAAGGAGAGATGGCATAGTTACAGGAAGTAATATGGGGTATGATATTATGGAGGTGAGCCGGAAGAGAGAAGGGGAATCAGATGAGCTGACCACGGAAATACATTGAAATTAATGAATTAATGAAAAAACTAATTTATATAAATTATTAAGAGATAACCTCAGCGAGATGAAACAGTTTACTCAGAATTATTTGTGTATTCAGAATTATTTGGAAAAACGGAGGAAAGAGAAACTGAACATTTAGGGTAATGTCGGGTTTTTATTGATAGTCACCACGAATAAATAGTAATTTTCGAATGGAGAAGAAATTTTTTTATAGAAAGAAACAATATAAAGAGGGGTGAAGAAGTTAGATGTGCTGTGTAATAGGCAATTGATAGCAGTTCATTTACTTGTTACATTATAATAATTTAATCATATTCAGTTGGGACTAGTTTAGCATCCGAAATTTCCAGGTAATAATTCAAAGTCCATGCTCGTTCGATGAGAGTCTAGGTAAGCTTAAATCTACTGCAGTGGCGGCATTTAGAAATTCATTTGTTCCTTTGGATTAAGCGTACCTTTGGATTTTCACATTTAATGATTCCAATTTTCTCTTTCAGGTATAGATTGCATCTATCTTTAAAACTATTAGGAGTGTGGGCAAAAATTATTTTCTAGTCAATCTGAGGGTTCTTTGTTTTCTCCTGCAATTCAAAAAAGTATGTGAATGAGTAATTTGGCACTTTAATTTGCGTTAGAAAATGAGTGCCGATGGGTATACAGACGCTGCTTTCATTCTTTCTCAGAAATACCAATATAGACATAGTAGTTGTCCTTGATCTCTTGCTTTTGAATAAATATCTAAGTGATTTAATTATTGGTTATATATTTGTACTTAACAATAATTATTTTATTTTCATTTTTATCTTATAATTCTGTTTAATTGCGGATGAGTTAAGGTTCATTTAAGTTTTTTAAGGTTTTTCTGATTGAACTCCTGTTATTACTCGTTGATAAAGTTGTCTACAAATTTTCGTTTGCTTTATTTTTTGATTGATCTAATTATTTTTCCATATATTACTCCCTTATTATTTGGAGCTCGTTTTGACAAATGTAAAATATGATAATGGAAAAAATTTCTTAAAGTGAAATTTCCTTTAAACATTTACTCTGAAGTGTTTTAAATTTTAATTCTAATATCAAATTATCCTTAATAATTTTATAAAATACATATAAAAAATTTTGCTAACATCAAGTTTTCTACTTGCGAATGGGTATTTATTAATTAATGTATGTTTACTTGGAGTGTGTCGATATGGATGCAAGGGATAAATTTAAATGTTTTATCCTAACTTAGGTTTATAAGTAGATATATGTCGGTTGGGTATAAGTATGTATGTATGTATGTATGTATGGCTGTATGTCTATGTGTGTTCTTAATGTGTGTGTGTACGTATATATATAATTTTTCTCTAAATATTTAAGAAATTTCTCTTATTTTTTTGGGTTCTAATATATGGATAAGTTTATTACACTAATAATTCTGAATTATCTCCCTTTTCATCTCACTGAGGTTATCTCTTAATATTTTATACAAATTATTTTCATTTATTTTCATTAATTTCTTTCGATTTCCGTTGAATCAAACTTCAGCCTTTTTACCTTTTTAACTTTTTAGGGTCAGTTTATCAGATTCCTGTAACTCTTCCAAATTCTCTCCTTTCCACTTTCTAACCATCAACCAATTTTAAACTAATTTATGCTTTTTTTACTACCTCCCCGATATTTTTTGTATTTTCTTCTCTCTTTCTGTTTTTCCCCAGGCAGCCAGTCCTCTTCAACAAACTGAAACCATAAACAGTTTGAAAAATCCTGTGAATTGTAAGTTTAAAATTCACAGATGAAAATTCATCATTCACTAATGGTATCTTCATTCCATTTGTATGAAATATTTTGCTCTGTTTGATGAAAATAAGCACTGAGCGCTCATTGGGAGGCAGTTTTAACATCTAATATTTAAAAATCTCTATTGTGTTAATAGGAATTGCTTTGATCATGTATACCAACATTATAATATATATATATATATATATATATATATATATATATATATATATATATATATATATATATAGTTTTTTCTATGTCTTATTATTATAAAAGTCACTATGAGATCAAAGCATATTTATTATTCATTTTTTTTCAGTCATTCCGTTCCCTCGTTGAAATACGATATTATTATATTACAGATATACTAATGTTCATAATGTGGGAAATGTAATTGGAGAATAATTTTCCCTCCCCTAGCTGTGTCCGGTTACAAAAGTTGAAGACAGGCGGAAGATGACTATTGATCATGTGTCGAGGAATAACACAATACAGCAGCTCTCTTTCCTTAATATTGTATTCCTTAGAATCTTTCACACTCAGTAACCACTTGCGTTTTCGTCGTTGTATTGCCTTACTGGGGGTGAAATGTGAAACTGCGAAATTGCGCCCTCAATCTCATGTGAGATCATGCTGTTCAGCTAGCAACTCCAGGACGAAGATATTGTGACTTGTTTGTCGCAATGAAAGTTAGTCGTTTTGTCGGACGAAACGCCCGCGTGTCACGTGTACTCTCTGTCGAATGTAAAAATCCCATCTCAGGCTTGCTAATAAAGAAATTAGCACATTGAGTTCAAATCTCTTATATGACCAAAGGGCCATTCGGATGACGATATAATCACTAGCATGTTGGCTACCATTTAGCGATGGTTGGTCACCATTAGCATTGACCGTCGGTGAACTTGCATGAATTCTTACGTTTAAATTGCTTTAAACTCTGCGACATAAGTACACTTATGGAAGAAAATGTAGATAACCCCTGAAAAAATGATTATACCAGCATACAATTTTAACACAAAGTAGGTATTAATATTTTAAAGTAGTACAGAAAATCACATTCAATATGGTCCTCTTTAGCCTACAACACACATCGACTTCTTTTTGGAAGATTAATGGATATTTTATTAAATAATCTCTTCATTTTTGCTTTCAATATTGCGGTTCGAAGTAGAATATGTCTTATTCTCAAGAAAGGTCCACAAACACAAACAGTTTTGATACCTGGTGATGAGACTGGCTATTCGTCCTTGGTGATGAAACCAGGACAGTCGTTTCTGCACTACTGCTACGTTACACAAGCAGTATTTTTCCTTGATCCGTTTTGTTGAAGTGTCCCATGTTTATTATTTAAGTGGAATTGCATCACGACTTGTGTGCACCTTCCAAAATATCCTCCATGTACACTTTCTTGTTGATCTTTATTCTTTGAGGCACGGAAGCAAGAGGAAACTTTCCTCTTTCTCAAATGGCTGCCCAAAACATAGCTGATGCCAGATAGAAGGCCAGCACATCTTACCACCAAAACCCTCAACAGGGTTTTTTTTTGGGGGGTGGGGAGCATCATTGTGGCTTCTGTCATTTTTCCAGCGCTGTTTTACGGCCATCCGCCATTTTTTTTAAACATTATTTTTAAACTGACGTAGCATCGTCAGTCATCAAATAATATACATCATGTATCTGCAGGACTGGTACTATGCAAGAATCCCCAACGTGTTTGGAGCTCTAAAACGGCTAATTTATTAGCATTGTTTTGCTTTTTTGTACTTTATACACTTTTCTACCTGTTAAATTGTAAATCATCAAATATAATAATCGATAGAGCCGGTGGTTAACACCCCAAGCTTCTCAACCACATGTGGGTCCCCATGCCTGTTGGAGAGAGGGGACAGATGTGCTAATTTCCGTAGGGCTTCTATTTTTAAATTGTAATTTTTCTTTTGAATCGTTCTTTTAAATCAATTAAGTGGGTAATATATCACGGTAAAATCATGTTTTATTACGAGATCATCCGGAATTTTTTGTTTTTACTAATAGTAATACTAACCAGAAGTTAAGGGCTAGTAATTGAAATAAAATTCCTAGTCCCTATTTTTTACATTTCTAGAAAGATAAAACAGACAAAATGATCGATTTAAAAAGAAAAAAAATTAAAGTTTTCTACACATGAAAATTTTACCGAAACGGAAATTCTGTTCTTAAAAGAATTTTTTTGACAATCAGGATTGTGCTGAAGTCATTGTAAAACCTTTTTCAGCGCAGATGCGTCGGCGATTAATCTTTATGTAAATGTAACAATTTACGATTTAAACATTTTTTTTGAGTTAAATTTAGTCATGAAAATATTGATGGTTATTACAAAAAAGAAAAAACATTTTCTCTGATATTTTTTTAAATAAAAATCCTATTCATTATAAAAGCAAATAACTAATGAATATATTTTCTTGGATTACACCTGATTTTTTCATGCACCTGTTTAATGATTTAACAATCACGGGATGCGAGGACATCCTGTCTCTGTCGACATTTGATAGAGGATGTCTCGTTGTATCGATCGATCATGCTTTTGACAAACATTATATTGATTCCAAGTTGTTTTCCAGCGTTAAAAATCACAGGTGGCATCAATCCGTTTTCTTGCTGATCAATTATATACTTTCTGTTAATTTCTATTATTATTTATTTATTGCCAGCAAATACTTTGAAAAAACAACAAAAAAACGTGGTTGGACGAGTATCAACCTATAAGCAATGACGTAATGAGGAAATATTTAGAAGTAGAATTAATTCAAATTTTTTTTAACAGCATTTATATCGGACCTTGTAGAAAAATATGTCTGTGCTTGAAACTTTTTAAGTGAGAGAAAGCTTTTGCAAAACCAATGCCATTTTCTAAACGACTACAGCCTATAACCAAAAACGAAGAATTCTGCTACGTCTTTTAATGCAATGCAAGTGGCATCATGTTTTATATCTAAGCGGTTTCCTCTAGCAGAGTAGCTTAACAAAGATTAGCAGTTCCTTTCTCCTAGTAAATAACAGAAGTTTTCTTCTATGAGCCGTGTTGCTTCAGAAAGTGGAAGATCACGTCTACCAGAATCTCTTATCATTTGAAGCTCTTAGTAATTTTGTCTTTACAATGTTCCTGCCAGTCCTTGTTCTGACAATCGATAATAATTCTGATCAATTCGATAAGGTCAAATTGGCAGCTTATATAAAAAAAACGACCTACAATCTGTTGTTAACTGGAACAAAGATTGGCTTGCTAATTTTAACACCTCCAAAACAGCTTCCTATTAATATTCTGAGAGACACATTTCTGCCTTCTTTCAACATGGTTGATGCTAACCTCCATGAGTGAGAATTGTTGTGCATTCTCGGACTAACAGTCTCGGATGGCGGGAAGTGAAAAAACTATAATTGAAACAACTGTTAGGTCAGTTGCCAAAAATGTTGATTCACTGTGCCAAGCTAGAAAATTTTTCTCTCCAAAATCAATCTTACTTACCTATATCTTACTTACCTATATGTAAACAGTTATTCTATGTTTAGAATATTGCTGCTGAATACGATCCTGTGATCCTGCTATCTTCTTAGAGACTCAATTTTATTAGTCTCGGCTTCAGGCACATTCACACCGTTGTAAAGTTTCTTCCCTGTGCCTTTTCTATAAATACTTTCATGGTAATTGTTGGATGTTTTATTCCCCTCCCCAAAAACAGACCATGAATTGTACTTATGGGGATTAGTTAGGATTTTCGTAGAGACAAGCGGCATTATGGTGGTTGTAGTTAGAAAGCTAAGTAAGAATGAGTTGTTTTGGTGTAATGGTCATTGTGGTATGTTTGGGTCAGTGTTTGTGGCTAGCTAAGTTTTATGTTAAGACAGAAGAAAACCAAGTTTTCTTTCTCTATTCCAAATTTTGGCCTTGTGCCACATTTTGTATCATTGTACAAATGAATATCGCTCGTCGCTATATTACTTAGATTTTATGAATTTAAGCGCAGTACTCAGTTCTATGGTTAAAGTTACTTTTCTCACTTTTGAAATTCTTTCCTGGCTCCATAATTTCCACTAAATTTTAATCTTCAAAAATTGAAATGAAATGTCAATCGTTCTCTACTGTCTTCCTGATTCCTCTTTTATTGTCCTCGCTCCTTAGAAATGTTTGAGTTTTCAAATGTTTTCCACACCCATGTTGGCTTTACTTATTTGCTTGGGTTAAATCCGATTAAAAAATGTATGCATGTCTGCTGGTCAGATTACCAGTTTCCATGCAGGAAACATTCTATATTCATTGACCAAAATCCAAACTTATAGCCAATTGAAATATATAATATATTTTACTTAATGGAATTTTTCTTCGATGGAATGAATTTAAGCCGAAGTTATTCTACGCTGGAAAATATGTATCCCAGGTACTTCACTAATGAGAATACACACACGCATATAGACATATATATATAGTCATCCACAGGATGACTCTTTCGCAGCTCATTAGAGTGGCTAGATTGCCTTAATTTAGAATCGAAACCCAACTGATTTGGTATTAGTCGGAGATTTTACCCCTAAGCCACGGCAGGGATGAATGTAAATTTAGACGAATTTATTTTTAGACAAACACGTCAGTGGGCGGTGAACTCTATTCGTCTGAAGGAAGACTCTTGCAGCAGCAGCAGCAGCAGCAGCATCAGTAATAGTCACTGTTTACAAATTCACTTTCTCCCGGAAGAGCTCAACTGAAATAATTTTTATAATAAATATGTGTTATGTCTATTTATTCTTATTTTAACCCTCGCACATTCAAGGATCAATTTATTAGTGTTGTTACAAAACTGAGTATGCAAATCGCCGTAGTTTTGGTTATTTCTTTTAATCTCCAATTCCTTCCAATCTCATAAAAAAAAAATCCATTCACAATTTCTCATATGGATTTAAAATAACACCAGAATTCCTTTTCTTGATATATTAATAGACACCAAACGATAATATTTTTACTATCACCCCATAGAAAAAAATAACTAGCATTAACAAGTGCACAATCAAATATAAAAATTGAAATTCCTGACTATTACAAAACAGCGATTACACAAATTTTAATAAACCTTGCAAAAGTTAAATCCCCCACATTTTTTCTACACAGAATTTTAAAAAAATTAAACAAACTCTCATTAATAAAGACTTTCCTAATTAATTTGTTTTTAAACAAATTAGACGAGCCATTAGATATTTTAACATAAATCAAAAAGAACATAATACTCTTTCTAATACAGTGTAACCCGGATATGAGAGAAACACGGATATAAGAGAGATCTTCCTTGGTCCCAAATTAGAGCCTGTGTTAATGCATATAAAATAGACCAAACCTGGATATAAGAGACTTGTTATCCGGTCCTGACAACTCTCTTATATCCGTGTTACACTGTAGCTTTAAACATATCAACCGGAATTAAATACTCTATAATTTAAAAAAAAAATGAAAAAAATCATTTAAAAATTCATAAGTACTAATATATCCCACATTGATCCCAGTCAGAAAATAAAACTAATTATATTCTATACTGATCTTTCATGAGAATCAAAAGTAATTGAAAAAATAAAAGAAATAGCCAAAACTACTGCGAGTTCCTTATTCACTATCGTAAGAGCACTAAGAAAAAGAACCGATTATTTGAGTCGATTAAAATATATATATATATATATATATATATATATATATATATATATACACAAAACCCCCACACGCAAACATACATATATATATATATATATATATATATATATATATATATATATATATATATATATATATTGCTAATAAATTAATGCTTTTAATATTAATTCGTTATTTTAGGAGATACGCATGTTTGAGTGGACACTCTGCTTTTTAACCCTTTGTGCCCCGCGTTCCTGAATAACTTTAACTCTTCTACGTGATCACCTGAATCAAAATTTGGAAATAATTGGTACGCAATGTTTCACGGTAGATATACAAACAGTTACAAGTGTTTACTCACCGTTCAACCGGTGGTTTGGCATTAAGTTATTTTTCTTTATCACTGTTCAACCGGTGGCTGGGCATCACGCCACTTTTCACTACCACCGGTAAAGCGATGGCTAGGACTCAAACCGCATGAAATATAAGCCTGCCTGCGTATTCGAGGGACTTAATAAGTATCATATGATTTCTGGCACGTGTTTCCTTTTGAAGGAGAATCCACCCTCTACTCGGGAGTGCGTTAGATCTCTCGGTCACGGTCAGGCAAGTTTCAATTACCAAGTTAGGAAAGAATGCGCAGACACTCTTTCAGATCTCTGCAAAAGTAACGTTTGTTGCCATAAGACATAAAGTTGGATGAAAAAAATGAAATATTATTTCATACGAAATCGAGCAGTCATTTTACAGTAATGAATTTTTTTCATCTATTTAAATATCATTTTTGAAATCTTTAAACCATGATGTTTACGTCGTTTTAAAATCATGCTTATTTCTTTTTACTTCTGATTAGAAAGATTATTCTTGGTCCATCCTGTTACCTGATTTCACTATTCAAAGCTATTTGTCTACCAGAACAGCGATCGATAAATATTGCACACCGAAGCGCTCAACGATTCATACACCATAACGTAATCTGACAAAGGTCAATATGTGATGAGTACCCAATGAGGATAGAAGTCCCTAAACCTTAAAATATTCCTCGTAACTATCATAATCACACTTACGGCCACACACGTTGATTTGCTTTGTTGGGTTTGTTTTGTTTTACGGTATATCAACCTCAATAGGTTATTTAAAGCCAACACAATATTTGTTGCTGGTAATATTTTTTTCCTTCATGAATCTATTTTGGTAATATTTTTTTTCTTCAAAAATGTATTGCTGACAATGATTTTTTAAAAAAGTATTTCTGGTATTAAAATCTATTTTTACAATTTCATATTGACCCCAGTTTGGGGGTTAACTATTTGCCCATAGCTGGGACACTAACAGGTACTACCATTCCCGTGCCAGAGCGAACCTGGGAACACAAGCAATTAAGAGGTGGTTCCACGCTCCTCAATACCTCCCAATCAGAGTGCTTGCTGTTGGACGTAGTTTATCGTCTTACCCAGGACGGCCATACTCGTTGAAATACCGTTTGTCGTAAGAATCTCCGAAGTTAAGCAACGTCGAGCTTGGTCACTACCTAGATGTGTAGCCGCTTGGGATTATCAGGCGCTGTAAGCTTGGATGCGCGTGTAGTGTAATCAATAATGGCACGGAATTGTTAATAGGAGAACCGTGTTCCAATTACATTTGTTTTTGTTTTTTTTATATATATTCAAGTACGTGCACATCTTTATCTTCTCCTCCCATCTATCGGTTAATTAGTAAGATTTGTATCTCTAATTCCTTATTTTAGAAAATCATTCTTAAAATGAAAAAATATTTTCTGGTTTTAAATAACCTGCATAGGGTTGATAAATCGTAGAAAATGAATCAATCAGTCTAGTAATCTCACCGAGAATCTCACACTTATCTATCAAAATGTGTGCATATTTATTTATGCGCCTAGATTTCGCTGGCACAAGGGTATATATTTTGAGCACATAGGAAATCAATAAACGGTCTCTACAAATCAAATTATCCTAATAACAAATTTTTTGACTTTTGAAATATAGCATATCGTCATAGACGTAGGTGATCATATATAGATGTTATTATGTTTGAAATAAATGACCACGATAGAATCGTTGTCGTACCAATATTTTTCCTTATTTTAAAAGCCAAATTCCCATGCCTAAAGAAGTCTGAAAACATCGAATATTTAAGCTAATTGATGATAGCCTGTCTTTCATCATCTTGGAATAATCGAAATCCTAAATAATTCCGACATTTCTAAATAGCTTCTCAGTCTCTGACCATCGACGATCAACGGCTTTCGCAATGATTAATAGTGTCAGCCATTTTAGTTTAGGTGCCCGTTTACTAGTCAACTGTATTAAAGAAATGCCCGCTCTTCAGACAAAAACAGAACAAAAAAGCAGTTTTTTTTTTGTTGTTTTTTTTTTTTTTTTGCTTGCAGGCTGTATTCACTCAAACACTCTTGCAAGTGTTGTTTGTCCATCAATTACACGATCATAGAAATTTCGAAGTAATTGACAACCTCATTATCTGAAGGATTTCCCGATGAATCTGGAGGCGGTTATGGAAGCTGTTTTACCGATATCTGATCGTGTTTAGCGAAGAAGTTTGCACGGAATTCATGTCTATAAAAGTGGAATGGTGCTTGTACATATTCATATCCCGTTTCAAATTCTGTTCCGGCTGAAAATAATGTTATTTTCTTCTTTTTTTTCCTTTACCCTAACGCTTTTTGGTTTAACAATTCTTACACCTTCCCAAGCGTACAATCAATAAATTTTGTAGTGTTTTTAAGTCAATACGAGGCTCAGAAACTGGTCACTGAATAGGGTCGTTGTCCGACCGAGCAAGGAAAGAGTAAAACATGCATATAATGAGGATAGGTTGGCTAGATGATTTTTGGCTCTGGAATTAAACAGGTTAAGAGAGAGATCGGGATAGCAGCCTTTCGGAAATCTCTTCCACAACGTACTTGGCAAGTATCAATCTGGGCAGAAATGCCTAATTAACAATGGAAATCGAAAGGAATTAGTATGATTCGACCCTATGTATATAAGATGGTAGTTCCTAACTCTGAAGGTCTGGACTGGTGGAACTGAGGAATTAAGCTAGTTCTACAGCTGTCATTTAATTGACGATCGAGTTGCGAAGGTATAGAAATATTTCGTCTGAAAGAAAGGTGTAGAAGAGTTGCAAATAATTCGTCACTAGCAAAAATCCATGTAAAAAATGAAATAAAATTACACCTAAAAAGGAAACAAAATGGGAAACCAAAAATAAAGAAAAAAAATGACTAAAGTTTTTATTATTATTAATATTAATGGCAATAACTGCTTGATCTCGTGTCTAAAACGTGAATTAAGCAATTTCCTATGAATTAATAGATGGTATTTTACCACCACGCTTTTTATAAAATCAAAGTAAAAATATAAAATAAAATGGACGCGAAAAAGGAGACATTATAAAGAAGATTGAAAAGCGATATTTAAATAAAATGGAACAGGCAAAAAAAAAAAAACAGAAAAAAAACAAGGAAAACAGAATTATAAAGTACGATAGAAAATAACATTTAATAAGAAAAAGAGAAGAAAAGACGCTTTAAAAAGAAGGAAAGATAGACCCTCAAAAGAAGCAAAATGGTCGTCTGCTAACAAGAAAAAGAAAGCACACATAAAAATATAAAAATGAACATTCAATTTAAAATCAATAAAAAGAACGGGGAATATAAATAATTGTAGAAGAATAAAAATCTACACCAAAAAATTATGAATAAATAAATCAGTAACAAGAAGATGTAGTAAAATAATGTAGAAAATAGATCTACAAAGGAAGCGAAAAGTATATTTAAATAATAAGAAAGAGAAACATACCTAAAAACTCAATCAAAAAGGTTTCTAGGGCCCACAAGAAATAAAAAAAAAAAAAAACGGGTATCGCAAGACTGAAGAAAAATGTCACCTAGTAAATAAGATAATTAAAAAAAATGGGGGAAAAAACAACAACAGTTAAAGTAAAAAAAATGGTAAGAGAAAAAAGAAAAGAAAGAAATGCAATTAAATAAGAAAAAGAAGAATAATTATAAAAGAAGAAAAACATAAAACAAAAAAGATGGCGAAATTTAAAAAAAAAAAACGTTTGAACTGGAGAGAAAAATGATCGTCTAAAAAGAACAGACAAAGATGCGCCAAAAGGCAGAAAAATTATATCTTAAAAAATGAAATGAATAGCTAAAACAAAACAAAAAAAAAACATTTCAAACTAAACAAAATTTAGTTTGCTTTCTTTCGTTTTACGGAATATCATCCTCATTAGGTTATTTAATACCGATAAGATTTTGAGGATTGTTTCGAATGAATAGAATAATCTTAATAAGATTGAAAATCAGGTTACATGGACGCATTTTTATAAAGAACGTTTTTCTCGAGAGTCAAATGTTTTTTGCTGCCAATATTTTTTCTAAAACTGAATTTATGCTATTTTTCAGTGTAACCCGGATATAAGAGAGTTGTCAGGAGAAGAGAAGAAGTCTCTTATATCCGGGTTTCTCTTGTATCCGGGTTTGGTCTATTATGTTTAGGTAAGTATGGCTCTAATTTGGGACCAAAGAAAATCGCTCTTATACCCGGTTTTTTCTTATATCCGGGTTACACTGTATAAAAATCGATTTTTACACTTTCACAGATTTTTGACCGCAGTTTGACTTTTAACTGTTTTTCCATAGGTGGGATCCTAACAGGTTTGGTGGGCACTGGAACAAAAGCAATTATGATGTGGTTCCACGCTCATTCCAACGACTTTATCACAGACATTGCTGCTGGGGGTAGTTTACCTAGGACAATATATATATATATATATATATATATATATATATATATATATATATATATATATATATATATATATATATATATAAACAAATGAAGTAGAACCAAAAAAAAGGGACTCCCTAAAAAAAAAGAAGAAATAAGGACACAGAATGAAGAAGGATCGGATAAAAAAGGAAAATGGGTTCTGCTCAAGTTTATATAAATTACTTTATTTACTTATTACTTATATAAATTTACTTTATTTAATAATACAAGGGCTAGCGAAATATAAGGAAAAGAGAGAAAAGTAAACCGTTGGTCGAAGAACAAAAATTCACAGAAAAAGAAAGAGTAACAAAGACATATGAACATGAATTAGGAAGCATAAATATCTAAGAATCCTAGAAAGTACAGTAGAAAGAAAATATGTACACCTAAAAAGAATAAAAAAAAGAAAAACACCTGAAACGTTTAAAAAAGATGTGACCGCCTAATGAAAGACGAAATAAGAACCGATTTTTAGATTAATTAAACTTCAAGTGTTTATA
>OZ010595.1:79498251-79628251 GCA_963932145.1 Acanthosepion lycidas | reverse complement strand
TTATTTGGTTCAGAAAACTCTTATTTAAATGTTTGGTCGATTTTTTAAAATCTGTTCCACACCTTGGAAGTGGTTACTGGGTGTGGAAGAATTAGAAACAGAAACATTAATAATGGGAGGGAAGAGAAAAGAATAATCAGAAGGACAGCAGATATCGATTGGCATTTTGTTTAAATGTTTGCAGATTAAAATTGGTTGAGAAGCTTGGAGCCAAATTGAAGTTGCAAAAGCGAGAACTGCGAGAAAAAAACTGTTAGCGTAGAATTTATGATTACATCTATCCAGCTCAATTGTAAATTGATGAGATCTCGACCCCAGTCCAGTGCCGCGCTTGAATTAAAATAAAACTAGGTACCACAGCGAAGATATCATGTGAAAAGTTACCATGAAATTATTTACAGAAAAGAGACAGAAAGGAAACCTTACAATGGTGGGAGAAAGGCTGAAGCCGAGCAAGGAGTTCAGGACCCATAATATTGCTGATTCTTCTTTGGATTTTATCACGAAGCTCAAAGTAAATAGAAGGGGTATCGGAAAATATGTGACAGCAATATTCTAAGCATGGACTTTTTTAGACTTACAGATGTGTAAAATAGATCGAATAGATAATCCGGGAGAGGCATGGCACGTAGAACTAGAACTATGTAACCCAGTGAAGGAAATAAAGGCTTCGGTCGAAATTCCAATCACCTGAAGTAGAAACGTTATGAATATGGCAATATCTATATGAAGATAACAGTCCGAGTCATGTAAATAATGTATAAAAATAAAACAATAGGAAAACTGTATTATTAGCCGACGCGTTTCAAGTAAAAAACGAAATGAATTTATCAAAAACACAATAACTATTAGCAACAAAACAAAATGTCCTTAGCAACTAGAAGAATTTAGAAAACGCAAGTTGTATTCATAATGACAAACGAAAATTACGTCAAGTACTGTCACGAGTGGAGATATTGTTTTTATTGTTGTGTTAACGGATTCAGCCATTTTCTTTTGATTTCTTTATACAGTTGTATACGTTTGCTTGGGAGAGTAGTAATTCTGTTAGGAAAGGTGATATACGGAAAAAGCAATGCAAATAATGCAAGTAATATATATTCTATTCATACGAAACTATACTAAAAATCTTGTCGGCATTAAATAACACATTGACGTTGATGTGCCATAAAACAAAATAAACCAAACCATCCAAACGTGTGTTGTCTGGTGAAAATATATCATCATATATTTTAGTTTTTGGCACAGTATTGTATAGGAATGCAATTCTGAGATGCCACATGAAAATGATTTCATTGGAATAAATGAACATCAATCTTTTGCATTTGGATAAATTTCCCAAGAATAGCTTAAAAAAGAACAATATACTTATTTCTGAAAATATTTATGTTACTTAATTTTTTATTATCAGGCATTCACTCTGACTTACCCTTTTCGTTTACACCTTCGAAAAGGTTTATCCCGAAGAAAAGTTGCATTTCTCAAAAAGCAGGTGTTGCGTGGCTCCAATAAAATGCATAACATTTCTTTTATATTTTCTCTGATCTAAGAAAAGAAACAGATGACGGTGCTAATTTGGCTTGTTATTTCCAAGGAGAAATATCTACAACGGAGGATATCTACATAGTAAAACTTGTTACTTTGACTTATAATATTTTTGTTTTGTAGATAGCAAGCCAACGTAAAATCAATTTTACAATATTGATATTCTAAATTAAAATTTGTACGGTGTAGACATTTTAGCCTATATACATGATGTTTATCACTAGGATATAAATAAAAGAAAACATATTTTAATTATATTTTCTTTATGTTATCTATATATCTTATAATACAATTTACTCTGTAGGTATCATTCTATGTTTTACTATATAGATATCATACAAAATAAAATTTGTACGCAGTAGAAAGTTCGTCCTTGTAGGTAACAATTCAAATTAGTACAGTGATATTTTATAAAACTTTGATGTGACACCATTGAATGAATAAACAAGTTATGCTTGTTAGAAAACGTTCAAAAACCGGTTCCTGTACGATCAACGTTCTTAAGCAACGTTGGTCTTGGTCAGTGCCTCCGTGGGTGACCGCTTTGGAATACCAGGCGTTGTAAGATTGGATGTACTTGTGATGTAATGGATAATGGCTGAGAACCGTTAATGTGAGGGATGAGTTCCAATTCCACTTGGATTCATTATATTCACTTACGCGCAAATATCCCTGGGAAAGGTATGAATACAAATCGTCTCCCCCAGCTATGTAGAACTTGTATCACTAAATCATTATTATCTCAAAAAATATTCTTACAATCTAAAAAAAAAAGAAGTTTGCTTTAAATAACCTGCAAAAGTTTGATAAGGCATGGAAAACGAATCAATCAGTCAATGAAATGCTTATTAGCTACAAAGTCCTGTTTAGATTTATTTACATTATCTTTTTTTTTAAGAATTTCACTCCAAGCAAGGCTGGAAGCCACTAGCACGCAAGGGGGTACAAAGGATTTGGAGCGAAAGCATATAAGAGTGATAGAGGAAAGGAAGAAATGAAGGATTGTGGATAGATGAAGGCAACTGGAGATGTCTATTGACATTACATTTGAATAGTTGGAGATTATAGCTATCAGGGAAACAAGAAAAAGGGGAGATATTTCCACAGGCGAGAGGTGAGAGATATGAACCTATTGGGGTAGAAAAGACGGCTACATTTAATAGTTTCGACAGTGAAAGGGTGAGAGCGAGATGCCAGCCTCATAGGACGCTTGAAGCCTAGGAACCAACGAAAGCACCTCATCGGAGTAATTACCATGAAAGTATTAGGTTGGTGCAAAAATAATATCGGTTTTTGACGTTAAAAAATACGTCAAAAACTGACATTATTTTTGCACCAACCTAATATTTGTAAAATGGACAAAGAGACGTGACGGCATGTCTGTGAGAGAGCGACTACAGACGAGATGCCAGATCCTGGTATATAAATGTATGTGGTGGTGATTTGCAGGAGTTATACGCAATGAATAATAGCTAGATATAGACCTAAATAGTGCGATGGATAAATCGTCGTCTAAATTACACAAAAATGAAAATAACACTGAAATCTCATTTTAACAGATATATTTACCAAAATCACACAGAATTATCTTGAAATATTAAACAGTTAATTTAATCAATAAAATCGCCATTGTCCACGGCCTCCAGATAACTTCGGAATCTCCTGCAATTCTTCCGGATTGTGCCCTTGTTTGTTGGTGAATTCTGCCATAATCTTTGCCTAAATTTCATCTATCGTGTTACAACGTATTTTATTGGTCTCTCGCTCAACTCTGCGCCACACATAATAATCAAGAGGGTTTCAGTTTGGGGAGTTAGTGGTCAGATGTAATGGATGATGTGGTCGCAGGACTTATCTGACAGCCATGACTGGGTTCTCCTGCTTGTGCGGAATGGAGCAGAATCATGTTGCCAAACATAGAGCCTTCTAGCTACCACCCTTCTCACCCATGGCAGCACTAGCTTTTTAAGGCACATTGTGTAGTCCTCTGTGTTGAATCTGAGGCCATCGACAACAAATTCGGGAGTTCTTTTCGCATCAGAACGATCAGAATGATTTTTCTGAGCTACCGTACCTTCGTAATCATCAATTAGACTCACCCCAACTCTTTCCGAATCCTCTCTAACCTCTTCAGATTGACACCCAAACACACTGAAATATTCGGATTGGAGCTTCTGGCGTGAATGCCAAGCAGTACATCATACTATTTCAAACTTTATGACGGAATTATTAGCCCCATTGAGCTCATTTTATCACAGCTGGTGCGCAACTGAACCTACCATACTGTTCAATCGAAAGAATAAAAAAAAATAAACAACCAACGCTCATGCTTGAAGTTAAATATATAAAATGCCGAAAATTTACCCATTGCACCATGTAAATGCAAAACTGTAAGATTGGTAACTTTGCTCGCCGATAATCACGATCACTACTCCTGTAACAGATTAGAGTCTTAGGACAAGATAGCCTGACGAAGCGCAACTCATTTCAGGCTTATTTGAATTGAGAGTTTTCCTACTCCAAGGCCGGTTGCTTTCCAAGGCTATAGAACCCAGTCTGTCCTGATATTTATCCATAACTGGAGATTGATGAAGAGGCTTCATAGCTTTTCCAAGCATATTAATACGTAATTGAATGTAATAAAATTGATTGGGATTCGAACTGGGCTGTCAATCCGAAACACAATCCATTACTCCATCGATCTAATTTAGTTCCCTGAATGGCGATATTTTGGTCTCAATTCATTAGAATCTATGAATAGGCATTTATTTTTATATTAAGCAGCCTTATTGAACAATTTCTTTTGTAAAGTGGTCCATCTCACAATAACACGAGTCCCATAAAAATAATAATAATGAAGATATTTAGTAACCTCTGCATATAAAAGAGAGAATGTTCGTGTATCCATCTGTCTGTCTATGTGATAACTTTTCATTCGAGATCCATCCAACCGATTTTGACCAAACTTGGCACATACATTGTACAATGTAAGAGATATGTTCTTTGCGTAAAAATCGATAAAAACTGATCAAAAATCGATAAATTCAACTTTTTTTCCCCCAGTTTCATTCAAACGCAGTATGTAAATTACTTATATAATGACGAGCTCAACATTACCTCATTTTTATTTCTACACGACTGCGTCTAGCAGGAAAAAAGGAAAAATCAATTTCAACTCAAATTTTAAACTAAAAATTACCTCAATTTTTAAGCAATCTAATACAAACTTCACTAAATTTTAGCCAACAATAAGTTATTTTTAACAGTCATTTAACTTGGTAACTCAGTCCACACATACGTTGCTTTATAAATGTATCCACTTTTACATCTCTGGTAGCACACTGACAAACTGAATTTGAAAAACTCCAAAATAATTGTAATCTGTTTGTTTTATCTCTTCCTGTTCTCCTCTTCGATTGAATAAATACAGACTACTTCTCTTATATCAGTAACTGCATTAATTCAGAATGTTTTTGGTGAAAGTACTTTAAATTAATTGATCAAGATAGACGTTGTTACATGTAAACATGATGCTGTTTTGTTCCATTCTAACTAAACACTTTTCCTGATCGACCAGCCGGGTATGGCTGCCAGTAGTATAATAATATTAAATAGTTTTCAGAAACTCGCATATTCTTTATGAATTTATCAGTTTATTTTGCGAATAGACAGCACAGATGTATTAAAAAATTAGTTATCGAGTAGAGAAATAAATAGCAATATATTTTTATATTGATTTGGAGTTTTACATACAGCGCCCCCCCTTTGGCCAGTTTACACTCTCTCCTAGATTGGACATTGACAGTATAGGTATAGGACGCAGGTTTCTGACGTAGGAAATAAAGCGATATATCTATGGCGTAAAATTTATTAATTTAATATTATTTTATGGCCGTCCGACACTTTCTGAGTTATTTAAAGCCAAACGTATTCCAGTTTATACAAAGTTCCTTACAATTCGCTATGTTATCAATAGGACAACCATCTAAGCGATGCTGAATGTAAGTATAGGCTTAGCAGGCAGACGCCTAGGGCCTCAAAATGAAAGGAGACCTCTCACTAGGTGTATAATATTTATGACTCTACTAGCAGAATCGCCCGACGTTGCCCGTGCTTGATTCAAAAATCGTACGTCTCATACAGCAATCTTTATCACTTGACTTAAAATATTTTTGCCCTTCCTTGCCTTTAAAGGAGTGCCCTTTGCCGTGTTGATTTTGCTACATGCCTTTCTTCTTGCTTATCTCACACGGCGATTTTTTTCTAAGCTCTATACTAAACATTAAATCTGTTACGAAAAAAGAACTAAACAAAATGAATACAAAACGATCAGCTTTAAAAAAAGGACTCGTAACTGGAAAAACCGAATGAAAAAAGAATGCTAACAAATACTTTTTCACACCCAGACCCAGTTCTGCGGAATCAGAATCAACGTTGAGTTTAAGCAAGCGAATGAGCCAAGTGGAGTAAAGAGCCATTCAGATTTAAATATTTCCCACTTGTGACGAATGCGTGTCAGTCAGCTGTTGGCTCTCACACTAGACAATAGAATCTTGCTGTCTATTTGTGGTAGACAGCTATAGGCTCTCACTCTGGCCAGTAGAAAATGGCCGCAAACTACATGAAAGTGCCGTAGAAGCCTGAAAAAATCGATTATTTCCACTATCGAGGGGAGTTGTGAAATGCAAAATCGGTCTTGGCTTTTCCACTAACTTGGAGCATGTGCATGCAAATTTTGGTGCCAATCCGTCGAAAATTGCGACCGGGCATTAATTACACACACACACACACATCCTGCCTCTTATAGATAGGGGTTATAGGCCTTTCTTAACCATGCTGTCATAATGCACTGTACACTCTAAATAAGCCTTCAGTAATATAAGCACCCAACGTCATTTATTGTTTTACTCATTCTTTTTTTTTTATTTTAACACTCGTCTATCTTCCTTTGCACGTGAAAATAGGTGATTCGGAGGGACCTCACGAATCGAATATTGTAGAGCCTCTTAGTTGCGTATCTGTCTTTGGGCAGAGTGCGCTCAAGGTCGGCTCCGTCAAATGACAGATGCGCAACTGAGTAAAATTGTACTGAGAGGTGCACAGCCATCCGAGGCCGCGCCCTTTCATTGCACCAGAAAGAGTGATCGATGCTCGCACCGAGGCCAGCGCGACCGACGTTTGCAGGGGGCTTCGGGCAATTTTTGTTCCTAAACTGGGTGTATGCGCTCGGATTTCCCACCTTAAAAAATGACCTTGTGTCACAACTCGATTTAAGGGGGAAGATTAAATCCCTAGCTTAGGATCTGTCTTCATCTAAACCCGGCCCTGCTTCTCAGTATTCACCTTTTTCAGCGTCGCGTAACTTCCATGACCAAATGAGAACCTCTGTTTTAAATGTGATTTGTCTGTAGGCAGAATTCGTAAGCAGTGTGTTTCCTCAGAATCGGGTGTTCACTATTAAATATTTATTGACTTCCGTTTTTGTTCTCTTTATGCTAGTTTTGAATAAATTATTGTTTTTTTTTCTTCAACAGGTTAGTAAAACTATTTTTAATGGACATTTTAAAAAAATAATGTTTTTGTGATCTTTTGGGCTGTATAAAATAAAATACGCAACAAGCGGTTCACTAGCCATGATTTGATCACTCCGTTCCTAGAGAAAGAAATACCATTTCTTATATTTTATGATAATTATGATATAACTCTGAATTTAAATTCTATAGTAAAGGAAACGTTTTTTTTATATTATTTTTTTTTTACTTAAACAAAAAAACGGTAAATGGCTTTCAAAATTAATTCATTGCTTTGAATTATTGATTAAATCAGTTGGTCTCAAATGATACGGCGCGTATCATAGGTGTGATGGAAATCGACATCAGGTGAGACAAAGAGAATCAAATATTTAGAAAAAGTATTTAAAAAATCATATACCAAACATGAATATGATTTCAAAGTTTTAAATATTATTATTGATTACTAGCAATTCCATGCATGAACCCACGCATAATTAGTTATAAATAATTATTGAGCGATTTCATCATTTTTTCGTTATATCAAGTATTAAGAATAAATAACTAGGGCCTGCAAATTGGAGGATAGAGTTATCAATAATAATGTTCTGTATTCGAATCTTTGGTTATTTCCCTTTAATTCTCTCTTAATCTTTTCTTTTATTTTTAAATGTACTTTTTGTCACACAAAATTTCGTGGGGAACGATCAAATTTTTATTTCGAAATTACAACCAAGTGAAAAAAAATATGTAAAATCACTGGATTCGATTAACATGCAACGAAACCTCGAATATAATGATTTATATTCACTTTTTGCTTGTTTCCATAATTTCCATGAGAAATTCGTTGTCTCTCCCTTATATTTGAAAACCTGAAGACTCTGTGTGATTCGATCGTCTTCATATTAAAACCAGTTTACATTAGCTTCCATCCAGCAGAATTGTCCCCAGTTATGCGTGACTGTCAGTTTCGATTTCATATGGAACAACATAAGATTGGGATTTACGTGTGACAGTCTTCGTTTCACTTTCTCGTCCTTATCCTCACCTGTCAATAAAATCAGCCGAAACGACCGGCAGAACACAATAAGCCTCGGTTAGAAAAAAGAATGATGGGGTTTTAATATACATCGTTTGATACATAAATGCGCGCCTCTCCGAGGATGCAAGATATCTGTCTGAACTGTATTTATAGGTGTTATGTTGTTGTTGTTATTATTATTATTATACATACATACATACATACATACATAAAGAGAGAATATAAAACCTAACCGCACAAACAATGTTATCAGAGACCGCCAACAAAAAAATTGCTTCCTTATTAATATGGCTGTCCCTGCAGACTGCAATGTATCTTTGAAGATCTTCAAAAAGCTATCCAAATACAAGGACTTCGAAATCTCAACAATGTGGCACATGGGAACATCAACAATCCTTGTTGTTGTTGGATCCCTCGAATTGGTTGGGAAAGATTCCGGTAGACTTATTGAATGGATTCCAGAAAGCACATGCCTTAAAGAAATACGAAAACCTTTTCTCACGAATACAGTCACACCCCACAAAGAGCTTTATCGATAGTATATGTGTCTGTGTATGCGTATGTGTTTTTTTTTGGTGGGGTTGGGGATTTTTGTGGTGGGGGTTGGGGGGTTCTAATTGGTTTATGGAAAATGTCATAATGCAATTTCTGACTTTAGGTTTCTGGACCTGGAAAGAAATGTGTCCACACCAGAAATCAAAGGAAATAAAATAAGAATAATAATATTATTTTTGTTGTTATAGTAATTTTAAGAAACTAAGAAATGTCCAAAAAGTGATAGTCGATTTTAGTTTACATTGACAATGTTTGGTATTTTAGAATATTAGACAGTATTCAATTAGGAGAAATAGCAGTTGATATTCGAAAAACTAAAAAATTCAGATAAATTTCAAGTTTTGGGTTATGAATAATTAATACAGCTAAGCATTTTCTTTTACAATATAGCGTATTCCTACAGGAAATAGGCGATCATGGCTGTCCACAACTGTACATATTACGAAAGTTTGTATTTTTTCTATATCTTCTATTCTGGTAGACGAATTTACACAAACTAGTTAGGAACGTTATGCAACTCTTTCAACTGTCTCTCTTACCTTTGATATGTTCTGTGAGTGTTAAATTTTCGAAACCCACTTTCCTCATTATAAACCCAAAAGATTACAACTAAGTATGCGAGACCTTTTTCTTTCCATTTTCTCTAGAACTGTGTCATTGGTTGCATGTTAGTTCATGGTATTCTCAGTATCCTTCTGTAGGACATAATTTCTGTTTCCTCAAGTTTGTTCTTTATCTATTTTGAGATCGTCTAGCATTCACTGTCGCCGCAGAGAACCGATATTTCATACCAGTTCAGTACACTTTTGCTTGGGCTTACGTCAGCATCACGTTGAAACACCGGTTCGTGTACGATCAGCGATGTTAAGCAACTTTGATCCTGGTCAATACCTCGATGGGTGATCATCTGGCAATAACAGGTTCTTGGATGTGGGATGGTTTAATGGTTAATTGGAGAGGGATGCTTATTCTGCTATGGACAGAACTGGTGAATGCCTTAAGGTTAAACTTAGCTAGAGACAGACCCAAACATACAACAATATTCCTTACACTAAAACAACGCATTCTTACTTACCTTTCTTACTACATCCACCAAAATGGTTTGGTTTGTTTTACGGCATATCAACCACAATGCATTATTTAATGCCAACAATTTTTTCTTCCTGATAATATTTTCCGTCAAAAATGTATTGCTGGTAATATTTTTTCTCCCAAAATGTATCATTGGTAATATTTTATCAAAAAATGTATAGCTGGTAATATTTTTTATTTCAAAAAGGTATTGCTGGTAATAATTTTTACAATTTCTGGTACTAAAACCTATGTTTACTCTTTCATAGTGTTTTGACAGAAGTTCGGGAGTCAACTATTTGCCCATAGCTGGGTCCCTAAAGGTGCTACCACCCCTGGTCATTGTGAACCTGGGAACACCATAAATTAAGAGATGGTTTCATGCTTCTTAAAACCTCCTGACTTGAGGCCTTGCTGTTAGATGTAGTTTATCTCTATACCCAGGACGGTTCCCCATAATACCGCAATGTCTCTATGAATGTCCTAACAAGTCCCCATATGTAGAATTCATTTGTCAGTGGGGAATAAAACAAGAAATTTAAAAAAATAATCTAAGCCCAATGAATATTTACAAAAATGTACAAAACTATTTACAAGTAACTAAACAAAATAATGTCAGTAATAAAAAAATGAACAATCCATAAATATGGCGGAAACATCAGTTAACTGGACGAAATCAATGCGAGACTTTGATAATATAAAACATTTATTCAGTCATGATTAATGGGAGAACAGGGTTCCATTTCACGTTAGGTACGTTATATGCCATTGGTAAAAAAATGTAACCACCTCTCACCACCAGCTATGGATTAATTAGTAAGACTTATATCACTAAATCATTATTATCCCCGAAAATATTATTACAATCTAAAAATATTATCTGGCTTTAAATAACCAGAAAAGGTTTGATAAGCCGTAGAAAACGAACCAGTCATCCAATCTTTATTTTTTGTTTCTGACGAAATAAATAACGAAATAAATGCTTTTACACTCAAATATACAAGATCAATATAGACGTATCAAAAAAGAAAATAAATACTTATTGTGTCAAATATAAACTAACAATATTTACTCATCCCCAGACAAAGTAAATTCTTACAGACTCAAGTAGAAACGACAGACATTTATTTGTCCTTAATCAAACTAAACGTATATAAAACCCAATTATAATTTTAAAACTCTATTTTTTTCTATTTAATAACAAAGAAATGAATATGTTTGTAAAATCCGCAAGCCCACTCAAACCTTCAAGATGGTTTTTAACTAGGAGTCTAATTTTCCCTCGATAGACTGCAAGCCAAGACTACAGATTCAAGTGTAATCTGCTTTTTAAACTGTAGCTTGGAGCTTATTTAGGAAAGATATTAACATAATCCTAAACTTAGATGGGTAGCAGTTGTCTGTATCGGTAGAAAATAAATTCAGCTAATACACAAAAAAGAAACGGCTGAAGACAAGGAGATGTCTTCTCGGTAGACGTATTCAAAAATAAAATAACCAGGAAGATATAAGGAATAGAATAAAAGGAACGTTTACGCTTATAATCAGAAAAATGAAATTTAAAATTTTTAGGCCAGATAATTCGGAAATAGAAACTGAATATTTATTCGAACACAGGATACATATATTTGGGTACAGGATACATTGATTCGGGTACAGGATACATTGATTCAGGTACAGGATACATTGATTCGGACACAAGATTCATTGATTCGGGTACAGGATACATTGATTAGGACAAAAGATTCATTGAATTGGACACAGGATACATTGATTCGGACACAAGATTCATTGAATTGGACGCAGGATACATTGATTCGGACACAAGATTCATTGAATTGGACAGAGGATACATTGATTCGCACACAAGATTCATTGAATTGGACACAGGATACATTGATTTGGACACAAGATACATTTATTCGGGCATAAGATTCATTGAATTGGACACATGATACATTGATTCGGACACAAGATTCATTGAATTGGACACATGATACATTGATTCCGACACAAGATTCATTGAATTGGACACAGGATTCATTAATTCAGGTCCTGGATACATTGATTCAGACACAAGATTCATTGAATTGGAGACAGGATACATTGATTCGGGCACAAGATTTATGGAATTGGACACAAGATACATTGATTTGGGCAGAAGATTCATAGCATTAGACACAGGATACATTGATTCGGATACAAGATTCATTGAATTGGACACAGGATACAATGATTCGGACACAAGATTTTATTGAATTGAACACAGGATACATTTATTCGGATACAGGATACATTGATTCGGACACAAGATTCATTGAATTGGACTCAGGATACATTGATTCGGGTACAGGCTACATTGATTTGGACAAAAGATTCATTGAATTGGACATATGATACATTGATTCGGGCACAAGATTCATTGAACTGGACACATGATACATTGATTCGGACACAAGATTCATTGAATTGGACACATGATACATTGATTCCGACACAAGATTCATTGAATTGGACACAGGATTCATTAATTCAGGTCCTGGATACATTGATTCAGACACAAGATTCATTGAATTGGAGACAGGATACATTGATTCGGGCACAAGATTTATGGAATTGGACACAAGATACATTGATTTGGGCAGAAGATTCATAGCATTAGACACAGGATACATTGATTCGGACACACAATTCATTGAATTGGACACAAGATACATTGATTCGGACACAAGATTCGTTGAATTCGAGACAGGATACATTGATTCGGTTACAGGATACATTGATTCGGACATAAGATTCATTGAATTGGACACATGATACATTGATTTGGACACAAGATTCATTGAATTGGACACAGGATACATTGATTCGCACACAAGATTCATTGAATTGGACACAGGATACATTGATTCGGACACAAGATACATTTATTCGGGCATAAGATTCATTGAATTGGACACATGATACATTGATTCGGACACAAGATTCATTGAATTGGACACATGATACATTGATTCGGACACAAGATTCATTGAATTGGACACAGGATACATTAATTCAGGTCCTGGATACATTGATTCAGACACAAGATTCATTGAATTGGAGACAGGATACATTGATTCGGGCACAAGATTTATGGAATTGGACACAAGATACATTGATTTGGGCAGAAGATTCATAGCATTAGACACAGGATACATTGATTCGGATACAAGATTCATTGAATTGGACACAGGATACATTGATTCGGATACAGGATACATTGATTCGGACACAAGATTCATTGAATTGGACTCAGGATACATTGATTCGGGTACAGGCTACATTGATTTGGACAAAAGATTCATTGAATTGGACATATGATACATTGATTCGGGCACAAGATTCATTGAACTGGACACAGGATACATTGATTCGGACACAAGATTCATTGAATTGGACACAAGATACATTGATTCGGGCATAAGATTCATTGAATTGGACACATGATACATTGATTCGGACACACAATTCATTGAATTGGACACAAGATACATTGATTCGGACACAAGATTCGTTGAATTCGAGACAGGATACATTGATTCGGTTACAGGATACATTGATTCGGACATAAGATTCATTGAATTGGACACATGATACATTGATTCGGACACAAGATTCATTGAATTGGACACAGGATACATTAATTCAGGTCCTGGATACATTGATTCAGACACAAGATTCATTGAATTGGAGACAGGATACATTGATTCGGGCACAAGATTTATGGAATTGGACACAAGATACATTGATTTGGGCAGAAGATTCATAGCATTAGATACAGGATACATTGATTCGGATACAAGATTCATTGAATTGGACACAGGATACATTGATTCGGACACAAGATTTTATTGAATTGAACACAGGATACATTGATTCGGATACAGGATACATTGATTCGGACACAAGATTCATTGAATTGGACTCAGGATACATTGATTCGGGTACAGGCTACATTGATTTGGACAAAAGATTCATTGAATTGGACATATGATACATTGATTCGGGCACAAGATTCATTGAACTGGACACAGGATACATTGATTCGGACACAAGATTCATTGAATTGGATACAAGATACATTGATTCGGGAATAAGATTCATTGAATTGGACACATGATACATTGATTCGGACACACGATTCATTGAATTGGACACAAGATACATTGATTCGGACACAAGATTCGTTGAATTCGAGACAGGATACATTGATTCGAGTACAGGATACATTGATTCGGACACAAGATTCATTGAATTGGACACAGGATATATTGAATTGGACACAGGGTACATTGATTTGGACACAAGATTCATTGAATTGGACACATGATACATTGATTCGGACAAAGGATTCATTGAATTGGACACAGGATACATTGATTCAGGTCCCGGATACATTGATTCAGACACAAGATTCATTGAATTGGACACAGGATACATTGATTCGGGCACAATATTCATTGAATTGGACAAATGACACATTGATTCGAACACAAGATTTATGGAATTGCACACAAGATACATTGATTCGGGCAGAAGATTCATAGCATTGGACACAGGATACATTGATTCGGACACAAGATTCATTGAATTGGACACAGGATACATTGATTCGGACACAAGATTCATTGAATTGGACACAGGATACATTGATTCGGGTACAGGGATATATTGATTTGTACGTAATATCCTTTGATTCAGACATAGGATCCGTCGACACAGGATACATTGAAATCGACTAGGATATATTGATTCAGACATAGGATCCTTTGAAGCAAAATGAACAGGGGAAAGCAGCGAGTAAACAGCCTTACAAGATTGTGCAAATATATGGCAGGATGTTGCTGACAGATACGATTGCCTCCATTGCAAAGAGCCGCGGCATATAGAAGAAACGAGAGTCGGATTGGAGGAAGAAATTGTATTAAATACGAAGGGAAAGGAAAAGAATTGTTATCTTTCTCGTTTCTTCTGCTTTTTCCCGACGTAACCTTTGCAGTACTCGAAGGGCACTTAGTTCAATATAAAGAGGAAACACAGTGATCAAAGTGGTAATGCACCAATTCTCTCTGACGAAAACTTTACTTGGAATTTACGAAGCTGAAATTAATGTGGCTCTAAAGAAAATTTGATACACACATGACATTGACAGCAAAAGGAAAAGTGAGAAAAACCCATAACCTACATAGAATTTGAGTAAAATTATATTGGAGCAATATTTAACAGAGATAACGCAAAGACATGATTTATTATGCACTACAAAGAAGAAAGAATTGTGGAGAATCATGGAAAATGGCCCAAAATGAAAAGCGAGAAGAAAAGTTCAGTTTGCCACGCTAATATACAGAGTGTAAACGCAAAATCGTCTAAATTGTGTAACAGCAAATTTGTCCAATTGTTAGATTAAGCTCTAAACCGTTGTATCTTAGAAATTATTAAAGATATCTAACTGGAATTCTCTAAGATTTTTATGCGACTAATAAGACTCTACTTTGAGAAATAGGAATATATAATTACTCTCCAAGCTTATCAGAAGAATCGTGATAAAAAATATGATGAATGAAAATGATATGTCATCACTAACTTGAAATTCAGTTTATACATACATATATATATATATATATATATATATATATATATATATATATATATATATATGTGTGTGTGTGTATATATATATATATATATATATATATATATATATATATATATATATATATGAAGAAATATAGTCTTAAGGTGTGCTATATTTATGGGATAAAGTGCTCAATATCAGAGATAGAGCGTGTTTAAATATAAAAGTGAATATAGAAGTCATCACTTAGAGGCGACAGTCAGTTTCATGCTATATGCAATCGTCAGGCCACATGTGTTGTTATTTTTCTCGGCTATTTATATATATATATTCGGGTGTTTAATTTTTAATAATCTTTAATAATTTAACCCAAAAAAATAAACGACTTCCGGTAAAATAAGCGGCATAATAGACTACCCACAGTGCATCACTGACTCGTATATATAAAAATAGCCGAGAAAAATAACAGCACACGTGGCCTGGCGATTGCATATAGCATGAAACAGGCTGTCGCCTCTAATTGTTGACTTCTATGTTCACTTTTATATATATATATATATATATATATATATATATATATATATATATATATAGTTAAATTCCCAGATCAATTGACACACACACACACAGACACACACACACACATATATATATATATATATATATATATATATATATATATATATCTTCCGGGATCATTATCAAACTTACTCACGATAAACTTCGCCCTATCTAACAAGTTGCCTCAAATGTTTCATGTGCGATTTGATTTTCAAGTCTTTTTTCCACTGCTCTTTGGACTGTCATAGCTGAGACTTCTCTCTCACGTACAAAACGTCTTATGGATTGAGTTATATCTTTTCTAATTGATCTATTTAGATCAAAGTTGAAATGATGATCATCTCTTGCTGTTGTGACATCCTGATCCAGTTTTCTCTTTACTGATCCCCCTTTTTTAAACTTATTTATCGTTCTCTTGATGGTTCTGGAATGGACTTTTAAGATGGAAAGCAGAGTATGAATATTGGTACCATTACTGAATACCTGAATGATCTTTTACCTCCTACCATTGATCAGTTGGTAAAACAGCGTGTCTGACACGAATGGATTTTACCTTAAAATGTCTAAACGTCTGATATGAAAACCTGGAAAAAGAAAATCAATTAGTTTAGTGTTTTTATTTTAGATATTAATCATTTTGTGGGATGTATGATTCTGCTGAACAATTTTGCTGAAACACCAGGTATGTCTATATATGATAGATTTGGTCAGCATGACCGATGCTTACCTCCAGGAAAGTCACACGTTGCGCCTTCTCGGGCTGACATTCTCGGCTGCCATGAAGTGTGAAGATTACACTGAATCCATTGTCTGGTCAGCTGCTAAGAAAGTTGGTTCACTGTGTCGAGCTAGACAATTTTTATTTCAAGAATCTATCTTGTGTATCTATAAATGGACGATTCGTCTATGTTTAGAATATGGCTGCGGCTTACTGTCATGGGCTGGTGATATATAATTAAATAAAAAGAATAGGCATTTTTAGTGATCTTCACTTTTGCATCGGCGTAAGTTTCCTACCTGTGCCTGTTCTATTGTCAGTGTAATTGTTTGAATGACGTATTTCTTATGGTACTTAGACTTTCTCACTTTGTAATTAAATGAGATTCTATTCCTCAGACGCCACGCGTACAACATCGAATCCCTCTTCTTAAGTCAACGTTCTCGAATTCGCGCATGCATCACTAAGCTCTGTTTCTTTGTGTGTATATATATATATATATATATATATAGATAGATAGATAGATAGATAGATAAACCTAGTGAGCCAGACAAACCTACCCAAATTTCAGCTAAGCGGATCATCAGGGAGGTTTATCTAGGTCTGCTCTACGGTTGTATTGAGGTCTTTTGTTAGTTAGTTGTTTACTCGTATCGGGGTTTTTTTCTTTGGGCTTCAAACCTGTATATGTGTGATTATAATGATAATAAGAAGACGGAAAATCTCCGAAAATGGAGATCCATTTCCGGGGGAGATTTCGTTCTGATGAGATAAACCTCTCGGTTTTCACGAAATACAAATTATAAACAAAATAGACAATTAAAATCTCCGTCTTCATATATATATATATATATATATATATATATATATATATATATATATATATATAATCGCAGGAATAGGTTGAGGCTGGCCGTCACCTACTATCCTATACCTAGCTAATCGAATTCATGACCAATTCCCTCGTTAAAATTGTCATATCCACTATACGCACTCATCCATCATCATTCAATCTCCCATATACCATAATACTACAAAAACACACCCCATGACATAAATATTTATCAGCATAAAATTCTATACATAAAAGTCTATAGATGACATACAATAAGCGGGAAGGGGATTACACCCCACCCAAAAAAGTAAAATTTCTAAACAAACAAAATACAGGTAACTGATGTTAGTTGGACCCGTACAACCCACAAAAGATTTAAGAGAGGCTGCTATATTCTGCCTTCAGCCAAAAACAAGATGCTCTGTCACTAAGTTAGAGGGAAATGATAAATAAATACGGCCATGGGAAGAGAAGAAAGCTGATTCAATTTGGATTTAAAAAGGAGGCCAAAAACCAATTGGAGAGCTTGGGAATCAAGGCTAGCTCCTTTCACGTGAACCAGACTCACCATAGTCACCCACCTTTCGCTGAAATCTGTCGAAACCAATCGGTTTCTATCATTTCTATCTTGAGCTGATGCTCAAAAATCGGATTAGATCCTGATGAGAATAACGGTGACCTCGCAAATCTTTCTCCTGTCGGGTCGTCCAAATCACCATTCGGGCCGTGGAAAGCAGCGATAGAAACACCTTATGGAACTCTCTTCCGGCTCCATGCTTTCCAGTCAACTTTAATCTTAAAAAAAATGAAATGCAATTTCAGTCACTATCTACTGTCATCCTGATTATTCTTCTATTGTTCTCGCTCCTTAGTAATGTAAATTCTTGTGCCTAGGGTGAAATCCATTTAAAAATAAAGTTAATGCCAAAGGTAATATTAGCTATTTCCTTGGGATTTATAATTGATTTCTTTGAAAATACTGCATCAAGAAAGGAGGCTTCTTAAATGCCTTTGTTTTTACCAATGTTGATGAGAGCTTCTTTCGTAAGATATTGTTTAAAATAATGTTCAAGTCACCATATTGTTATGTCATTATTTTCTCTTCAAGCTACAAGTGCTTTCCATTTATTATTTGCTGCTTTTGAAGTTGAAGTGATATGTTATTTGGTTCAATTCTTTGTTCGTGATTCTGTAGCGCCATTCCACGAGGTCGACGAAGGACGGTCCTTTCTAAAAGCTACAGGCTTAATTCTCTCGAAGATATTCACTTGTTACTCAAGTAAATTTCAAGTGATATTTACAAGAGAAAGATTATAATGCATGAATCCTATATTAAAAAGAACCACTTTGAAATTACCTAAATTTACCTTAGAACTTAATAAGAGAAAAATACATTAAACTGGTTATGCACATTCATTCTTATTCGTAAGTTGGTGTATTAAATCCCATTAATAAGCAGCAACAAGATTAGTAGATTGGAACATCGCAGAGAGAATGTATGTGCTTGACGATCGAACTCTGGAGAGGAAATTAAATTGAAAGACGAGAAAAGTAGTAATGATTAAAAGAAAAGTAAGAGTTATTTATTTGGGTAGTGAACTGGAGTTACGCGTTACCTAGAAGCGCTCAAGTATCATTAACGGAATTAGATCGAAAAGCGAGCGAATAAGTGGCCCGGTAAATGTGACACTAACACGGGTAGATATTGGAAGAGCAATGAATGGGAACATAATATAAACTGGGACCATGATCATGGTCGAGCAATCTCATAAGTGATAATTCGCCTTGTCTTTTTGAGCTTTAAATAAGATAAAAAATACAAGAGTTAATTCTGAGAAATAATCTTTATAAAAACAATTTCACTTCAGATCGTAGACGAGTGTGGTTCTCAATCCTTCTTTTCATTATCTTCAATTTGACAGGCATTCTTGGGAATGTGAGGGAAGTGGGTTTCCGTTGCCATTTAGATGGTTTTGAATTCAGAATTGTCCTTCTAGCTCGACTGTTTCTAACCTATTTCAAGACAGCCTAACCTACTTTACTATCCAGGCCATAATATTTCATAACGAATCAAAGAGGACATATATTTTCTAGGCCATATATTCGCCTACTGTTTCACGAAAGATTTTCACAAAGCTTGTTTTTCAATAAAAAATAGTTTTATTCGTCACATTATGATTAAATGTAGCTATATGCTTGGTTGAAAATTACATTTATTTAAAAATGTTTAAGAAATACAAGGCCCAAGTTTGGATTAGTTTGTTATATGTTATATCAACTTCAATGGGTTATTTAAAGCCAACAAGATTTTTGATACTTGTAATTTTTTTTATTATTGGTAATATCTTTTTTTCCAAAAATGTATTGCTGGTATTAAAACCTATGTTTACACTTTCATAGTGTTTTGACTCCATTTTGGGCGTTAACTATTTGTCCATAGGCGTTACCCTAACAGGTGCTTCCACCCGTGTCAGGGTGGATCTGGGAACACCAGCAATTAAGAGGTAGTTCCACGCTCCTCAAAACCTCCTGAGCAGAGGCCTTGCTGCAGGATGTAGCTTATCGACTTACCCTGGACGACTATTCTCACGGTTATTGGGAAAATCCGCGTAGTGTAATGGTTAGCATGCTTGTCTTGCTAAAAAAAACGTTACGACTGAATAGTGAGTTCAATACTAACTGGGTGCCCCATACTTTCGACCTTGTGCCAAATCTAAGCTACGCTTGGAAAATCGCTATCCTCATCGTTATTACACATATTTAATCTGATTCAGAGTGTCGGTGTAGTGATAGTAATACATGTCATCGACAAATTCAAAGTCAACATCGTCCACTGTCACATCTTTGCCTTCTTCAATGTAATTACCCGAAGCACCACGTGAATACAGTATTCCAAATAATAAGCCTAAATGTACAGGTTATTAGCGCTAGTCTCTATGAACGGGATACAAATCCAAGCAATGTTACACGAAGATTGAATTTAGCTGTACAAATTCTGAAATATAAGCTGTTCTTAAAACTGATTTCCAGTAAGTTGATAATAGGAACATGAATTGGTTTGTAAATTGTGAGGCATCGATAACGAAAGTGATATAATTTAATCATTTATTATGAAATGGGCAAAGTCCGACAATTATTTTAAGATATTTGTTTTATGTTTATACGTTCTTTTTATAGATACAAATATTTAAGTAAATGCTCTGTTTATAATAAACAGTATTAACGACATTTGCCAGCCTGAATGTCCGAGAAATTTTCATAGAAAATATGCGCCCCCAACAGGAATCGAACCTGTATCCTATACGGAACCTTCATATAGCCTGACGTGCCTTAACCGATTGAGCCACAGAGGAGCGTTTCGGTTAGCTCGATCGATTTCACTGTTTTTAAACTACAATTCTTCATGATTTTCTCTCGTACATTCATATCTGCTCGATGCATATCCAGATATAAACAAATGACGTCATATATTATGAAATGGAAAAAATCCGACTATTATTTTAAGAACGTATAAACATAAAAAATGTCTTAAAATAATTGTCGGACTTTGTACATTTTATAATTATTGGGCTGAAATGACAAAAAGAAACGTTTATAAGTCAGAAGGGATCTCTTCATGATTGATGTACAGAGAAATTGACAGGGGGTGTTATACATGGGTGGGTATTATATATGCGGGGACTCTTCATCCGGTTTATACCGAAAGGATTGGCAGGGGAGGAGAAGTTTTTTTTGTTTTTTTTCTCCGTTGGAGCAGATACTTCGGTTGTAATATCTGTTCCGCGCCGGAGAGCTTCTCTCCTCACTTGTGTCTCCTCCCTCTTTGTTGCGCAACATCTGTTACATATCGCTGGTATGACCGCCTATGACGAGCTTAGACAAGCTATGACCAGCTTACACATGTTATGACCAGCTTAGCCTTGCGGTAAAAACCGACTTTGTTTCACAACCTGACTCAGTGGTAGGAGGTGTGAAGGTAAATATTGGGTAGTATATATGAATAAGAAAAGTTAACGGAATATTCACTCTGTACTTGGTACGTATTTCTCCCATACATTCTGGAGATATAACGCAAGTCTCGAAGAACGACTCAATGAGAATTCCGATACAAAGACATGAAGCTATTGACATATTTTGCAACTTAACCGAAGAAGATTCTCTGCTAAATGTTAGAAACTTAGAATGAAAAGAACGCTTTCTCAAAACAGAAAAAATAAATATTTTATTTTCTGGTTGATAGATTTCGAGAGAGATAGGAGATGTCTGTCAGGAGACTCTTCATAAACTAACAGAGGGATGGGGAATTTGAACATACTTTTCGAATTCCTTATATTTTTGGAGTAGCAGCTGCAATCTAAGCAATCTATAGCAAAGGTAGCTATCAGATATTATTCTTCTGACAATAGATTTCCAGTCAGATATTTTTCCTTTTGTCTTTTATGTGTGTGTGTGTGTTTACACACACACACACACACACATATATATATATATATATATATATATAAAATAAAAGGAATGCGTGTGTGCATAAATATAAAACAAAAGGAATATATATATATATATATATATATATATATATATTAGGTTGGTGCAAAAATAATATCGTTTTTTGACGTTAAAACATACGTCAAAAACGATATTATTTTTGCACATATATATATATATATATATATATATATATATATATATATATATATATATGGCCGGTTTTTAGTGTAAAGTAGTCGATATCCGTGATAGCACCATATATTAAGTTGGTGCAAAAATAATGTCGTTTTCTCACATATGTTACTATGTGAGAAAACGACATTATTTTTGCATGTTACACATTTGGTAAGTACCTGAAAAGCATATCAGGTTTGAACCACGCCTTCTGAGTGAAATTGTGTACATGTAACTGAGCTACTTGACTAACATACGTCGAGTAGGACCGCAGAATCGGTGTGTGTGTGTGTGTGTGTGTGTGTGTGTGTGTGTGTGTGTGTGTGTGTGTGTGTGTGTGTGTGTGTGTGATTCTGTTCATGTCTATGTATTTATCTGTTTCTTCTATTCTTAGCTAGTTATTTCATGACATCAATATCTCTTAATCGATATTTTTCTGTTTCTGCTATCAAAAATACTCAATGATCAACCGATATAAATTATCTGTATCCTCATGAGCTACAATGCATACATCTATAATATATTGCCATTCAGTGACTCTCACACTTGAGAGACTCTTGTGCCTTGCATACTGTGGAAAATGGCATAACGTTGATACGAACAATGCATTGAATAAATCGAATAAGTCAATGTACATTTACAAATTCTCATCTCAAAATTAAAGCAAAATAACCAAGGAACGCTGTCAGAAATCGAACCCGGCCCATCGTAACGTCTTCAACTAATGGCTTTGTCTCATTGAACTGGTAATCTTCACTTTTCGCGAAATTATTACTCAGAATAAATTTAACTATTTTTTTTATCCTAACCGTTTTCTTTGACAAAAAATAAAACTGTCATGGAACCATTTCACCCTGAAAATTATCTCAAATACATGGGCATTTCGGAAAGTTAATATTCTATAATCTAAGCTCTGAACTAACTTCAGTAGACAAAATATACACACAACGATTTCCTATCTACAAAACAGGTATATCTTTCGCAAATTGCGGGAAAAAATAAGCTACATTTTCTCCCGTAACCGTGGCAGTAGACGAGCATCTTTAGATGCAAGTGACCAGCAATCATATATATATATATATATATATATATCACTACAGAATTAGCGAATTAAGTCGACTCCCCATGAAAAAATTATTACCTGTAGAACAACATTTCCGCCTGGAAAAACATGATTTCAAAACCCATGCCAAATTCACTATAATTGAGAGAATAGAAAAGTTCAGATCAGATAACATTAGAAAGAATTTAGAGTCCCATGAAAATAAGTGGATACAACGTCTAAAAACAAAATATCCATTTATTTAAGAATATATAACTCAACAAATCAAAACCTACCCACATTTCTCACCCACACAAGACAGACATGCTTACGGAGGTGTGGAGGTCTCACACTTATATACTTACCCACACGAATAAACACACTTACACACATCCTACTCACTCACTCCCTAATGAGCCAAATAATAAGACACACCTACAGCAATACACACGCTTACACATATCATACTCACTCCCTCCCTAAGAACCAAATAACACACACACAAACACTAAACAGAGACACATCCCATCGCCAAGTCCAATAAAACTGTCAAACTGACCAGAGAATTCAGAGCAACATGTATCTATCCAGCTCCAGTTATAATTTTTTTAAATATAATTATATTCGCTCTACTCTATATTGAGCACTCTTTTGAGAATAGTGATTATTGGTTATTGTAATTTATTCCGTATACACTAATCATAAACTTGTATATATATATATATATATATATATATATATATATATATATATATATATATGCCAATTCAGTCGGGTTTCGATCCTAGCTAGAGGCAACCGGGCGTCTAGCCATACTGATGAGCTGTTATCCAGCGAAACAGTCTGTCTGTTGATGACAATATATACGCTCCTGAAGAATTTATTTGAGCTTTCTGGATAGGAAGTGTGGGTTTGTAAACAGTGACTATTATGGCTAATAATGCAAGACTCTTCGCTAAATCGAATTGAGTTCTCTCAGTCACTGTGTGTTTATATAAAAATAAATACGCTTAACGTTTAAATTCACCTTCATCCCTGCCGTGCGCCAACGGCTTAGTGGAAGAATCTCCGATTGGCGCCAATTCAGTCAGGTTTCCATCCTAGCTTGAGACAACCGGACGTCTATCCACACTGATGAGCTGTTATAAAGCGAAACAATCTGTGGATGACTATATATATATATATATATATATATATATATATATATATATATATATATATATATTGAGTAAGTCATGTATTCTTTCCACTGGAAAGATTATCCAGAACTATGTAAGAAATATTTATCAATACATTGGACTTGCTGGGTATATTTGATAAATGAGAAATCCACCAATGATTTTGGGTAGCAACAGATAAATTAAACAGTAGATGCTTTTGTCTCAAGTGCTATAAGTTTTGCTTTGCAAATTAGATTATACACAAAGGAGGAGCTTTCGGTGAACAGACTCAATTATATTACAATCAAACGATTCTTGTTCTTTCCTTGCACATAATCTAATAAGTTCGTATTACTCGGATAGCAATATGAATGCTATGATACGGCAGAACTGTTGCCAATGATTAAAATGCATATAGATCAAAATCCGCAAGTCATATTTGCTCAGCTAGAAAGGCTAATGATTCCATAGTGTCTTCTCTCATCTTTCGACCTTAACACAGAAACTGCAGGAAACAGATCCTTTGACTTGTGTGGGTCAAACAATACTCCTTCTGACAACACAGCGACCGGATCTTTTGTTTCGCCCATCGCGATAAACAGATGTTCTTTCATGGAGAGCCCCTGCCTTAAATGCGTTCTCAGGATTTAAGCTCAACCCCCAAAAATGGTTTGGTTGGTTTGGTTTGTTTTGTATCATGTCATATCAACCTTAATGCTTTATTTAATGCCGATAATATTTTTATCGTTGGTAATAATTTTTCCTTCAAAAATTTATTGCTGGTAATAAAGGGTGTTTCATTAAGACGGAGCAAAGTCAGTAGTAAATAAATCAGTGTAATTCGTGAAAATGTCTGTATTTCTCTATTGGATCATGTTATTTAATTCATGGCAATTTTGCATGAAATAAAATATTGCCCAGATATCCGCTAATACTTTGGTGGCACACCTCCACTCGATGGTCAAAATTTCTGAGGACGTCTCTGTTTAATTGTCCCTTGATCTCACCAATATGCCTTATTATCTCATCTTTCAACTGTTGAATAGTTGTTGGCTTGTTGGCATAGACATTACTTTTTAGATGACCCCAAAGAAAGAAATCTAAAGGCGTCACGTCGTTGTGGCAAATTGACTTCGCTCTTTCGAGATGATGCGACCTGGGAACTTCTCGTTCAAATTCTGTTTGAACGTCTATTTTCGTAATAGGCTACGATAACTTTAACACGTTGTTTGATTGTTAATCTTTCAATGTGTGAAATTGCCAAAGAATTAAGTTATTACATCTGAAAAATAAAGAAAATTAACTTTAGAAGCTTAAACTTAATTCACTTTTAAAATCGGTCAAAGTTACTGGAACACCCTTTATTTTTACAAAAATGTACTGTTGGTATTAAAACCTATTTTTACACTTTCCTAGTATTTTAACCCCAGGATGCCGGTTAAGTTTTTGCCCATAGCTGATACTCTAACAGGTGTTACCACCCCGAATCAAGGTGGTCCTGGGAACACAAGCAATTAAGTGGTGATTCCACGCTCCTCAATACCTCCTGATCAGAGGTGTGGCTGTTGGATGTAATTTATCCTGGACGCAGATGTAGTTCATCGTTATACCTAGGATACCAGACAAATGTAATTTGTACATAAGAAGCATCGCTAAAAGGAATTGGATAAATGATTGGTTCCTTATAACGCCCCAGTAAGTACCTGACTTTTGCTGCCTTCTTATACGTTTAAAAGAACCAGATTTAACGGGAAAATATTTTGAAACTTTACGCTTGTAATTGCGCACGTTTACGGGACGATAAAACTAGAAACACACATTTGAAGGACACCTTGGTAGTGTATTACAGTGAAATCTCTTCAGTTCGGGAACAAGCAACAAAAATTCCGATATGAAAATTAATATTCAATGTAAAAAGAATAGCGAAGGAAACAGACGACAATCCCGAATTTCATGGAAATTAGAAAGACAAACTTTATGTAGAATGAAAACCACAGTTACATGAAGACATAAGAATAATACATAAATTGCACTAATAATGGAGTTTTTAGTGCATGAGAAATTTATCAGTCATTTATCATAAGAAAGTTATTTTTATACTTACAAACAGCAGATAAGAAGATGATAACTTAGATATTTTCATCTTAACTGTTAACATTTTATAACAGTTTCAAACAAACATTCTTTTTTATTTTTTATTTTTTTCCATGTTCTTTCAGGGCATCGACGATCATGGCTCTCCACTTCTCCCTCTCTATTGTTGCTCCCAATATGTTTCGTTCCTATGCCACCTCCCCCAGACCACGTTCTTTCATCCACTTGCTTAAGCCCGCCAGTTATATCATGTATTGCTTTCCCTTCTCGCTTTCCCTCTATTCGACCTGTGAGTATCAAATTCTCCATGACCTCCTTTCGCATTACGTATCCCAGAAGTTTCATCTGCCTCTTCTTGATGTTAAGTACAGAACTCCTCCTTCTCTCCAAGGCTACATCGTTGCTCACACACTCGGTCCATGATATGATAACGGATCATAAATTTGATTGAACCTTTTTAAATTACGGTAACCTCTGCCTGGAATATAAGAGTAATTTTAGACTCACAAAAACAGCATTGTTCGTATAAGTAGCAGTGTTTCGCTCTCTATCGTAGTTGAGTTGTCATGACGAAGGTCGCCCCTCCCTGCTGTAACGTATCAATGAGTAGAAGGAGGAAGGGATGATGTCGCATCCCTTCCGCACTTCAAATAACCTCTTGTCGAAATCTGTCAGAAAGACGCGAATTTGCTGTTTATGTATCTCCACGGCGTGACTAACCAGTAACGAGAAAACCATATATGGGCAAAGTAAACAAATAAGTTAGCTTTTCTTTCATTTTTTTCCGCTAAATCAACTTTTTTTTTAAACAGACGTTAATTAAAACGTCTGCTAAAAAAACTAATCAAACTAGCAACCACTACCTCTTGCAAACATTTTGACGCTTGTGTAGATTATTTCTTTTTTCATTTTAAAATAAAAAAAACAGCGTCTTCAACAAAATAGATATACATAGGTATATATGACAAAATGTTTATTTTTATTATTTTGATTTCAATTTCCAACACATTTGGCCGAAGATGGAATACTACTGTCATATATGGGCAGGAACTGCTCCGTCTTCACTTTCTAGTCTCGGCAGAGTACAAAAGAATCACCGCATGCTTGTTAATTATTTTGCAGCCTAAAACTCTTCTTCCAAGGACGAAACGTTGCGAGCTTCTCGATATGCTCTCTTTGTTACCATGGAAATCAGGGCGCCATTACCTCATATTTCTTCTTTTTTTTTTTTTTGATTTGGCGGAAAAACGAAAGAAAAGGTTAGTTATTTGTTTAATTTGCCCATATATGTTTTTCTCGTGACTCATTAGCCACGCATTTGTGATACTTAAAACATCGAAAATATGGGACCCAGTGGTTAAAAAGTTTACTTTCTGACCCTGAGACCCGGGTTCGAATTTCACCATGGTCGATTTGTCAGGAAGGAGATTTCTTGATTTTACCGGTCTGGACACAAGCATTTTGAGTTAAACTGGGTGGACGCAACTCTTGAGATACGTCGAAGGTTGTGGGACTGAGGTTATGAATGTGCTGGTCTTGTTCAGACTGTCGATCACACTAGATAATGTGCTCTCTCCCCAAAACTGTAACTAAGGTCCGCTCAGTATAGATGCAGTATAAACCACAGGCGGACCCTGTGGGTGTTGGACAAACACATATGAGCCCAAGCAGGTGTCTGTAACGAGGATTAGTTAGACACACTAGTAGACTGGCATCCTCGGATAAGAGTGGCTGCGCTCTTTACTATTTCTATGGAAAGTATTCAAATTATATTCTTTAGTTCCACTCGACCTACACTCCATGATTAAGAACCATCAATTCCGCACACATTGCAGCAATCCACACTAACCCCCTCCATATTCCATTGTTGAGATGTAAGTTCCACTCGAACAGCTTCTTCCTACGAAACTCAGCTTTGTGGAAGCGATTCCCAAGAGAATTTAAATTTAAACCAAACTAGATTTAACGGTTATTGTATCTCCATGTGCTGCGTTTCTTAATCGTTATTCCGCATCTCGCTACTTCCAGAGGCCCTTGGGTTTGTACGGAGGTGGGGGGGTATTATTTTAACAAAAAAAAAAAAAAAAAGAAAAAGATTTTTGTCGTAAAATTTAAATACCGGTCGGTTTAGAAAAATAAACACGAAAAATAATATCACCTTACAATTATTAGGTTGGTGCAAAAATAATGCCGTAATAATGTCGTTTTTTGACGTTAAAAAATACGTCGAAAAATGACATTATTACGTCATTATTTTTGCCCCAACCTAATGCAAAACCTTAAATCAATGTAACATTTGTTTAGAAGAAAAAAAAAAAAGGCGATAAGCACGAAAATGAATATTTACTACGCAAACGGCAAGTACTGACAAAAGAGACTGAATAATCCTTCAATGACTTCATTCGGAGAAAATTTATTTCATATACGTCATGTTAAAATCAAAATACACGAAAGAAAAATATTCCAAATAAATAAATTAACGAAATGTAAAAATGGATAATTATGCTAATAATACAAATACAATGGAACCTCGATTTACGAATTTAATTCGTTCCTTAAGGCCGTTCGTAACCCGAAATGTTCGTAAACCGAAACTATTTTTCTAGTAGGAATCAATGTAGAGAAAAATTCACAGTACAATAAAATTAGAAAATAAAAACATGCCACAACACACGAAAGTATACAACACGGAGGTTGACTCAGAAATTATTCCATTCGGGTTAACTCGGTTCGGCAATGTTATTCGAGAACCGAAATTATGTTCGAAAACCGAGGCATTTTCATCTCGAATTTTCTGTTTGAAAACTGATTTCTTCAAAATGTGAGACGTTGTCGAACCAATGTTTACACTGTATAAGTAAAATAAATAATTTAGAGATAGTGACTATGAACTCAGAGAATTAACTCTAAACGAATGAACTGGAAAGTAACCGATCTCCACGATCTCCAACATACCTTCATCTTCCAGTGACCTATAGACAGGGTTCACTAATTGTGCAGTTTTATGGATCTGACAATCGCTTGAAACATGAAAATAATAGAGCCCTTGAATTATAGATTATTATTTCCAAGTTGTTTATATTTGCAAATGTTCATATTTTGATATTGATCAATCTTCCAACGCAATACAAAGAGAGATAAAGAGAGAGAGTGTGTGTGTGTGTGTGTCCAATGTATTTAAAAATGTCATAACATATCAACTTTTTAATACAGTTTATTTGTTCATCTACTGATCAAAACACGGATGAACTTAGGGAAATTTCCCATGGGAAAATTCACAACTTAACAAACAACTGCTTACGGCCACATCACGTTGAATCATCAGTTCCCGTACGATCACAGAAGTTAAGCAACGTCGATCCTGGTCAGTGCCTAGATGGGTAACATCTTGAGAATACCAGTTGATGCAAACTTGGATGCGCAGTTTGTGTAATGACTAATAGTTCGGAATTGTTAATCCAAGAGCCCAGATCCGATTCCAATTAGGTTCATTATATTCAATTAAGCGCAAATACACTTAGGAAAGGTATGAATTCAATTCTCCCTACCGACCAGCTTACGTCCACATCACGTTGAAACACTGGTCCCCGTACTATCACCGAAGAATGTTAAATAGGTATAGAGTATCGCTGACTTCACTTGAGTTTGAACATAAATCGCCAGCGAATAAACACAGGCGATGCCGTTATTGAATTAAATAGACCATGTGACCATAGAGGAAACGCAAGTATGTAGGAAGTCGCATGACTTTCATTCCTAGTATATCCTATATACTATATGCATCACTGATCTATCCTCTGTCACTATACCGACCACTATTCTGTATTCTATTCACTATACTATTTATCTATTCAGATCACTATATGGGTTACTTGTCGAGCGAGTATTATCGAGCAAGTACTATTCGTGCGTGTGCTATTCGAAGGCGTCTGACACCAGTATTGTTCAACGGCATTACTATAGTTGTAACTGCGATTACAATGTCTCTACTACAACGAAAGAGATACCGAGTATTCATTGGCACCACAAACGTGTCAATTGAAAGAAACGAAAGAAGGGAAGTGTTTCACGTCCGTGTCCTGGAAATGGAAAAGCTTGTTAATTTCAAATCATTTCATTTGTACAAATTTATTATATATAAGTTCATTAATAAAAATTGCTTACAAGTGAGGTTTCCGGACAGTTGTTGATATTATTATTATTATTATTATTATTATTATTATTATTATTATTATTATTATTATTATTATTATTTTTTTTTATTTTCCTTGCATTCTGGCGTTTACACATTTCTTTCCGGGTCCCACCCAGGGACCTAAGGTTAGAAATGGCATCATGACACTTTTCACTGACAAAAAAAAAAAAAAAAAATATTACATAGATAGAGCCCTTCGTAAAGTGTGGGCTGTACTTGTCAGAACAATTTTTTGTATCTCCTTGAGGCATGGGCTTCCAGGAATCCCTGCAATTAGTCTACTGCAATCTTTTCCAACCAGTCCTAGGGCTCCAACTACAACAGGGATTGTTGATGTTCCCATATGCCACATTTTCGAGACCTCTATTTCAAGATCCTTGTATTTTGACAGCTTTTTGAATATCTTCAAAGATACATTGCAGTCAGCAGGGACTGCCATATCAATAAGGAGGCACCGTTTTTGTTTGTGGTCTTTAATAACAATATCTGGTCGGTTGGCCTTGATTGTTCTGTCAGTGTGAATTGTGTAGTCCCATAGAATTGTAACAGGTCCTATCTCCGTAACTGGGTCTGGGTGGTGTTGGTACCAGTTTCTTTCAGTTTCCTTCCCGTAGAAGTTGCAGATTTTCCAGTGCAGATATTGGCCCACTCTGTCATGTCGGGTTTTATATTCAGTGGGTGCCAACATCGTGCAACCTGATACAAGATGATCAATCGTTTCTGGATATTTATCACAGAATCTGCATTTTGGGCTGACACAATATTTTAGTATATGTGCTTGATAATTCCTAGTTAGCAAGCATTGGTCCTGCGCAGCAAGGATAAAACCTTCAGTTTCCGCTTTCAACCCTGCACTGCGTAGCCACTGATGGGTACGGGTTTTGTCTACATCAGCTTGGTTGATACGGGCAGAGTATTGGCCATGAAGCGGTTTATCTTGCCATCGCTTCTGTATCTGGTCGGTTGCATTCGTCTTTGCTGTCTTTTTCAAGTATTTTGCAGTTTCAGCCGGTGTATTGTGCTGTAGTTGCATCTCTACGCCCATTTGAAGCTCCAGTTTGAATTTGTTGGCTTCTTTCATTACGGAGTAAAGACGCTTACTACTTTCATGTTCCTTGACGCATACCATCATCCAGTCTTATTATTATTATTATTATTATTATTATTATTATTATTATTATTATTAATATTATTATTATTAATAATAATATTATTATTATTATTATTATTATTATTATTAATAATATTATTAATTATTACTGTTATTATTATTATTATTATTATTATTATTATTATTCCTGCTACTACTACTACTCCTACTTATTATTATTATTATTATTATTATTACTAATACTACTACTACTACTACTTTGAGAAATTATTTTTGTATTCGAGCAATTGTTAGTGAGTCTGTCAGATGGGCTATTCTTTTTTTGTCCCCCATGTCCTTTCAGTTTACGGGGACATCATGGTTCTTCGCAAAAAACCTCTCCTTTGTTTCGCTAATCAACCATTGACTCTTTACCATTACCCATCATCTCCGCATTACTAAGTTACTTGCACTACTCTTAAAAATAAAAAAAAAATGTTTCTCAACAAATTGAAATTGGTCAGATAAAGATGCTATTCTTCCTCACCTTATTTTATATTCAGATATATCCCTTTTTCTGTTGCTTTTTCATTCCGTTAACATTTCAAATATAGCAATAATTTTGTTGATATTACTAAAACATTAACGATAGTTGGTTGGTTTTCTTTAGCTGCATATCAATCTATATAGTTTATTTGAATACGCAAATCTAAATTTTTTCAGGCATTTTTTTTTTTTTGGTGGGGGGTACATATAATGTTTAATGATATAAGTTAATTATTAATTAAGTTATAGTTGGGGATGAATAAAAAATGGAATCATACCTTTCCAAGATTATTTGCGCGTAAGTTAATATAACGAAGCCAAATGGAATTGAAACTCGGATCTCAAGTTAACGATTCTGTAGCACTATCCGCATCTGGTATTCTCAAGCGGTCACCCATCAAGGTAGTGACCATTCTGGGCGATGCTTCAGCGTAATGTGCCCAATGGAAAATGATGTTTTACATTTATATTCTTTATTATATAAGCTTCAACAGAGGTAAGTGTGTAAAAGAGTCAATTTCTCTATATAGTAATCATCATCATAATAATCGTCATCTTCAGCAGCAGCATCATCATCAGCTCTATTTATCGGGTGTCGTTGTCGATTTATCGCGCAGCTGAGCACTGGACCAATTCTCTCCACATTCCAGTGTCTGCATCTCTGTAAATGATCTTTCACTTCACTCAGTGACGCTAAGAGACTATTTTTGTTCTTTTATTTTGTTTTGTTTTTTTTGTTTTTTTTTGTCTGCCTCTTTTTCCTAACGCGATACCTTGTTGGAAGGATTATTGGCTTTTATGACAAGTCGATATCATTTCACCATTCGCTTTTTGACAGTGGTCATGAGATTGTCTAACGATCATGTTTTCTGTTTTACACTGGCTCACATTGGGTTATTTTTTTTCATACAGTCTACATAAGAGATAACCAAGATGTTTTTGCAGTATCTTTGTTCTAATGTCTGATCTATTCGCTGAAATTTTGTTTTTATTGTCGCATATTCGTACAAATATGGAAAAGTCGAAACGTCCAGTAAACGCGACAATTTCTTATTTGATTTTAGACACAAGTTCTTTTCTATTGGCATAGTTTCAGTTTTGCAACAGTGGAACTCTCTTGATAATCGAGACAAGACATTTGATTTGGCTGACTATTGGATGTTTCTTGTCAACGACCTTTATCTAAGTTAAAATCCTTAATATAAAATCTGGTCCGAAAGACTCTAACTCTCTTCCAAACTGTAGGAATCCGTGTCAGCCATCTGAAACAAAAGAATTATATTATTTAGGGGGGACAATTCTTTCGGACCACCTTTGTACACAGATTTAAAAACATCTACGAATAGTTCAACCCATCATATGTGTAGTTGTTTTCTTCTGGCTTGTTATAAATTTCCCTAATCCGTTTCCTTCATGTAATAGAGTAACGCAAGTCAAACAATCTAACAACACGTGTCTTCTGTTCGCTACGGTAGTCGTGCTTCTAACTGTCGTCTCTTTAAGCAATTTTTATTTGCATATGTTAAATAGGATTCTCATGAAAATCTGTCCGATTCCAAGATCTATATGATTTAAATATACGTCTCGTGTTGTTGTCATTTTTATTTTGGAATATTTTTTTTTAATACGAGATACGTCTAAATGCATTTTCCTCCTTCTGGAGACGAGCCATTTCCTCGAGTGTTACAATATGATTTTATGATGCCAAACGTTGCTTGGTAACACGTCCTGTCGCATGATTTATTTAAGTCTCTTAAATGGAGTAATAAATTTTGTTGGTTTGGTGCGTATTTTTGTATGAGACCCGTAGATTGAATATCTGTCGATTTGTATTCATTCTCCAAGTCTTATCCAACTTCTTTGTATATTAATATGAAATTTTAATAAAGTGATTTAGAATTTAATTTTATACAGATGCACGCAATATAAATGTAACGGTGCACTGATTCTGTTCAAACATTCAATTGGCTGCATTTTCATGAAGGTGATTTGGAGAGACTAATAATTGGATAATAATTATTAAATTCACAAAAGAGTAGGCTGAATGTTTGCAGAAAGAATGAGTCAAAATTGTTTTAAACAATAAAATAAATTTAAGTATGAATCCAAATGAACCTGTCCTAGGAACTAGTCATAATTTAATAAAATTGTTCAAGACCAAGGTACTCCACACTATCCACTTCCACCTTTAAGAAGAAGATTCGATTATTGTGGTGTTCCAAGTTTTTGATCATGTGAAATTAAATGCGGGGGTTTGTTTACATTCATACTGTCCGAGACATGTATAGACTTAAAGAAAAGAGTGACCCAAATTCTTCTAAATAACAAAACGGCATTTGATTCATACGTAAAACTCAGGGTTTTCATTATCTTAGACTCTCCGTACGAAACGAGTATATCACTACAGAAAATGAATGACCCATATTCTTTTAAACAAAAAAGGCATTTCGGTTTTATCTAATTCCAGAGCTTGGGAATTGTTTATATGGATTGTTTCCGCGCAAAACACAATCATCTCTACAAAAAAGAGGACAGAAAATTCTGAATAAACAATGTATTATTATTAAGAGATCTCCTAAGCTTAAACGGTCAGGATGAAGAATTGTTTTGTCAATTTTAATTATTTGGCAGGGGGAGATGTGATTTATATAATTGAGATCCCACCAGACCCGTAAGAAACGGAATATCATGCCCAACAGAATTGTCAGTTATTTGCTCTTGTAACCGCCTCACAAGGACACACACACACAAACATTCACGTCACTAGAGGAAACATATAGACACACTTCTTCCATCCAATATTTTATAACAATTACTACTAGATTCTCAGATCAAAAGAGGATGAGGATGAATTGATTTTATTCATCTGGTTTATTATTTTCTTTTTATATCCAATAAATGTATTGCTATAATTATCAAAAGTATTGTGCCATTTATTTAAGGAGTTTCTGATTTTGGACGTTGTGCTTTAGATGTAAAGAGAAAAAAGTTACCACAGCAACTAACAAGAATTGTATCTACATATTTGGTCCAACACTTGAATTCATCATCAATCCCTTTATCGTAAGTTTTGGGTCAACATGAATCAACCTCCAGAGAAACGACACACCAACCCCAATTCAGGTGGGATAAAGAATGCCGGATGACCTGTAGTACACAATAAAGCTAGCGGAGAAGAGAAAAGAAGAGAAGAGTGTGAATAGGGTGTGGTTTACTTAAATAGCGAACTAGCGATGCTGCGTACAAACCCACAAAATCACTTGCACAAAAGAAGGAACATTTGATAAGAGGCGATGCTCTTTATTTTTGATTGAGTCAATTCAAGTGAAGACGCGAGTTGATCCATAGTTGACTTTATATATGATTACATGCATAATTATTTTCAAATTCCACGAAGTGTTTTGGTATGAATTCTTATAAAATTGAAGAAAAAACAGTTTTTAACTTCAAAAGTATTAAGTACACCATTTCTTTTGTTTGTTTACAACATTTGTTTGTGATTAGTTTCAAAACGGATCTTTCTTAAATGTTGTGCATGTTTACTAGCGAAAATCATTATCAAGTTCGGATTGATTTTTCGAAAAATATCCTTTCCCAGTTTCCATTTTTAGCAAAGGTGAATTATTCTTCTCTTTAACATGTAATTTTGTTATTTAAGAAAAAACGAAAACTGATTCGTTTGAAAAAATATGACCTTTTGAAAATCGATGGGCTTTAATAGTTTTCTAATTCCCAGCGTAAGGAGTGTGCCTATTTGCTTTTTATTATTTTTCATTTGTTTTGTCTTTGTAATGGTTGTTTACGAGTTCAAATCAGTGATTCTTTAGACACACGCGTAGATCTTAGCTTAATTTCTTTTAACGAGAAATTTTCACTAATCAATATATTCACTACTTGATTAAGTGTATTACAAAGAGATGCATAATATTAGAAAACAAACATTTGCTCTTCAATTTAAATGCTTCTTTTATAGACTTGTCGAATGTACAATTATTAAAAGAATTTCATCAACTTTCTTAAAGTAATCATTGCAGTCATTATTAATTTTGACAAGAGGTGCCTAAAGTTTTCTTTCTGTTTTAAGTTTACAACTATCAGTAGGAGACGTTATAGTCTTAAAATGAATAGAATCAAATTAAATCCACACTAGATCCACTGGGACGAATATCTCTCATCCATTTGGACTCGTTTTGTAAGAAGTAAGTTCCCCTTGAATCGCTCCATACCAAATAGTATTGCTTTTTGGAACAGAATCCCATGTGGATAACTTCACGACCAATAAAATTTCAGCCTCTTCAAATCTAAAGTTAGCCGTTACCCGTCTCCTATTTTGATGGCACATGTGTTGCAGTTTTTTGGGCATGTAAGTACTAGTGAGCTAGCCAAAATGAGCTGACTCATTTTATAGTTCAACAATAGAAGGGTTAACCAATCAGAAAGCTCAAAATATTCAATCCGACGTGTATAAAGGCAGCCATTTTGTTTTTTTTTCTCTCAAATTATCTTCACTGCCAACATGATATCGAAGACTTAAAGAATTACTTAACAGTCTCTACTTTCTCTGAATCTTCACTGCCAAACTCTGATATTGAACAGATTACATACTTCACCGGATTCCATATTCAGAGACTACGGCAAACATGGTCAACAACATAGAACTAGAACAATTTATTTCGGTGGAAAAAATAAAGGGGTCAGTTCGAAATTCCAATCTCCTGAAGAAGGCCGGGGCGTACAACATCTGAAACGTCGTGAATATGGCAACGAGGATATCAGTCTATATAATGTAAGTAATAATAACTTATATTAGAGGCAACGAAGATGAGTACAATATTTTGAACATTATAAATAGGGTAAATAGCTCTACATATGTTGTACCTTTTGATTATTTCTCACAAACTCTGTTCTACTCTACATTTGCTCAAGCTCATCAAGTATGTTAGACTCAGCTTTCCCTTGCCCCAGTTTCTCTCAATCTGTCCCATGAATATTAGGATCTCCAAGACCCCGCTTCGTCATTACACGCCCCGGAAGTTTCAACTACTTCTTCCTGATGTTAAATTTAAGTTTCCTTTTTGTTTTAATTTTCTCCAAAACCTCGTCGTTGCTCACATGTTCAGTCTATGGTATACTCAGCATCCTTCTGTAGAACCATATTTATTTTGTTTTAAGTCTCTCTTTCATCCTTGAAAAGATTGTCCAGCATCCGCTGCCATACAGGAGGACAGATAACACGTCAGATTTCTATAATATTTTTAACGAATGTGTTAAGATCACGTTTTGAACTAGTCTTATTTTGGACTCATAAACAAGCGTTTCAAAGTCACATCGGCTTAAATTTACCATTGGGAAATCTAAATCAGTAAATTCGCCACTTGAAATATTCTGATCTGAAATTATCTTTGTATAATACTCCAGCCATATGACACTTAAAATGGGTTGGATTAATAGCATTGCCAATATTTGGGTTACATCGAAAATGATGCTCTTCAAAATAGATGCTCTTTATTATTATTATTATACCACCAAACTTTTGATTTATTATCATTATACCACAAAACTTTTTATAGAGATTCGTTAGACCATAACAAAATCGTTTTATGCTTACTTATTATGGCTACTTGAATTAACATTTATCGACTCGGATCTTTAACAGCAATTGGAGTGGGTCATTTAATGCAGGTTCTCAGATAGAATGAGTAATGGATTTAAGTACGTAAGCCAATCATAAAAGAGATTTATTATAATAGATAGGTTACACCCCCACACAATTACAGATACCCCCCTACAATTGCAGATACACCCCAACAAACATTTGTAGATACAACCCCCGCATGCACAATTGCAGATACGCCTTTGACAAGTGTACAGACAAGTCAATCTACGAAAGTCTGAAGTCGGGGTGGTGAAAGTAACATCAATAAGCTAAGTGCCAAAACTTTTACTTGTATTAATCAAGTAATTTACTTGTAGCCTTTGTGAAATTCTCGAGCCTTTGTGAAATTCTCGAGCCGGCCTCAAATGCCATGCCCGTCATAGACATGCAGATAATTAGTAGGTAGGCGTCGGAACCTCATATATCTAACTCGACGAGAGAGTCGATCACACACACACGCATATGTATGTATGGGTGTATATGTGTGTGTGTGTGTGTTTGTGTGTCTCTGTGTGTCTGTGTAATATAAAAGGGTCAAACACCATGGTTATAATATATTATATTAGAATCGTAATACTGATCGAATTCATCAGACCTACAAATTATAACCATGGAATATTACTGTTTGACCCTTTTATATTATATTCTTGCTCTGTCCTGGACATTGAGCTCTACCTGGATTCTAGCCTTTTGGTTATATACATATATATAAGTTAATTTTACGTATACTTGATGAGGTCCGTCAAAAATGTGTGAATTTCTTTTCATTTTTCATTTCAATTTTTGGAAGTAAAGTCTGATGATCCAGAGCCCTGTTGAAGGGGTTATGGTGAAATAATTTATTACATGGAACCTTAACATGGTCTGTTTTTATTCAAATATATATATATATATATATATATATATATATATATATATATATATATGTGTGTGTGTGTGTGTGTGTGTGTGTGTGTGTAATTGATATCTTTAGTTTAAGGTATCTTCTTCAGTTTCCTACTTATCTGACAAGTTGACTCCGATCTTTGAGATTTTAAGTTAAACTACTGTTACTAGAATTCTGTTATTGATTTTTCCCTGTTTATCACATTTCAGTAACATCTTGCAGGAATACAAGTCTACGTCTATCGTCAAATTATGTGTAAAGTTTTCGGATATTTCTTGTAAAGTTCCGTTTCCTTCTTAACAGAATTATATTCTCTCTATACTCTAGCAGGTCGTAAATTTAAATGGACCTCTGTCATCTGGTTTTCTGTATGGAAGTATACGCCAAGATTGGCTGGGCTCGATTCCTTGTCGATTTTGGTTCACGACATCTTTCCAGACCCGAGGCTGCTCTTGATGTATTTGAAGACACCTTCCAGCTCATCTGTCACCTGTCTTTCCTCTCTTACACTGAATACAAAGAATTACTTAGGTATTTCTTGTGCAGAATCGAATATACATTAGTGTTCATAGAGATCAACTCTTCTTACATTAAATCTCTTGATGGGCATTTAATTCGATCAGACATCTGCTATTTCACATAGTAATTATATTGCTGTGATTTTCTCAATATACTGGGTGACTCTACATTGCAGTCATATAGGCAACAGTGCATATTTTAAAGAAATGAAATTTTCAACAAGATTTTAATGAATTGGAATATTAACAGATAACATCTTCAAATGATTTCCACCATTTGAGAGGCAAAGGTTGATGCGCTTTGCAACATTCACGAAACATCGATGCTATACAACAACATTGCAATCATTTCTATACAATTAACTTTTTATGAGTTCAATCAACTGGGTTGTGTCTGTGATTTTTATTTGACATACCCCAGATAATAAAGTCTATTATTTATTCTTTCGAAAATTCATGTGGACGTAAAAAAAATAGTTAATGAGATTTCCTATGTGTCAAGATTTTAGGGATACTACACACACAAACAGAGAGACACAGACACACGTACCCCCCACACACGCACATACATATATCAGACTAAACGGTATTTAGACACCCCCTCTACGAGGGCATCATGTGGCACAAGGCCGGATTAACGTGGGATCTCCGAGACCGTGTAATCTCCGAGCCCGTGGGATCGGACAAAAATGTGCCGTTTGAACCCGTATAAACGGGTTCAGGGTCGGTTTACCCGCCCGAAAGAGACTTCGCACTTCGGCGTAGCCTCGATCGTGTTCCTCCGCGCCCGAAGGCAGAGAGTTCAACCGATCAGCCGGTCAGCCGGTCGTCCGACTTCAGGCTGAACGGTATTTAGTCACCCCCTCCACGAGGGCATCATGTGGCACAAGGCCGGTTTAACGTGGGATCTCCGAGCCAGTGGGCTCGGCCAAAAATATGCCCTTTGAAACCGTATAAACGGGTTCAGGGTCGGTTTACCTCCCCAAAAGAAACTCCACCCTTCGGCATAGCCTCGTTCGGGTTCCTCCTTGCCCGAAGGCAGAGAGTTCAACCGATCAGCCGATCAGCCGGTCGCCCGACTTCGGGTTGAACTCTCTGCTTCTGAGGTGCAGTATTTATTACGTATGAAATAGTCCATTATGTTATTATGGGTAAGGTCCCATAACAAAAAGAGAGGTCCGTATTGTAACAGAGGATAGAATAGAAATAGCGATCCGAATAGTAATAGAGAATAGAAATGCTGTCCATTAGACGCCACGAAACCTCCTACTTATGCGTTTCCAATATGGTCACGTGGTCTACTTCATTCAATAACGGGATCGCTCACAGGCGATATATGTTCAAACTCAAGTGTCAGCAATTATTCTATTATAACACAGATGATATATCAATGTGTTCGAAACTTTTTGGCTTTCAATGCGCCATGTGTATCACAACCTGTTAATTTTCACCAGCTTTCGACTTTTCACTTGTCGGCGTCTTCTCTTCCCATTAAATATTTAACCAGTAGTAAAGACTGTTCATCTTCCGGTGTAAATACTTCACACTAATGTAATATTTTGTGTTTCAAACTGAGAATAAATTAAAGTTTGACTAAAAGAAAGAAATCCACTAATCAACAGATGCTCAAGTTGGAAATACAGGTTGCGATGGATAAATTGTCGTCCTAATTATGCAAATATGTAAATAACTATAAGACCTCATTTAGCAGATTTACCAAAATTACTCAGCAATATCTTGAAATACTAAAGAGGAAATGTATTCACTAAAATCGCCATTGGTTTTATCCACGGCCTCTAGATGTCTTCGAAATCCCCTGCAACTCTTTCGGACGGTCTCCTAGTTAGTGAATGCTGCCATAATCTTACACGGAGATTTGTCGGTCTCTCTGCCCCCCCCCACACATAATAATCGATAACGGTTTGCAGTCTGGGGAGTTAGACAGATGTAAGCGATGATGTGGTCGCATAAATTGCCTGACGGTTATTTTTGGCATGGTACAGATTCCTGTTGCCAAACATAGGTTCTTCCGGCTGTCATCCTCTTGACCCGGCGCAGCACAATCTCCTCAAAAAACATTCGGGGGTTCCTTTCTTATCAGAACGAAAAGAGTTGGCTGGCCGTACATTCGTAATTACACTTAACCAACACTTTCGACTCGTCTGCATTGTTCTCAGGTTGATAAGCACTCTGAAATGGTTCTATTGTAGCTTCCCGTGCTAATGCCAAGCAGTACATCATACCATTCCAAATTTCTGTTGGAATGAATTGCATCATGATGCTCTTTTGCTCACAGACGGCGCCAAACTGTCCCTACTATACTATTCACTCGACAAAAAACAAATAACACGTATGCGCGAAATTAAATATATAAGATGGCGGAAATTTATCCATCGCAACCTGTGTATGGTATTTATAAAGTACGATATATTTGACTTGGTCAGTTGAAGATCACATGTCCGTGGTAAAAAAAATAAAAGAAGCAGGATGTAGGAAGTTTTTGACGATTGGACATTCAGTGTAAAATCGTTAGTTCCTGGTTAATTAGTTGTTTCTGTCTCCAAAATTGAGAAATTTTCGCTTTATACCATGGGTGTGAAACATGCCTGGATAGGGGAGTTGTTCTCACTCTTTACACCCTCTTCATCTTTTAAATGTAGTTGGCAAATATTTCCCTAGTGACGACAAAACATACCACAAGCGCTGGGTTATTTATCACAAGAAATCCTTTCACCTGCTAAAAATCAGCCGAATTGACTTTCAGTAAGAAACAGAGACTATGCTATTTTGTTATATTAGTCTGAAAACAGCTGTGTAGACAGTGACGTAACCAGTACGTTCCACTACAAAACAACAGCAGTAGTCACCTAAATATCTGTTCACGATATAATAAGGTCACGTTAATACTTCTACGCGAATGATGTGTTTTAATATTTACTCGAGATTAAGTACTTCGTTCTCTTTTTGATATCTCATTACATAATCATGCTCTTCTTCCTGAGGAGATAATCAACGCGGAGGTTCATTTTTATGTACCTGGTCGAGAGAAGATTCCTTTTATTAATGTTTAAAACCGTAAAGTTGAGGTCATTTTGTAGCTCAGAACAAAATTAGACGATAGTCCTATAAATATTCTTCCAGACATTACCTTGTAATGCTAGATTCTAAGTAACAAAAAGTCATCGAAACATGCTTCGCACTCCACAGGGGCTTGTGAAGTATATTAAGAGTGTCAGTTTCATTATATAGACCTTTTTTTCAAACATTCAATTAGGGCATTTATTTTGCAAGCCTTTTTCGAGACATATCCAAGCGTGTGAATGTTCATCTGCCTTAATAATTTCACTTCTTGCAATGTTTAGCCATTACGTTTTCCCTCCTCTCTACTCGATAGGCTACTGAAAAATGCCATCAATTATCTGGTCTATGGTAACAGTATTACAAATGTTATCCGTTAAATTCTAAGAAAATAATGACCAAGTATCGAGTAATACCGTCGGTTGAAATTTATAAATTCATTCTCTGTAAACAATGTTTCAGGAAGTTAGTTTGCTCAAGCCCAGTAACTGTTATCGCTCTTTCAAGTATTGTTAGGGTTTAGTAGTGTGGAATTTCCACAATATAATAATCTCATTATTATCTCTCCTAGTTGCACATGCTATCCATTTTAGTTGTTGATGATGTTGAAAGTCCTCAAATGATATAATTTCTGTTATATGGTACAGTTCATTGTTATTCTGTTTTACTAGTTCAAAGCTATTTTTAACAATTGATCTAAAGCGGTTGTATAGGGTTGACAGTTTTGAGATTCTGGAACGGGTTTGCTGCCATGCATGGCATTCAACTGACAGTCTAGATTTGGCGAGACTATTAAAGAATATGGCACGAGTTTTCAGGTATTTTTTAAGCAATTTTCAGTCTTGGGCGAAACTACTGGCGCAGCCTATTCTATGATTAACTTAATTTTCTTCCCTTCTAAATTTGTTATAAATGTTCTATAGGCCGATATATTTGAAGTATTTGGCATTCGACATCTTCAATTCTTGCGATGGATTCAGGATATGCGTCATCTTTGGCTTTATTCCAATTCCAGATCATAGTTTCTTTTGTGGTAATGTTAATCTTAAGTCGAATTTTTTGGAACACTTGTTTGAAATTTCATTTATTGTTTTTTTTTTTTCTATATGAATAAAGGGAACAAAGTGGGCTAAGACGGGGCTGAGGTTTCTCCAACTGATCGTTGAATCTGTTATATGACATTGGGCTTTACATTATAGAATATATTATATATTTCCATATTCAAATTTTCTTCATTTTAAAATTTCCGATGGAACTGCTTTCACTCATATTTGTATTAATTCTAATTCGGCTTACTGCATCTTCTTTACTATACGCATCTGATTTTAACTCGTCTCGAGTGCGTTATCTGCTTCATATTATTTTCCTGTCTATCTTCTGGTTTATAATTGTTCTTATTGTAGAGTTCAAAACTATGGGGTTTCACTCATATCGTAGCAGCAGAAAATTAGCCTTGTATCCACGGCGATAAAACATACTTGACAGTAAATAAAACATACTGAAAATAACAGGAAAAGCATGGTAAATTGTATGTTACTTTCATCCAATTTTTTTTATATTTTTCTATGTATTGCTGTGTATATTTTTTAGGTTACAATTATTTTATGGTACATGTGATAAAAGGGAAAATTTACTCCGTAGTATTACAAGCCATATCACAGAAAGAAATTGGACACGTGTTGCCAGTACCAAGATTCGTGGTGTTGAGATTGAATTTAACATCTTCTCGCGGATTGTCCATATTTCTAGCCGGAACAATTTATTTATTTATAATTATAATAATAATAATAACAATAGTCTTATAGAAACACCATTAAATGTGATTTAGTATATTTTTGCAAATAGTCAACGATGTCACATTGAAAATGACCTTTTCATCATGAAAATATATGTATGCTTGAAAATTGAAATGATAAATATAATTAATACTTGACACTCAGTTTTATTACAACTTTAGTTTGTAATAATGAATAATCCTTACATTATTTACATTATTCGGACTGTTACCCGCATATTCATTACCATATTCGCAATGTTTCGGCATCCTTCAGGTGACTAGAATCTGGAACCGAACCCTTTATTCCGTCTACCGGGGTAGATTGTTCTAGTTCCACGTGCCATGCCTCTTCCGGATGTCTCAGTTATTTCCTTTTAACTCAACTCTCCAAGATTTTGGTTCACGACTGTTGTGGCCTGGTATTGAACTCACAAATCTGTGGGTCTAGTCACTGGATCCAACTAACGTCTTTATTCACTGGGCCACACATCTATGTATGATTTTTTGGACTTTTAAATCTAATGTCTCGGTCATTTTTTTACCAGTTCTTACATTGTAATTGTTCTGTTATTATTATTATTGCATTTTTTACCAAAGATTATATTACAATTTTTGTTGTTATTCATTGTTATAGTTGCCAAGACATTAGGGTTATAAGTCCACAAAATTCATAAACAGATGCGCTCAAGGACATATGACCCAGAGGCATGGTACGTGGGAATTCCAGTCACCTGCAAAAAGCCGGAGCGTACAACGTCCGAAACGTTGTGAATATGGCAATGGGGATAACAGTCCAAAGAATGTAAGTAATCATAATAACTCATATTAGAAATATAGAAATATAATGAAAACTCAAATGTTATTTTGATGGTTATGTTATTACAGATAGCATCTCAATGAGTTTGCCTAAAACTTCTTTTTAGCTATCAACACATTAACCCTAAAAAATCAAGCAACAGGTGAATTAATCACGTTTTCTTATTGTGATTAAGAATTTACCGGATAATCAGTTTCTCTTTTCAAGTGACCTCTTCGCAATTATATTCACGCTATCATATCATTTTTGTATGAGACAACGTGATAACGAGACTGAAGCGAGATTACGAGAAATTCCGTTGAATTTAGTGTTTTTTAATGATTGATGGCTAACAGATAGTTAAAAAAATATCACCTCATAATTTTTATGACAACCCCCGTATATAAAAGTAAATTCTAGACAATTTCCTCACAGATGAAGAAGAAACTGGATACAAAATCTATGTGATACTGACAACGGTATGTTCGATAGATTTTTTTGTAGATTGATTTTTTTTGTAGATTGATTTTTTTGTAGATTTATTTTTTCATAGATTGATTTTTCTGTTCCGGCTTATCAAAAATATGGGGGAGGATTTTTAAGACGAAAATGTATTTTAGAATTGTAAAAATATATCCAGTTGTTGAGCGATCATTGCATTAACAATTTCTGGGTGTAAAAATGATTTTTCAAGATATAAATTCTCTAATCGGATCCATGTCTGGGAGGAAATGATACGTGAATTTGCACTCAGCTGTCCGATTTCTCATTCCAAGACGTTATCGAAATAGGATGTGATACTGAGAACGGTATGTTCGATTGATATTTTTGTAGACTGATTTGTCTTTTCGGTTCCAAATTCCAATCATCTGCAGAAAGCTGGAGCGTACAATGTCCGAAATGGTGTGAATATGGCAATGAAGATAACAGTCCAAATAAAGTAAATAATCATAATAACTCATATCAGAAATATATATTATACATGTAATAGACCTCTTATGCAACAGCTCTTTTATTGTAATATTTAATTTTTCAATCATTATTTTTTTGTTATGATCGTATTAATGTATAGATCTAGTACATATCTAAAAAATTGTATCCAATTATTTAATCTCTATGTGTTTACATAATTATTCCGTTTGTTGATATGTAAAAACTAGTTTAAGCCACCAATCAGCCGCTTTTCACATTTTCTTACTATTACTTCCGTGTCCGCTGCGCACAACTTCTACATCTATTGAACATCAGTAGAGGTTTGTACCTGGTTTTGACTTTACTATAAGGTTTTGGGTGTCTTATAAAGTATTCTCATTCTCTTACCCTCCTAGTAAACCCTTGCGTCTTAGTGGGATTATCACCTTGCTTAGGGTCAAATGATAAACTACTGATCCAACAGTTATACAAATTGTTTCTATCTTCAAGTAAACACTACGTAAATATGTCCCTCTCCAATTTATTTAATTCCTATATTGAAATGGCTATGTAATTTGATATTTGAATAGCTCTAATTAATTGCTTAGCATTTACAGCACATTTGGTTGCAATAAGTCATATTTCTATTATTGATATTGTTATTTTGACGTTATTCATTCTTCTAGTGGTGAGCCGTATACCTTCAGGATATTGGCGCTTTTGTCTCCAAACAACCTCCAATTATTCATAACTCTAGTCAATGCTTCCCCGCTTATTGTACCTCCCTGTACATCTTTTGCTGTATGTTTATACAAGCTCAGTAATTACGTTATTCGATGTTTCACTGTACACTTCTTGTCTTCTGTATGCCCCGTGACTGTCAAAATCTGCAAGCCTTCTATAGTGACAACATAATTTTTACAGATTTTTTCTTCTTCCAAGTGATTTATTTTTGCTTCTACTTGTTTTCCTTAACTTTCCACATCTGTTCTCGGGTGTGCGGATGGTGTAATGGATAACGTCTCCGAATGAGAAATCGGACAGCTGAGTGCTAATTCACGTATCATTTCCTCCCAGACATGGATCCGATTACAGAATTTATATCTTGAAAAATCATTTTTACACCCAGAAATTTTGAATGCAATGATCGCTCAACAACTGGATATATTTTTACAATCTTAAAATACATTTTCGTCTTAAAAATACACCCCAGTTGTTTGATAAGCCGGAAAAGAAAAATCAATCTACAAAAAATCAATCTACAAAAAAACAATCTACAAAAAATCAATCGAAAATACCGTTCTTAGTATCACATCGATTTTGTCTCCAGTATCCTCTTCATTTCTAAAGAAATTGTCTAGAATTCACTTTGATATACGGGGGTTCTCATAAAAATTATGAGATGATATTTTTTTTTAACTATCTGTTAGCTATCAATCCATTAAAAACACTAAATTCAACGGTATTTCTCGTAATCTCGCTTCAGTCTCGTTATCACGTTGTCTCATCGCAAAATATTGCAGGAAAGCGGATGATTTGAATTGTCGTTCAATTCCTCACTTTGATTTATGTGAGTTCTGCATTTGCTATGTCAGCTTTTACGTGACATTAAAGAGATACAACAGACGGTCTAAATGGGAGAGAAAAAAAAAAGAATGCAAACAAAAGTAGATACAATGTAAAAAAAATAATTACGGGGCATAGAAATTATATATCGAAAGTGATTTCAACCATGCAGATTCGGATACACACGTAAAAGTAAAAAAGAAAAAAAGTAAATCAAGATTTTCACTGACATTTTTTCCGTGCAGCAATCGGAAATGTTTCGATTTCAAAGTGGGTTTTTAGCATCTTGTTGACGGCATGTTTATCGAATTTCAATGTGATTAAGTGTGCACTTCCTGCTGAATAAATCTTCCCCTCTTAGTAAACGAAACAACTGTTTTATATCTACGCTGAATTAACATATATTGGACAGTAGCGCATTAGGTCACTTTAACTATTCATTTGGGACCTTTAACACTGAACATAACGTAGGCCCCGCTAGTGGTAGTTTTGTCCACCATTACAAAATATTATTATCCCTATTATCATTTTATGTGTCGTATCCCTTTAGATCGTTAGCATCTGTCACTCTCCACATTTTCCTGACCTTTGTAGCTCTTAGCAAATGTTGAAGTTTAGGTATCTCTCCTTATTCTGCCAACCATTTGAACAAGTTCGTTAGGTAGGTTATGCACTGTTTGCTTCTTCCTTTCAATCTATCCCTTGAATATTCAATTTTTCAAGACCCTCGTTTTTCATTATATTCTCTAGAAATTTCAATAAGTTTCGTCTAAATCTTCACATGTTCCGTCCATGTTATTCTCATCATCCTTCTGTAGAACTAAATTTGTCTCAAGTTTCTTATTTTACGAAACCAAAATATTAACCTAAGAACTCGAATCATATTCATAGTTAGCCTCGTTATGTGGATGTCATTTTTTCATCATCTCTCCCGCAATGAGGCAATAAAGTCACTAAGACGAAAGGTGTTAAAAGTGTTATATAATATAAAGAGAAAATCGGTTCCTCAGATCAAATTTTAAAATTCTCTTCAACCGAATGAATACTCTTGGTTGCGAAAAAATACTTCATCAAATCGTATAGAATTTTATAAAAAAACAAAGAATCTATCTTTTTTGTTTTTAAGGCAATTCACCCCAAGCAAAGCGGAAGTGCCACTAGGACGCAAGGTTTTGCAGAGGATTGAGAACAAGAGCAAACAGGCTGGTTAGAAAAAAAAGAACGGAGTACAGGACGGGGAACAAGCTCAAGGTGTCAGATGTCGATTGATATTACACTTGGATATTTGAAGATTAACGACATCACGAAAGCAATTAACGGAAAGGGGGTTCCACAAACGGGAAGCGCGGGAGATGAAGCTGTTTGAGAAGAAGAGCTATTCAACCGTTTTGAAAGTGAAAGGGTGAGACCAAGATGCCAGCCTGGTAGTACGTTTTAATTCATGAAGTCCGGGAACCTGCGACAGTAGCTTGTCGGAACAGTTGCCATGAAAATATTTGTAGAAGAGACAGAAGGAGACCACAGCACGTCTATGGGGTAGCGATTGTAAACTAGACCTATCATCTTGCATATTCGTCTCTGTATTTTGTCAAGGACTTCGAGACATACAGTGGCAGAACCAGACCATATATGACTGCAATATTCCATTCAAGGACGGATGACTGATTTAGAGTATTGAAGGATGGACTCAGACGAGAAAAACTTTCAGCACGACGGAGAGAGCCAACTTTCCTAGCGGTAGATGCTGCTACCGATTTAATGTATTCCACCTCATTTCAGTGGACAGCGTGAGACCAAACAGGCGTCATGAGGCGCTCTCAGGGAGTTGGGAATCAGTCATTCTGATGGGAGGCAGGAGGGGTTCTCTCTGGTGGGTAAAGTGAGAAGTTTCTTTTTGATGGCATTAAAGTTTGCAAGCCATTTCCTGTCGCAGTCAACCACGGATTGAAGGTCCTTTACTACACACACACACAGACACACACACACGCACATACACAGTGACCCAGAATTAACTATTTCAAAAACTTCCAGCGGCAGTAAAAAACAACTTTGATATCACACGAAATTGACAAGATGATACAATGAATATGCTAACTTTCCCCACCCCTACTTTAAACAAAAGTCTAGGAAAGAAACCACCGTCAATGCTTGAAAAAAACGATCACATTTGGACTTGAAAAATCTATTTCCCTGAAAAACTGTTATAAGATATTATTTTCATTTATGGCCAACACTAAAGCTAACAATTCGATCATTAAATAATAAAGGCTTCCTGTATGGAAATGCTTCTTTTTTTTCTTTTTTTTTGAGTATTATAATTTTTTTTTTTTATTTCACTTTAATCGTCCTGGGTATGAAGATAAAATACATACGACAACAAGTCCTCGGATCGGGAGAATGGAGGTTTTGAGGAATGTGAAACCAATACTTAATCGCTGTTGTTCCCAGGTCTACTCTGACTTGGAGTAGATGTACCTGTTAAGATCCAGCTATGTGAATCCGCAAACAAAATACGAAGATTATTTTTTTATAATAAAATTAATAGCAATAAATTTTATAGTAAAATGACGATCAATACAACAGTAAAAAAAAAAAATATAAAATATATTTTCATAATTAAATTTCCAGCAATAAATTCTTATAAAACATCTTTTAAACAATATTTTTTGTAGTGAAATTACTAGCAATACATTTTTAAAAGTAATTACCAAATACATTTTATTCGTTACAGAACATATATCTAAAAAAATACGTTTATATTGAAATTATAAAATTATGTACAAAATATCTTGGAAGCTTAAAATTAAATCCCATAAGTTCTGTCCGAATTTTACCTTTTTGTTAAAATGAACGAAATTTAAAGAGTATTTTATAATGTCTAATGGAGCTGAACATTATTTTTTATGTTTAGATGCATTTAAACTGATCAAATTTTATTTCAGAGAACAATACAATTAAATTTTGTTTCATTAAAACCCTGCTAACATGGAAGTACCTAAGAATCATTTAAGGCACATAATGCTTTATGAGTTCAGGAAATGAAACTCAGCTGCCGAATCGGCTAGAAACATTCACTCAGTTTATGGAGAGGAATGTGTGAATGAAAGAACTTGCAGAAGATGGTTTGCAAAATTCAGAGGTGGCGATTTCACCCTTAAAGATGAAGATCGAACCGGACGTCCAGTTGAGTTTGATGAAAAGCTTCTTGAAGCAGCCCTTGAAGAAAATCCTGCTTTATCAGTTGAGGAATTGGCAGTGGTTCTCAGTTCAAACCATACAACTGTTCATCGTCATCTTCAACAACTTGGAAAATTTCCTAAACTTGGAAAATGGGTGCCTCATGAATTGTTTGAACACAACCTCAAATCCCGAGTTGACATCTGCTCTTCTCTCCATTCTCGTCAAATTGTTTCAACGTTTTTGGATAGATTTGTGACTGGCGACGAAAAATGGATATTTTATCGAAATGTTAAGCGGCTTAGACAGTGGCTTGGTAAAGGGGAAGGAACTCAGCCACAGGCAAGAAGGGAACTTCATGGGCAAAATGGTCTTCTTTCAATATGGTGGGATCGCCAAGGAATAATCCACTTTGAATTCTTACCACCTAATGCAACAATTAATGCTCAAATATACTGTCAGCAATTAGAGCGTTTGAACCAAGCTTTGAGGAAAAAAAGACTTGCTCTAGTGAATCGAAAAGAGTTGATGTTTCATCAGGACAATGCGCGACCCCACACAGCAAGAATCACGTCACAAAATATCGAAGAACTTGGTTGGGAGAAAATTCCTCATCCACCTTAGTGTCCCTATCTTTCTCCTTCAGACTACCATTTTTTTCGTAGCTTACAGAATCATTTGGAAGAAACAGCTTTTTTAACACATGAAGAGGTTAAAACTGACATTTTTGAGTTCTTCGAATCAAATCCAAAAGAATTTTACAGTAATGGAATTAGTAAGCTTGTTAATAGATGGAAGGAAGTCATAGATAATCAGTGAAAATACATTGTTGATTGAATCTGTAATTAAATGTAATATTTGCTCACTTGTTTTCTTTATTCAAAATTCGGACAGAACTTATGGGATGGCCTGATAGATGGAAGGGAGTCATAATGAAGGAAATTACATTGTTGATTGAATCAGTAATTAAATGTAACATTTGCTCACTTTATTCAAAATTCTGACAGAACTTATGGGATGACCTGATACAAGATATTTAGATTTTGGCAGTAAATAGCCAATGGAGATATTGATATGCCGCTAAACAAAGTCAACAAGGAAACTTTCAATTTACAAAGATATTCTCACAATTATTATGACAACTACGCACATGGAAAAGAATTCTAGACAATTGCGTCAAAGATAACTGCAGCAAAATCGATGTAATACTGAGAACGGTATATTAGATTGATTGATTTATTTTTGAATTTTTTTTTCGACTTATCAGACCTTCGGGGGTTATTTAATGATGAAAATGTATTTTAGGATTGTAAGAACAATTTCAATTAGTGAGCGAGGATTGCATTAACAATTTTTTTTTTTCTGTGTAAAATTATTTTTTCAATATAAATATCTATTATCGGATTCAAAGCTGGGAGGAAACGAGACGTGAATTGCAATTTGGCTTTCTAACTTCTTATTCATTGCCGATATTCATTACACCACCCACACGAGAAATATTATGAGAAAAATATGCCCGGGGGACCTGCTAGAGGGTGCATATATTTCTAATAAGATTTATTGAATATTCAAACCGATAGATTTAAATAATTAAACGGATTGTTTAACATATAAATAAAAAAAAATAATCTACTGAAGTATAGGTATCCATTAACAATAAGGTTTAAGCAATATATATATATATATATATATATATATATATATATATATATATATATATATATGGGTAAAGATCTGTAGGAAAGCAATCCAAGTAAATCCTATTAATATAAAATATTAAAACTGATCTACAAAGTAAAATATTTATTGTAGTGCATATAAATGAATTACATAAAAATGAAAAATATAAAATGGGGCACAATAGGGTAAGGTTTTGATGTAATACATACATACATATATATATATATATATATATATATACATATATATATATATGCACACATAAACACACACACACACACACACACATATATATATATATGGGTCAGTGTTGCATTGTGGGTAATCTATTCTGGCGGTTATTTTTGCGGGAGTGGCTTGTTTAGCTATTTATTTGTTTAGGTTAATTTATTTTACTTGTTTTTCGTGTTATTATATTATGATATTGTTTTGAACCACTGACGCTTATATATAAATAGCCGAAGAAAAATCCAGCATTCGCGGCCTGACGATTGTGTCAAGCATGAAACAGCCTATTTTTTATGTTGGTAGGAATACATATGCTAACGACAGAGGAGTGCTGGTAATTTTAGAATTATTTTATTTATTAGCCTACTTCATTTATTCTTTTTCTTTCCTTCACTTTTGTAAGTAGGTATTCTACGGTGTGATATGAAACGTTCTACCAGGAATGTTGAAATGTTATAAGAACGAGAGCGCAAATTTACTGTAGATGACCTTGCAATTAAGGCACTATCTAGACATTTACGTCGTAATGAATTATTTTTTTTCTCTTTTGATATGAGTAGCATTATTTTATGTCATAGTTGTGTTCAGTCTCTTCACGCTGGGCAACCAACGCATTTGATGTATAATTTTAAAATGCCCTTTTTGGTTTCATGTAATATTTTATTTAGATTTATTTGAGTATTTATTTGTATTTTTATAACAATTATTACAGGCGATGGAATAAACTCCTCCTTCAGGATTTAGCCTCTTCTTTTTTTTAGGTTAGTCTTTTATTGTTTTGGATATAGTTGTAACTACATTTATTTACTTTAAATAGCTTATTTTCGATTGTATATGTGACAGATTTAGCAGGCAGGCTAATATATATTTTGCTTTGTTGAATTTATCAGGAGTGGTCGTTTTCTCGTCTTTTTTTTTTCAATATTTGTGGACTTTTTGTTTCACATTGAATATAAAATAATTATGGTACTGGGGAAATTTGAATGTGTTTTCAATGTTTTTCTCCTTTTCCTGTAAGTAATCCGGGCTGCATATTCTTACAGCTCTTAGATAGAATCCGACGATTGTGCCGGATTTTATTTTGTAGTTATGATGGAAATAGAAATTTATTAGGTCGTTTTTGTTGGTTGAATTTTGCTGGATAACTACTATTAAACTGTTGTTAACGCGATGTAGCTTGATATATAGGAAATATAAATATAAAGTTCGTATTTAAATTCCATTGTGGGTCTAACTTTGTTTAGTTGATTTACTAAGTCAGGTCAATCAGTATCACAAGTAGAGCATCATTAATCAGTATGTTGATTGTTTGGGCAAAACATTTTAGAAAGGTCCGGATTCGGGGAAATTCTAAGAAGATATATGTCATCACTCTACAGAGAGGTGATCTCATTGGTAATCAAAGTTTTTGTTACTAACAATCATGATTAAATGTGAAGAAGAATTGATTGTTGATGAGACGGCAGGTTTTTATTTTATCTGTTGGGAGAGAGAGAGAGAGAGAGAGAGAGAGAGAGCTTCATCTTCAATTGTGTTAGAAGATTAATTCGGGGATTTACGCATATTTTAACTGGGATGTTGGTATAGAGGGATTACTATCTATAATCTCTATGCTTTTGTCGATCATGTTCATTTCCCTTAATTTTTGGAATAGGCTGCTTGAGTTCCAAAGAGAGGGATTAGAATATTGTTCTTGATATATAAAATATATCTCCTCGTCTTTCTCGCACACACACACGCACACACACACACGCACACACACACACACACACACACACATATATATATATATATATATATATATATATATATATAGAGAGAGAGAGAGAGAAAGAGAGAGGGAGAAAGAGAGAGAGGGAGAAAGAGAAACAGAGACTTAGATAGATAGATAGATAGATAGATAGATAGGCACCTCGAGGTGGTGTAATGGTTAGCAAGCTTGTCTCGCTAGAACAATTACGAGTGAGTTCGATCCTCACTGGGTGCCCCATATTTCCGGCCTTGTGCCACATCTAAGCTACGCTTAGAAAATCATTAGATAGATAGATGTCTTGTTTTTATTTGAACGTCACGGGACATGTAGGGATATTATTATTATTATTATTATTATTATTATTATTATTATTATTAATTATAATAATAACAATAATAATAAATAAAAATAAATTTATAAAATAATCATAATAAAAATGAAAATTATAAATAAAATAAAACAATAACCTGAAAACTTTGTGTAAAATAAATTAAATAAATAAAATTTAAAATAAAAATATTCCCAGTATGCAACAAAAACTGTTCCTGTCGGAAAATACGGACATCACGCCAAAAGCTTTGTACGGGCAACACGTGTCTGACGTCTCTCTGTGATATGGAGTAAATTTATCTCTTTTCTTACATGTACCATTAAACATTTGTAACCTAAAGATGCAAACAAAAAACATAAATAAATAGTATTAAATTTTAAAATACAATTTACTATACGTTTCCTGTTATTTGTGTAAGTTTTATTTCCTGTCAAATAAGCTTTAATCTCTGTCATCTGAGGTTATAATGTGGGTGAACTCCCATAAATTTCTTGATGGCCGCCGACGTGCATAAGAAAATCAATCTACTCACCCACGGATGTTCCCTACCTCCAGAGTTATGAAATATTTACTTTATATTATTCATACAAAAGTAATTTATCATTAAGTTTTTTTTTGTTTTTTTTTATGTCACATAATCATTTCTGATACCATAAAGAGAAAAAAAATACATTTATTTCATAATATATGAAAATAAGATTTTCAAAACGAATACATCACACTCGTAAAATGATAGAATGTATATGGAATAAATCATAAAAGAATTTGGTTGCATGGGGTGCAGTAAGAGGAGAAAAATGTAAAATACATTAAAGAAGCAGAATTTCAAAGCGACAGAAGATAACGATTGAAATTCTTGAATACCATAGCTGACGGGAAAGATAGAAGCCGGAATTGTGTTTAAGAAGATACAAGTGCGCTAGAAGAAATTATTTGCATAGAAATTACGTACACTATTTATATTATTCGGCCTATTATCCTATTTTGTCACCATATTTATCACAACGTTTCGGCCGTTGTACACTACAACCTTCTTCAGGTGGTTGGAATGTCAAACTGAACCCTTTATTTTGCTCACTCGGGTAGACTGTTCTAGTTCCACGTGCTATGTCTAACGGATGTCAGTTATCAGTTATCTCTTGTTAATTCCCCTCTACAAGTTCTCCACTCTTTGTTGACATATTTATCACAACGTTTCGGACGTTGTATGCTCCAGCCTTCTTCAGGTGATTAGAATGTCGAACTGAAATCTTTATTTCGCTCACTGAGGTAGACTGTTCTAGTTCCACGTGCTATGTCTAATTGATGTCAGTTATCAGTTATCTCCTGTTAATTCCCCTCTCTCAAGTTCTCGACCGCCTTAACCAGGTATTGAACTGACACTTTTAGGGTCCTATCACTCAATATAACTAACGCCTTTATCCACTGTGCCATGTGTCCATGAAGAAGACCGGAGCGTACAACGACCGAAACTTTGTGATAAATATGGCGACAAAGATGAGGGCAATAATACGAATAGTTTAAATAGTGTACATAATTCCTCATCTCAGAAATATAGACAGATATCGAAATTACGGTTACGACCTCCAATTTCAACAATAAAATAATGTGCTTGAGCGGCAAATCTATTACTGCTATTAATTAAGTAAAGCCAAGATACCAACGAGGAAAGTTCATTAGATAAGATAGTGTGAAATTATTTATAGATGTGACAAATAAAGCCTACGAGGGTCTGTGGAAATCATCTTAGGCTGACTATGAAAGAGTGATGCCAGAGCTGTGAAATCTTGCATGGATTAATTTCAACTTTCCTCATTAATGATTGCATTGCTTCGTTCCAGGCAAACCGATATCTAACTGTTCAGTAAAGACTTTAAATGTAACTAGTAGCACCTCCTCTTTTGGTGTTATCATGTACGTTCAGAAATAGTGTTTAGTCCCGAAGGATATTCATGATGGCATAGTTGCTACATTAGGGGATGATGCTCCAGCTTTATCAAGTGTAAAAGGGGAGTAGATGAATGTAAGAGGAGAACGGAGAGTCTTGAAGATGACTCATTGTCTGTTCATCTTGTAGCATCTACCACCGAGGAAAACACTGATCCATCCTGTGTAAACTATATTCAGCAGCAAGACCTGCGATCGGGAGGCTTTTAGGAGCGTGGAACCTCCTTTTAATTGCTGTTGTTCCCAGGTCCATCTTCACCCAGGGTGGTAACAACTGTTAGAGTCCCAGGTATGGGTAAATTGTCAAATCTCTAACTGACGTCAAAACACTATAGAAGTAAGAAATATATTTTATAGTAATGATACAGCAATATGCGTTTTTGAAAAAAAATATTATCAGCAATTCACTTTTGGAAAGAAAAATATTACCAGCAATAAACTTTTGAAAAAAATTACCAGCAATATGTTTTTGAAAATAAAATTACCAGCAAAAAGTTTTTCAAAATAAAATTACCAGCAATAAATTTTTGAAAAAAAATTACCAGCTATAAACTTTTGAAAAAAAAAATTACTAGCAATAATTTTTTTGAAAAAAATAATGCCGGTAATAATTTAAAAAAAAAAAAAATCACCAGCAATAAGATTTCGTAAAAATGTAATATATTTAACTCTTGACAAGAAACCTCTTTACAAAAATACGTCAATGAAACATCTTCTAAAAACTTATTTGTTACAAAGAATAGATATTTTATTCATACGAACCTATAGCAAAAATATTAAATAACCTATTGCGCAGTTTCTTTGTCGTAAAACAAAATCAACCAAACCAAAAGACTGATTGATTTCCCAACGTTGTAAATGGATGAGAAGCAACTGATTATAATAGCTAGTGCTATTAAAATATACCGTGAGAGACTTTAGAATTTTCTTCACAATACGCTTATCATGACGAAGGATTTGTTCTGTGGACGTCACGTCTTCTGTCACCCAAGATCACATCACGGGAAAATCTGAGATTGTTCGAGGCAGATTCAGCAGGTTTCCTTGAACTTTTCCTTACCCAGGATGAGTGTTAGGTTCATCACTTTGAGCCAGAAAAAAAGAATGTCAAGGCATTGTGGTTAATGACTATCGTGAAAATAGTCAATCAGTGGAAGAAGGCGTCGTTAAAGTAACGTTTTAATATATATATATATATATATATATATATATATATATATATATATATATATATATATGACACTATTTAGCGGTTGAGTGAAAATTAAAAGCGAGAAATAATTAAGGCGAGAAGAAGCTATGACGAAAGACATACTGAGCGATGTTAATTTTTTAACAAAGAAAAGTGGTATAGATTTTATTTTTTATTTGCCAAAAAAAAGTATTTTTTTTTTCGCAGAAGATAGGAAATTCGTAAAATCTCGAATTTGTCATAATTAATTTATGCTACGACGCGGCAAATACAAGATAGCAATCTGCCCATGCCAATAATGAAAATTTCAAATTGGTCAAGTGGCCTACAAAACAGAAGCTAGAAGATAATCGTAATCAGGTCACGCACTGATCGAGAAAGGCATCAGCTGAGGCCACCCCAGAGAGAAAGAGAAAGAATAAACTATTAACTTTCTTTCTGGGATATCATTTGGTTTTGGAGAGACATCTATTTTGTATCTAGACCTGGAAATGATAAAAGTTTGTTACCGGGACAGATTGTTGACGATAGGATTACGAAGGCGTTGAGGTTACAAAGAGATTCACTTGACCATTCTGATGATAATTATTTGACGAAAATCTCGTTGATAAATTCCAGATGACATTCGGTTAAGATAGAGATTAAGGATCACACTACAAGTCGTAGGGGCCCAGTCGGGGAAAAGAAAGAAAAGAAATAGGAAGATCATTTTTTTTTCCTTTGAGCGATAATTGTAAACAACCGCGCTGCCGAGCGTCATTTGTTGAGTGGTGGCGTGAGCGGTCGGCGAAGGTAAATATAGGAGAAGGAGGGGAGGCCTGATGACGTCTCTGAGAGGATTGGTGTGAGATACCACTATGAGAAAGAAGGGAAACCTGTTGACGCCCTCTGAGGAGATTGGTGTGAGTTACCAATATGAGAAAGGAAGAATTTAAGAGGACGATTCCCTTGAGAATCCCTTCTAAAGCAGAAAGTAATGGACTTCCAAAAATGGAAAGTGATAAATTTTCCTGTCCGAAAAATAAGAAAATCCTTATTGTGGATTTAGAATTATCGAAGAACCCAAACTACGACAGGCCCACACACGGTTTTGGTCGGCGTCCATATAAACAGAGTCGCAGCGAGTAGACGGCAGTTGGAGATAGAGACGCAGACGCAGAGTTGAGCTGTGAGCTCTGAGACCAGCCTCGCCGGAAGATGACTGAAGATATCCACGCATTCCGACTTAGACTTCTAACCGAGAACAATTTATTTTTGAAGAACGACTTAGACTCACACCACCAAAACAAGTTTTATGAATATCACTTAAAGCTACAAAAAAGCAGTTATCGAAAAACAACTTAAGATATTAAGACCCGCCTAACAAACCCAAAGTGTCACGAATCCATAGAAGCGGTTTGGGAGAAAGACGCAGTCCTGTATTCAGAAACCAGATATAGAAATATTTGTTATTCTTTTTTTAACACATTTGAACCTTTCGGGTTGTTACTTTATTTTCTTTTACATATACTTGTGCGATGTCACCTTTGCTCGAATTCGGCTTGCATTACGACCCGGCGACTGATTGATTTCGTCTACCTAAGATCAAATCAAAATATGGGTAGGTTAGTGAAAGCAGTTACTTCGGTAACCAGACGATGGAGGCGAGCTGGGAAAGACAAAGCTGATTTCAGCCAAGGGTTAGAACGTCAAATTTGGTGCTGTGACAACAGGATCACGTCACATTTGGCGCCGCGACCAATACCAAGTCACATTGGTCGCCACAGGATAACACAGGGGCAGAGAGGCCGGGGTGACGTCATATATATATATATATATATATATATATATATATAGGTACCTCCACTTTCTTAGCATAAATTTTCGATGCTTAAAGTTTACAATGAATTTTTAAAAAATGAAAATTCATACTTGAAGATTTCATTTTAATTTTAATTGAAAGCTACATGATTAAATTCATTATTTCCTGAATGTAAAATATTCTGGTGTATTTAAGATAGAAATTATAGACTGGAATATCAAATATTTTGCTCGATATTTTACAATTCTCTTAAAAGCTGCAATTTTCTTAATTTAAGAAATTTGTAAACAAAACAAAATTTTCGGTATTAATAAAGAATCCTAAAATAAAATATATATTTTTGAAACGTTATTTGCGTTAAATTAGCAAATTTAACGTTAAATTAATCTGATTTGAAATGAATATTGCTTACTTATAGCATAAAAATATAATATACAAGAATTTCTTAAGGATTGGACCTGTTTATCTGAAGCGATAATTGATAGAAAATTTAGTAACGAAGTTATGACAGCAAGTATGGCTGACTAGAATTGAAATAAATTTACGAAACCAAAGTGAATTTTCGTTTTTCTTTACAACCCAGTAATTAAGTTATCAGATTTTCAGTCATTATCTATTATTTTATTGACTTTTAATTACATTTGATGATGCTTTATGAAAAAAAAAAAAAAAATTGAAGTAGTATAAAATTTTCTTAAATTCATTTTAAGACTTTATAATAGATGAAATTAAAATAAAGATAAGTAAGCGACAAAATGAACACAGTTAGACGGATTTTTTATAATAATTAAAATATTGTTTAATCATTAATATTTAATAAATTTTAATTAACATAAGCGAAAAAACTTTTCTATTGTCTTCAGTCCAAGCACATGAACTTTTCATAATACAGACATGTTCATAGATGAAAAAAGGATGCAATTAAAGTGAGAAAATAAAAAATAATTTTAGAAATAGAATAGCAAAATAACGTTTATTATTTTTTTCCATTTTGGATTCGTATATTTCGTTTACATTTAATTACAATTTCACATCCATAAGATAGCGCAATTACGGGACTTTAAACGAATTTTGGACTATTATAAATTATTATAATTAAAATTTAAAAAAAGAAGAAATTTCTTGTAAAAATTCATTATTCATCGAAAAATAATTCTTCAGACAATAGTGTTCTTAATATAACTTATTTACAAAAGCATTTAACGGATTTTCTAATTAAATAATGACATAGTTTTATTGCAGTTATTATTTTAAAATTCAAAGCAGATTTTCAGTTAGAATAGTAAAAGTTTGAAAAAAGAATAGATGATTTACATTCTCCAAGGAGTCCTACAATTTACTAATAAAAGAATTCAAGAAATTAAATTATGTAAGTGGGGAGAAAGATATGTAAAAAATTATTTTCTACCTGTACTCTCTAAAATAATAACAGTCAAAAATAATTTCATTCATTTGTGAATAAGTGCTGAAGGTTTAATTAAAATCTGACTATTATTTGATTTTTACAAGAATTTCCAAATCTATGTGGAAAAAAGCTGGGAAAAAAGTATGTGTAATTATTACGCTGCCCCGATGACCTAATGAAAACAAGATATTTAAACACAATTTCGAACGTGTTAGAAAGGGTTAAAAAATTTTACAAATTAATTAAAAATACTTTGGTCAATCATCTTAATAATAACATAAATATTTTGACGATACTACTTTATTTTTATTAAGTATGTGGCCTTTTTCATTACGCTATGTTGCTTTCCTGCGAAAAAGTGGAGAACATACACACACACAAATATATATATATATATATATATATATATATATATATATGTGTGTGTGTGTGTGTGTGTGTTTTCGCACACACCCAATCAAACAAACACACACACATATATATATATATATATATATATATATATATATATATAAATCGGCCTCAGATATTTTCCACCTGCTTAATGAAGCTTTCCTGAGCCTTTTCTCTAAATACTTTCATGGAAATTGTTCTGATAAACTTAATTTTATGGTAACTGTATATTATGAATTTAAGAGCATCTTACTATTAGAATGGCTAGATGTAAACGTAAGTTCTATGCTAGCTGTTTCTTCGAACGCACTTCTCTTTTGTGGAACTCTCTTCTGCTTATATACTGCTTATAAGCATACACGACCGTCGACCAGCTGAAAGCTAATATACCCTAAGCCTCATTTTTGACACACCTGAAGCCTAAATTTATCTGTGCGGGGAAGGCCATGAAATTTGGACAACAATCAAGAAGTTAACTACTCGAGACACGAGTACGTTACGACGTTGCAGCATATACCCCCATTATCTTCGATGGTTCTCGATACAGTGGTCAAACGTGTGGCCTTCAGCACTTTTATGTGACATGATTAGATGATTTGTTTCGTTGTTTATTTAGCGGCATAGCAAATTCTTATGGGCCATTTACTGCCGAAATTTAATTTTCTTGCGAACATAATTTCTTTTAGAAAAATATATTGATGGTATTTTTGTAACTAAAAAATATTAACGGGAAATTTTTATTTTTTTTTTATTTTTTTACAAAAATGTATTGCAGGTAAAATTTTTACTAAGAAAATATATTGCTTGTATTTATACTACAAAATATATATTTTATACTTTCATAAAGATTTGTCCCAACTTTTGGGGTTAACTATTTGCCCGTAGTTGAGACACTAACAGGTTCTACCACCCCGGGTCTGGGTGGATCTGGGAAAACAGCAATTAAGAGGTGGTTCCACAGTCTTCGAAACCTCGCGATGAGAGGCCTTTCTACGGGAGGTAGTTCATTGTAATACCCAGGACGTATGATTAGACGACGCAAGATACATCTAGTTAGTTCCCCTATAGGACTTGCTGCATAGCGTCGGCAGGAGCAAGAGTCATGGAATAATGTACTTCAGGGTGGTATTCATCGAATACAAGGCACAAGAACTGTTCAAGGTAGAAGCTTACCGAATTCGGTTATTTTATTGATGTAAGAACTGTGCATCATTAAGATATCTCGTATACATCACAGTTAACTCAGGTTATGAAAACATCAAATTATTTATAATGATGTTTGCCTGTAGTCATTCGGAAATCTAAGGTAGCCAACGGTTCTTGTTGATACAAATGGAGTCATATTTACTCTGTTTTGAGCTGCGGGAGCCGTGCGTTCTAAGACTTTTGCTCTTAAAAAAGGATGATTTTAACGAGCGTTTGTAAAACTTGGCCATCCAGAACATTGGCAGTGTTTTTAAAAAAATGTTCTTCAAAGCACACACCAACATAGACATTATCCTAAATTACAATCGGTCATCTGAAAACTGACAATACAACGCAAGGGGTACATTATTTATATTATTCGGACTATTGTCCTCATCTTTGTCGCCATATTTATTACAACGTTTCGGCTTTTGTACGATCCGGCCTTCTTCAGGTGGTTGGAATGTCGAACTGAACCCTTTATTTCGCTCACTGAGGTAGACTGTACTAGTTCCACGTGCCATGTTTAATGGATGTCAGTTATCAGTTATCTCCTGTTAATTCCCCTCTGAAAGTTCTCCACTGCCTTAACCGGGTATTGAATATTATAATATCCAGAAATTCATACACAGATGTCCTCAAGGACACATGGCACAGTGGATGAAGGCGTTAGTTAGATCCAGTGAGGGGATCCAAAGAGTGTGATTTCAATAATGTAAATAATGTACATAATAACTCATCTCAGAAATATAGACAGAAAGACAAGATGTATGTGTTTGTCCCTGGAGCATAACACCTCCTTCCCCTGGACTTTCACCAAACTGAACCTTATCACAGCTTTTGTTAACTTGCAAATGTAGATGTGGGCGGAGTACGGGGATGGCAAATATATAACATAATGTTCAAAGACATAGAACATTTTATTACAGAATATTTTAATTTGGAGCATTGAATTACAGCACCTGAACCAATATCAGCACCGGCATACGTACTGCTGGAATCATATTTTATATCAGATATAAGTAAAATATATATTAGGTTGGGGCAAAAATAATGACGTAATAATGTCGTTTTTTGACCTATTTTTTAACGTCAAAAAACATTATTACGTCATTATTTTTGCACCAACCTAATATATCTGCGAAAGTGCAACATAAATAAAAACAAAATGAAAAACTTTTATAAAAAAATAAAAATTCACAACGAAACTCCTTTATTCACTTTTGATTATTAGATTTTGGATTACGTCACTTCCTCCAAAATTGAAATAAACTCTCGAGAATAATTTCAAGACAGTTTTATTCATTTCAGAATATCTTTCAAATAAAACAATATAAATTAGTTTTATTCTGTACGTTTTATGCAGTATTCATCTATCTTTTGAATGATGTAAAAATTGTATATTTTTCTACAACTTAAAAAGAAATAATGCTGTATTAATTAAAATTATTAAGATTGCCGGAAAATATTATAGTAAAAATGAGCAAAAAATATTTATCAATAACCTTTATTATTAATTACAGCTTCATACCGCCTTGGCGTCGAACTTGATAAGTAAGTAGAATAATCATTTAAATTTCTCTGCCATATTTGCTTAATATAATCGTATAATTGGGATAAATTTGTCGGCTTTTTCGTGTCAACTCTTTTAGAAATATAATTCCATAAATTTTCAATTGCATTAAGAGAGGCATCCAATGACATCCATATTATGGTGATCAAAAATTGCATTACTTTTTTGGCTTTGTGAATGGGGCTGATATATTGTTGATAAATATTAGGTTGGTGCAAAAATAATGTCGTTTTCTCACATATGTTAATATATTATTTTTGCACCAACCTAATAACTCCAGGTGGCGTTTGGTTAGTCAAATATGGCAGAACATGTTCTTTAACTAGCTGTATATAGCCTACACTGTTGATTTTTCCATCAACTTTAACAATAGAGACAATACCAAAGCTACTGAATGCACCCCAAACCATTACACCCCTGCCTCCAACTTGCGCCGTGTTTTTGACACATGTAGAATGGAATGCCTTGGTTGGCGGCGTCTGACAAAGGGTATTTGTTCTGATCGAAAGATGCAAAGGCGTGACTAATCACACCAAAGAACTCTCCCCCAGTCGTCGACTGTCAATTGAATATGACTTTTCGCGAAATCCAGACTGAGTTGATTCCTCTCCGATATAATTGACTTTTTCTAGCAATACGCCCGAATAATTCAAATTATACTTAGACGGTTTCGGACAATTTGCGGCGTAAAACTAACACCAGTTTTATCAGATAATTGGCTGCAAATGTCGTCAGCTTTCGGTTAGCTTCGGAAAGCCTGTGAAATCTTCTATCCAGTTGCACTGTTGTTTTTCTTAGGGCTACCAATTTTTGCCTATCCTTATATTTCCCATTATGCTGGTAAAGCTTCCAAGCCTGAACATAAGCCGTTTTGCAGCACTTTAAATGCGTATCATGTTAAAAAAAGAAACGTTTTTTTGATGAAGTAACACTATTTTGGATCTACTCATTGGGCTAAAACTACGAAACTTTCCCATTGTATAACATTGCTCAGTTATTACACGATATAATGAATTAATGACCAGCCAAGTGACCACCCATTTAGAAAAATAATTTACATAATACCGATGCGGTCTTAAACTTTGGCTGGAAAATTTGGATAATTTAACTTAATGCAGCATTAAACTTTCTCACGTTGTAGAAAAATATACATTTTTTACATGATTCGAAAGAGAAATATATTCTGCATAAAGCGTACACAATAAAACTAATTTATATTGTTTTTTTAGAAACATTCTGAAATGAATAAAACTTTAACCATCGGTCTTAAACTTATTTTCACCAGTGTAGATTACTCAGTTAGCCAGATGAATATTTATGGGCGTTTGTTAATTTGAAAATTTTGAAATTTTTTTTTTTTTTTTTCATTTTTTTTTTTTTTTCATTCCTTTTTGCAAAATGAAACCGTTACATTTGCTTAGATAATGTCCATCAGAGGACAGTACGTATGGGCTAAGATAAGATTTTTTCCCATTTTCTCTTTATTTAAACATATATATATATATATATATATATATATATATATATATATATATATATATAATTATTTATTTTTAAAGAAAAAAAAATTATAACATAAATATGTTATAAAATCACTACAAAAATAGCCATTTTGTTTCAACACCCTCGGTGTCTTATCAAGTGATGACGTTGAATGTAAAATAAATGGTTTTAAAAGTTTCAAATAATTAATAATCCTACGCAGTACTGTACTTGTGTTTTGATTGGTCCATCTAGCCTTTGTAACAACGTTTTCCCCTTGCGTAGGATTATTAATTAATTTGAAACTTTTAAAACCATTTATTTTACATTCAACGTCATCACTTGATATGACACCGAGGGTGTTGAAACAAAATGGCTATTTTTGTAGTGATTTTATAACATATTTATGTTATAAATTTTTTCTTTAAAAATAAATAATTATATCTGCTCTACTTTGTATTGAGCACTCTTTTAAGAATAGTAATTGTTGGTTATTGGAATTCATTCCATATACACCAATCATATACTTGGGTATATATATATATATATATATATATATATATATATGTGTGTGTGTGTGTGTGTGTGTGTGTGTGTGTTTGTGAGTTCTTTATTAAATATCGCTCTAGTATTCTATCGGTGGCCCTATTATTAAATTAATGTATGAACGTTTGAATTTATATTTAATTCGTTCTCATTTCATGTGGATATATATATATATATATATATATATATATATATATATATATATATATATATATATATATATACAAATATAGATAACTAGACTCGTTTCGAAAAACCCTCGAATTTTTTATTTGCCAATAATCAAATCAATCTCGAGAGAAAAAAGTTTTTTAAAAAAAGAAAGAGCTACAAACATGAACTTCTGCTGAAAAAAATCGCTCAGAAAAAAATCGCATATATATATATATATATATATATATATATATATATATATATATATATATATATGTATATATGTATGTATTATTTTATTTTATTTTATTTTCAAAAATAGGATTCAATCGAGACACAGAAAATTTACAAGTTTCAAAACTGAAACTAAATTGATAAATTCAATTATTAAAATTATACTGAAGATCCATAATCTCTTTCCGTTTTCAAGTGATGATAGGCATAAACTTTAAGAAAATCTACTTAATTTAGAAGTGTATACAATATTCATATTATGAGATGTTAAGCTTAAGGAAATCTATTTTAATTTAGAGATGGCTGGGTTTTAATTTCCCTACACAACTTATGTATCCTATATAGGTTGCTTAAAAAGTGCAGTTTAAGTGGTGTGTGGATGTCTGCTAACAAACTTATATTTCTGTTCTTCTTGAATCGTCTGGGTTTCCAATGATAAAAAGTTTTTAGGTATTTTCATTCATCCGCTTAATTCATATTTTTATACAAAAAGACTTTCTAAAAGTATCGTTTTAACATGTGCAAGATATATTAATACTTAAATTTTATTAATTAAATTGTATTCGAATAGATTTAAAGCACCATACGAATTAGAATTTAAATATCAAATATTAAAATGTATGTTTAATCTCTATTTTTATTTTTGTTTTCTAAATTAATTATTACTCGAGGAAAATATTTGACAAAAAATAGCACCTTCTTTGATTTAGTAAATGTTTGATTTTCAGAAACTTAGTAATGTATATTTTTTTCATGTATGCACAAAGAATATGGGTCATTTAATGACCTACAAGCTCTAGCTTTACTTCTCTTTTACTAATTTCTCTTTTACTGTTAGCGTTTTATTAGTTTCTTTTAAGTGCCAGAAATATTTAGATAGAGATGTTTGATTTCGGTATTTATTATTATTAAAGGACGTTTGATGTTGGTTCGCCTTCTTTTGAATTCATTTTATTATTTCTGAATCTTCAATAGATGAAAATATTTCATTGCCAACTTTTTGATTCACTACGGCATTCAATATTAAGAGGACAGTTTTGAGGATTTCTACAGTTACATAATTTTTCCTTAACTTTATATCTTTTTATTTTAGGATTTATATTTTGATTTTGATTTTTATCAAAAGTATTTATTTAAGATATTAGCATCATGTTTGTTAATAATCATTTCTAATTTTTCAGTTCAACTGTAACTTAATTTTAGGGCATTAGAGTCCAGAGTCTCCGAAGTACAGAACCACTGGAGTCCAGAGCTACTGGAGCCCAGAGCTACTGAAGTCCAGAGCTACCGACGTCCAGAGCTACCTAAGTCAAGAGCCACCGGAGTCCAGAGCTACCGGAGTCCAGAGCTACTGGAGTCCAGAACTACCGAAGTAATGAGCCACTGGAGTCCAGAGCTACAGAAGTAATGAGCCACTGGAGTCCATAGCTACCGAAGTCAAGAGCCACCGGTGTCCAGAGCTAACGGAGTCCAGAGCTACCGGAGTCCAGAGCTAATGAAGTCCAGAGCTACCGAAGTCAACAACTACCGTAGTTCAGATCTCCTGGAGTCCCCAACTACTGGAGTCCAGGGCTACCAAAGTCCAGAGCCACCGGAGTCCAGAACTACAGAAGTCCAGCGCCACTGGAGTCCAGAGCTCCCGGAATTCAGAGCTACTGGAGTCCAGAGCTACCGAAGTCCAGAGCCACCAGAGTCCAGATCTACTGGAGTCCCCAGCTACTGGAGTCCAGAACTACCGAAGTCAAGAGCCACCGGAGTCCAGAGCTACCAATGTGCAGAGCTACCGTAGTCCATAGCTACCGAAATCTAGAGCTACTGGAGGACAGTGGTACCGGAGTCCAGAGCTACCAGAGTCCAGAGTCACCAGAGTCCAGAGCTACCAGAGTCCAGAGTCACCAGAGTCCGGAGCTACTGGAGTCCAGAGTCACTGGAGTCAAGAGATACTGGAGTCCAGAGCCACCAGAGTTCACAGCCACCATAGTCCAGAGCTACCATAGTCCAGAGCTACCGGTATCCAAAGGTACTGGAGTCCAAAGCTACCGACTGACGATTTTCTCGTTTTTGTTATTTCTATATTAGCTATATTTACTGACGAGTTTGTTTGTTTGTTTGGGTTTTATGGCATATCAACCACAGTGGGTTATTTAATGCCAAGTCCAGTTTATATGAATTTTAAATGCCTATTTTGTATAGAATAAAAAACGTATAGCTGGCAACATTATTGTTTCAAAAAAAAAAAACGTATAGCTGGCAACATTATTGTTTAAAAAAAAACGTATATAGCTGGCAACATTATTCCTTTTCTACAAAAAAAAACTTAGAGCTGGCAACATTATTGTTTCAAAAACTTAGAGCTGGCAACATTATTGTTTCAAAAACTTAGGGCTGGCAACATTATCGTTTCAAAAACTTAGAGCTGGCAACATTATTTTTCTGAAAACATTATCTGAGACCTTGCTGTTGGATGTAGTTTACCGTCATACCCAGGACGTTTTACTGGCGAGATACTCGTTTACAAATAGTTAAATTGCCACTGTATGCAAACAGTCCTCTAAGATCAATGATTAAAAATAACTTTGAACATTGTGAACTGCCTTTACAGAATCACAAGGAACTGTAACAAATAACACAAACCACATGACTTGCAGACTTTCAACAGTAGTAAGTACTTTTAGGTTGGTGCAAAAATAATGACGTAATAATGTCGTTTTTTGACGTATTTTTAACGTCAAAAAACGACATTATTACGTCATTATTTTTGCACCAACATAATAAAATGGATAACTCCGGTGTATCCGTGAGAAATTAAAGACATAAAATGATGTTGACATTCTACATAACTTCAAACAAAAGTTTAGGAAGGAAACCTCTATCAATACCGGGAAGGAGAATGCCAGACTTGATAAAACTATCAACCAGAAAAATTATTTTAAGGGAAATACTTCATAGATTTCTTCCTAGAATAGCAGAGGTTGTTCGGCCAATTAATACATAATGCATCTGATTTGTTCGCATTTCTTCCCTTCCTATACACCTAAAGGATGATAATAAAGTCACTATAGAGTTACTTAAAATAACAATTACGTCAAAGCAATTAATCAACAGTCCAGAAATGTATTATTGAAATGTGCTGGTTAATTCTGGTTAATAACAATAAAACTTTATGATAAAGTGTAGTAAACTAATTAACGATATTGTTCGAGTTGCAAGCCACCTGCTTCAATGCTTTACATTTTAGTATAATGAACTGTATAGTGATTTTGTATATTAAATCCACTAATAAACACATTTCTTAGTCTGAAGTAATCCTTTTGAGGTACGGTTTATATCGGATATTTCCAGTTTGTCAATCAATTACAAACCATTTGTCTGATATAGAAACACTATACATCATACCCCTCATTCTGTCTCTCTCTCTCTCACTCACACACATACACACACCTATTTTATATGCTTATGTGTATGTGTGTGCATAGTGAATAACAGTTCATGGTGAACAGATGAGAATTCCCTTTTGTCACGTGTGGCAGGATATACATATTTCTATGAGCCGCATCAGGTGATCATTGTTCTCCCCAACCTCCTATCTTCTTCGGCATGTTTGTCTTTTGTTATCCATCCCACTCTCTTTCCGGGCAATAGTAGTTTATTCATTGTTTCTAAAAGACCCGCTTCAAATCTGCAAGTGTACGTAGATATATGACTGTCGAAGCCCTTGTGTGTGGTCTTCAAGTTTACAAGTGTTTATTTTATCTGGCATGTAATCTACAGTTTGACACATTGCTGGAGTCCTTCCATCTGTCTAGTCAGTACGGCGCTCTCTGTAACTGAGTTGTGTTTTGGGAATGGCTGCAGGAAATTTAAGGACTAACTTAATAGTTAGATATACTCAGGTTTTTTTTTTTTTTTTTTTTTTTAATTGTGGGAGCACGGAGGTCAATGGAGTATACCAGTATCTTGCCAATAACCAATACACAACGCGTGCTTGCGTTCTCCTGTGGGATCAAATCTTTAGAATCAAGACATTCCACTTTTATTAGCGGCAATTTCGAACTGCGACAGATCACGCGCCACTAAAGTGCAGATCGAAGGCAAGCCAAACGATCACCTTGCTGATTGATACGATCTATAGTCGCTTCCGGCTTCGCACAAGGAAAAATGGTAATGCCTATAAAGAAAGATTTGGTATTCATTGACCTGTGACTCTAGATTGAAACCATTCTCTTATGAAAGTAAGAAATTGAAAAAATCAGGAAAATATTCTTTCAAGTCCAAAAATTGTTATTGTGCATTCATAGTACTGATATGGAGTTTCCTTCCTAACCTTTTGTTTGAAGTTATGTGGAGCATCAAAATCTCTTCCATGTCATTATTTTCACTTCGATTTCCATGTGCTATCCATTTCAGTTTTTACTACTGTAAAGTCCAAAAACTATGGCTATTCCGATGACCCACCCACACCAGTATTCGGCCTTAGAGATTAAATTGAAGCCTCTGTTCTTCCAACGTAGGACTCCCCAAAATCACACTTACTTTCATATTAATTCAAGAACCGACCAGAGAAACTTCACCTGTCTTAATGTATGTTGGTAATTTCGATCTGTAGCTAAATGGTATAGCACGTCATGCTATATGTAGTTTCCGTGTAAGATACAGTTTTGATTTCTATCGGAGGACAAATATTTTGTTTGAAATTTCTCAGACATTCAGGCTGGCAAATGTTGTCAATACTGTTTATTAAACAGAGTATTTACTTAAATATTTGTATCTATAAAAATGTATAAACAATATATATATATATATATATATATATATATATATATATATATATATATAAATGTGACTAGACATCCGATTACTTCAAGCCGGGATCGAAAGTCGACTGAACCAGCAAAAGCAGACTACTTTCCCCCTAAACCATCGGTACACGGTTGAAAGAAAGGCGAGTTTTACGTACTTATTCTGTGAATAAACACGCCACTGTTAGAGAAGAGCTTGTAATATTAGTAGTATTATTGTTTACAAATTCGCACTTATCTTCCAAGAGCGATGCGCATGCTAGCAGTCCTGTATAATATACTTGCACATTAACTTATCGATAATTCTCGGGACCCGTACATTTAATAAAATATTTTCCCAGCGTGGTAAACTGAGCGTTGGATTCTGTCCACTTTCAGTGTTATAATAAGTTAAAAAAACTTTACAGCTGCTTCACATTCCTTGTCTACAATCCTCCCTCTCATCCATACTGTTTTTTCTTCGTAAGCCTGTGTTTTTTTTTGTTTTGTTTTTTGTTGAATAGATAACTTGCCTACTGTATGCCCTCGCCTTGTACCCATCGACTATGCTAATTCAAGTAAGGGAGATGCAAATGCACTCCAAGCAAACCTCGCTACCATCCCACTTCTCCCAAAATATGTATCACGTACATAGCATTCTTATCTCTCTCTTCCTTCTCTAATTTCGACCATGTCTCTCACTACTCTCTATATCACCTCACATAAGCTTTATACTAACCTTCTAATGTGTAAGTTTAAATATTTTTTCATCTTTGGAAGTGAAGTCTGGTGATCCAGGGAAAAGGAAACTCTCTGGTGAAATATATTATAACAATGGAATCTTAAAGCAGTCCGTTTCTCTTTAAATTATATATATATATATATATATATATATATATATATATATATATATATATATATTCAAAGAATTCTAAAAAATTCTATACGCAATAACACTATTTCGCAATTTCACAACACTTCGAGACGTTGTTTAGCGATTCTTCATGCTACATCAAGCCACAAGGTTTTATCACTTGCGTATTCGGCTGAAACAAAATATTCTTACGTACACTATACAAGACACTCCTGGTCACTCGCCTAATATAGATTGCCGCGTGAATATTGAATCCTAATTTACTAACCCATTTCGGGCAGGAGGGAGTTACTCTTCTTGAAGTAATTTTTTTTCATATACTCAATAATATTAATAACGAAATAACCACCTAAATACACAAATATTCTTTAAAATTTAGTCTTTTTTTTAAATCAATCTTTTTAATTAATAGTAATCGTAGACAAGGCACATTTAAAAGTTTACGTCACACCCATGCTTAAAAATAAACCTCATGCAGTAGAAAGAGTTAAGGAAACAAAACACAAGTAAAAAACTTACTAATTTTTAAATCCTGAGGGTGAAATTAATCTTACAGCCTCAAGTACAGTGATTATCAATCGCCATGATGCGGCTCACTAGTGTGCCGCGCGATCCTTGTAAGTGTGCCGCACGATCCTTCTCAGTGTGCCGCGAAATATTGTCACGGCATGCATATATCTCTTTATGTGAAAGTAGCTCTGGTACAGCGTTGGTATTTGAATAAACGAATAAGTATTAAACGTTTATTTTCAAGTAATTCTTTTCACTATTTTTCGATTATGTTATCTTAAACATTCGACGGTACCCACTGATAGATTTTGGACTTGAATACAAAGCAATATCCAACATGGGTTAAAAAGGTTTTATCAGTTTTATTACAGTTGTCTATTTAAGAAAACTACGCTCAACCAAGAGGGAAATGGAGATCTGCTTATTGCACAATCGACCAAACATTGAAGAAATCGCGAAAAGACACCAGGCAAAGGTTTCACACTAAATAAGCTGCACAAATATTTTAATAGTAATATTTAATACAACGTTTCGGCCGTTATACGCTCCGGACTTCTTCAGATGGTTGGAATGTCGAACTGAACCCTTTATTTCGCTCACTAGAACAGTCTACCACAGTGAGCAAAATAAAGGGATCAGTTCGACATTCCAATCACCTGAAGAAGGCCGAAGCGTACAACAGCAGAAACATTGTAATAAATATGGCTATAAAGATGAGGACAATAGTCTGAATAATGTAAATAGTATATATAATATCTCATCTCAGAAATATAGACAGACACTGAAAGGCCGAAACGTTGTAATAAATATGGCGACAAAGATGAGGACAATAGTCTGAATAATGTAAATAGTGTACATAATATCTCATCTCAGAAATATAGTCAGATACAGAAATATTTAAATAAAGAATTTTTTTTTATTTCTGTGTGGATTTTTTAAATCTATGGTTTTATCTCATAACATTTAAATGTATATCCTTGAACAAATTTGCTAAGTGTGTCGTGATATTTTCATTTGCTTTTCCAGGTCTGCTGTTGCTTAAAAAGATGGAGGAATACTTCTACATGTCACCGACGAGGTAAATATCATGACATATCCATTCAAATAATTATGCTGATGCATCGGCGTATTGTCATCATCATTGAATTCGTTTTATTTCTTAAAAGTTTTTTTTTTTTTTTTTTTAAACTTAGTCTTTAAATAGGCGTTTACCCTAACACTCATCACCGCGCAACTTAGCAAACAACAGGTCGATTTTTCATTCCGACCGAGCTGGTTGCGTTCAATTTCAAACAAGTTCTTTTTTTTGCGGGGGAGTGAGGGGAGAGGAATCGATAAATATACTTCTTCTCATCTCCAAGTGAATATGATATAATCTGGACTCATGAGCCATGGGTTTTAGCTAATCTCGGACATAAACCATAATTTTAATTCAGAAAAAGGGAGACTACACCGCTATCTTTCGTAAGGAGTTATATCAGTTCTCAGATAATAAAGAATAGGAAACAATGAAGGGTCCTAGATTCAAACAAAGAATACGAAACTATGAAGGGTCCTAGCTTCAAACAAAGAATACGAAACTATGACCGTTCATGGTTTCAAATAACGCATTGCTGATCGTTTTTGAAAGAACAATATTTCCTCATGCATAATTAACTTTGCGCTTCCGTTCACTAAAGACTTCGTCCTCGTCAGGCGGGCGAAACTGGTGATTACAACTCCTGTCAGAGAATATTGGGTGTGTCCCGAAGAGAATAAACAGTAGTTCTTAGAATATACATACCACGTTAGAAGAAACCTTCATGACAAACTCAAGATGACTTCTTCGTGGCAAAGGAAGGCTACTAAACAATGCATTCGCAAACAATTGCAATAGGACTTTTATTTCCCTCCCACAATTCATTATTTTCGGTAGCCTGACTTATTTTATTCAGGCAAATTGTAGCGTCAGTATTTCACAACACGTTATAGAGGGAAAACATCTACACTAAATGTGCGAAGGTCTTTAACTCCACTGCTTATCACAATAGTCGATTTATCTGGACAGTAGATATCCGTATATACGAAGCCGATTATAACAAGATATATTTCACTCTCTAGTATATCTTGGTTTTCTGTTACTCGCGTAATTTTCTTCCTCTATCTAGTTGTCGTTGATGTGTGGGTAGATTTACGGTTATCAACGTCGAAAGTGAAATTGGTAGGGCCGATAAATGGGAGATAACGGTTCAATTTCGAAAACCTTTTTTTATAAATGAAAACGCATTTCCCCAACCTGTATTTTGTTTGGCGGCTTCAACTTCGAATAAAAGACAAAGGTCTGTATGAGAAAAATGATTTGGGATTTGGGATTTGAGGAGTGCTACTAAGCTAAATTTCGTCATCAGATCAGGTGACCAGAGATCAGAATCTGTTTGAGTTTTTGTTTTTTATTAGAAACCTGAGTGTCTGTTGGCTTTCGGAATTGACTGATTTCAGAGCAAACCGATACTAACGACTCGAATCTAAAAAACTAACAAAAGAAACAACTAATTTTATATATATATATATATATATATATATATATATATATATATGTATATTAGTCGAATTACCCGCGCCTAGCTATGTGCCTTACATTTTTTGTAAGAAAATGATGACTGATTTTAAATCATTATTCTAATTTGGTGAGAAATATGATGCATTACAATATTACTCAGTGATCTTGCCGATACATACATACATATATATATATATATATATATATATATATATATATATATATATATATATATATATATATATATATATGTATATATATATATATATATATATATATATATATATATATATATATATATATATATATTACCAGCAATATATTTTTACAAGCAATACATTTTTAATAAGATATTACCAGAAATAGATTTTTGAAGGAAAAAATATTACCAACAATATATTTTTGAAAAAATTATTACCTCAATACATTTTTGAAGGAAAATTTAACAACTATAATTTTTGAAAAAAAAATTACCAGAAATAAAAAAAAAAACTTTTCGGTATTAAATAACCCATTCAGGTTGATATGCTCTAAAACAAACCAAACCAAGCCAAACCTTAATAGTTGATTTTTAATTTTGTTTATTATTAATACTGGATTAAACGGTGCATATTAATGGCTTAATCCGGTACAAGTAATTCCTTATAAATTTTATTGTTGAGCAAGATAAGCATCACAAGTGCTGTTGATCTTTGCTTCGCACCAATGCGCTTACTTTTAGGCTTAACTTTAATTTGATATCGGTTCACTAATGTGGTGCAGCCTTGGAAGATTGAGATCTTTAGAATAGCAATGGACTTTGCAAAACGTGCTCATTATTCACGACATTCCCAATTCGCCTTATTCTATGCTTGCCACACGCACTCTCCCCAAAATTTAAAAACGAAATCCGCAGAGCATTGAAATAGGAGACATGATATAAACCAGTCAGAAGGATTAGAGTTAAAGTGGTGAATCAACTGCTATGTCGTATTTTTTTATTTTATTTTTATTTTTATTTTTCGTTTCAGGTTTATATATATATATATATATATATATATATATATATATATATATATATATATATATATATATATTGGCGTTTTAGATGTAACCACATTTATAGGAACGAAAGCAAAAGAAAATAACGTTTGGCTTTTTCTCTTTTGTTTGCTTAAGTAGATTTAATCTGGGGCTACGTGCTTTGGATGATGGACGATTCGTCTGAACGAGGAATGGATTGACTCTAAAAAAAACTAGACAACAGATATATAAGTAAATACTGGTCACCCCATCTTTCTACCACTCTCCGTGCTTCTGATTTAATGGCCAAACGCTAACATGCTTTTAACATCCATATACATATTCATCTATCAAGTAAGCTAACACTGGCTCTTCGTTATCTATTTGTCACCTTTCCTCATCTCCCGCACATTCTGTCTCCATCTGTATTATTCAACACCTACAGAGCCCAACTGTTATTAATACTGCAACTATGCTGAGTAGACCTTAGTTACAGTTTCTGGGGAAAAAGCGTGTTATCTAGCGTGATCAACATTTTGAACAAGGCCATCACACTCAAACCCTCGGTCACGATGACTTGTTACTTCGTGTTACCACAGCTATCGACGGCACCCAATGGTTCCGTCTACACAATTTCACTCACAAGGCTTGGATCAATCCGTGGTATGGTTTTCAGACACTTTCAAAATGTGCCAGATGCTGGGATCGACCCCTACAGTCTCATAAATATCATGAACTCTCCTTCCTGACAAATCGACCCAAGTCTCATGGACAGAATGCAAACGTTCTAACAACTTGATCATCTTTTCTCATCTCATGACCATATATATATATATATATATATATATATATATATATATATATATATATATGTGTGTGTGTGTGTGTGTGTGTGTGTGAAAAGTGTGTGCATATAAATATAAATAAATATATATATATGTGTATAATTATTTATATATTATATGCGCGGTACTTATTAGAAAGCGCTCAATATCAGAGATAGAGCTAACATATATGGTTGGATCGATAAGTGCGACTAATTTGTACATCGGTAACGATAAAAAAAATCAATTCACAATTCTTCTGGTTAAATTGAAGAATACTTTACCGCACTAGTCGAGTATTATGGATGCACTAAACTAAATTTGCTAAATAACAATTTTAGCGTACTAATCGAAAACGCTTCAATCGAAAATGAATTAATCGTGGGATTCCTGTTTATATATATATATATATATATATATATATATATATATATATAAAACTTGGTAGGTTTGTCTGGATCTCTAGGTTTAACTAGATCTGCTCTACTTACCGTATTGAGTACTTTATTTAGTTATTTTCTTACTCGTATCGGTTTTTTCTTCTTTGAACTTTGGATATGGTCTTCCATGCTAGACGATTATTTTCTACTAACATACATGTTCTTGGTTCTTTCTTTTGTTACACTTTTCTTTTCCCTTTGGTATCGGGTTGATTATTTGCAAATCAAGACACCGAAGGTTTTCCGGACAAGTATAACTTATTATACTTATACGTGTATTACTACTAATATATATATATATATATATATATATATATATATATATATATATATATATATATATATATATATATATATATGTGTGTGTGTGTGTGTGTGTGTGTGTGTGTGTGTGTGTGTGTGTGTGTGTGTGTGTGTTTTGTGCCTGTGATTACAATAAAAACAATAAAATGTTAAAAAGAACCTTAACTGGTTCTAAGCCGCCAGATAAAAATGAATAAAAGTAAAATAGGAAACAATAAAAAGATACATTGAATCAATATATGATGCTAAATAATATAGAACTTTAGAATAAGAGGAGGCAATCAAGAACGGACCTGGCTTCTAACAGAAAAATATTGAACGTAACTTCAAATTGCACTTTAGGCTTTTCGCAGCGTGAATCTTTGTGTCTCTGACGTTTCTGGATCCGTTTCCATCTCTGTTTAATGATAGTTTTATTTCTGGAAATTTCTAGACTGCCTCTGAAGCAAAAACGTTGTTTTTACTGCCTTTATCACTTTCTCTACAGAGGATGAAAAGCGATGACTAGCGAAAATATCACGAAAATCGCGACCGTATATACATGATCTTTCTTCTTCAAGGGCATCGATGTGTTTAAATGTCAAAGTGTTGTTTACGAGGCACCGTCTAAATCACATTTACAAGTGGTAGGCATAAATATCACGATCTTGAAAACAAAGCAACTATGTGTAGAACAAGGGAGTAAGGATTGTATGATATGATTTTCATTGGTGCGTAAGTATTTACAGGTCTTGACAATGTGTTAAGCCGTATCGAGGAAACAACGCATAAACTATGCCAGAAAAATGAAATATCTTGGCTACTATCATGTCAGTTACAGGCAGTTAAATCCAGCAGCTTAGAAACCTGAACCATTTCCTATCTCTTTCTCTTCACACACACACGTACACACGTACACACGTGCGCGCTGTGGAGTAATGGATAGCAGCTCCGATTGAAGAATCGGAGAACCGAGTTCGAATTCCAGTCGAATCCATTACATTCACTTACGTGCTAATACCCTTGGGAAAGGTATGAATCCTCCACCCAGCTATGGATAAATTTCAGGACAGACCGGGTTCTGGTTTACCGAAGAGAGAAATGGCAACCAACTGCGGGGAAAAAAAAATCTGCCACGTCAGTCATGTATGGAAAGATACATGATCACCTAAGTGTGTATCGCACATAACTGAAAGGACATTTGGAAAAAATTTCGACATAAGACGCACAAAATCAAGACCCCATTTACGTCCACTCGCAGAAGTCTACCGCGCTGAAAACTCCAAAGAGACCGCCCCAGACAACGACGACACAGTTCGCAGTAGGAACTAAATTCTATCTCTTGTAGCCCCCGTTAAAATAAGAAGCGCGCACTCACCTACTGACTCTTTCACACCAACAATGACCTGCCCGCGCAAATTCAAGTTACATTTGTTTTTGAAAATAAAACCGGAAAATATAACAACTTTTCACTGTTTCTCACATACCTACATAAAATATATTTATTTTTTCCTAATTGGCCTTAAAAAGGATGTAAAATTCATTTAAATTCCGAAAACAAATATTCAACACGCCATGTTCACCATGACCCGGGGTAGTAGCACATGTTAGGGTCCTAAATATGGGCAAATAGTTAACCTCAAACTGGGGTCAAACACTATGAAAGTATAAAAATATATATTTTATAGGAAAAATATCAGCAGTATATTTTCATAGTAAAAAATTACGAGAAATATATTTTTCTAAATAAAAATAGTAACAGTAGATGTGGTGCTTCTTGTGAAAGAAAGTCTGACGGGGAGCCCAACCTACTACAGGCTGGTTTTGAATTCAGAGTTTTTCTTTCTTCTAGACCAGTTGCCACTCAAGTCTATAGAATCCAGTCTGTTCTGCTATTTATCCATAGCTGGCGGTAGAAGAAGAGGATCCATAGTTAGAGCATTATTAGCACGTAACTTGTGATTAAATCGAACTTGAATTCGATCTCGGCTCTCCGATTTTTCAATCCGAACTGATATCAATTTTTCCAACGTGCCTCGAAAAAATATTAAAATCGTGTCTGAATTAAGGTTGCGGTTGATATACCGTAAAACAAAATAAACGAAACCCACATTCACTGCTATATAGGAATACAATCAAGACATTAACACTGTGAAATATAGACCATTATCGAACCGAACGCAGAGTTTTTGATCGAAATTCTAACGTTCTAACCTCATGACCACGAGTCCTTATTACATGTAACATTAGCGCGATTTGTGCATTATTTAATGGCAACACGTGTTTGTAATTTAGTTAGGATGAAAGTCACTATAGACTCTTAATCGATTACTCTCTGGCAATAAAGTATCTTTCTCTTCTCATTACAGTGTCTCAGTCGATTTCGTTTAATGGGTGACACTCATCTAGATAAATCCTTTTAAAGGCAAGTTTCTTACCGGGAGATTAAACTGTCGTCTGTACTTTGCCAGCAATCTGCCTTCAATTAATTACAAATCACGATACAACTTGATGTCTGTAGCTCGTGTCAATCTCAAACATCTTCGCTAAATTCAAAAGAAATAAACATTTAATAATATTTTACATGGAACGGGAATGGAAAAAGCTGTAGAAAGGGAAAGTCTTTAAGAATGTTGATTATTAAGAAGAAAAAAACAACCTGGTTGACTTTAATGTACTTAGCAACCATTTACAAGGACCTTTAAGCATTACAGACCGGATTTTGAAAAAAAAATACCTTTGCGGTTCTTACCTTTCGTTTCAATAAGAAGATGATTATAATACTGATGGTAATGTTTTATCACAAAACTGTTTTTAGATTTTCACATCAATAGTCGGTGTACTAATGGCAAACGAGTGGTAAGAATTTCATGTTCTCTCTAACATGTTTGCCGTCAAGTATGGACGAACGCCAGCTCTTCCATAAGCAAGAGAATGGGGAAGCGGAAAATCTATGAGAATTGCCTTGAAGCGCCTAAAGAAAAATGTTTCTCGTGTAGACGGCTTCTATATTTACCTTTTATTTACTTCACATCCCAGATACTAATGTGGGAAAACACATCGAAAAATTAAAAAAATAAATCTAGGTACAAGATAAAAGCAAAGCTCTATCTCCTAATTTCTAGCCATATATCAATGTGTGGGTTGAAACCCGTGTTAGGTTGGTGCAAAAAATAATGACGTAATAATGTCGTTTTTGACGTATTTTTTAACGTCAAAAAACGACATTATTACGTCATTATTTTTGCATCAGCCTAATACATCCTACCAATTTCACGGGTTTCAGCCCACACTTTTTATTACAAACCCACTAGGTAGCAAGAGGGCAGTGAGAGTGAAGGAAACGGAAAAAATAATAGAAGGGCAGGGTTTGAAAATGATAGAAGATAACGATTGCAAGTTATGAATATTCTAGTTGCCGGGGAAGATAGTCGAAATAGTGTTCAACAAGTGAGAAGATTAGTAGAAGAATTTATTAGCATAGAACTTACGATTAAATATGAGAGTAGCAACTGTGAAATTATGAGACCGAGCTGCTCATCTATTAATGCTATTAATTACGTAAAGACGAGGTAACAATAAGGAAAGTTCACAAGTGTGCAAATATTTATTGATCTAGCAAAGAGAAAATAACAGGGTGTGTTGAAAATTTCATAGACTATGAAGGAGTGAAGTTAGAGCTGTGATTTTTTAAATAGATTAATTTCAACTTTTCTTATTAATAACTCCGTTCTGTCTATCCAGGTAAACTTACGTCTGACTATTCATAGATGACTGCTCTTCTTGTTTGTCAAAGAACAAAGCCATCAACAGCAGATATGATGCCCTGTTCACTACGATACTGCTTCCCTGATAATTGTGTTTATTTTATGTTGAGGAGAAGATGATAGTAAAATCAGGAGAATAGGGAGAGTAATCTTCCAGTTGTAAGACACAGTCACGTAAAGACGCCAGTGAAAACCAATAGCGTGGGCACGGGATTATTGTTCTGATGAAACGAGCCAAATTTCGTTAAATATCCTGGCCCTTTGGTTTTTGATAACCTATTATAATGGCGTCAACAATCTGCCATAGAACTCTTCCTTTATGGTGTGGCTATTTTGATGATAGTCAGTAACAAAATGGTTTTGTATCCAAAAAAAACAAAAATACATAAATAAAAACTGAGGTCATCAGCTTCCCTGCAGATAAAATGGTCTTGAACTACTTTGAAGCAGTTTGGGCAGGCGTGTTTCCATCGTATGTTTAGCCACTTTATCTGTGATTCAAAGTGAGAGACCCACCATTTATCCGCGGTTATTAAATGCCCAACTAAATCAACTGCATCTGCCTTGGTCTATGTCATATTTTCCCGTGTCGTCCTCTGTCTGGTGCACTTTTGATTATGTGTCAGAAGACGTGGCACTCACCGAGTGGATAAAAATGGTAAGTAAATTGGTAAAACCTTCCAGCCAATCTAGTACTGCGGTAAAATTCATATTACACAAATACCAAAAAAGAAAGTATATCAGAACAATTTCAATGAAAGTATTAATAGAATAATACTGTATTACAGCGGGTGGAAAGTGCCTGAAGCCAAGATGATATTTATATATATATATATATATATATATATATATATATATATATATATATATATATATATATACAGAAAAAATATAACGTTTCTTTGCAAACTCGTTTCGTCCTTTGATTGACTATTTTTGAGAGAGTCATTAAACCCAATGACATTCTTTGTCTCTGGCTCAAAGTGATGAACCCAACACTCATCCTGGGTAAGGAAATGTTCAAGGAAACCAGCTAAATCTGCCTGAAACTATATCAGGTTTTCCCGTGATGTCATGTTGTGTGTCAGAAAACGTGACATCCACAGAAACAATCCTTCGTCATGCCAGGTCGATTGTGAAGAATATTCTAAACTCTCTCGCGGTATAGTTTAATAGCACTAGCCATTATAATCAGTGGCGTGTCATCCATTTACCACGTAGTGAAAACGATCAGTCTATTGAAGTCATACACACACACATCCACAGAACAAATGCTTCGTCATGCCGAGTATATTTCACAGAATATACACAACAATCCCACGGGATATGCGAATAGCATTTCCTGTTCAATTTTTAGACAGTCGGCTGTCATCCAACCAATATCTTCCTCGATGTTAGCAGATGCAAGATTTCTTCACCTTCGGTCATTTTCAAGACTCCTTCTCTTTCCCTCCGAAATCTAGCTGTCCACTTTTGCACTGTTAATAAACCTGGAGCATCATCTCCTAATGTAGCACGCATGTCCGTATAAATGTCTTTGAGGACTAAAACTTTTTTGCTGCAGGTACAACAATGACAAAATTTGTTCATTTCCAAGATAAGTCACTAATAATGAAGTCTCCTTTGAACTGTCAGATGTTTTCTTATTTGGAAATAAACAATGCAGTTCTTAACAAGAAGACTTGAAATGAAAGACACGCAAACAGAACTCTAGCAATACGTCAAGCAGGTCTATTTACTCTTCAGCCCAACCTTGTATTCGTAATTTTCTTTGAGAAAATTAGGAATCCATGACTTTTCCACATTTAATATTTAGAAATATATGCACTCGTTTTAAGATATTACTGCTAAAGTTAAAAGTATATTTAAATGGGACCATTCGGCCTTTATTATGCCAGTAGTATCTTTCGTTTGAAAATATGTTGTACAAATCCATAAACTTTTATCCGTCTTTTTAGAATTGATGTGTCTTTCTTCGCTAACATTTTGTTCGACATTGTGTAGAACATGAACATATAAGTTAGGCCCTTATTTTCACTTCTAGGGATGCAGGTTACCGTTTGTAGATACTGCTGCTAACGAATCTCATCAAGAAATGTGGTTTCAATTATGTGACAGAAATATGTTTCAAGTCATATTTAGCCATGGGTCTGAGAAGCCAGTTGCATACAGCTGATAGTACACACACACACATATAGTCTTAACATGTGTTAGATTTATGGGATAAAGTGCTCAATATCAGAGATAGAGTGTGTGTAAATATAAAAGTGAACATAGAAGTCAACACTTAAGAGGCGACAGTCTGTTTCATGCTAGATGCAATCGTCAGGCCACCATATATATATATATATATATATATATATATATATATATATGTATGTGTGTATATATATATATATATATATATATATATATATATATATATATATATATATATATATATATCAGAAGGGGGTGACTGGCAAACATTACTATCATACGAAATCCTTGATTTGATGAAGTTATTCAAAAACATGATTCGAATCTTTATTGTTTATGTTTTGCAGAAGACATTAATAACCCAAGAAGTTTTGATATTTCCTCACATTATGAACAGCTTCTTTGAAGATTAATATATATATATATATATATATATATATATATATATATATATATATATATATATTCGACACTCCCGTCGTATTCTGCGTATGTAGGTCAAGCAGCTTAGTTACTCTTCACCGTGCCTTCCAAATATATATACACACATATATATATATATATATATATATATATATATATATATAAAACACACACACACACAGAGACAAACACACACACACACACACATATATATATATATATATATACACACACACACACACACACACACACATATATATATATATATATATATATATATATATATATATATATATATATATATATATATATATATATATATTATAAATTAATTGATTTAAAATGTGTTTTTTCCGCTACACAGTTCTAACCATGTTTCATAAATGGAAGGTCTGAATTTAATTTACACACACACACACACATATATATATATATATATATATATATATATATATATTATAAATTAATTGATTTAAAATGTGTTTTTCCGCTACACAGTTCTAACCATGTTTCAAAAATGGAAGGTCCTAATTTAATTTTGTAATTAAATTAAAGACATTAGTTCCATTTCATCCCCAAGCGAATTTTGGAGTAACTTTTAAAATTACTGGGTTTTAAAGACACTGCTAAAATCATAATTCACGTTTCCAAGGTTACAGATAAATTCACTTCCACTAGACAGGGGTGTTTGTGTGTTCTTTATGTCTGTATTTTGATGTATCCGTTATTAGTTACGTTTTGGTAGGGGGTAGGGATGTATTTTTCAATGAAATCTGACATCCGTTAAATGCATGTTGTCTGGATTTTAAAAATTTTTATTGCTAACGGCAAAAATTCTTACGTCATTTTTTCTATTTGTATTTTTAAAGATTTTTTTCTATTTGTGTATTTAAAGATTTTTTGCTAGGGGTGTGAGTTCAGGTTAGAATATCCATAAGAACACTGGATTATATATCTTACTTTTCTTTCTTGATATATATATATATATATATATATATATATATATATATATATATATATATATATATATATATATATATATATATATATATATATATATAAAGACACGGTGGAGTAATCGATAGCGGCTTGGATTGAGGAATTCGACAACCAAGTTCAAATTCCAGTCGAATCCATTATATGATATGATGGTATGAATGTTCCTCTTCTCCTTCCAGATATATTAAATAGCAGGGCAGACCGGGTTCTATAGCCTTGGATGGCAACTGGTCTAGGAGAATTCAAAACCTGAGGAGGCTCGTTTGGGAATCATGTGGCACGTAGTGTACCAGGTCTCTGTATTCGATCTCTTCAAAAAATATGGATGGTTCTCGTGCATAATCTTCACTCCTATAATGAAATCTCATGTGCTGTTGTGGGAGCTTTCGGTTCCTACGAACTGATCTTCTTGACTATCATACGTTTTAAAAAAGAAAGAAAATTTCAACACACAACATTTTCTACTAATGAATAATGTGAGGTTGATGCTGGGTTTCAGAAGGTTTTGTTTGCGAAACCGACATAGAAATCAAGTGTTATCGAGCAGAATTTTCCTTATGGGTTGCTGTGAATTGCAGGTGGCTATTTGACCGATAACGTACATTGATTCATGACAAGAAACATCTCCTCGTAATAGGATGTTAAATTGGTACACTACATTGGTGGTTTTCTAGATTACATGTGATAATGTTACATTGATTTGTTATAACAGGATTTGCAATCTACACGCACGCACACAGATACATATGTGTGTGTAGACTACAAATATATGAGTGTGTGCGTGTGTGTGTGTGGGTGCTTGTGCGTGCGCGCGTATGTGCGTGTGTGTGGGGGGGTGCTTGCGCGTGCGCACGTGAGTGTGTGTGTGTGAAGACTGCAAATCTCGTTGGGTCTATTAAATATAACACTATCAAATGTAATCTAGACATCACCAATATCGTATATATATATATATATATATATATATATATATATATATATATATATATATATATATATATATATATATGTATGTATGTATGTATATATGAAGCTAAAGAGCCAGGTAAATTTACCTAGGTGTCCCCTATACGGATCGTCAATTGATCCCGACGATCCGTATAGGTGAAACTTAGGTAGGTTTACCTGGCTCTTTAGCTTCATATTTAAGTTCTACTTAGCATATCGAGCAATTTACATAGTGAGTTTTTTTTACTCGTTTTGGAGTTTTTTTTTCTTTTTGTCTCTGAGCTTGAATTCTGGACAATTGTTTTCGTCTAAATATCACGGTCATAGTTCTTTCTTTTTTATCCCTTATTTTCCTTGGGCATTTGTTTGTCAATTACAAACCAAAATACCTAAGGTTTTTCCAAACGGGGATAACTATATTATATTATATACATACATACATACATACATATATATATATATATATATATATATATATATAGCAATCTTCCATTTAAAGCCTTATGGTCATGATACATTCAAGCATCAGCTCGAAGTTAAGCAATATCGAGCCTGGTTACTACCTAGATGAGTGAGACATCAAGGATACTCGGTGCTTTAAGATAAGATGTATGTTGTAATGGATAACGGCGAGGGATTGACAATCGGGGAAACATATTCCAATTCCAGTCGAGTTCTATTCACTTACGCACAAATACAGATGAGAAAAATATGCACCAATATCTTTTCCCTCTCCCCCAGCTATAGGTCAATTACTATGTCTTGTATCAGTAAACCAGTATCCCTGCCACAAACATCGTGCGGTTTAAAAATATTTTCTGACTTATTCTTTTCTGAAATAATATGCAAAGTTTTGATAAGCCTTAAAAAAGCAATCCCTTCATAAACGCCTAGTGTAAACAGAACCTATATCTATCGTTTTGATCCCAGTGTAAAATAAATCTATGTCTACCCTTTCACGTTGGTGTAAAGCGGAATTAATTCACTTTTCCTTTTGATTCTAGTGTAAACTAAACCTATGTAATTCTACCAATTAAATCTTTGTGACTTTTTCATATAAGATCTGTATTTGATATTAATTAACCTAACAAGAGTTGATGTGTCGTCAAATTAACCAACCAAGTTTCGCAGCTTCAGTGAAGGCAAAGACAGATGAGACACGATCATACATTAGTGAACTTTTCAACTGATATAGATTTTTGATATATAGCGATTTTTACCAATTAAGTTTCAGAATCCATATGACATGCAATAAGTTTATTCTTCAAGACGCTTTCCAAATTATGAAGGGCGCTTGTTCTAAGTAGTTGAGCCGTAAGTTACTTATCGCGGACCGTTGCTAATGGAATAATGGAAAGGGTTAGTGCTTCACGTGTTTTCTCAGTCACATAGATAGCTGCCAGACGAATCCATTCCTAATGGTTGTATCTTCTTTAACGATAGCGAGTCTTTGATATTAAAGTGCATTTGCTTCTAAGGACATTTCGCCATTATTGAAATCCTTCACTCGCACTGAAACGATATTCCTTAAATTCATAATATTTAGCTAGCCTCACATTCATTATATTCTGTATTTATTATTCAGAAATATTATAATTTTCCGCCTCTAAAGAAATCCCAGTTATCATCGAGGCCTATGAAGTTGAATCAGTCGGTTCCGTATGGCTTACGGGTGAAAAAATGGCAGCTGGTGGAAACACGCTAACGGTGTTGCAATCTTTTCTTTTTTTTTTCCCTGCAATTTGCTTCGGAAAGTGTATCTGCTATTCATTAAATTCTTAATATCTAGCGAAGCTCAGGTTTATTATATTCTGTATTTATAATCCAGAGATATGTTAATATTTTTCGCCTCTAAAAGCTGCCCGGTTATCAGCGAGGCCTATGAAGTTGAATCAGTGGTTTGCGTAACGGTTACGGGAGAAAATCTGGCAGCTGGTGGGAACTCGATGACTGTGTGACAATCTATTCGCAATTTTCTTCGAGAAGTGTATCTGTCTTTTAGGCACTAAATCGTTGTGCCTATATGCTGTCCACTGACGTTAGTCCTGGACTAAGTTTATAAAATGTATTAACTTTCCGAAATAGGTATTTGAGACATTTTCAGGGTCAAATAGTTCCATGGTAGTTTCTTTTTTATTTTTATTTTATTCAACGAAAACGGTTAGGATGAAAAATAGTTAAATTTATTTTGAGTAATTATTTCGCTAAAAGTGAAGGTCAACAGGTCAAGGAAACTAAGCCATGACTTGAAGACTTTACGATTGGTCGGGTCTGATTTTTGACACTGTTCCCAGGTTATTTTGCGTAAAAATTGAGATGAAAAATTGTAAATCAATTTTAACTTATTCGATATATTCAGTGTATTGTTCTTGTCATTTTTACGCTATTTTTCACACAGTTCTGGGTCCAAGAGACACTCAAGTGAGAGGGCCATGAATTTCAATATTTTATAGATGTATGCATTTTATGTCTTGAGGATATTTACAATAGATAACGGTTGATATCTTAGGTAGCAAAAACAGAATGATATAACTAAACAGATACAGATGCTGTGAAAAAACTAGCTAAGAATACAATGAAATAAATAAATAAATAATAAACATGAACAGAATCATACACACACACACTCATATATATATATATATATATATATATATATATATATATATATATATATTTGGGAGACACGGTGAAGTAATGGATAGGGGCTTGGATTGATGAATCGGAGAGCCGAGTTCGAATTCCATTCGAATCCATTACATTCAGTTACGTTCTTTTGGAAACATATAATCCCCCTTCTTCTCCCTCCAACTATGTGTAAATAGCAGGACAGACTTGGTTCTGTAGCCTCGGATGGCAAGTGGTCTAAGAGAGGGAAAACTCTGAATTCAAAACCTACAGAGCGTACTTTGGGGACCTTCTGCTACGCAGTATACCATGTTTCTGTATTCGGCTGTTCAAGAAGTGTCGCTGGTTCTGCACAAACCTTCACCATTCTAATCAAATCAAGCCTGGCTTTCGTTTCCTATGAACTGAGCTGCTTGACCCTCATACGTCGAATACGACAGGAGAGTCGAAAACATATATATATATATATATATATATATATATATATATATATATATATATATATATATATATATATATATATATATATATTAGGTTTGTGCAAAAATAATGACGTAATATATATATATATATATATATATATATATATATATATATATATATATATAGGAACCATATCTTCATTCAAACATATTTCATTGAATAATATAGCCATATTATGTCTATTCATTTTTATAATAATCCTTTCTAGTTCTCGAATCAGTTTATTGATGTTAAGTTTAAATTCATCAAAGAAGTTACTGTATTTTTTTATGCACAAGTCCTTTCGATCTCCTCCTAGATAATTATCACGGTTGAATTACAACGGCAAACTTATTGTAACAGGCGCCATGATAATGATTTCTTAAAACACGCGTGAACGAGCTCCGTTGTACTTATTTTAAAATATTAAATTTCTCCGTCGTAGCCCTGGAATTTGTTGTAAAACAAGCGTTCCAATATAAGGGGGAAACCAGCAATTGGTATAAATGCAACATGGTATTAAATGTTGGTTCAATGCTCTTCAACACGTTGCTGCTACACTCATAATTAATATTGTTGAGTCTTGGTTGGTTGATTTTGATATAGAGGTCTTCGAGAAATTGAAGATTTTGTTTATTAATTTCGCGGTTTAATATACTGACCTGTATTGTGAAGGTGGACAGGAATATGTTTTTTAAATATTGTGCAATGGAACTTGCATCCGCCAAATAAAGAATAAGTCGTCTTGATGGTTCTGAGGTGGCCAAACCAAATATATACTTTTTTTTTTTTGTCAGATGCTGGCCTTTTCTAAAACACAAGTTGACGGAGAAGAGATAGTGCATATGACTAATTTGGGTGTATCAAATTTGATATAATATATAATTTGTTTTATTGGCATCACTGGGGAATATATTAGTACTCATTAGTTTTTAGGATTTTTTCATTTTTTTTTTAACTAGAATATATTTGATTGTGGTATATTAGGATGATATGTTTACAGTTATTAAGGAAGCATTATGTTCTTTTTGATTAATGTTAGTATTTCTGATGGCTCGTCTAATTTGTTTATAAACAAATTAATTAGGAAAGTCATTAATAATGAGAATTTTTAATACTTTTTAATTCAGTGTAGGAAATGTTTTTCTTGGAAGAGGTAACTGCTGAACAGTTCATTAAATTTTGTATAATATCTATTTTGCAATAGTCAGGGCATGTACTTCTTGGTTAGAAAGCGACTGTTTATGTTAGTAAGTATGTTTTTTATATGGGGAGGTAGTGAATTTATTATTATTAGTGTCTATCAATACATAAAGTAAAGAGATTTTATTATTATTATTATTATTATTATTATTATTATTATTATTATTATTATTATTAAGTTCATATTTGAAGTTAAGAATGGAGTATTTTTATCTGTCTTTATTTATGTGTAAGGAGTATTTTAAAAATTTTCTTTTAGTTCATGTATTACCTCTATGTTTTCAACTAAGATATATACATCATCTACATATCTTTGGTAGATGGAAGGTTTTTTAGTAAAGTTAAATATCTTATTTCCAGTGTTAATCATGTAGAATTTACTTAACGAAGTTACTTAGCGGATACAAACGATTGGAAGTTATAGAATGTCATAACTATGAAGGTCCAGAATAGAAACAGCACAGAAAAGAAGGGTAACTTAAGAGAGTTGCCGTTTTTTCAATATGTCTATTATGTCTTATATTACTGGAAGAAGACGAAAGTAAAACATCGAATAAAATATAGATCTTAAGATATATATGTATATAATTAAATTTTTACATGATCTGCAGTTGAACATATTCGTGGTGTGATTTAGAGAGGCTAGGAATGAGAAACACGGTTCGATTCCAAGTCGGATTCGTTTCATTTGCTTAATCGTATGTACCCTTGGTAAATATATGAATCTATCTCTCTCCTCAGTTAAAGGGTTATGGGTTTATGGGTTAAAGAGTATCTAAAAAACATCATTGTTTTTTTCCAAAAAATTGTTAACGGAATATTTGCTCGCAAAAAAGAATTATGCTTAGAATCAGGAATATGTTTCGATTTTAAATAACCTACAAAGTGTAGATAACCCGTAAAAAATAAATTACTGATCGCTGTAGGTTCGATGTGTTTGTTTAATGAACAAAGCTTTGTAAATGTCGGACAGGACGCTTGGGTTAATTTTCACAAGATAGAACATCGGAATGATATTTTTATCCTTCTTTATTTCTTTTTATGTGCTATGTTTTTCAGTACGTAGACGATCATGGCTCTCCACTACCCTCTATCCCTTGCAGCTCTCAATAATTTCCTGCCATCTCCCACGTCCCCTAGACCACTTTCTGTCATCCACTTGCTTAACCCCGCTGCGTATGTCATGCGTTGTTTTCCGTTGTCTCTATTTTGTGACATCTCCCCGGTGTCGCTGCGCCAAATGTGACGTCTGCCTAGCCGCGTACGCCGTGCTATCCTGTCTTGTGACGACCAACTGGCTTGGTATTGGTCGCGGCACCAAATGTGACGTTTTAACCTTTTGGTGATTCGGATGGGAATCTGGTTAGATTCGGTATCAGCTTTGTCGTTCCCAGCTCGCCTCCAACGTCTGGTTACCGAAGTAACTATTTTGATTTCCAGTCTAACCTACCCACGTTGTGAATTGATCTTAGGCAGACGAAATCAATCAGTCAGTCGCCGGGCCGTAATGCAAGCCGAGTTCGATCAAGGGTAACACCACACAAGTATATGTAAAAGAAAATAAAATAACACGAAATGTTCAAATGTGTTAAAAAAAAAGGATAACAATATTTTATATCTGGTTGCTGAATACAGGACTGCGTCTTCTTCCCAATCCGCTATATGGATTCGTGACACTTTTTGTTTGTAAGGCGAGTCTTAACATCTTAAGTTGTTTGTTCTTTAATGAACTGATTCTTGGTGTATCTTCAGGCGATATTCGTAAAACTTGGTGGTATGAGTCTAAGTCGTTCTTCAAAAATAAATTGTTCTTGGCTAGAAGTTGAGGTCGTGATGCCTAGAATCTTTCAAGTCAGCTATCTGCGAGGCGGGTGCAACTCCAACTGCGAACTTCACTCAACTGCCTCTCAACTCGAACTCGAACTCGAACTGGTTTTCACTCGCTGCGACTCTGCTTATATGGACGCCGACCAAAACCCGGGTGGGCTTGTAGGGGTTTGAGGTTCCTTGATAATTCTAAACCCACAATCCAATTCTTTGTTTTCGGTCAGGAAAATTTTATTATTTTCCATTTTTGAAGTATTTCGTCTTCCCACCTTCTTCTGTTCTCATATTGGTATCTCAACATGCCCTCAGAGGGTGTCAACGGGTTTCCCCTCTCTCTCACAGTGGCATCTCACACCTATCTCTTCAGGGGGGATGAACAGCTCTCCCCTCCTTCTTCACATGATTAACTCCGCCTAACGCTCATGCCACCATTCAGCCAATGGGCGCTCAGCAGCGTGGGTGTGGCCAGACTAGCCTCGGTCTAAAAATCTTGCTCAAAGAAAAAAATTATCTTCCCTTTCTTTTTTCTTTTCTTTCCTTTCTTCGAGGAGACCTCACACCCTAGACTCTTATCTTAACCGAATCACCTGGAATTCGTCAATCGGTTTTTCGCCAGCATCAAGTCGGTGGCCATTTGGACGTATTTGCATTCTTGGTGCCAATTACTGATCCGATAAAATAGTTTCGTTATCATAGCCAGCCCTGACGATAAACAGATGCTCCTCTCAATGATATTCTGCATATAGACAAAGGCTTAACCTTTCCTTCATGGTGGTCAGCGGACACTTTTGTTTTTCTCGGACAGTGCGTGCTTAATTAACTTTTATTTTTATCTCTTTAGAATTCTGCGGGAGGTAACTTGTCCAACTTGAAAATTCCCTTTACCATTGCTATGGGCACATTCGACATATCTTACTCTCCGCCCCGTAACATAAATCAGATTAAATTCTGTGTTTCACCTTCTCGACAATGGAAATAAAAATCTTACCACTTTCCCTGACAGAAAAAAAACATCGCTTCGTGTCCTTTTCGTGATGGCTTCTTATCACCTAAATTTAATTCTCGCCTTTCTTTTTTTTCTTCTTTCTTTCTAGCGACGTAAATAGTGTCACAATTTCCTTCTATTCTACCTGTGAGTATCTGATTCTCCAGGCCCTCCTTCCTCATTATGTGTCCAAAGAACTTCAGCTGTTTCTTTCTGATGATAAGTATAAACCTCCTTATAGTGTGCATCTCCTCTAAGACCTAATCGTTGCTCACACGCTCGGTCCATGATATCCTTAACATCCTTCTGTAGAACCACATCTCCATTGCCTCGTATCTCTTCTTCATCTTTGAGGAAATCGTCCAAAATTAGCTGCCGTAAAGAAGTACAGATGTCACGTCCTTACTGTTCGTTTAAAGTTCCGGAGATTGATCACGGCGACATCACGCTGAAAAACCGGTTACCGTACGATCACAGAAGGTAAGCAAAGTCTCTCATAGTATCTAGATGGGTGACCGTTTATGCATAACAGGTGCTGTAAGCTTGGATGTCCAGCTGGTGTAATGGATAGAGAATCAGTATTGTTAATTGGAGAGACGTGTTCCAATTCCAGTTGGGTTCTTGTATTCACTTACGCTCAGATACTATTGGGAAAGTTATAAATCTATCTCATCTACTGCTCCTAGTTCTTCTTACAACCTAAAATATTTTCTGGCTTTAAAAATGCGGCAAAGGGTTGATAAACTGAAGAAAAACAAATCAATCAATTTAAATTAAACACCAGTGGGATCTAAAAACGATTTGAAAATTGTGATAGAAAGCGGCAAAAATAAAAGGTCAAAGTATTCAGTAATTAATCATAAATCAATCTAATTCTGGAAAATATATTTCTTCTTATTTGTTCTTTTCTTGTTTGGTGCTTCCTGAAACGAATGTCTGCGAATATTTGAGAAAATAAAATAATCCAATCAATCTAAAACGAGTGAATTTTGTATCACACGTTCATCATAGATTCTATACCTCAATTGAATCAGCAGTGTACAAATTTATCTCAGAGATTCTCAATACATCAACAAATTGTTATTTAATTCCTACTCCCCATGAAACACTTATAGAAAACTTGAGTTCATAAATGGCTGAATATCGCGAACAAAGGACATAATGAAATCAACTCTGCTTCTTTTATATTTGGAATTCATTTATGAACTTAGGGATTATTCCTCTCCACAGCCTCCTATCCTTTGTAGATCTTAGTAATATTTATCCCGTTAGCATCCATCCCAGTTACTAATATCCATTTACTGGAGGTGTAGGTTATATGTTGCTTCTTTTTGCGTATCTGACAAACCGTATACCACAGAGTGTTACTTTCTCCATACCTTTCTTCCTCATTTTTCTGTTATTTTAAGTGTCTCTTTAGCATTTTCAGTTTATTGTACTACTCGTTGCAATTTTGCGTAACACTTACTCTTTTCTGAATATTCTCTGAAATATATTCTTCTTTTCCTTCTGTAGAACCACATTTCTTTTGCCTCGTGTCTCTTCATCTTTGATGAAATTGTCCAGCACTCACTGCCATATAGGAGACTCTATGTCCCATAACAATTAAATACGCTTTTCCTTGTTCCTGAAGAAATCTTCTTGAAACCTGTGAAAAACACCCTTTGCTATTCTAAGGCGCTTTCAAATTTTTCTTTTTTTACTGCGACACAAGACGTTCCAGAATATGGCGGATTTTCTCATCATTAAAGTTACACGAATATCAAGCAGACATAAATAGCTATGCAATAAACCTTTAGATCTTTTCGATATCATAGAACAGAAATATCAAAACACATTAAAAAAAAATCATATCGCCTTAGGATTAAAGGAACAGGGTAAATTATTTGCGTTTACCTTCGGATTAAACATCTTTTCAGGGGTTCTTAACCAAGGAATGATTTCAGGGTTTCAGGTTGTGAGGCAAAAATCTTTTACTTTTTAATTATTTACAGAATCTTCTTAAATGAATTACTCTGGAATTCTAATGAACTTTTCGTTTATGAAAGTATGCTTCAGTTTAATTAGATAATTATTTATGAATTAAAACAAATTACTGCACATGTATTCACATTAAAATCCGTCGCAAATTTCTAGTACTATTAAATTTGTAAAATTCCTCTATGAAAATAATCCATGTAAATCTATATGCACTAACATGAAAAAGAAAGAATATTTTCAATACCATACGAATATTATTTGGAACATTCCGACTAAAAATGTGTAATTTTTTTAGTCGGAATATCTTCGAAATTGTGGAATGATATTTTGATTTATGGTCAAAAGAATATATTGAGTAAAAAAGTTGAGAATCACTAATTTATTATTCATTTACATAGGTAAAAATATGTCTAGGCCAGAAGATGTATTTGAAAATTGCGCCCTGAAGATGACAATTTGAAATTGTCGAAAGTACTTGGCATGTGTCTTCCATCTGAAAACTCGAATATAAGTATCTTATTCAAGTAAATGATAGTATTGTAATGTCTCATTAATTTATATAACTGAAGTGATTTCGCCATTAATCAAATTAACATTTCTATTTAATTCTTTGTATAATTTTTTCTTTATATAATATATAAGCTGCACACTCTCTCACACACACACACACACATATATATATATATATATATATATATATATATATATATATATATATATATATGGGGTGATAAGATAACCAACAAATTAGAAACGTTTATCAATCTAACACTTTTCACTTTTATTAAAGCTTTATCAGAGTTTGAGAAAACATAAAGAAAAGAACATTGGCATTTTCAATTTTGTTTGGATCGATTCTTATTGGTCAGTCATGTGTCACATCTATTAAAAACGTAGATAATTCTATAAATATGTAAGTTTGTAAAAGTTCTAATATATAAATAGCGGATGGTAATGTGTATTCATATTTGTGTATGTGTGTCTGTTTAGTTGGAGAAGTTTCAATATTTTCTCTTTGGCATGATTAGTGGGGTGGTATTCAATTAATCTGTACGTACTCTTTATATTAGACAGACATTAGTTGGATTATTTAAGAATGGATTCAAAGAAGGATGACGAAGTAATGTAATGTTTTAGACGACATTTATAGTTGGTAATAATATTATTATTAAGATTTCGATGTATATTTCCTTAAATAATTATATCTTTTTGAAATAGTTATAACCAGCACTGGTCCTGTTTACTACGAGATTTTGAAACTCTGTTCTAACCTAAATCTCTTTTGTTTTTGTAAGAATCTAGTGAAGCTTTAATAAAAATGAAACAATTATACACACACCCACACGAATATACACACTTACACGCATCATACTCTCTCCCTCCCTCCCTAATGAGCCAAATGATAACACACACCCATAGTAATATACACGCTTACACACATCATACTCACTCACTCCCTAACAACCAAATAACACACACACACACACATAGCAGAGACACATCGCCTTTTCAGGCACAAATAAAACTGTCAAAATGACGAAGGGAATTCAGAGCAGCATGAATCCATCCAGCTCTTATCTCAAATAACAACTTAGAAGAAACTGTTTGACCAACACTAAGACTTACCAAAATTCGCGTTAAAAAAATAAAAAAAACAAATGAAAACTACAGAAAAAGTTCATTTTCTCCATCAAGACATCCATTTCTGTAGTTCACTGCTACCAGCAAGCAGAAAATTATTTTTTTGTCCTGATGATGGCCATGTTGGCCGAAACTAGTCGACGAATCTAAATGAAATAATAATAAAAACGATGGAAGTGTAATATACAACAGTGTGTCGGAAGATTTAAATTTTTTTATATTTTTTATTGTTCAATATATATATATATATATATATATATATATATATATATATATATATATATATATATATATATATATATATATATATATATATATATATATATATATATATATATATATATATATATATGTGTGTGTGTGTGTGTGTGTGTGTGTGTGTGGTTGATTCGTTAGAACACTTCTAACCTCGAGAACCGGGTTCGAATCTCACCATGGCAGATTTGTCAAGAAGGTGACTTCTTGAAGGTATCGTTCTGACGGAGGCGACCCCCCACCAAGGACCAGCATATTTGCAAAGTGCCTGAAAAACCATACTAAGCCTTGTAAGATAAATTGTGTAGACGTAACTGTGGGCGGTTGTGGTAGTCATCGTGACCAAGAGATTGTTCAGAATGTTGATCACGCGAGAGAAAGCGCTTCCCCAGAAACTGTAACCAAGGCCCGTTCAGTATAAACCACAGGTGGACTCTGTGAATGTTGAACAATTACAAATGTGCTCAAGCAGACATATATATATATATATATATATAGAGAGAGAGAGAGAGACAGACAGACAGACAGACAGACAGACAGAGAGAGAGACAGAGACAGAGAGACAGAGAGACAGAGAGAGATTAAGGAGGATTTGAATAATGATAATTAAATCATCACGCCTAGAAGAATCCTCAGCAGAATGCAGAAAGCACTGAATGGCCATTTCGTCATATTTTGGGACACATCGGCAGTGAGAACTACGGAGAATAAAATACAGTTACTATATATATATATATATATATATATTAGAAAATGGATTAAATTTAACTTATTTTTCATTTATTTTATATATTTTATTTTATTTAAGCGATATATTTAATACGTACTCATATTTGTAGTTCTGGTATCTCCGATTTGTAATTTGCAGTTGAATGTTACCATGTTGAAACTTACCAGTTCGAAGGCAAGTACCACACAACTCAGAACTAAGTGTCGAAAAGCGGGAAAGAGAACGAAAATAAATATAGATTCTTTTTGTTTCAAATCTCTACTTCTATTGAAATATTTGTACGAAACCTTGCGGCGTTAATCTGGGTAGAATATCGATTGAATTTACCACATCATTGCACAAAAAATCCCTAGGTTATTCAGAAAATTATTTATTTTCATTGAAGCAAATATATTTACGTGTTTCAAGTTTTTAAAGATAATCATTACGAGTTGCAAATAATATAGACCAAAATTTATGCAAGGTGAGCAAAATTTTGATGAAGGGTGGGATCTGAGGAGAATGATTCGGAAGCTTGAAAATTCAGAAAGCCGAGGATTTTATCGAATGATTGCAGAGGAAATTTCATTTTGTTTATCTTTGTATCTATCCATTTAAAAACTTTTTTTCACAGGAAGAATTAATATAACAGATTTTTTTTTTTTTTTGCTGCTACTGCTGGAAAAGGCAGGGAATTATGGGTTAGTGATATCCAAATAATCTCATTCTCTTCTTTATCAAAATTGTACTCGGTATTTTGTTCCTTTTAGGAAAATAAGTAAAACTTATTTTCCTTTTTATTATTTTTTCTAGTATACGGCAAGAAGGAATGTATGTGATATGTATTATAGTGTAAGTAATTTTTTAATTTAAAATAGTTTGTTGTTAATATTAATAACTGAACAGTGTACAATTTATAAACACCACATGAAAGATATCCGTATCCTTATTGCATGTGTAGAAGCATAAGTTTTGTACGCGCGGTTTTGTGAGGCGCCTTGGGTGTAATTGAGTGTCAAATTTGCTGAGAAATGATAGGCGATCACAAAATCCAAGACATCTCGAATAAAAGTAAATTTATGCGGAGTTTAATTAAAGCTGAAATAAAATATAAACCTCGGCCAAGGTTTCTGACTTATATTTATCTCCTCTCTATATACCCTTATAATTTACTCCCCTCTCTCGCTCTCTCTCCCCCTTCCTTCCTTTCATTGTTACTTTTTTTTTTTTGCAGCTGTCTATCTGTTTCTTTTTGTGGCTGCATTGCATCACTCTTTCACTTTCATTGTAATTCGCAGAGAGAGGGAAGGAAGGGGTTCCTTTGTAGATTGTCAGCGCGGTAGCTTTTTGCTTGTGGACGTGAATGGGTCATCACTTCTGTGCGCCTCATGTCAAAATTGTACACACTCATGACTGTTATTTACACAAAACAAGCATATATACACGCATACACAAACACACACACGCACACACACACACACACACACACACACACACACACATATATATATATATATATATATATATATATATATGCGTGTGTGTGTGCGTGAGGTTTTATATTTAACGATTATTTTACTTATTTAATTGCCCAACTACTGTTATGGTCCGGTTCCATGTACCACGGTGATAGTCCAAGGTAGAACCAATAAAGAAGAACTCGAACACGGATATGGAATAACACAGATATATTACAAACAGGAATATATACAGAGAAATAGAAAGTGTTAGTACGAACAATCAGGTTTAGTAGTAATTGTCTGAACGCGACTCTGTTTCGGACTGCCTCTGACTCGACTGACTGACTGACTCGCTCGCTCTGACTGACTGACTGACAGACTTCTGCCGGACTTCTGACGGACCTCACTCCAGACTTCAGACTGGACAATATTTAGTCACCCCCCCCCACGACGGCGACGGCATCATGCGGCGCAAGGCCGGTTTAACGTGGGATCTCCGAGAACGTGGGCTCGGCCAAAAATATGCACTTTGAACCCGTAGAAACGGGTTCAGGGTCGATTTACCGCCCCGAAAGAGTCTCCGCCCTTCGGCGTAGACTCAATTTGGTTCCTCCCCGCCCGAAGGCAGAGAGTTCAACTGATCAGCCGATCAGCCGGTCGCCCGACTTCAGACTAAACGGTATTTAGTCACCCCGCCCACGAGGGCATCATGTGGCACAAGGCCGGTTTAAAGTGGGATCTCCGAGCCCGTGGGCTCGGCCAAATATATGCACATTGAACGCGTATAAACGTGTTCAGGGTCGGTTTAACTCCCCGAAAAAGACTTCGCCCTTCGTCGTAGCCTCGTTCGGGTTCCTCCCCGCCCGAAGGCGGAGAGTTCAACCGATCAGCCGATCGCCTGACTCCGGGCTGAACTCCCTGCTTCCCCTTGAGGCGCAGTATTTATTACGTATGGTATAGTATATTATGTTATTATGGGTAATGTCCCATAACAACTACACACATCTTGCTTCATATTTACGTCTACAGTTGGGATTGAGATAGTCAGTTCTGATCCAACCTCTTATAGTTCCATTGCCACCCGTTCGTGTTGCTAAGCATACGTCTTTATGTTGATTTGAGCAGAGAGAGAGGTTAGCTTAAAGAGTCGAAGAGAAGAGCTGATATGTTCGTCAGTGATGATAGAAGTGTCCCAAGTGTCATTTAATTACCTACCCACGCCGAGTCATTGAAACCCTGATTAAGCCTCTCAATTCACGCTGCGGCGTTTAATTTCATAATCCCTATCCGTGTGCACATGCAATGAGCCCTCTCCGAGTTTTGGTATTCCTCGAAACGAACGTATGGCGAGTCTCTATTGAAAAGTAATTGACTAGTGAGCAGAAAGATGAGCGGAGACACCGTTGGATGTTTACATTATTATTACATAATGATTGGTGGAAAAGCGTAGATACGTAACGTTCCGAAGACCAACAGAGTAAAATTAACGCAATATTTCAACTGGAATTTTAAATAGACTTGGCAATTTTATTTCCTTCATTGATAACCAGGAAAACACATCCTTACGTCACCAGCACACATTCCTCTGTAAATATATACATAAAACATTATGTAAATTTGCAATCAGTTCATATTTCTCTAAACGTAATATATAGTGGGTATATTTGGCTAACGTAGTTTTGAAATAGTGAATTTAATATCTACCAGACTCCTGTGATCCCTACTAAAGAAAATATACCTGGCGACTCAAGCATGTGATTAAGATTTTTTCGTCTCGAAAAAGACCCCCAATCTGTGGCTGACTGGAGCAGGAAATGGCTTGTAAACTTTAATGCATCCAAACCGAAACTGCTCTCATTTACCCACTATAGAGAACCCTCCCTGCCTCCTATCAGAAATGCTGATGCCTAACTCTACGTGAGCGTCTCTCTGCGCATGCTTGGTCTCACGCTTTCCACCGTCTGCGATATTGAATCTCCAATAAAAAAAAAAAATAAAATAAACAAACAGCATGTAATTCTTACATTGGCTACACAAGACTCTCTCTCAGACTGACCTATCACCCAATCGAAATTCAGAGAAATTCGTGCACATATCAGCCAGCACATCACGAATAACCAAAATGCAAGTACGAACATTAGTAAAATCCCAAAACACTATACAGCATACAATGCAAAAAAAAAAAAAATGGTAAAAATGTAGAAGTTATGGTGATACAAATAAAAAACACACAGTAAATAAAATACCGTTCATTACAGCAGAACGCAGTTTGTCTAATGGACACATATACTTGCACACTGACCTACAATGTTCCTGACTTTTAAAAAAAGGAAAACACCTCTAATCACACATATAGCATCAGTGAGTGAAATATACATTTATACTTTCTGATCCTACAACTATTACAATCGCTACCATCAGCACCCAGGCAATAAAAAAATAAAAATAAAAAATGTAAACTAGGCAATAAACAGACAAATATAGCAAAAAAATTATCCTCAGTATTTTTACTTACATCTCTGAAAATTTAAAAAAAATAAAAGTGTATTGTTATAAAATTATTACAATTAATATTAAAATACCAAAATGTACTTTTATTTCTGTTTCATGCCCAGAGATTTTTAAATGTTACTTATTTTAGTTAGAGTGAAGGAATAATTTTAGTATTTAATTAATACCAATATTATATTTTGTTAAAGACTGTAATCATTCTGACAAAAATTGATGACCTAGAGTCGCTACTGATATATATATATATATATATATATATATGTATGTGTGTGTGTGTGTGTGTGTGTGTGTGTGTGGAAATATATAGAAAATAGGAAAGAACTAGTTAGGTAAATAATCCAAAGTTCTTTAGTATTTTTGTTATTATTTTTAAAAAATATTGCTCGATACATAAGTAGAGCATAAATATAATTATTTATTTAAAAATATGATTCCAACACGCTACATAAGAGGTCTCAGGTTTCAAAACAAGAGCCGAAATCTTCAATATAATTATTTGAATTAAATTGAATTAAAGTAAGCTCTGTTCCATCTTCAAGCGAAATTTTTTTGGGAATCAAAAAAAATTTTTTTTTTAATCAATACCATATATACGCATATTTGAATAGACGCTCTTTTGTTTATTAAACAGTTTGTTTGTTTTTATTTTCTTCTCCCGGCCAGGATACTCGAGGAAATTTACTAAAGAAAAAAATGCCCCCTTCAGAGGAATCGAACCTGTGACCACATTTTTTAGGTGTAACCGTCTTTAGATCTAACGTGCTTTTAACCGACTCGACCGATAAAAGAAGGTTGTATCCTCCGTTTAGGGACATCTACTTCGTCTCGATGTCCGAAAATTCTCAATTCTTCAGTTTCGTATACGATCCGTAAAAAAGCAATTTTTAATGAAATAATGTATTTTTTTTATTTATTAATCCGACATATTTTTCGCTCTTGGAATGTGTACCTTGATATATATCATAAGAAGCTTTATCGTTCTTTCAGATTTTATTAATATTATTTTTCTCTTAAAGGTTATAGGAATATATTGTAAGGATATCCTTCCCCAACCTTTTGCTTTCGTAATTTATCTTATTTTAAGAGTATTTCGTAGTTCATTTTATGCTAACCGACTCCAATAATTTGTAAATAGTTTATTTTTTTAATCGAATTTAATGAATATTTTTGTGTTTTAACTTTTATATTAATTGTTTAGAGTTAAAACACACGTCATTTATAGACAATTATTTAAAGTTGGGAATATGTCCATTTAGAAGTTAACTGATCTGTATTAATGTTAAGAATCTGGTTAAACGCTAAAAATGTAACAGTTGGGTGTAGTTTAAGTCCCCACTACAAATAAAAACAAAAAAGTAAACGTTTAGAATAAAGTATCAAACCATACCTATGAAATAAAAAAGGGTTAAATCTAAAAATGTTAAATAACCTCCCCGGTTATCAATTGAAACTGCTATCCACCGAATAAAAAAGAAAAGAAGCCAATCTCGCGCCGTGGCCCATTTAAAAACAGTTCGCGTTGTGGATTTTCTTGTTACAAAGATCCAATCGGGTGTACGAAATACGTGGTCTATTTTCGTCTAACGGATAAAAAAGTCAGAGTTTCTGCTTGCGTTTTATTGCGAGGGTGAATCAGGGATTGATCTCCCCTGATTGAGTCGATTTGATTATGAGGTGTATGGTGTTGAAAGACCCGAAACTCCCTGATGAACAGGTCAGTTTACATTACTGATGACTCCCACTGCCGCCTACGTAAGAGCGTATATTTGAAGTTAGAGTTAGATTTCTACATTCCCTGTTTTAAACCTGTTAAAAGTGGGTCACATCTAAGTATTTTCAGTTCGTGCTGAGCCATTAAAATCGACTCCAGACTTCAGTACGAAAAAATGCTTTCTGATTTGTTCATATATAATAATGCCATGTTTCTACCTATGTCCGCACGGTTGACCTCGAGTTGACCTGGTCATAGTACAACACGCCAAAAAATGTAAACATGTTCTCGAGCAACAACGTGATCAAGAAAACTCATAAATATGAAAGTTCGGCGCAACGTCCTTCAAATACCCAATTCGTTACACGAATCCATGAAACCCAACTTTTTGGTTATAAGTTAATTTTTATTAACATCAACCACAATTGTGGAATTCACTTTCTTGTCAACATTAACTCATCTAGTGACGAATTCAACCAACACGAGATTCAGAAACCAACCTATCCAATATCTTAGCAACGTAAAGGAAATCGTAACTATATGAATCAAAGCGAGACAACTCCATAGCAAGTCAAGCAATCTATTTCATTCAATTTCACCATCAACATAAACTATTTAATCTCTTACAAGATCTATATCATAGCACCTTTATATTAACCTTGATCACACAACCAAGAAGTCTAAAGTGGTTTAAACAAATTTATTATATCGTGTATACTTGTTATTATATAAAAATGATATTTGTTATAACAAAAATCAAAAATCTGTCTATTTGGTTATTTCTCTTGTTGTCGTTGTTTTTGTTGCATTTGATTTAGTAAACTTAATAGAGTGTCAGTTTAATTTGTATTTGTCACCGATACAGATTGGTTAACCCACTACAAATGTAATTTTGGTGGAGACTCCATGGATTGTTTAAACATTATTTAAATAAAAAAAATAAACATTGCGTCTACTCCGATAGGAGTATCCACTAAAAATAAAGTGATAGAGACAAAGGGAGGAAAAGCGATAGGCAGGGAGTATAAGAAGACAGGAAAGTGATGAAAAGAAGAAATAACCACGATATTCTATAGATGCAAACAGATAGACACACGTGCACCGACACAGACGCACGTGCACACACCTGCATGCACACCAGTAAAACATACACACACACACACACACGCACAAGAAATTGACTAATCAACTTAACAAAAATTAAAAGTGCATAAATCATTTTCAACTTAATATAAAAATAGTGAAATGAGGGTATCGAAGTTAATTGTGGAAGTCACCTGACGTTTGGACCGAACGATTGTAAAAAGTTTCGTCTACGAAATATCAATCAGCTAAATGACAAGTTTTATATTTGTATTACTCCTATATATATATATATATATATATATATATATATATATATATATATATATATATATATATACGTGTGTGAGAGAGAGAAAGAATGAGAGAGAGAGAGTTTATTTGTATCGTTGAATAATATTAAATACCTCCACTTTTTAGCTAAAAAAACAGCATGGCATGATGAAAAAAAGCCCCCCAAAATATATGCTTATATTTTTATTAAGAGGAAATACTAAAGTATGTATATATATATATATATATATATATATATATATATATATATATATATATATATATATATATATATATTACATTTCTTTTTAAATCCTGTCTAACACGTTCGAAATTTGGGTTAAAAATCTTGTTTTGACTTTTATGTATCAGCAGTGTACCAGAACTAGAAATGGATATTTTCACGCCTTTTTTTCCGATAAAATAACATATCAATTAGGACGAAAGTACTCGGGTTGAAGAAAACTATGACGCTTTCCTTGATGAGACACGGAGGAGTATTATGTTGAGGAGTCGGAAAGTTCGAATTCCAAGTGAATTCATTACATTCACTTACGTGCTAATAATAGCCTCGTCCAACTATCTATAGGCAAATAATACGAATGTGTCCTATAGAGTTCGCTGGCAACTGATCTAGGATGACGACAACTCTGTATTCAAAACCTGAGGGGTTGTTTGGGGACTATTTGACATACTGTGACCCATTACTCTGTATTCGGCTCTTTTAAAATTTGCGGTTCATTCATATATATATATATATATATATATATATATATATATATATATATATATATATATATATTCCACCTCCCAAAAGAGTAATTTATCCTTTATATATATATATATATATATATATATATATATATATATATATATATATATATATATTAATAAAGGAGAAATTACTCTTTTGGGAGGTGGAATTTAAAAGCAAGGCATTGAGACTTTAGATTTGAAATTTGAAAATCGATAATTAAAATGATTAAATTTCAAGTTTTATTTATCTTTGAAAAACAAAAAATAATAATCAGCTTTTGTAGCATACCTACGGACGATAATGGGTATGTCCCCATTCACATAAATACAGTAGTAAATACTGTATGTTGGTCTGCAGTTGGAGATTCGACTCCAACTGTGCTGGTCAAATTCTCTGCTTCCAGGCAGTGAGGATTACCAGACTAGGCTATGTCGAAAGGCAGGGCCGTCTTGGGAACAGCTACTCCAACTCCGTTTTATATGGGGTCTACTAGGAATTTTTGGCCGAGCCTAGGGTTCGGATACTCCGTTCTAAATTCGGTCTTGTCCCACATCTGACTCACTTCTAGCAGTTTACTACTTTTCTATGGACCGCTGGCGAATCTTATGTGCTGTTCTTTGCTAGGTATTATTATCAACCTTCGTTTGATTATTCTATTCAATAACCTTTTCTAGGTTACACCATCATTCTTTAGTTAACTGAATACTCTGAGATGTTTTAAGCATTTTACAGTAAGCAAGGCGGCAGTACCACTGGTATCACGGGGTTACATGGAATGGAATGGAGAAAAAAACTGAGTAATGGGGAAAAGTATAAAAGATGAACAATGTTCAAGACATCAGATGAGGATTGACGTCGCATTTAACTTAACAAATAAACCGAAGGGGCTTCCCTAGACGGGGAGAGCAAGGGAAAGAATCTGTTGGTGAAGAAGTGATGGTTACATTTAACTATTTCAACGGTAAAAAGGGTGTGACTCAGATGTCAGTCCAGTAACACACTTAAATGTATGCAGTAAGCGCACCAGTGAAAAAAGCATAGGAAATATTTGTGGAAAAGAAAGAGTTTAAGACACATCACGTCTGTGAGAATGTCACTGGAGTTGAGATGCCAAGTCGGGATCGATTACATTGCAGATCCGTCTTTGGATTTTATCCAGACCATGATAAGAACAGCTGCAGCACCCTACCAGATATGGCAACAGTACTCAATGCAAGGACAAATGGTAGACGTGTAGATATGAAGGATGGACTCTGACGAGAAAAACATTCTGGCACGACACAGTGAACCAACTTTCCTTGCAGCAGATGCAGCTATAGATTCAACGTAGTTGTAAGAAGTCATTCGAAAACGTAAGGTCAAGATGATGCAGAGAGACACACTGTTGGAGTTTAGCATCACCCATGCTAATAATGGGCAGTGAATTACCTCTGTGGTGGCTAAATGAGAGCATTTTCGTTTTGGAGGCATCAAAACTTATAAGTCATTTCCTAGTCCAGTTAACCACAATTTTCTTCTCTTGGGCTGCGGCCAGGTTGGCTTTTTCACCGCTGCCAGATTTACTATTGAGACAGAAGTAAATGGTAGTGTCATCAGCAGAGATGCCTACCTGGGAGATGCTGACATGAGGAAGATCATTGATGAAGATCAGAAACAGTGTAGGGTCCAGGATAGAGCCTTGGGGAACACTCATAAAAAATGAGGATCTGGAAGTGTGTCCGATAAGAACGACCTTCATTTCACGATTTCCAAGGAGAATGATTAGATTAAATCAAATCGTCGTTCTGTAATACCGTAGCCCTAAAGCCTACTCAAAAGACCAGCATGCCAAAACTCAGTCGAACGTCTTCAAGATATCTAGAGCCACAGTTCGAGTTTCGTTGTTCTTATCAAGAGCATGATCTATATATGGCCTTGAGTACATCAGCGGTAAACCGGTCAAAACAGAAGTCATTGTTTGTCAGATTGTAGGTCTTGAGATGTAAAATGCTTAACCATTCAGCATTGATTAAAGCCGTGAAGACTTTGGCGAAAAGAGGCAGGAGGCGGATAGTGGGGAAATTGGAGAGGTCAGAAGCTTCACCATATTTCTTAAAAATAAGAACTACAGACAAAGGCTTCCAACAAGTTGGAAAGCAGGAAGAATCAAGGCAATAATTATATAGTTTGAAGACTTGTGCTTAGTGTTTATAATTATTTATTTATCTATTCTTATTTATTTGTTTATTTGTTATTATTTATTTATTATTTATTTATTTAGCTATTATTATCAATTTGTTTTTTATTGTTATTTATTATCATTATTCTTCTTATTATTATTTCTCTATTATTCTTTATTTCTTTATTATTATTATTTATTTATATATTATTTATTTATTATTATGTAATTATTATTATTTATTTATCTATTATTATTTGTTTATCTATTTATTATTATTTATTTATTATTATTTATTTATTAGTATTTATTTATTATTATTTAATTGTTTATTTATTATTATTTATTATTATTGTTTATTTATCTATTATTATTTATTTGTTTAATTATTATTATTTATTTATTATTTTTTATTTATTTAGCTATTATTATTATCCATTTGTTTTTTATTATTTATTATCATTATTATTATTATTATTATTATTATTATTATTATTATTTGTCTATTATTCTTTATTTCATTTTATTATTTCTTTATTATTATTTCTTTATTTATCTATTATTATTTAGTTATTTATTATTATTTATTTATTTTTATTTTTATCTATTATTATTTATTTGTTTATTTATTATTATTATTTATTATTATTATTATTATTATTATTATTATTATTATTATTATTATTATTATTATTATTATTTATTTATCTATTATTATTTATTTACCGCGCAGAAAGCCACAAGTGTCTATAAACGAACATGAAATAAAGAATAAACTAAATAATTAAATGTTCGTTTTGTTGGGTTTTTTTTTTCAAACAAACCCTTGTATTCCATTTTGAACATCTTGCCTTATTTTTGTAAAAAGAAGTTACTTCTCATTTAGTTTTACCTTTTTAAACAAAATGTAATATAGTTGCGTTCATTTTTATTTGTTGCTGTAAATTTTGATTGAAAAAGTTCTTCTTCAAGAAAAATTACAAAGAAATGAAGCTGTATAGCCTTTGTTTCTTTAAAAAGAAATAAATATCGAAATTTATTAGTTTTTTTTATTAAAATAATAATTTAAAAAGAAGACACAAGAACTTAAATTTAACTTTGATAAATCGAATTAATTTGATTGAATGAAAACAATAGACTATAGGCATTAAATAAAATACATATTTAAAAAAAAAATTATTTAAAAATATTGAAGTGGGGGTTTGGCCGCTTATCCCTACCCCCGTCCAGAAAGTACGGCACTGAATTTTTTTTTTTTTTTTTTACTGGGGTTTTACCTGGACTGAAACCCATGATTTTTTTTAGTTAATACTTATAAGTGTACTTATTTTGGGTGGGAGAATAGACCCCTCCAGGAAGTACGGCCTTAGTATTTTTGTAGTGGGGTTTTATATCGACCACCATAGGAAAAAATACTTTGCCCAAAAATATTGGAGAAGGAGACCTAGCCCCCTAAGACCCTTCTACAAGTACGGCCCTGGAATTTTTGCAGTGGTATTTTTTTTTTCAAACGACTTTCATTTCATAGTTACAGAATTTTTCTACCTTGTCAAAATTATGGAATTTTCCGTTACCAAATTTTCCTAAATTCATATATATATATATACATATATATATATGTATGTATGTATGTATGTATGTATGTATGTATGTATGTATATTTACCCGATCAAACACACAATGATTGAAAAGTAAGTCCGTATTTTATGCATAATAAACTTTCACGTCTTCTAATAATTATAGTTACACGGCAGAGTCCATCTTACGTAAACTAGGGTGTGTTACATTTCTATGACGCTGTATATATATTTAAATATTCATCAAAAAGAATATATTACCTAAAACACTATTATTTTCTGACGACAAATATCAAATCGAATTTCCGAGATTCGAATGAAACAGAGTATATAACTATCTATTATATCGATTTCAATTTATATTTTTAAATTGCCATGACTTTTTAGTGATCCATTTCTGCATAAGCGATTATAGATTTCGACAGAATCATGCTTTTTGTTTATTATCTCTGAAATATACTTCATTTGAAAGGGTATAGATTGGTTTCCTCATGACTTCTCCGAGGATTTGAATTCAAAATATTACTCTCAAAGTAGAGATGTGGGGGAAACATATATGAAATGCTTAGATAGATAGATAGATAGATAGATAGATAGATAGATAATGATTTAAAAAATATAAAAGGGTTGATATATATATATATATATATATATATATATATATATATATATATATATATACATAGATAGATAGATAGATAGATAGATAGATAGATAGATAGATAGATAGACAGACAGATAGAGAGAGACAGAGAGAGATAGAAAGAGAGAGGGTTAGGTGGAAACACATATGAAAGGGTTAAGATAGATTGATAGAATGAAATGAACAGACCGAGATAGATAGATAGATAGATAGATAGATAGATAGATAGATATGAAAGGGCCGAGAGAGCCAGCTAGCTAGCTAGATATGAATGGGTTGAGATAGATAGCTATATAGATAGATATGAAAGGGTTGGTATATATATATATATATATATATATATATATATATATATATATATATATATATATGTAGAGAAAGAGAGAAAGAGTGAGGGGGAACACATATGAAAAGCTTCAGATTGATAGACGGAAATGAACAGACCGAGATATATATTAGGTTTGTGCAAAAATAATGACGTAATAATGTCGTTTTGACGTATTTTTAACGTCAAAAAACGACATTATTACGTCATTATTTTTGCACCAACCTAATAGATAGATAGATAGATAGATAGATAGATAGATAGATAGATATGAAAGGACTGAGAGAGCCAGCTAGCTAGCTAGATATGAATGGGTTGAGATAGATAGCTATATAGATAGATATGAAAGGGTTGGTATATATATATATATATATATATATATATATATATATATATATATATATATATATATATATATATATGTAGAGAAAGAGAGAAAGAGTGAGGGGAAACACATATGAAAAGCTTCAGATTGATAGACGGAAATGATAGATAGATAGATAGATAGATAGATAGATAGATAGATAGATATGAAAGGGCCTAGATAGCTAGCCTGCTAGCTAGATATGAATGGGTTGAGATAGATAGCTGTATAGATAGATATGAAAGGGTTGAGATAGATAAAAATATATATATATATATATATATATATATATATATATATAGAGAGAGAGAGAGAGAGAGAGACGGAGAGAGAGACGGAGAGAGATAGATAGATACGAAAAGGTTGAGCAAGCTAGATAGGTAGATATGAAAGGGCTGAGATAGATGGATACATACAGAGAGACCGCGAAAGAGAGAGAAAGCATGGTTGTGGGAGATTTTAATACGTTCACAGGTTTAGTTGTAATCCATAAGGAACGGTTTCTTGTAGACTTTAGATTAGATAAGCACCAAAACAACAACAAAACAAAATGATTCTAAAAGCTGAATGGCCAGAACTTCAAAGGCGTCCTTCTTGTCAACTTGAGTCTTTCAATGGTTTTTATTTATCAATCCCTTCAAACGAGCTTCACATGTCACCCCCTATCCCACCCGCTTTCTCTACGCTTTCGACTTCCGGCGTTTTAGTTACACACGGTCAACCCGAGAATGAAATAATTTCAAAAATATTTTACTTCAATAATAGAGTGAAAACGCAAGAATAATGAAGCGTGCAAATGCAGATATTCCAAAAAAGAAGGTGTAAAGCGATTCCTTTTAACAGAAAAGATGAAAGTTCTCAACTTGATAAGAGAAATACGCTGCGTAGTATGATAAGATACGCGATGGTATCGAATATTCCTCTGAATACATGATGATGTATATTACTGTATATTGTTAAAATTAATATGCTTGTCAATCTTTTATTTCGCTTCATAAAATGTCCGGTAAAAACGAATCTTTTCCCGCCTCAAATAGCTTATATTACAGTATATTATTATTATTTATTTAATTGTTAATTAATTCATTTATTTTTATTAATTTTTTACATAATAAAAGGCCCAAGAGCCACACAAGGTAGGGATTAATGTATGGAAATATATTAACTTAATAAAGAACACGCATTAGGAGTCTAGAGCTGAAATAAACTTCGAGAAGGAACCTGTAACTAAATCCTAAACAGAAAACAATGAATAAACTTCTACTGCTGTTCAAAAGACGGAGGAGGAGTGTGAACCGGACGATAGGTTAACCATGTTGTGAAACTACGTCGCATAAAATCTCCGATAAGGATATTAGTTACCGACTATATTGTGTTAGGAAGAATAACGTGTTTTAGCCTTCCAGTAGTATACCGAGTACTAATATTAGCATTAGTATAGCCATTGATACACTAACACTGAATCCGAATATGGAAAGACGAAATACGCGAGCGTAACAAACAAAACTTTTAATAAGGCAAACAACTTGCATAAATATATTAAAAAGATTTACATATGTCCCAAAACAAATGATTGTTCATATTGTTCCAAAGGAACGAGGTTTACAGAGAGAGAACAAAAAATAACATACAAACTATGTGGCCTTTGAAAGTCCGCAGAAAAATGAATAGAAATTATTCTTTTCTTTCGCTAGGCCGTGCACATGTTGACCAGTTTCCACGTGTGTGAATGCCCTGGTGGCCAGGAAGGTAAAGAGACCGTTCCTCAAAAAATGGAAGCAAGAACTAAAAAGGGACAGAAGAGTTCTCCTCTCTAAAGGGGCCAAACTCCCATGAGCTCAACCCAAGAGAAAACAACTGTGGTCTCCCTACAATAACAAATCTTCTAACACTAACATGACTGGAGCTTATGATTTTGGGAGCTGCGAATATCTTCTTCTCTTTCAGGTAAATATCTTAATCCATTTGCATGAATTCTATAATCTAAAGTGTTCAGCTCATATTATCCAAATCTATATTTAAAGAGCTTTACAACTCCATACTTCTGTAATCATTCTTATGTTCCGTCGTAAAAGAGCTGGCAATAAGTTTATTAATTTCAAAGTCAGCAGTAAATAAATCACTGTTAATTGTAAAAAATTATTTATCTTTCTTTTGGATCATGTTATTTAATTATGGCAATTATGCGTGGAAAATAATATTGCCCAAATGTCTGCCAATACTTCGACAGCTCACCTCCACTCGATGGTCAAAATTTTTGATGACGTCTCTGCATAGTTGCTCCTCGATTATAATTGCTCTATCTAATCCGATTATAAAAGTACTTGTGCTGTTCTTCATTAGTTTGCACGGCCGTTATGTCCTGTCAATATTTCATAAATATCGAACCTTTCCATTATTTGATCGCGTGGAAATAGGAGCAAAGTCATTGCTTGGTTTCAATGAAAAATATGTAAGAAAGGCATAACGAAAGAAGGGAAGATAGAAGTGGAGAGAAAAAATCAGATTAAGTTGATAAGAACAGATACTATATTTTGATCTTAGCTAAAATGTCCGTAAGTCTGGGATTTGCTTAGAAAGAAAGAAAGAAAGAAAGAAAGAAAGAAAGAAAGAAAGAAAGAAAGAAAGAAAGAAAGGTAAGATAAAGCGGTTTTAATTGCGTGGAAAGAGGAGGAAAGACAGTGATTTCAGTGTGAAAATAAAATAAAGAAAGAATGGGAAATAGACGAGTTTAACGCTGTTTCAGTGAAATGGAAAAAAGGTTGTCAGTTTCAGATCTTATCATTTATATCCATTTTTTTTAAAATTACGAGAGGGCATCCATATCCATGATTGTTGTTGCAATATTTTGTTAATATTCAAATACTTAACGATTCTATTGGGGAAATTCTACGGATATTTTCTTGAATTCACCATGTGCTTATTCAATCATTAACTCAAGTATGAATGACTAAGATTCATCAGAAAATTTAAATAGGAAAAACTGTGAAATATTAAAGAGTCTTTCAAGTTATTAATCATTGTTTCTTATCTAAAAGTAACTGCTCCCAATTGTTTGCCATTTTCTAATATTAAGGACATTACAAGCCATTGTGTGTGGCAATTCGCGCTTACCAATAGCCGTCCTTAGATGAACAGATATTAAGATAGCAGCAATAACAACACCTTTTGAATTATTGCAATTCCGACGTTGACATTTTGGACCTCTGAAGGCAGTGCACTTCTTTCAACGAATCATGAATAAAATTCTACAAGCAATTAGTTTTCTGCTATATAAAGGTGGTTCCAACAACTTGGACCAATTTTAAATGTCTATTAAGTTTAAGCGTCTAATGATTTTTTTTCTTTTTCTTTCAGACTTAACAATTTAAGTCTTTGGCAATTTCAATTACGGAAAGATTAACAATCAAACAACTTGATGTTTATCGAAAGAAAGTTATCGATGCCTATTACAAAAATGGACGTTCAAACAGAATTCGAATAAGAAGTTCCCAGGTCGCATCATCTCTAGAAACAGCGAAGTTAATTGTCCAATACGATCGTGCAACTTGACGGCTTTAGATTCCTTCCTCCGCAAGTCATCTCAAATGGAAGATCATCGTCAACAAGTCAGCAATAATTCAACAGCTGAATGATGAGATAATAAGGCATATTGGTGAGATCGAAGTGCAACTATACAAAGACATCATCAAAAATGTTGACCATCGAGTGGAGGTGTGCTGTCGAAGTATTGGGAAACATTTGGGCAATATTATTTTTCACGCATAATTACCACGATTAAATAACATGATCCAAAAGAGAAATAAATAAATTTTCACCATTAACACTGATTTATTTACTGCTGACTTTGAAGCATATGATAAACTTATTGCCAGCTCTTTTACGATGGAACATAAGAATGATTACAGAAGTATGGAGCTGTACAGCCCATTAAATATAGATTTGTGTAATATGAGCGGAACGCTTTCAATTACAGGATTTATGCAAATGGCATCAGATATTTTTCTGAAAGAAAGAAAACTCTAAACGCCAGGTTCTCGGAATGGTTCATCTTTTTCTGGATATTGATTCCAAACCTGGCGGAAATCATTTGACCATTAACAGATATACTAAGACTCACTAATAACTGTCAGCTTTCAATACGGCTAAATAACGGTAGCCAACGTGGATAAACAGGATTGCCTCAAAATGAAGTAGAACTTTCCTCAGTGCTAGATATAACGTTGTTTTCTCGAACGGCTTGAATTGTATAACAAGCAAGTTGTTAATTCTTTTAATCTGCATCACGCCAAGCAAGGGATGAAAGCCACTGACACGCAAGTAGCTACAGAGTGTGGAGGAATTACAAACAGAAACATTAGTAATGAGTAGAAATTGAAAAGAGCAATGAGAAGGATAGTAGATAGTGATAGAAGTCGTATTTAAACTTTTGCAAATTAATGTTAGTTGAATAGCATCAAACTGGGACGAAGTTTCACAAGTGATAAGTGTGAGATCAGAAACAGAGAGCTTAAAACTTTCGGCTACATCTAGCAAGCTCAACAGGAAACTGATGTGATCTCGCCGACAGTCAAGTACAAAGCTTAAACTCATACAGACTAGGTACCATAGTGATGTTCTCATACAAATATTGAAGAATTTATTAAATAAAAAGGTACAGAATAACAACCTTACAAATAAGCCTGTTATACGTGTTCGCAACTTAAGCGAAACTTTTAGGTCAGGGAAAGTTTAAACTTCAAACAGATAAAGACTCGAGGCGACACAAAACATTTCTGTTATATATATATATATATATATATATATATATATATATATATATATATATATATATATTATAACTTTAACATATAGACAAATCCATTTTACTCACTACAGAGATGCAACTTCGTTTCAGTGAATTTCAACTGCACTTCGACGGGTGAGAAACGAAAATGATTAATACACTGAAATGAATTACTTGAAATGCACTGAAACGAAGTTGTATATTTGTAATGAGTAAGACGGTTTTGTCTATATGATAAAATTATAAAGAATAAATAATTATCACTCTATTAGCCCTCTTTTGGATTAATGCTGTGAACGTTGGAATTTATATATTTCCTTCGTTCTCATCACATCGGATATATATATACGAGGGTAATTCAATAAATAAGGTGAATTTTTCGGTATAAGGACTTCTAATTCAGATAGAAGCTTACTTTTTTTTTCAACGTAGTCTCCGAACACTGTCACCCACTTGTCCCATCTCTGCACAAGCTTCCGTATTCACTCAGAGTAAAAATCTTTGGAGTTATGTCTCAGCCAGTCGCACACAACAGTTTTGACTTCATCGTCATTTTTAAACTTGCCTCTCGTGAACGCTTTCAAGGGACCAAACAGGTGAAAGTCTGAAGGGGCAAGGTCTGGGCTGTCAGGGGGAGGAGGGAGCAGTTCCCAGCCCAGCTCGTTGATGGTCTGCACCGTTTGGGCTGCTGTGTGAGGCCTTGCGTTGTCATGATGCAAGATGACTCCTTCGGACTGATGACCCCTGCGTTTGTTCTTTATGTTTTTCTTGACCTTCCATAGCAGTTCACAGTAGTTCTTCTGTCAGACTGAATGAGGTCATTGACTGATTCGATCACCTTAGGAGACCTCACTTTTGTAGGCCTCCTAGGCCTGTCTTCATCCTCAAATCTGCCCCGTCCTTCTTTAAACAATTTAGCCTACCTGTAGACATTTTTTTGGCTGAAACATGTGGCACCATACACAGTTGACATTCTTCTATGAATTTCAACTGGTTTGCACCCTTTAGAAACCGAAAACTTGATAACTGATCGCTGTTCAATCCTGGAGCATGCTTCTTGGTCGGTCATCTTTGTTAATCGGCAAAACTCTCAAAGTTTTTTTTTAATCTGCAAAAAAATTAAATCCATGTGAAAAGCAAGAAAAATAAAAACAAAAAATTAAAAAAAAAGTAAGCTTCTATCTGTATTAGAAGTCCTTATACCGAAAAATTCACCTTATTTATTGAATGACCCTCGTGTATATATATATATATATATATATATATATATATATATATATATATATATATATATATATGCATGTATGTACTTTTTGATTACTGAAACCAATACATATTAATAGTTTTAAAAAATACATACATGAATAAATTTTATTTCATGCATACATTTCTTAAAATTTATTTCAAAATGTTGTAACAAAATGTGTAAAAAGTAAATTTTATTCATGTCTTGCGACTCTCAAACAGTCATATATGACTGCTTTAGTAAACAATATGGCCATCCCTGCAGTATATCAAGAAGATCTATTTGATCTTTGCGAATATATGGACCTATTCAGCGTATGGAAGCAAAATACTTGAGTTAATCCATTAGAATTCGCCAGCACTTTTCTTGTTAAATTGTATATATATATATATATATATATATATATATATATATATATATATATATATATATATATATATATATATATATATATATAAATATTCGACTCTCCCGTCGAATTCGACGTATAAGGGTCAAGCAGATTAGTTTCTAGGAACCGACAGCCCGACTCAAGTACATGAGATTTGATTATCGTGATGAAAATTTTGGTACAGAACCAACCACACTTTTTGAAGGGCTGAATACAGAGATCTGGTGCTCTACGTGATACAAGGTCCCCAAACGACCCCCCACATGTTTTTGTATTCAGAGTTTTCCTTTTCCTAGATCAGTGGCCATCCAGGGCTATAGAATACAGACTATTTACCCATAGCTAGAGTGAGAAGAAGAAGATTCATACATTTTGCAAGGTTATTAACACAGGAATTTGAACTCGGCTCCCTGATTCCTTAATCCCTGATTCCTTAATCCCTGATTCCTTAATCCCTGATTCCTTAATCCAAGCCATTATTCATTATTCCACCGTGCATCCACCGTATGTATTATTATACACAGTTACATTAGAACAGGCGTTTTATTTTAAACGTTGAAACGAAATATACAATTTTGCAGTGAATTCTTACATGTTTTAATGTTACAGTATATATACAGTTGGTGCAAAAATAATGACGTAATAATGTCGTTTCTTGACGTATTTTTGACGTGAAAAAAACGACATTATTACGTCATTATTTTTGCACCAACCTAATAATACTTATAATATTTATAAATATTTATTTTCTCTACTCTTTTATTGTGTCCTGTTTTAAATTAATGTTTTGAACTTTGCAATTTTATCCTCTCGTTCTGTTACATTCGTACATATATATATATATATATATATATATATATATATATATATATATATATATATGTGTGTGTGTGTGTGTGTGTGTGTGTGTGTGTGTGAGTGTGTGTGTGTATTATATGGTATAATACAGAAATTCAGACTTCCATGTATCAAATATGTGTAACGATAGAAGATACTTGCATTAGCGTCGAACTTAGCTGATAAATTGGCTCTTCGCTAAAAACAATACAAAATACATATAAATTTTCCCGTTTCATTTCTGAATAATTTTGTAAAAAATTTGAACTTTATGCTCGGTTAAATTTAGAATTTGACACTTGTAATTTTCAAAGAGGATTGCTTTTTAGGAGTTTTGAATTTCTTTTCATGTTTAACTATTAATTATGAAGTTTTTTTTTTTTTTTTTTTTTTTTTGCTGTTTGAATGAATTGCATTCACTGCGTACCATTGCTGTTATTCCATAAGGTGATTCGGGATGTCATATGTTTTGGGTAATGGGATCAATATAGGATGCAATGTTATCGACCAGAATCTTCCTTAAGGGTTGTTGTGAATTGTGTGTAGCTAATTAATCGATATAAGTCATTGATTCATAACAAGATTCACAGGAGATGTGAAATTGATACACTTAATTTTTGGTAGATAGATTAGATTTAATAGGGTTATTTTCATTAGTTACAACGTCATTTGCGTTTTACAAACGCACACACACACACACACATATATATGTATGTATCTGTAAATTGCAAAAACTTACACAACCCATCAATTTTAATTTCATTTTTCGTTTCATATTATTTTTGGAAGTGCTATCTGATGATCCGGCGTCCTTTAAAAGGTCTCTGGTGAAATAAATTATTATTATGGTACCTTAAAGTGGTCTGTTTTTCTTTATATATATATATATATATATATATATATGTGTGTGTGTGTGTGTGTGTGTGTGTGTGTGTGTGTATAAAAGGCTCAAACACTAATATCCCATGGTTATAATTTATTACATTAGAATCGTAATCACGACCCAATTCATCATTTTGAATTTGTAGGTCTGATGATTTGGATCGTGATTACGATTCCAATGTAATAAATTATGACCATGGAATATTAGTGTTTGACCCTTTTATATTATATTCTTACTCAGTAGTGGACATTGAGTTCTACTTGGATTCTATCATCTTGGATATATATATATATATATATATAGTGACCACTAATATTATATATATGTGTGTGTGTGCGCGCTCGCGTGCTTCTGTGTGTTTGTGTGTTTGTGTGTGTTAGAGTTCAGAACGTTTCAAGCTATCCCCACAATTACTATTGAATGAACTTGACAGAAGAGCGAAAACAAATGAAAAGAATGGAATCTAATATCAAACTTAAACTTTGAGAATCTTTTTTAACGAATCCCAAATATTTCTGCTGCAGTCATCAATGTTACGGGAGAATATTTTGACGAGAGCAAAAATTAATAAGAAAATGCTTTTTTTTTCCAAAAACAAAGAGATCTAAAAAAAGAAATCGGTACCAATTTTTTTAACCATGCATTATAATTTAATCTTATGCAAATTACCAAAACAACTACTTTTAGGGACATTTTAAAAAATCACGATGTATTTCCTCTTACTTTTGAATTGTAGTGTAGTTCAATAGCAATCTATCATTTAAGGGATTATTACCATATTACGTTCAAACACTGTCTCACCGAAGATGAGCAACGTCAAGCCGAGTCAGTATCTAGATGGGTTACCGCTTGGGAATAATATCTCCTTTAAGATTGCAGGTGCGCGTTCTGTAATTGATAACGGCGCGAAATTGACAATGAGAGAACCATCTGCCATTTCCAGTCAACTTCATTATATTTACTTACGCGCAAATACACGTGGGAAACGTATGCACCCATATATTTTCGTCCTTTCCCAGTTATAGCTTAATTACTATTACTTGTATAAATTAATCATTATCCCTTCCACAATTTTTTTACAGTTTTAAAAGATTTTCTGTCTTTAAATAATCTGCAAAGGGTTGATAAGCCGTAAAAAACAATAATTTCTTAAAAGCCTGGTGTAAACAAAACCTATATCTATCGTTATGACCCCACTGTAAAATAAATCTACGTCTACCCTTTTGACGTTGGTGTAAAAAGTCATTTCTTTACTTTTCCTTTTGACTATAGTGTAAACTAAACCTATGTAATTCTACCAATTAAATCTTTGTGACTTTTTCATATAAGATCTGTATTTGGTATTAATTAACCTAACAAGTGTTGATGTGTCGTCAAATTAACCAACCAAGGTTCGCAGCTTCAGTGAAGGCAAAGACAGATGAGACAAATCAGACATCAGTGAACGGTTCTAGTAGCATAGATTTTCTGCTGTATAGCGTTGCTTACCAATTAAGTTTCTGAATCCATAATGCAACAAGTTTGTACTTCAAGACGCTTACCAAATAGTGAAGGGCGCTTGCTCTAAGTGGCTGGGCCGTAAGTTACTTCTCACGGACCGTTGCTAATGGAATAATGGAAGGGGTTAGTGCTTCACGTGTTTTCTCAATGATGTAGATAGTTGCCAGACTAATCCATTCTTAATGGTTGTATCTGCTTTAATAGCGAGATTCTGGTATTTAAGTGCTTTTGCATCTAAGGTTATTTCGCCATTATTGAAATCCTTCTCCAAGCAGAATAGAATTGAAAGGATATTCATTAAATTCTTAATATCTAGCGAAGCTCAGGTTTATTATATTATGTATTTATAATTCAGAGATATGTTAATATTTTCCGCCTCTAAAAGCTACCCGGTTACGAGCGAGGCATATGAAGTTTAATCAGTCATTTCCATAACGGTTACGGGAGAAAGAATGACAGCTGGTAGGAACTCGCTGGCTGTGTGACAATCTCGTCGCAATTTGCTTCGGAAAGTGTATCTGTCTTTTAGACACGAAATTGCTGGGCGTATATGCGTCTACTGAAATTAGTTATGTTCTCAGATTATAAGGTGTATTAACTTTCCGAAATGCCCTTGTATTTGAGACATTTTCCTTGTCAAATAGTTTCATGGGAGTTTTATTTTCATTTTCAAAGACAATGGTTAGGATGACAAAAATAGTTAAATTTATTGTGAGCAATAATTTTACTAAAAGTGAAGATTACGAGGTCAAGGAGAATAATCAATGACTTGACGACGGTCCGATTTTTGACAGAGTTCCTTGTTTATTTTGCTTGAATTTTGAGATGAGGATTTTAAAATGTACTTTGACTTATTGGATTTATTCAATATATTATTCTAATCATTGGTACGCCATTTAAAACATAATATAAGGCCCAATTTGTATTTGCCATAGAAATAATTTGTAAAAAGTATTAGAAAGAAGTAAATCTATATTTTTTAAGGTTTTATTGAAATTTTATTTAAGTTTCGACATGTCCTCCATCATTATCAATACAAAAGGTAATACGATTTTGCAGTTCACGGAAAACATTTGACGACTAATTTAGAGTAATGCCTGAAATCACATTAGTTAGTTTTATACTTAAAACTAGGTACACTAAGATTTATAACATTTTTTACAGATTATTTCTATCGCAAATACAAATATAGTTATACATTTTTTAAAGTACACACGAACTATATGGACACCCTGTATTTACCAGTATTGTAAAGGTAGACAGGAATGTATTTTTAAATGTTGTGCAACAGAGCTGCATCCGACAAAATGAAGAATAAGACGTTTGATAATGCTGTGGTCGTCGGACCAACATATTTACTTACGTTTTCTTCAAAGACACAATCTCTCAAACCAGATTTAAACTGATATACAATGTTGTTTTTTTTTTTTTTCAAAACACTAGTTGACGGAGAAGAGTTATTGCGTATGGTTAAGTTGGCCGTGTTAAATTTAATATTACTTATTATAAAACGCAGAGTGTGTGTCTGTACGTTTATATATTGGATCGGATTTCCTACATTTTTCAACAGATTTCAACAAAACTTCACAGGTCTACGTAAAATTACCTTGCGGTGGTTATGGCAGCGCCGAAAATTGGAAAAACAATTGTTTTTGCACGAAATCAATTTGAAAACACGATTCTGTCACCAGAAAGAAAGGGGGACAACTCATATCGAGTTTTACTTATTATAAAACCCAGGTTGTTTGTTTGTTTGTTTGTTTGTGTGTGTGTGTGCGTGTGTGTGTGTGTTTGTTTGTTTATATATGGGATAGGATTTCCTACATTTTCAACCGATTTCAACAAAACTTCACTTTTTTTTGGTAGGTAGTGTTTCTTATTGTATTGCACACTTTTTTCTTTATTTTTACATTCAGAATGCTTTTAAAATTCCATTTACAAGACAATTGGTTATAATAAAATTCTATTCAATCGATAGACTCATAACGATTGAAAACAATGTTTTGTTTGGGTTTGACCAATTCGTAAAAAAAAAAAAACAAAAAAAAAACTAATTAAGACATGCGTGTCCGGCAACCTTAAACAATAATCTTTGTCAATTTTATTTTTCCGTCTTTATGATGGTCCATACTTGATCTATCTCTTAAAGTACAATGAGTAAGAGTTCTTAATAATAATAATAATAATAATAATAATAATAATAATAATAATAATAATAATAATAACATATACGCAACAGCTCTAGCAGCGAATCGGAAGCTTGGGATCAAGACAATAAATAAAATTAACAGACACAGAGAACCAGCTTGGAAAACCAAACTGATACGAGAAATAAAACAAATCAGATGTGAGCTGTCTATATTAGATGAGCTCACCAGAAACCCTAATATTTCCACACGTAAATCCAAAAAGATCAAGCGGAAATATAGCATTAAATCCCTAAATGATATTCCATCAATCAAGGAAATGCTGAAACAGAAACTTCAGCTAAAGGCATAGAGAACAAGACGATACGAAAAACGTTGTAGGTTCTATCGCCAAAATAAAATATTCCGAACAGATCTTAAGAAATTTTACAGGGAAATTGGAAAAACACCTATACATGTCGAAAGGCCACCATCGATTGATAATGTACAGACATTTTGGGAAAATACTTGCAGCAGTCCAAAGGAATATAACCCATATGCAGAATGGATACGGCGTGAAGAAGAACGACTGCTGGATACACCTCTGCAAGAATGGGAAAATATATCCACAGATGATGTTAGGCAAGCTCTAACGAAATCCCAAAAATGGAAATCCCCAGGAAATGACAAGTTGCCCAATTTCTGGCTGTATCATCTCTCATCTACCCAAGAAATTCTTGCAAAAACATTATCAACGCTTGTAAATAATCGCAATAAAATCCCGGAATGGGTTACTGAAGGTATTACATAACTCATACCAAAAACAACTGAAAGAGACGACCCGAAAAATTATAGACCGATAAAATGTCTTTCCACAACGTATAAGTTGATCACATCTGTACTGACGAACCTTACTTATTCCTTTTCCGAAACAAACAACATTCTTCCCCTGGAACAGAAGGGATGCAGAAGAGATTCATATGGCTGCAAAGATCAACTTCTGATAAATAAAATGATCCTGGAAAATTGCAGGAGACGACGCAGAAATCTAAGTGCAGCGTGGATCGATTATCGTAAAGCCTTTGATAGTGTTCCACATTCTTGGATCCTTAAGACTTTGGAAATGTACAAAGTCTCCCCTGTGGTATTAAATTTCCTTAAGCACAGCATGGGAATGTGGAACACCAAACTATACCTTAGTCACACCGGGGGCACTGCCATATCCAACCGTCTGAATATCCGACGTGGAATCTTTCACGGAGACTCTCTGTTACCCCTTCTGTTTTGTTTATCCTTAATGCCTCTTACACATGAACTGAACAACAGTAGCTATGGTTACAAAATAAATAAGAAAATATTCAATCATCTACTCTACATAGATGATCTCAAACTCTTTGCCAAAGACGACAATGAGTTGAAAGGCCTCCCCAATATTGTAAAATACTTCAGTGGCGACATAGGTATGGACTTCGGATTAGATAAATGTGCAAAAGTAGCATTCAAGAAAGGTATAATTACAGAATCACCCTCAATAGATTTAGATTTTGTCACAAACATAAGGGAATTAGAGCATGATGAAGCTTATAAGAACCTAGGAATTAGCGAAGGAGATGGCATACAACACTCCCAAATGAAGGAAAAAATAAGAAAAGAGTACTACAGGCGTGTACGTCTAGTACTAAATACTGAACTAAACACACAAAACAGAATATCAGCTATAAACACATTGGCTGTCCCAGTGGTGCATTACAGCTTTAATGTCCTTAACTGGACCATAGCTGAAATTAAGCGAATGGACGCCAAAACGAGAAAACTTCTCACTTGCTATCGCATGCATCATCCCAAAGCTGATGTTGATCGTCTGTATGTGCCCAGATCCGAAGGAGGCAGAGGATTAGTTCAACTAGAATTGTCCTACAAAACTACAAGAATTGGCCTCCAAAGATACTTGGAAACTACAGAAGACTGGATGATGATATGCGTCAAGGAACATGAAAGTTGTAAGCGTCTTTACTCCGTAATGAAAAAAGCCAACAAATTCAAAATGGAGCTTCAAATGGGCGTAGGGATGCAACTACAGCACAATACACCGGCTGAAACTGCAAAATACTTAAAAAAGACAACAAAGACGAATGCAACCGACCAGATACAGAAGCGATGGCAAGATAAACCAATTCATGGCCAATAGTCTGCCCGTACCAAACAAGCTGATGTAGACAAAACCCGTACCCATCAGTGGCTACGCAGTGCAGGGTTGAAAGCGGAAACTGAAGGTTTTATCCTTGCTGCGCAGGACCAATTCTTGCTAACTAGGAATTATCAAGCACATATACTAAAATATTCTGTCAACCCAAAATGAAGATTCTGTGATAAATATCCAGAAACGATTGATCAACTTGTATCAGGTTGCACGATGTTAGCACCCACTGAATATAAAACCCGACATGACAGAGTGGGCCAATATCTTCTACAGGAAGGAAACTGAAAGAAACTGGTACGAACACTACCCAGGCCCGGTTACGGAGATAGGACCTGTTACAATTCTATGGGATTACACAATACACACTGACAGAACAATCAAGGCCAACCGCCCAGATATTGTTATTAAAGACCACAAACAAAAACGGTGCCTCCTTATTGATATGGCAGTCCCTGCTGACTGCAATGTATCTTTGAAGATATTCAAAAAGCTGTCAAAATACAAGGACCTTGAAATAGAAATCTCGAAAATGTGGCATATGGGAGCATCAACAATCCCTGTTGTAGTTGGAGCCCTAGGACTGGTTGGAAAAGATTGCAGTAGACTAATTGAAGGGATTCCTGGAAGTCCATGCCTCAAAGAGATACAAAAAATTGTTCTGACAAGTACAGCCCACACTTTACGAAGGGCTTTATCTATGTATTTTCTTTTTTTTTTTTTTTTGTCAGTGGAAAGTGTCGTGATGCCATTTCTAACCTTAGGTCCCTGGGCGGGACCCGGAAAGAAATGTGTAAACGCCAGAAACCAAAAAAAAAAATAAATAAATAAATAAATAAATAATAATAATAATAATAATAATAATAATAATAATAATAATAATAATAATATTAGGTTGGTGCAAAAATAATATCGTTGTTGACGTATTTTTTAACGTCAAAAAACGATATTATTTTTGCACCAATCTAATTGTAATAATAATAAGGAAAACAGGCGATACATCACGGAAAACCGTAGTGGTACTGCTACTACAATACTTTGTCACGTCTCTTTAGACTGACCAATCACTGTCGGGGTGTGATAGGTTGTTCCACTATAACAGTTTTTTTTTTTTTTTTAATTTAGTGTAGGAATTTTTTTTTTTTATCTTGTAAACTTTTGAACGGTTTATTAAATTTTGTATAAGAGCTATTTTGTTAATGCCAGTGCATTCCTTTTTCTTGTTTAGATAGCAGTTGTTTATGCTTGTAGGTTTTTAATATGGGAAGGTATCACATATATAATTATTTATGTCCATCAATACATCAATTAAAAGGATTTTATTAATATTGTAAAAATTTAAGAAGGGAGTTTTTTTAAGTTTTCTTTTGGTTCATGTATTACCTCTATGTTTTCAACTAAGATAAGTACATCATCTACATATCTTGGATAGATGGAAGGTTTTTTAGTGATGTTAAATATCATATTTCCACTGTTAATCATATAGCAGTTACTTAATTTGAATTTCAGAACTGAATCCATGTAAAAGGCATCACGATGTACGTAGATGTTATATGCGTCTCCGTCATTAGATTTCATGTGGATTGGCGCGTAGGCCATGTAAGACCTCTTGAACACATATCTTTTCCGATTATCAAAATATATATAAATCTGCTCTTTCCTACCTTAACATAAAGAAGACATTTTTTTAAGGAGATGAATTAAATACGACATATTTTTAATTTATTTGTTTAAGCGTTATATTCATGGACACTTATATTTGAGTAGATGCTCTATTCTTATTTAGTAAAAAGTATATTTATTCATTTACATCTAGCGGCCTGAAAAGTCAAGAAATCTTTTTAGAAAATCCAGCAGGATTCGGGCATTGATTGATCAAAAGTTTCTACGTGGTCGAAATGTCAAGGTATGTCAGATTTGATAACAGGGACGAAGGTTCGAATCCAGACGGAGGGCGCACAACAAGATTTCGCGAATATTCGGGCCGTTAAATAATATATATATATATATATATATGTGTGTGTGTGTGTGTGTGTGTGTGAATATATATATATATATATATATATATATATATATGTATGTATGTACTGTTTAATAAATAAATAAAAACAGACCATATACTCAAATATAAGTATCCATTAGAAATAACTTCCCAACAAATAAATTACACACACACACACACATATATATATATAAATATATATATATATTTATAATGTGTCTCTGTGTATACGTGTGTGTGTGTGCGCGTGTTTGTATCTGTGTGTGTGCGTGTTTTGTGAAACTATACATAAACTATATATATTGACTTTCAATAATTATCGAAGGCCGATTCAGTTTCCTCATTTTTCAATCATGCTTTGGACATGTGGAGAAGAATGATGGTAATTCTGGTAATATCCATCCAGATTGAACAATTACAAATTTCGATAATTTTTGAGTTTCTTTCTTTTTAATATAATAATATTTATCTCTTTAATTTGATATTCGGCATAAGTTCTGTGAAATTTGATATTCGTCAAACTATATAATTTAGATTTAATATATTAATTTCCAATCTCAATAACTGATATAACTATTTTCATATATATATATATATATATATATATATATATATATATATATATATATATATATGTATATATATATTAATAAAAAGAAAGAACAGTAAGATATATACCGGTGTTCTTATAGATATTTTTATTTTTACAAAATAGTGCTCAATGTAAATTTAAAATATAGTTTTTCGCTACACAGTTCCAACCATGTTTCAAAATTGGAAGCTAAAAGCCCCGAATTGAATTTTGTATTTAAATTAAAGATATTAGTTCCATTTCATCCTCAAGCGAATATTCGCTTGAGGATGAAATGGAACTAAAATATATGTAAAATCAGGAACCATACACTTGATCAAAACGAATTCATCCTTAATATCTACGGTTCTGAACTCATTATTCTAAACAGAAAGTGGGCTGTTGAATTCACTGCTTAAACCTTCTCTCTGTAAACAGCGTGATTTCTTGCTAGGTCTTGCTATGATTAGTCTCTAGTATTTTCCCAACCCCCTTTTTTCCCACTCATCAATTAATCATTCACAGTTTTAAATTTGTTATATTTTACGTTGTACACTCCCGATTAAAAACCTGGAAGAGCAGGGGCGTAACCGATTATTTTTCCTCTTTTATTTTTCATTATACCTAGGATTATGAAATTGAATGTTTTTAAAGCTATATATATATATATATATATATATATATATATATATATATATATGTGTGTGTGTGTGTGTGTGTGTGAGTGTGTGTGCAATGTGTATGTATATAAATATATATATGCAATTTTTTATATATATTATTTATATTTTATATATGCGTGGTACTTACTGGAAAGCAGTGATATAGCTAACATATTTAGTCGGAATTATATGAGTTTAGGAAACAGAAGATGTCTGTCTGTGTGTCTATGCGAGCTATTTATGCCGATGTCGATGAAATTGTACACACATGTTGCAAATTTAACAAGGTACGTCAAGGTCAAATTTTCAATCTTCAGTTAACTCGGGTTTGCTAGAAAAATCGATAAAACTGAACCCGGGCAATACTTTTTGCAAAAATCAAAGCAAAGTTAAACGCGAACAAAATCATTACTGGATAAACTGATGTTCTTTATATTTAATACGCGGTTTATGTAGAGTGCTTGATAGTTTTCCCTGCGACATTTGCTTCACACAGAAAATTGCAAATAACTGAAAAAATCTGTTTTTTCTTACTACTTAAATAATACCTTGAATAACTCATTTTTTATCAGATCTTCATGTCGCAAAACATTGCCATCATGCAAGAAATAAGACAGTGTTTTTTCCTCGTGTCTAAAGAAAAAACTCGAAAAAGTAAAAAAAAACAAAACAGTTTTTTTTCAGCCAGAACTCCCTGATTTGTCATCCGAAGCTTTCCAAATTTGCCATGCAAATTACATATGGCACACAGATTGTATTGCGTGAATGTTTGGTTTATATTATTTCAGTTAAGCTAACGAAATCTGCCACAATCAAAGTCCAAAATCGGCTTTTGATATTTAACCAATAGTTTCTTCATGTGCTTCAATCCTAAATTCGCATTCGAACAACCTTTGATGCAAAGATTGTTTGAGAGGGACTGTTGAAGCGATAAAAGGGAAATATTCCCGAAGAAAATTTTATTAGGCCCAGCTTTACAGTAAACATGTGAAGAAGGTGTTTGCACTTACAGTTGAATCAAGCTCTGGTGCATCATCCCTGTTTTTGTTTGTTTATTAGATTTGTGAGCAATGCCATACTCTTTGAAAGTTATTACTGCAATAAGAATGTTACTGAATATCTAAATCATTGAAACAATTTAACCCCGAGGAACGACCACACAAGAAGTTTTTATCGACGGGATTCCTTTATTAAGAATATTCAGAAACTTGCGAAGGACATACAGTAGAAAAGATGAGGCGGGAGTAACTTAGTATTCCAACGGATGGCGCTTGCAAGCGGGGGCGCAGTCGGAAATTTCTAGACAGGACGTTGCTGGTATATTCGGGAGTGCATTTATACAGTTGCAGCTATGTACACCGGGCAACGCCGAGTACCTCGGCTAGTGTATATATATATATATATATATATATATATATATATATATATTGAGAGAGAGAGAGAGAGAGAGAGAGAGAGAAAGTGAGAGATAGGTCAATTTCGTAATAGATATCAGCACACAAATAAGTACCATTTCTTCCTTGTTCTTTTCCTCAATCAGAGATATAGTGAAATAATCAACCGTTGAGGAGAAACGCCTCTCAACGGCTGATGTGCGTGAGGTTGAAATTGAGAACACAAAAACGCCCCCCCCCCCATTCAAATTGCCTCATTTGTTGTTACTAATATTGATTTTCGGGTGGGCTGGCTTTAAACTTATACTGCTCCAACTGAACAGTACAAATTCCCAGTAATGAAAGACCCGGTCGAAATGATAAAAAAAAAATATCTATAAAAAGCATCTACTTTTAATAGTTCAGTTTATTATGCATGTTCATTGTATAGGTTTTCCCCATGAAAATGTCCTACAGTAAACTAAAATTGATTCGTTCTGCCATTTGGTTTTGATCAGCGCAATTCAACCAGTGCAAGATGAACACTGTGCAGAAATTTGCATTGCAAACTACACGTGATTCTATACTGCTAATATGTTCGTGAAAAGTTTATAAAAACCTCTATTGTTCCCCAACGACAATACCAGGGATTTCGTTCTCCTTATTGGCATCCAATAGGGAACATCTTTAATAATGGCGTTTTATAGATATTCGATATTCAATGGCGGATACACGACTCACTGCTTCTATCCAGTGAGTGAAAGTATTTTGATTCGA